>JAGPOW010000290.1:4367336-4405608 GCA_030014935.1 Caiman crocodilus
GGGAAATCAAAGCCTAGTGCGGGGAAAAAGAAATTAGTTAGAGAGCGTTCGTTCTCGCCCTAGGAGTCTGTGGAAATTAAGGCTCTCAAGGTGCGACAGCTTTCAAGGTTTATGACTCTTTGCTTGCTCTCCAGGCCAGGGATTGAAATGTTTTACCATTGGAAATGAATATCTGTTTGATAGCACAGAGAATTGCAAGCATTTACAATGATTTTTACATGCAAAAGTCTATATGTGCCCATAATATGATAAAGATGGAAGCAGCTGATGTCATTTACAATCTAATCCTACACCTTGAAATAACACTAAAACTTCTTACAAAATATGTAGAGATGTCTGACTTTAAAGCAGTACTGTGGATAACAAGAGAAAGGGAACAAAATGTTTGAAACTAAAGATATAATGATGAAGCAAAGATAAACCCTTTTTTCACTAGAAACTCACAGGATACTAAAAATATTACTGTTTCTCATAACCCATACACTATGCCTCAACTCTGAAATGACAGCTGAGGAGGAGGGCTCCTCAACAAGTGCAGGTCCCCATTAAAACTAATGAGGCTCCAAAGTGGCCCAGGAATTCATCTTCATATATCTCATTTCTGTATAGAGTCCTTTTCCTATTATGCAAATAAAAACTCACAAACACAGCACATAGAGCCAAACTATACACAAAGGGTACCTATACATGAGCAGTGAGGCTGCTCCACTGCGCTGTAATTACCATGCCCCAGCAGCCTCCCGCGTGTTGTGCATCAGTGTTCCCACACTTAAAAATGGCAGTGGGGGCACTTTATTAAAGATCATTGGATGAGCTTTAGATAAACCACTCTTGTTGCCATTTTTAAGTGCAAGGACATTGATACACAAGATGCTCCAGGTGCTTTAATTAGAGTGGATCTTGGAACTGCTCTAATTAATGCGTCCTCTACCTCCTTCCCACCTCCCAACATATATACCTGAAGCATGAAAACCTCAAAAAAGGTTCGGAGTTTGGATACGAATTTGAAGAAGACCCCTCCCTCCCCCCACGACTAGACTACCTAGCCTTCTCATAAAACTCTCACATGGTACTTTCACATGAGGAATGTTAACTGGGGCCTAGTGACTTATGATCTTCAACTCCTTGGTATTCACAATATTTCCACAATCCCAGTGAATCCTCAGGCAATTGCACTGATCTTGTGCCTTTAGCTGGTTGCTTCATCTTTCCAGTTTTAGGACAATGAAGCTTTACTGGAGTGGGACTTATAAGGTGATAGAGAGATGAAACAGTTCTTTCCCATTGGAAGGTCACATTCTTACGCAGATGTCACCAATATAATTTAGGCCCTGGCTGGCACTGCCTGAGACTGCATGCTAAAAGATAAAATATGGAAAAAGTTGTTTTCCTGGTTTTTCCAGATTGATAGGAAACAAAATACTAGCAATTCCATTCAAAAGCCTATGTTATCAAGATTTCTTCTGATTTTAAAGTTTCTATAGGCATAGATAAAAATCTGAGTTGAAAGCTAGGCTTTATTCAAGTCAATAAACTTTTGCAACTGACTTTAGTGGGACCATGATTTCACTTTTTGTCTCCCAGATGCATAAACTCTTTGAAATTCATCTGGCATGTTGGCCCATTTATTTTATTTTATTTTTTTATATTTATCATCTAATGTCTTTGCTGCTTAAGCTAAATGGAATCAAAATAAGTATTTACTAAGTACAAGCTTGGTTAAAGAGAAATATCAGAGGCTATTCCTATTCTGACTTAATAAAATATAATATACACAAAGCTGGACACTTTTTATAAAAGTTCTACTTTGTTAATAGGTATGATGCTAGACTGCATCCTATGCTGACAGTGAGATACACTTATTGTTATAAGTAGGTACCATTTGCTCTCTACTTAGGAACCCAAATTTTCCACTTACCTGCCACTCTGCTTGATATATTGCTCAGAGCACTACAGAAAAGCAGAAGCACCGTTTACAACTTGTACAAGAGGATAAGGATGATTTCTTCATGTTCCAGCAGCGAATATTATTATTTTGAAGACTGAAAATGTGCAAATTTGTGGCAAAATTCACTCACTATAGAATGTAAGGCCTCTAAATACATCTTATTTCCTTCCACCTTTGACTTTTGTGATTAGCAACTAGCTGACAAATTCCATTTTGTATCTCTGAAATTACCAGAAATAGAAAACATTGCTTCCACCAAAGTGAGCTCAGATATTTGATAACTGAGGGGTGCTGGCTTGCATTCCAAACACTACACTTCACTGTGTTCTTTCCCTGGGCACTTCTGAATATCATAAGATTATATAATACTATACAACTGTTCCATTCTGTTTTACTTTTAAGTTACATTTGGACATGATGGAAGAAAATTAAATGGGTTATTGGCTTTATATTTGACTAGGTATCTGGCCCAGTGATATTTCAGCAGCTCATTAAGTGGCAAGCTTTCTATTTTCCAGAGAAGACTCAAGCTGGTACATAAAAACACAATATCTTTTAGGCTTGCTTCCAAAATGCTTGACATTGAATTGCTAAGGGTGAAGAGAGAGAGTGCCTTAAAAGATGTGAAGGAAAGTTTAATAGATTTTAATACAAATGCATTCTGGAGAAACATGCCTATGGCTAGAAACTGTAAGACTGCATGCCCACATGAAGGCAAAACTGAAAATTCATGGAATTTTTAAAAATCATATTCAGCAAGCAAAAATAAACACATGCACACACATTTTTTGCTGTTAAAAACCTCTGCTAAACAATGAAAGCAACAATAAAAGAAAACTGATGTGTTATTAGATACCTTCAATTATAAGTACAAGGCCACAAGACAACAAAGGCTGGAAACTGACACTGCATTAATTCATGGGCTAAGTATCAGACAAAAAGCTACAAATGAGCTTCCCCATAATGCACTGCAAATTATGTCAATAATACTCATCTGGAGGCAATGCTTCTCTCTAGTTATGAGAGCCAATTCAGTCCTTACACTAGCTCAGATCTGGGTCTCTCCACAGCAGGGAATGACAACTGTGCCAAACTGTGCTGAATTAATTGTGGTTATTTGGCTGCATCTCCCGCTACTTACTAAAGTAGAAATGAAGTAGTAAAATCATGGATGTTTTCCTCTTTACATCTTATGTACAATACCACCTGCATGCTCACTAAAGTCTGGAAATCACTGATCACAAGGACACCTATATGACTATAGTAGAAAACAATTAAAAGTTTTTCTTTATCGGTTATCTGCTGATATAATGATGATCACTTTTGGACTACAGTAAGCATCTGGTTCAAATGATAAGGAAGCTTTCACATTTACATTTCCTTACATGGAGAAAAAATCCCATTCTTTCCATGTATAAAGTAGCACAATTTGGCAACAGTCAGATCCTTTACATCAATAAACGTAAGATTCACTCAGACAACAGCGTTGCCAACACATTGAACACTCTGATTTTAACTTGACTGTATGTGATCCCATGTTGCCTTTTATCTCAATGTTTATGTCTACAAATGATACCAGAAAAAGACTCTGTTATATTCTTTGAAGGAAGTGTCTTTAATCAAAGTAGGAATAGTAGAATATATCTGAATTAATTTCAGTTTTATTTTTTCTTTTTCAAGTTACCTACAAAATTCCATCTCTTGAATAATTTTGTGTTCTTTGAATATGAAAACATTGCATTTTGGGAGGACATTTTAAAATCAGGCCAGTTTCTCCAAAGACTGTCAAAATAGTGTGCTGAGCACTTCTTGGGCAAGTGCTATCAGACTAAAATTTTAGCAAAAGTAAATTAGAAAAAAAATGAAGAAAATGAACAATCAGAAAGGCAGCAAAAGAAAAAAACAAGCTAAAGGCTAGGAATGCAGGTGAAAGAAAAAAGTAGAGGTACTCACATAAAGAGAGAAGTGAACAATAAGTGAGAGAATGCTTGGACGAGGAGATGGGCTACTGCAGAAAATAAAAAAATTCTAGGAACAAAGACTCACATCTTTCTTTCTGTTCCCTGAACAGATGGGTATCTAACCCTCACATCCCAGCCATGTGGCACAGAAAATATGAGCTAAATATCGACACCCTGGTTATCTTGTATCCTGTGGAAGTTCCTTCTTGAAAGAGGACAGAGCAAGCTGATGATGCTGAAAATATATTCACGTGCAATCTGTCTATTCACTGAAAACTTACAGTGATAGATATTTGCTGCTGCTGGGAAAGATGCCATCAATTCATAGGGGAAAAATTATACAGCAGCCTTTTCATTTGCATTGGATGAACACTGTCAGAAATTGAGCACTACAGCAGAAGAGTTTCTATTTACTACTTTGGTGACTAGGCTACAGAACATATAGTGTAAGATTGGTAGACCTCAACCCTCTAGCTCAAGCTAAACAGAAGAAGAAACAAGGTAAGGATCTCTATTAAGCATGGGTATATCAAACAGTAGCAGAATAAAATAGAATATTATATTGATGTTATTTTCTTTATGGAGAGTCCTGAAAGTAAACACATATGGTTTGCTGAATAATTTTATCTCCCACAGAACATCAAATGCATCTACACTCATAATTTTTAGCATGTTTATGCATTCATTTGCCTTCAGAAACTGCAGGATACTTAAAATAAGAAAAAGAAAAGGGATTAAAAGTATTTGCTAAAAGCCCAGCATGCTGAACACTTTATAAGTTCAATTCAATTATTAAATTGCAAATTCTGTTCTGTTAGCTGTTTTGAAGAGATAAGGCCAACATTATCCAATATGAAGTTAGATACCTACATTTGCATGTAAGCAATTAGATAAGTGGCCTGATTTTCAGTTATGTATAGAATGCACAACAGCTCTTCAAGCCAAGTGGGAGTTATAATTTGAGATGCAACTGGGCACTTGAACACCCCAGAAAGCAGCTGTGCATGGAGCAGTGTCAGTGTTAGTGGCTGTGGCAGCAATGCTGGCAGTGTAGCTGCTGCTCTTTTTGTGAATCTGCAGGATTGGTGTCATGCTTGACCCTGTTTAGCTGCACAACTGGTTATAGTCACTTAAATAACTGACTAAGGTGAATGTAAGGGTCTAATTCCAGAAATACGTTGAATGTTTGGTCTTAACATTTTACAGATGGGTATCAAAGAATCATAGGCTCCCTCTACATGTGCAGTTAAAGGGGTAACAGGATCTAATTCACACAGTCATGCCTCCTCTGCCATGCCACATTTGCATGCAGGAGGTGCAACTGTGGGATCATGGATTAGATTCCATCATGCCTTATTGCCAGTGCAGGGGAAGCCTGATCTCAGGCTCCCCCTCCACAAGCAAGAAGCAAACTCCTGTGGCTGGGAGCCCCACATACCCCAGTTGAGGGGCTCCCAGCTGCGGAGTTGCCTCGTTCATCCCTGGGGAGGGGGATCAGCCCTGTGGTGATCTTCTGGCCCTGAACTTTTCCTGTATCTCTGGATGGGAGAACTGCCCCTGCAATGATGCTCACAGTCCAGGGGTTTTATGCCCTCCAGGATGGGGAGATAGTTGCAGTGGCAATCCTCCTACCTTGGGGATTTGCAGGGAGGCACACCATGGGGACCCAGTGTCAGTAGCTATGGGACTCTGGGTCCTGGCAGCTGTGAGGTTCTCAGCAGTTAAGAGTCCCCAGCAGCTGCGAGACTCATATTCCTGGCTGGGCAAGGTATACCCTTGTGCCTGGGAGCCCTGTCAGCTGACAGAGCTCCCAGCCACAGGTAAGTCCCTGATACACATGCAAATTAAAGCTCAACAGCAACCAGCTATAAAGTTAGTGCACAATTGTGAGGTCTAACTTGATGGCTGGTTGGAGCTTTTTATTGTGTGATAAGTACTTTGCACTTGTTGCTGGTCTCAAGATAATTGCACAGTTAACCAGGAAATTACATGATACTGGTAACATGTAGAGGAAGCTAAAGAATCATAGAGAAGCAGGACTAGAAGGGACCTTGACAGGTCATCTAGTCCAAGCCTGAGGCAGGATCAGCCCTCTATAAACCATCCCACACAAATCTAATGTAGGTAGGTTTTCTCAAATATCATTGCAGGTTACAATCACCTAGGCTTATGAGACTTTAGTGTACTTATAACCAATTCCCTCACCCAGGCTGCCTCTTTCCTTCCACAATCCTATTGTCTCAAACTATGTCCTTGTTCCTTTTTCTCATATGCCTGATAGCATCAGTATCCGCACTCCAGTTGCCAAGTAGTGGAGAACTATCAGATTTAGGGTTTTCACCCAGAGAGTCAGATAACTTGGGGCTTTTTCAGAGCGTAGCTGGACAGATTGAAAGTCTGGGAGAATTGGACATCCATGCTCAGTTGGAAGCACGACCCCAGTTGCAAAGAAAATCCCATGCTGGAGCTCAACCTGGAGTTGTGAGTAGGTGGCAACAATGAGGCAATATTGTCCATGCAGGTACTGTACTACTTCTGGTATGTGTGCACCTGCAGTGCCCTGGCTTCTCCACAGAACAGTGGAGATATGGTGAGTCTGTAGTTCGGCTTGGCCCCAGAGCCTAACTCTCCAGTGGCTACAGCATGGTGGTCAGGTGGTGGCCAGGAAAGTGCATCTCGGGTCACAGGTGTTTTAAGCCTTGGCTCCCTGGCCACAGGGGGTTTTGCCAGAGACCCAAAACCAGTCGATTCTTGAGAAGATGGAACTAGGAGCATGGAAAATTCCCTGCTCCATGGGGTTTGCAGCCTACAAGGAAGGAACCCCTCTGTCTGTGTTTTACGCTATGCAACATCTCAGTCCTGTTCCAGAGCTGGATGCTGGGGAAGCTAGCTCTCCTAAGTGCTCTTCACTTCAGTCACACTCCTGTTGTTTCCCAGATGCGTGGGCCCTTGGCAAAATAGGTATGGGGGTTCAGAATGGCTATGGAAAAATGTGGTAATGTTAACAGGACAGCTAAGGTTGAAGGGCAATTTATTAGCAATGTAATCAGTGAACACTGCACCTGTGGAATTAAAGCATGACTGTTTGGCTGATGCTAAACAAGGGTAAATTTGTAACTTTGCAAGTCAACAAAGGTATGCCACTGCTTTTGGTCTTACTATTCTGCTATATGCATTTACATATTGTGTATGAAAATAGGAACCAAGAAAACCATTTACACTGGTTAGTATTTTTGGAGGAATTGAGAGTACATAGATTCAAGACAAGCTTTTACATTTTATCTTGGTATTAGAGGAAGTTTGCTTTTATATTCTTGTTTATTTTAAAGGTCTTGAGTTATTTACCAAAAACTTAGTATGGAAAAAGTGACTAAATGTAAAAAAGAAAAACAATGCAAATCATTTAATTTAGGGCCATCTGATGACCTAGAACATTTTGGCCGTCTTTGGCTAAAGAATGGCTTTTCTTGTTGTTTTCTGAAGAGCAAATACATTCATTTTGTGTGCAATTCTGCAGAAGTTAGTTTTTAGTAATGATTTGAGAAAGGAGAAGGCTGCATGCTTTGTCAGTATATGTATTTTGAAGGCTGTAGGCAATGACAGTTTCAGATAGGCATACCTTTAACTGTAAATTATGCATTTAAGCCAATGCCAGGGCTGATGGTTTGTAATACAGTATTTCTAAATGGGTAGTCAAAAAATTAGTTTATTTCTTCAAAATATAGTGTTGGAGGAAGATTTAAGCAGTGTTTTGAGGAAAATAGTTTAAAACTCAAAATAATTTGGAGGTAATTTACATTATACTTTATACTATATAAGCATATTTAAATTAACCTGATTTTCATTAATTGAGTAGTAAAACAATGTTAAAGGTCAGGGGAATAGTCCTTGACAAGCAACTATTGTACTTTTGGTACTTTTCTAGATTTGCCAGCATAGGCATCTGTCACCTGAACTTCCCCTTACTGCCCAGCAAATGGACTGAATTCAACTCATAGCTGTCAAGTAATACAGCAGCTATTTATGATCATGCAGAAAACAAATAAATATACGCACAAGTCTTTACATATTTCTGAGTGAAAGCAGAGTAATAAGTTTAAATATTAAAGGACTTTTCACAGTTTTGCCTGTAAAGAATTGGAGCAAGAATTTTATAAATAAAAAGAGTACCATAGCGAAGAAAAAGAATCAGTTCTGCAGATTTTTTTAAAATCTTATTTCTGTTGATTTAAAGATTAACACAGAAATATGAACTTCCAAAGAAGTTGAAGGACACAGCCATATCTAGTAGATTTCTCATAAGCAGTGCTCAAATGTCAGAACTGTACAAGGGCTAGGAAACAACTTTCTAACATCTTATATAAGGGATTTTGGACACTTCTAGTGCTAGGGCTCACAAAAGGAAATACTTTCCTTGACTTTTCACAATGTGCCTATCTTGTATCATAAATAGTGACCCCAATGAAAATAAGTTCAGCCCTTGAAGCAGGAGGAAAACTGGCACTCTTGACACAAACTTTTAGGAACTCTGGGCCCTAAATAGAAGCGGTGAGTTTTAAAAACACCTCTTCAATTTAGGGTTGATTAAACCCCTGTGTCATGCACACAACCACTGGGCAGAGTGGGCCCGGGGCTGTCAGGGGGCCGGTGCTTCGCTCTGTGGCAGTGGCAGCCCTCCTTCGTTAGGCGGCACCTACCTGCAAGCACCCAGCTTGGGTGGTGCTGGGGGGCACCACCACCACAGAGGGAAGCACCAAGCCCCTGCACAGCTCAGGCAGGTAGGTAGGCTTCAGGAGGGCGGGGGGGGGGAGGGGAGATCAGGCTCACTGCTTTCCTTGGGCAGAGATGCTTTCCCAGGCTGCTGTGAGGCTGCCTTCAGGGCTTTCTGCAGAGCTCTGGAGCTGCACAGAGTCAGGGGCAGCAACTAAAACTCCTCGAGGGTTTTCATAAATTTCATAGACATTTGGGCTGGAAGGGACCCCGAAGGATCATGGAGTCCAGCCCCCTGCCCCAGGGGCAGGAAGTCAGCAGGGATCATAGGATTCCAACAAGATAAACATTCAAATGGGTCTTGAAGATGTTCGAAGTGGGTGCTTGAACCACCTCTGGCAGCAGTCTATTCCAAACCTTGGGGGCTCAAACAGCAAACAAATTCTTTCTTATGTCCAACCTGAATCAGTTGCGGTGGAGTTTGTGACCATTTGATCCCCCGGGGCACTCTGGTGAACAGACGTTCCCCCAGGTCCCGATGAACATTCTGGATAAACTTATAGGTGGCCACCAGATCATCTCTGAGCCTGCACTTTTCCAGGCTGAAGAGTCCTATGGCTCTCAGCCTCTCATCATAATTGTGGATCCCAAAACTGGACGCAGTACTCCAGCTAAAAAGGAGTTTAGTTTGCTGTGCCCGGAGTCATTTAAGGTGCGTTATGCCGCCAAATTTAATACAGAGGCTGGAATTAATGCTCAATACACTGCCGAGGTGTGTAAACACCAACACCATTAAAGCACTGCAAAAGCATTTAGCCCACTTTAAAGTGTCACGTGCACATGCCTTTCATTTCATCTACACATGGCTTCTGGCACAAACTCTTGTCAGAAATATCTCAGATCAACAGTAATGAAATCAAATTTCTTAGACTTGGCATGAAGACTGACTGCTTAAGCACAGACTATGGATACACAATATTTGGGAAGGTTGAATTGAGTTGAAAATGGCTACCTGATCTAAGGTAAATTGAGATGGGGGCTAACAGGAGGCGTTGGGGGGGCAAGTGGAGTCTGTGAAGGTGCTTGAGGATTTTGGGTGGGCAACTGGGTTCTGAGGGGGGAATGGAGGACTAGGAGGGACAAGCAGGGCCAGCTTGGAGGGATTGGGGGGCTGGAGAGGTCTGTTGGCATGGTGGAGTGAATCAGGGGGAACTGGCAGTGTCTGCGGGAGGATTTGGGGGGGATCAGGAGAGCAAATAGGGTTCAAGGGGAGTTTTGCCGGGATCCAGGACGGTTTGGATCAGGGGGAGTTCGCAGAATCTGCGCGTGTAGGCGTGGAGGGAGGGGAGTTGGCGGAATTAAAGGGCAGCGGTTGGCAGTACTAGAGTGGCTCTCCAATCTCACCAAATTCCCAAGAACTGTCCCCAATGCCATTGAACTCTCCCCAGTCCTGAAAGCAGGCTTCAGGCTGGGGCCAGCAGCTGGATTTTTCCAGCCCTGGGCTGCACTGGGAACCGTACAGAAGTTCAGTTACATTGGTCTAGCCAGACTCAATTTAAGTTAGATTACCTCTAAGGTAGGCTTATTTAGATTGAACTGGCCATTTAGGCTGATTTAACCTTCCTGAACTTCTGTACAGTTCACACGTAGATTGACCTAACTAGGGATATAAGGGTGCAGACAGAAGTGCAACTCCCAGCTGTAACTCAAAATGATTTCTGCAAAGTATTTTGAGTTACAACATTGCCCTAGACCAAACAGAAGTTCATTGTTGCTTCCAAGGAGGAGGCAAATCTTGCTGTGGCTGGGAGCCTGCAGCCAGGTTCCCATAGCAATGACCACAGCTCTCTGCCAGTGCTCACTCTTTTCAGAATGAGAAGGGGGAAAGGCAAAGGAGGGAGCTTGTTCTTGGGGCTCTCCAGCTGGTGCTGACAGGTGGGGTGGGTGAACTGGAACCCCCTCACCTCAGGAGGAGACTCCAGTACACCCTCTCTACCCTCCAAGGGGGCTGAAAAACTCCCAGAATGCCTCTGCTCTCTTTCCCTCCTCCCACTCTGAAAACAGAAATAGGCTGGGAGCTCACAAATTACACAAATTACAGTAGATGCTACATTTTGAAACATCTTTATCTGATACCTCATGGAATGAGGGGTCAAATTTTCACCAGATTGGCCATTTTTGAAGCTGTCTGTAGCTGTGCACTTAAGTTTGGTCATAGCTATAAACTGCTTTCTATGGCCAGATCAGGTGAAAATGGTCACTTCTTTCTGTACCCTAAGTGTAAAGTCTGCACCCAAGTGAACTAAGTTAGATTGGGTGGCCATTTTTAACATGATCTAACCTCACTGAAAGTCTGTATCTAGCCTACAGCAGAGACACGAATGCTGCATATGCCTGGAAACAAAATTGAATAGCAAGAACAAGAGAAAAACAGCACAGACAATGACAAGGTTCAGGAGGTTATTTAAACAAATCAGCCATCCTTCAGAAAGTAGAAAAACAATCTTAGTGAAACTTACAGAAAGAAGCAGAAATGATGGCAGGTAAAAAGCAAGATGAAAATTAAGTATGCCAGGATGGATTTTAAGAGGAAATGGATAAAAATATAAAACTGAACATCAAAAGTTCCTTAGGCACATCAGAAGCAGCATGTATCCAAAATAAATAGCTGGGATTTTAGACTCCCAAGTTGTAAAAGGATCAATTAAGGAGGATAATGACAATGGAGAGAAGTGAAATTAATTCTTTGCATCACCTCCCCAAATAGTTTGTTGGAGAGATATTTAGTAAACTTGTGTGAATTGATTTTTTTGGTTCGGTAGCTAAATAGAAATAATAATAATAAAAACAATGTTTCAGGATAATGTGAAACATTTCTTAATTTTTTTGGTGGCTTACATTATAAGTGAAATGTTAATTTAAAGTCTGATAAAATATTTCATTTTTATTTTAGGCATTTTATTTTAACACACAAGCGCAGGAAATTATAAGTTTGATACATGATGGGACTAACCCCCATACACAAAACTGAAAAGGTAGAGGAGCAAGACAGGGGATGATGTTAATTTTTTAGCCTCCTATCCAATGTTTAGGGCACTCACCTGGAGAGTGGAAAACCCAGATTCAGATTCCTTTTCTGCTTGATGGGCAATTATGTGGGCTGAAGGACCACTTAGCAAGTTTTGGGGAGCCACTGAGGGCCCCCCCCCACACACACATATACATGTGCACACACACACACACACTCCCCAAAGTTGAGCTGGAGCTGGCACCAGAGCAGAAGTGGAAACAGGAACATAAGCCAGAGTGTCCTGGCTCACCCTACCCTGAGCCAGCTGCATCTGCAGTTTGCAGGGTGTGGGAAGGAGCATTTTGGTGCACCTCCACACTGTCCCACCCTGCCATCAGGGCTCTTGGTGTGTACATGTATACACACCCACCCAGACCCTACAGCTCTTAGAAGCCCTTATGGTGGAGTGGGACAGGACAGCATGGAGGCCCACAGTCAGGCTTCATCCTCTATGGGCAGAGGCTGGTGTTTGCTGGTGCTGCAAGGGACACTGGGCAGAAGCAGCCTTGCCCTCCCTCCTGGCACTGCATGACAGCAAGAGCCACTGGGGCCAGCGTGTGGCTCACTCAGGACCTGCCATGCAGTGCTGGGTTGGTGGGGCTGCTTCTGCCCAGCGTCCCCTGCAGCACTTAGGAGATGCAGTCTGGTCATTCACGCCCTGGGCACTGCCCACCAGCAGAGGCTGAGGCCCTAGCAAGACTCACCCAGGGCCTGTGGGGCTGGACTCCATCTCCCAGGTACCACAGAATCAGCCCTCCCTGTCCATCTGGCATCACTAAGTGGGTGAGGCTGCTTCTGCCTGGCATCCCTTGTGATGCTTGGGAGATGGAATCTAGCCCCACAGGCCCTGGGCAAGCTGGACTCCATTTTCCAGGTCACTGTGCAGTGCCAAGTGGGCAGGTGAGTGGAGCTGCTTCCACCTAGTGTCTCTCACAATGTCAGCAGAGGCAGCTGCTGCCCACACTGCCCACCAGCAGAGGCTGTGGCCTGAGCATGGCTTGCCCAGGGCCTACCTCATGGCACCACTGCCATTTCCACCTACTCATGGGCCAGATTAAACCAACTGGTGGGCCAAATCTGGCCCACAGCTATATTTTGCCCACCCCAAACACCAAGAACTTGGGGGCCCCCCATGCTAAGGTGAGCCCATGAGGCAATAGATCTTCTCCTCTCTGTCTCTTCTTCTGTCTCTCTCTGACCTCATGACTATTTAATTCTTCATATATTAAGTAAAACACCTTCAACAGGAAACTGTCACAGGGACCCACCCCAAAACCCCTGGGGACCCATACTTAAGCCATTCTCCTGAGATGCAGGGGACTGAAAATGTGAATCAGGCAGAAAATGGATTTGGATTCTGGTCCTCTATCTCCCAGATAGGAGCCCTAGCTTCTCAATCAGAAGCAATAAACTGTATTAGTCTGGTGCTCTGCATGCACTACTTCAATTTGTTTATCAACAGTATTTACTAACCTATCCTACCACTGAAGTAATATCGCCACTGCTTCCAGTGCAAGAGCTAGTACATGTAATTCTCATGGTGTTGCCTTGAATTGCTTAGTTGTGCTGTGAATCAATACTTAATTTAGACCTAAAAATGAAGAAAGTTCATTTGAAAAGGCCAAAATGAACAGTTTAAACATTGTAGCTTGTTTCTTTTTATTTTTGGAATGAAGATGTTTAAGAAATTCAGCCAAAAGTCACATATATTTTCCAATGCCCTGAAATGGATTTTTTTGAGAGAAAATAATTCCTTCCCCCCAAAAATGTTCAACTCTCACCACTAATACCCAACTTGAACATACCATTATGTGATAATAGATATGAAATATTTTCAGAGAATGAGGTGTGAAAAGAAAACCAGAAAAAACAATTGTTAGCTAATCACTTTATCCCTGGTTACTTGCTTTCATTCAGTCTAACTGTAGAACAACAAATAGCTAAGGTCATATAGAACTAAAGACTTAAAGAAATTAAGAATTAAATAACTGAATTGCTAACAACGATGCATGCTCTCGTTAAAATCACTATGATAGGTGAGTGGAAAAATAGTGCTTATCTTTAAAAACAAATGTTATAGATAAATGAAGAATTTATAAATCAGCAAGTCTTACTTGATAATTGGTGGGAATGAGAATTAAGGGACTTACTCAGGAAGTGAAGTTATGTTATTTATAAAAAGTGGCTAAGGAACAGAAAACAAATATCAAATATAAAGTCTCCAACAAGGCAAAATAACCTGAATCATCTAAGAGTCTATACTGAACAGTAACAATCCTAAACAGATTTCCTAGTGATTTGCTATGGAGCAGGAGGGGTATATTTCTAATAGTCTCTGTATCTCTAGGAGTTTGAATCTTTTGGGTGAGAAGCTGAGGTAGGATAGGGCTTTCACTAACTATGAATTAAGTAGTAATAATGGGGCAATATGATATAAGTACCCTGAAGATATAAATCTATAATTTATCCTGAAGAATCAATGAGCATGAATAAACCTCTGCAAGTTTAATACAAATCAGACAAAAACTAACACAGTTCTAGATATTTCATTGATTCCCCATTATACCCTATGGCCGAATCTCCGTAGTGGCTCTGAAGCTTCGGAGCTGCTTTGGCTGGATCAAAGCAGGAACCTGGTCCAGAGCTCCAGATTGGATTGCTGGCATCTGAAGTGGCCAGATCCGAAGCCTGATTGAATAGCTCCTACTCGCACAGGCCTACAATTTTCACGTGCTAAATCTAAATGTATTACATATATGATTAATCCAAGAAATACATTTTATTGTGTGTATATTTACTAGGAATTTGGCAATAACAATAGGGGTTCCTTATGTGTGAGAGGAAATATAGAATGGCTGGAGTTGTAGAAATTTGGAAAGATGTGCCTTGTGACTGGAATCTTAAAATGCATGGTTACAGTTTATTTCTTAAGGAACGAATGTGAAAAAGGGGAGGGGAAGTGGTGCTTTACATCAAAGACACCATTGCCTGTTACAGAATGATAGACGATTCTCAGACACAGGACTCTGAATGCTTATAGATTAAAGATTTAGCTATTAAAACTAAGGAAGATCCCATGTTGTTACTGATGGTCCTTTGTAAAAGAACACCAGGATGAATTACTCCTTAAAAACATCTGTCTGAAGTACGTAGGTGGAAATACCATGTTATCATGGGTTGTGGCATCTTCATACGATTTGAAAATGCCTTATGCTGAAGTGCCTTTCACCTCATATCAAACAACACCTAATACGAGAATGAACTGGATTTAGGTCAGGCAAGTCCTGCACTAGCCAAATACTAAACATCACCCAGCATATAGAAGATGGATTCAAGAAAGGAAGTATAACAGGTTTGTAGATCTAGTGGCACATGACACAGTAAACCACTGAAACCTGCTCTCCAAAGTCTATGATATGATGCATGACTACCACCTAGTGCAGATCAACTGATCGCTTTTGGAGAATAGACATTTTATGTAGAACTGTGCAAGAAACAGAGCCACTGGAGACAACAAAATGGCCTCCCACAAGTTAGCATGCTAGCACTGATCCTTCTTAACATAAATACCAAGGACCAAACCATACAGGGTAATATGAGAAGCTTCATATATGCTGATGATTGATGCATCATGTTGCAAGAGGACTTTGCCACTGTCGATCACTGAAAAAGCTCTCAGATTAGTACAAGAACCAAGTTCCCACCTACCCAACCAAGATGCAGGTCACAACTTTTCAGTTATACAGTTGAGAAGTCAAGCAGAAATTAAACATCACTTGGGATGGAATCCCACTGACTAATCACCTGAACCCTGTGTACGGTGGGGTTACGTTGGGATGAACACTTACCTTCAAGGCACATGTAGAGAAGAAGAAAGGGATACAGTCAGCAACAACATATTTCAAAAGTTGGTCACCTCAAAATGGGAAGCAAGCCCAGCTACATTATGAACCAGTGCTATTGCCTTGGGCAACTCCACTGCAGAATATACATGTCCAGTTTGGGAATGACCAGTTCATGCCAGGAAATTAGAACCAGTTCTAAATGACAGCTGTCGTGCAACAACAGGATGTCTAATGCCAACACTAAAGGATAGCTTGTACTTTTTTAGCTGGTATTGCACCATTTGATATCAAAAGAAAGGTAGCAAACCAAAAAGAAAGATCCTGGCAGATGGAAGACCTCAGGCATCTAATTTATGATCACATAGAAATAACCGAACAGCTTAAAATGCAAAGGAGGCAATGTTGGACCATTGGCCACAATGGCTGACAGGGAGCAACTGAGGTTATGGAGGGAAAGATTATGCATAATTGGGTACTCTGAAATGGATCTGGAACCCCAAAAGGACCTTCACAGAGGGGCTGATCTAGACTGACTAACATGGAAATTTCCGAATCACCTGCTCATGCAAACTGGAAGATCAAAAATAAGCATAATCAAATGGGGCTACTCAAATGACACAAATATATCTGTGTTTAGTGAAGTGCACATGATTGAGCACCTGCTTATTTGGAGACTCCTCAGTAAAACCTGTATGAAGGAGGACCTGCTGGAGCAACAGAAAAAACATCACTTGTGCACGATTCCAGAAAAACATCTAGTTTATGACAAGGACAGAAGAAGAAGATGATGGGTGACTTAAATGTGTGAGTTATTGATGGACATCTCCTGAGGCTAGTAATAAAGGTTCCAAAACTTCAAAAAATAATAATAATTATTTCTTAATACAAAAAGTCCTAATCCAATACAGCGTAAGCTCAATATTCAACCACATTTTAAAGGATAAATATTTAGGGCTTAATCATATTTCAGTGTACATGTCTCAATGGCACTTAGCCAGCTACGTAACTGCCATTAATGGCACTTACACACAGTTTATATTTCTATTCCTTGTGCAATGTAGATGTGTAAGCATCCACATGGATACTGAGCATGCTCACTATGCTGTATTCTGGCCAGGCAAAGTTCTGTACTTGCTTACATGGGTGAGTATAAATCCAGAAACAGGTCACTTGGCTAATAATCAGAATCTAACAAAATCAATTTTAGTACAGCCAAAGGCAATGAAATCTGTCTTCCAATTTTCAGTCTAAATTTGCTCATTATCAGTCTGTAGGTATTTTGATCATGTGCTTATATTTCTCTTTATGTTAAACAGCCCTCCTCCCTCTGTGATATTCACACTGGAAATCTATTTATAAAAAGTAAATGGTTTCCTGTCAACCTTTGTTTTGCTAATTTAAACATGCCAGCCTCTTTTACTCTCATCTTGGAAAATAGGCTCTCCATTTTGTGGGCGTACTGAACCTTCTTTGTACCTATTTCAGTTAACAGCAGTGACTGTCAATCTCAGGGCCACTCTCAGGGGCCCTAACAGGCAACCTAGTCAGGAGTAATTGCCCTACTTGGTCAAACCTGACTGAGGTTCTGGCAGCCTTGCCTTTGCTGATAAATCAGCTGACCTCTGTTAGGACTTCCCAATCAGCTGCAGATAGTACTCTCCTCATTTTAGTCCACCTGTGGCAGCTGACCATAGGGCAGCCAGCAGTTCTACTTGAAAATCTACTTGAAAACCACCCTGTAATTTTGGATTTCCAACTTTTGACCCTGCTTGACTGTTTCTAGATTCTGGCTTTTTGGAAATTTGCCTGGACTTTGGTAGCTGATTTGACCTGTGACTTGGATGCTGCCTGTGGATTTTCCCCTTGGCCATAGTAATTTGGTCTTTCACTCCAGAACTCTGCTCCAGGAACTTGCCTTGGCTTTTAACTTGAACTCTGCTCCTGAAACATCCCTTTGGCTTGGGTACTTTGGACTCTGCCCTTCCTTGGTGGCCTAACCACCAGGCCAAGATGCCTAGGTCAGCATAGCCACAGCATGCTGGGGTGCCATGAGATCCTTGTAAGTTAAAGCCAGATATTTGGGAAAGGAATCCGTAGTGTCAAAAACATTCTGACCTTTTGTGATCTTTCCGAGTCCACTGCAACAGAAAAAAATACTCTATTATTTTTCTGTAGTAAAAAACAAGTGAAAGGACAGATCTGGCGTATCTCAGGGGTGCCTTGAGTCTAATGAGGGGTGTTTAGAGGAAAAAAAGGTGGAGAATCAGTGGTTTATAGCAATCTCTTTTTAAATACAGGTGACCAAAACTACATACATATTACTTTCTCATACAATACAAGAGCAAGGAAAACTCCACTAAATAGAAAAGCAGTTAATTTAAAGCTCACCAAAGGGAATTTATTTTTTACCCTTTATGGTAAAGTGAAACGTATTATTAGCCTGTGGAACTCACAACAACAAGATACCTTAGAGGCCAAGAGTTTTAATAAGATTCAGAGAACAGCATCTACAATTATGTTATCTCCTTGATGGCCGAGCATGATTTTTTCACTTGACACTTTTCAGGCAGCAGGCAGTGGATGGATTTTAAGCAGAACTGGTCAACTGGATAGATGCTAACCAGCACCGAATTCCCCTTGCAGGGATGAACATTTGATAGCTCAAAGCTCACGGAAGTGGCAGAACTGGCTCTCACGGTAGGAAAAAGGATTGCTCTAATTTGCAATCAATCCTTAGCTATCAGAGACTGAGAGAAACTTTCCCCTGTGGCAGGTATTTGATTCCTTAAGTGTGAACTTTGGAGGTTATTGCACTTTCCTTTGAAGTATCTGGTACTGGTCTAAGTAAGAAGACTGGACTATATGAAACACTGGGCTAAACGATTCTGCCAATTGCTGTGTTTCAGTTCTAAAATATATAAATAAAATGTAATAAGATGAACTTGATTGCTTTGGAGGACTGTTGATTGGGAAAGAAACCTGGAGCTAGGAAAACAATCATGACCATCATCTTAAAAATACACAATGGGAACCTTAACATATTCAGACTAGCAAAAGCACAAAGTCTCATTTTTAAATTCCCCAAGCCCAGTAAACTGCATAAAATTGGTTTAGTGCACCTTGGGAGGATGGACAGCTGAGCTCAGGCCCATTCAAGGGGCAAAATCTGGAGGAACATTTTCTCCTGCTATATCTGTTCCTTGGACATAGAACTTGAAATATTTTCTACTGCAGATAATTTGCCATCTTTCTCATTAACAATTGATTAAAATACATTATACAAAAAAGTTTTTCTAAATACACATCCTTATTACCAAATAAAAAAGAATCAATTAATGGTTATATAAGATTTTAGATCACTTATCATGAGTTTTCTTCAGCAGAGCTAGGTGCTAGTTTAGTATTCTATTTAATTATGTTTTTAAAGATAGCTTTCCAGCCACCTGATTTTTCTTTGTGTTGAGTAATTTCCATGCTCCTATAATGACACGTATCAAGCTGCAATTACAGGTTGCCTTACAAATACCATATAGATTTTCTTAATGGCAATATATACATATCTGTGTATATGTACATGTTGGGGGATTTTTGGAAGTAACGTGTAGCTTTTTAGAACTGTATTCCAAAATCAATTACCTTTGTTGGAAAACATCCACAGCATTAGAAGACAAACTGAAACAGCCCCTGTTTTCGGTTGGTGCTGTGTTACAGTAGTACAATAAAATGGAATAATAATATTACACTTGGGATTGTTATGATACATAACACTTCCAGATATCAAAGTATCAGAGATGGTTTATTTTTACATGAATATTTGGTTAGTGGCATGTGATAAGAAGATTTCTGAATGAAAGAACAGGAGCACAACTGATTATTCATTGTTAATTATTTCTCTATTTAATCATTCAATAAAGGAGCAGACGAAAATGGTATCTGTCTTAGGGTATGTCAGCACTAGGGTCAAAGGTGTGACAGTAGCTCATGTTGAAATATGTCTTCCAGCTTTAAACTGAAAGCAGAAAGGAGGTGTGGCTAAAGTACAAGCATATTCCATGGTGCATTGAAGTCAGAGCCAGCCAACATGATTTAGAGCAAAAACAAAATTGCTTAAACTAACTTGAGGAACAAATTGATATAGAACTACTCTTAGGGTGCTTGTATGCATGAGGGGGTTTTAGCTCCCCTAAACTGAAATGGTGGGTTTTTAACTGTGGTCCACCATTTTAGTTTAGGGGTTTCCATCATAGTGATGGAATAGTGACGACCTGCCATCAGCTCACCCTTCTCCCCTCGCCATGGGAAGGTTCTGCTGGGGGTGGGGTGATGTGGTGAGGGGTCTGCTTTTCTTTCCCCACTTCCCTCCCCATCTCAATGCCTACCAGCAGCTCATGCCTCAGCCGTAGAAGAAGCAAGCAGGCCGGGGGCAAAAAAAGAAGGCCCTTCGAGCTGCCCAGGCGGGTGCTTGCTGGGCCGCTGCTGCCCTAGGTCACAGGCAGGCAGCACCTAGCTTGATTCAACAATGCATGGGATCTTCAAAGCCTGGGCATGCTTGGGGAAGCTGGGGCTTGGTGAGCTTCAAGCACCTCATGCATCATCCCTGCTACCTTCTCCAGCTGCCTGGGACCGTGAACTGGGTTGGCTTGCCCCTGGGGCTGTGCGGGAAGGTGGCAGGAGGGCACCTGGGTGTGCTGGCAGCCAGAGAAGGTGAAGTGGATTGTGCACAGGGTACTGGAAGCGCACCAAGCTTGAGCTTCTGTAAGCCTGCCCGGGCTTCCAGCTCCCCATGCACTGTCCCACCAGACATGAGGTACATGTGCACATTTTTATTTTTTATCCACAGCAGGACAGTTTGTCCCAATCAAATTAAAACACACCAGAGGTGGTCTAAGTGTCCGTGTTCAAATAAGTTTTTACATGAAAAAAATCTTGTGTGTGCATACATGGTGACACCATTACATTAGACAAATGACAATTTCTCATCACTTTTTGTCACGTATACATGGCCCCACCATCACGTGTGCAAGCACCATCAAATTGTCTCTCTCACTATCTCGGAATCTTATACTGGATACAGGTTAGAACAAGAATGAAAAAATAAATTAATAGAAACTAGAAATCATTCACTAATTTGCAAACAGGTAAAAAAAAGTTATGTTTTTCTTACAGTTAATTTGCAATGAATAAAATTGCTCATTATAGCATGTTATTCCCATTTTACAGATATGAAACTAAAATCACAGTGGGATTAGATAATTTCCTGGGTTTTGCTGCAAGTTAATAGAAGGTTCAAAAGACAAGAACCCAGAACTCCTGTCTCCCATTTCTATATCCTTGTGATTGTAACAAACTTTCCAAATAGGTTCTAGGAAGGAAAAGGATACCACAAATCAGTCACTAAATTGACAAGCTGTTTTAAAATAAACTGAATAAGCTATATGCAGCAGAGAGGAAATTACTATAGAAGAAAACAGCATATAAACCAGTCAGAATATTGCAGAGCTTTCTTTAAGAGCCAAAGGATTATAACTTAACACCATTAAATTGTGACTTTGTATGATAAGGGATTAGAAATAATCAGATAGTTTATTTTTATTTCAAAACATACCTAACTAGTAGAGTTATGTTTTAAAGGATTTAAGGGCTGTTCTAAAAGATTTAAACAGTTTAAAAATATAAACACAGAATCCTCTCTTAGCTACAGAATTATATTGAGGAAGTTATTAGGGGAGATAGAGACCAAGAATTGCACAGGAATTTACAACTGGTACCACAAGAAATGTCTCTAAAGAACTATATTATGGTCTATATTATGGAACAGAGTCTGCAGCCATCTGCAAAAACTAATGTTTTTAGCGTAATGTATGCTAATGTCTTCTGAAGATAATTGTCCTATTATATTTGGATTTAATAGTTATCCAGATTTATTAATATTATGTGATGCAAAGATTTTAGCTAGGTGATTCACTTTTCTTCACAGTAAGATACTTTAGGTTATGTTCTTTATTGACTATCTGAATGGCAATAATGGAATTAACATTGAATTTTGGTGCTCCTGTTGGTTAAAATATTCGCCTACTGCAGGGTCGAGCTTCTACAATAAAATTCTTATAGCTACTGACCCTCATTTAACAGAGTTTGATTTGGTGCACATATATTCTTTCCCATAGCACTTGCAATTACTGAAGCAAAAATACTCTGTTTGGTTCTTCAGTCAACGTTTGTTTTCATTATGTAGCAGGCACATTAGAGTAGCGGTTGGCAGCCTCTGTTAAGCATGCCAATACTTCAGGTTTTTATGGCTTATATGGAAAGCTCTGTTCAACATTAACCATTGAATCAGTAGTGCTCCTCCCCAAGGATGGTCTAGGCTCATCTTTGATTCTTCTGGTCTAACTGAAATCAATGGGGATGAGGGTGCCTAGCCCTGTGCAACATCAGGTTAAGACTGTGCTGGGCACCAGTGATCACTGATGATATGCGATTTCCCACCTGATTGTCTATACCTTGGAATCTAATGTTCCAAACTTATCAGTCATGGAAAAAATTGCTTGGGGATCAGAAAATACACAAGTAGAACTAGGCTGAAATTCATTAAGGGCACAATGAAGAGGGTGCAGGTAGCTATAACACCCTAGACATTTTTTTAAAAAAGGGATCATGATTTCACAGTGGAAAAATCCCCCTTTCTTCCCTAGATGCTTTTTGCCCCTGAGGTATACCAGTAACAAAGAGCTTCTCATTGTATGTCACCTCAATAATCTTGAGTTTACAGACCCAAAAATGTTGCCCATTTACCTCTTACTCTGCTCACACTTTACTCCACGGAGCCTGATCTCTCACAAGCTAGAAATATGCATCATTAGCAGCAGATGTTTTTTCCTCTGTTTAATCTTGGGAGTGGGCAGGGTATACAAAAGTACTAATTTTAAAGAACAGACAAGTGTGGTCATTAGTTGAAATGGTCAAGGCAAGGCCGCAATTTGTAAATTTGAATTTGTATAGTTTTGCTACTTTGCTTTAATACTCAAAACGCTCGTTGGCAGAGCATCAAGGAGTTAGGTTGAAAAAGAAAAACATTAAATATTTTAAAAACATAGATTTTCAAGAAACATTTGTAAAAGTGTCTGTCGATTATGACAAGAGACTAGAATGAACTACAGCTGAATGCATGTTTGCATGCCTCACCTCATCTCCCTCAGCTCACGAAGAGTTATACAGTGAGTGGAAAATTTAGCAGGATTCTTAGAGTCTGAAAGCAGTAGCACTATCCAGTTTAGCTGAAAGGAAGCTATAACTGAACTGGTCACAAGGATATTGTGTTTTGGTTATTTTCTCACACTTACCGTACTTGTTCTTTAATCTCACAGTCAGCAGGTGATAATTCCTAAATATTTCAATTCATATTTTATCTCTGTCCCATACATTCTGACTACAAAAATCTCTGTTCAATACAATATACCTTACTGATGGTCATAGAGGCATTTGGAAAACAGGATGGCAGGGAGGGAAGAAAGAATATTTGTCAAGAGGAAGTGTAATATTTGTAAGACTTTATATCTAGGACAACATAGAAAGAGAAATGTATTTCTGCTTAAGGTCCTATTTCCAAAGGAAATACTTGTACATGCAAATGTGAGAAGATGCACTTTGTATTTGTTTAGTCTCCAAGTGATGCTATTGTTTTTATTTGTAAGTATGTAGCATAACCTAGCAACTCTCTAAATGCAGGAAACCACTAAAAGAAACTTATATGAAAAACAAATATAATATCATTATAACAATGATATAGAGCTAAAAAAATTTCCATCCTACATTTTTTAACATACCACATTACACAAAAGTAACATTTCAGTTAATCCTAACATTTTGAACTGGTTTTGCATTTGTCCCCTGAAAAGTCATTTTACAAATATATCATGGATTGGGACACACTATCGCTTCATAAAGTCTGACCAATCATATATAAATAATCCTTTCATTACTTTTTTGAGGCAAAGTGCCTGGAATTAACTTGCATGTGCTTTTAAAACAATGGAACCAGAAGTGGAAGAAAAAGTGTATAAGGAGAAAGTGAATAAGAAGCAGAGAAGGTAGAGAAGAAGGAAGTATTTTTTTCAGGGAGGATGACAAGCGCCACCTGAGTTATAGGACAAAATGCATCAGGTTTGTTCAATGGTAAAGACTCTCAAACCCATATACTAAGAATTCTGACCCTTTCATGCTCTCTTACAGTTAAGCTGTTCTAGTTTGAGGCTTAAGTCTTCTCCGAAAGCTGCTGCAGGTTGATTCATGTGGTGATTACAGCCACAGCTGCAGACCAAAATGTCAAAGATAAACAGCAGTAAGTTTTCAGTGTTTGTCCTAATTTAACATGTTTCGAACTCTCTATTAGAGTTAACACCTTCACAGGTTCTGAAGGAAAACCATGATTAAATGGAACAGGGAATCTCAGTTTTACACTACAGTACAAGTCACACTTGAAATTTTCCTCATTTGCATTAGATGCTATTACCTCCTTGCATATAGTAAGTAATATTACAGAACCAAAAGTATTTCCTGAACTATAGGAAAAACCTGCATATTTTAAAATGTGGTCACTGTTTCTGTTACTGCTTGAACATATGTCAATAAAGTTCTTTTGCAAAAAAGAGGTTCTTAAAATCATAGAAAATTAGGGTTGGAAGGGACCTTTGGAGGTCTAGTATAACCCCCTGCTCAAAGCAGGACCATCCCCAACTATCTCATTGTAGACAAGGCTTTTTCTACCACTTAAGTCCTGACACAGAGTAAATATTTCTACTGTATGAGATCTCTCTGTCACATTCAAAGAACATGTTATGAAGGATATTACAGGACGGAAGGAATTATAGCTTGGAAAGAACCTCAGTTCTTTAACAATGATCTGGCACCTGTAAGGGCTACAACAGCAAGGGACATAACTTGGGACAGCAGTCATAAAGATTGCTTTAACTTTTTCAGGTGCCAGACCAAGATCCCAGCATTTTGTGGAGAAAGGAGTCCTGTGCTGTCCCTAGAAATAATAGGATGAATTTGCCTAGAAGACAATGACATGGTATAGTGATCAAAGCAGAGGATTTTAAGCCAAGAACACAAATGTTCTAACTAGATCTGTATGAAAGCATTGTGCCTTTGTTTGCAGAACTGTAACTCCCCTCCTTTTTTTTAGCAGTTGTAAACTTAGATCTGATGCACAGAACACCGGAGCTAGGAACAGACATTACACATAAACTGGTTTAAGTGATCTGAAACTGGCTGAAATCTGTAACAGAACAGATGTTCAGTGCACACAAGCCAGTTTGAAAATGGCTGAAACCAGATTGAGATAAACCTAGTTGAATGTAGTATCAGACTTAACTGATTTGGGTCAAACCAGTTTATGCACTGTCTGGCCCGGACCCTTTGCTGGTTTAAGATAAACTAGACTCCCCCAGCATTCTGGCATACTCTCTGGGCTGGGCAGGGCTCTGTGCTCCACAGCAGGGCTGGCTCCTCCCCTCTTCTCCCTGGCTGAAGCTCCAGCAGAGACTTGCAGTCACAGAGCGTCTGCCTCGCTTCTCCCTGCTAAGCAAGGATTATTCCCCCTCCCCTCTACCTTATGCAGACACCTCAGCATTAGCTACAGACCATATGCTGTCTACAGTCCATGTTGTGAGAGACAACAGGCAGACAGGAGTTTTGGAGCAAATCAACAGGTAGCTTAATGTCCTTTCTTGGAAGAACTGTTTAAGAAGAGCTCCGTTAGTTAATGGAGAGAGACTTTCTTTTCTTAATGGGGTGATAAACATTCTCTGCCAGGCTGCTTAGAGGGTGAGAATAATCAGAGCTATCTGCTGGGGCATAGTCATGCTCCCCGTCAGCTGAGCCCTGTGGAAGCTGCTCTAATGCTCCCCAACTTCTAGCCTGAGCCACTGGAGGCATATGCCTGCATTTCTGGGATGTCTGCATCCCGGTCTGACAAAACTGATTTATCCTAGCAAGGTTAGACTAACCTGCAAAGACTGAATCAATTTAAGCTCAGGCTTTTTAAATGTCTGTTCCTAGCCTTCTACTTAAGAAAGTACATTTGTGCTGCTTTGGTATTGGCTCTGTGAAACAGATTCTACTTCTGCCCGGGTTGGCTAAAGTATTGTGAAAGTTAATTTAGTTAATGGTTCTAAAGTGCTTTTAAAATATGTAAGTTCTAAATATTTATTATTACAATGTGTTTTCATTACAGTGTTTAAACATGCTCAAATGTCCCATAACTACTGATAAGCCAAGAGGAAATAGTTCCAGTCTTCTATTATGCTTGAATTGTACTCAAAATATAGAAAAAGGAATGGGTTCCAGAATCTAGTTCCAAGTCACAAATTAATACAGCTGTGCAAACTGAAGCAAGATAGGTCTTGGTCCAATTTTCAATTCTATTCCAGGGAGCAGGCTGGAGGCACATAAAGTGGTTACAGCAAACTAAAGAATCCTGTTCAGTGACATTTGTAAGGGCAAAGCAGATAAGACCTATCAGAAGAATAGGTCAGTGACATTCCTGTAATAGTTTTTGGAAACCTAGGGCACATGTTCATTTAATGGCGCAGTGGAATCTGATCTTTGATTCCAACACATGTGCACAGCAGGTGATGCGGGTTTGGGACTGGAGATCAGAGAATAATCCCAGGCTGTCCTTGCACTTGCAAGTTCAAAGCAGGACACTGTAGCTGGTTGTTGGCCCCAACCAGACAGTTCCTAGTTCGGTTTAACACCCAGGACTGACTGGGGACGAGGTTTGAAAATCAACAGATCATCAGCTCCATCTCTGGACAGTTCTGGGTCTGGCTCACCTAGGACTGCCAGAGGAGACAATCAGCTGATTATCAAAACCATGAGCAAGGCAGCTCTGGCTAGGCTGCTGGTACAGTGAACCAAAAGTTTCTAGGGTCGTGAGAGACTTCCTTTGTCAGGGGATTTAAACTCTATTCTCAGCAAGTCTGGCCGAGCTGCTGGGCACGGGGAAATCCCAGAGCTGGGAGATGTGAAATTTAGTCTTCACTGGGTAAAGCCCTTCCCTTCCCCTCCCACTGCAGCCTTGGGTCAATGATCAGCTGATTGTGGGACCCAGAGCTGTTCCAGACCCCAGTGAGATTTGAGCCCTGAGTCTGACAATCGGCTGATTGTTGGCCCTTGCCACATGCTAAATTTAAGGCACCATACAAACCAGCCATAAAAATGTTTTAAGCTCATTTATGGCTCATTTCCTATTTTATGACATCTTAAATTGTGTGCATGTGCAGCACTCTTCTCATTAATTCTGTGATTAATGCAGTAATCACAACATAAATATATAATGTAGGTGGGACCTAATGCTCAGGTGCTCCTTAAAAAATATTTTATACAGCTTAGCATCTAGGTCCCATGACTGAGTATAAGGTGTGGGACAGATATGGTACTAGATAATTGGTTCTCTAACATAGAATAGTACAATTCTCTACATTATTTTCTTTAAAACATTTTAAATTACAAAATGTTTTTCTTTAAAACAGAAAAATTAAAGAATCATAACAATCTATTAAATAGACCATATGGATTTGCTTAAAATGAAATAAGCAGTTTTTTCCTTTAATTTCATTTAACAGAAGATTTTATTTTACTACACAATAGATCAGGTGGGTAAATAGTTCAGAGCACTGTTAATCTATTTCTCCACTAATTTTCATTAATGCTTAGCTTCTCACATTCTTTGAGCTCAGATTACTTTACATGGGTATTGCTAAATCTATATTGTCATGTGACCACCTGTAGTAATAACTGCTCTGGCTATATATTCTTCAAAAAAGGACCATATGGCTTGCCACTGAAGTGCTGTTGAAGGAGACTCTGCAACATCTATCAGAAAAACTTAATGTATCTAAAATTTAATTTTAATGACATTTAAATTACATTTTGGCAAGTTCAAGGGAAAATCCTACTAATCCTTCATACACAAGATGTATCACAAATATAGCCCAGACACAGTATCTGACATTGTAGAGGAAATGACACAAAGCAGAAGCTGTGGTTGTAGTAACCTATTTCCATTTGTTCTCTTTGCAGCTGTGAATAAGTAGAGGTAGGTCACAAGCCCAGCATAATTAAAAATTACGAAACATTTCACACCAACAGAATATACAGAGTAAAAAGCTACATAGGCCAGGCCTGGAAAGAGTCAGTAACTTAGACAAAGTGCACCATGTCAGAGACATCAGGAACTCCAAGACATTTGTACCTTGGGGGCTCTTAGTGTAATGATATTGGGCCTACTTGACAGTTATTCTGGTAACATGCGAATGTGTGTTTTAGTTTTTTGCTTGCTTATTAGAAGGCAGAGGTTAAAAATCATAAGCTTGTTCATACATAGGTGTGAATAAGGACATAATCTTTGAGAGAAACCTTTTTGTGGCTCTGTCTTCTTTATATTGTGTAAAGAAGGCTGAAGCGGCCAAAAGTTCATCAAGCCATGATTCCTTTCTGTAAAAGGATTTCTTTGGTATAAGCACATTCTAGGAGATGCCTTCTTCTAAGATTTGGCATGGTGGAGAAGCCAGAGATGGGACTGGGAGTAGGAGGAATACAGGAATAGAGCCATTGCAGTACTATGTACTGAGATGCCAGAAAGTAATGTATCTCTAGGGTATGCTTACGTAATTAAGAAAACCCTGCCTTCCCCACTTCCTGCCAACCTGTCTGACTTATGCTGGGAGCATCTGGGGAACTCACAGCACCCCAGGTTTGAGAAAACAATGATAGCTTAAAGCCACATCTACTCTGCTCTCATCCAACTGCTTTTGTCGCAAGCATTACATAGAAACAGTATTAGGCAAGTTCTTTTTTCACTGAGTTAAGAAGTTACAATACTTTTATTAGATGAGGTTCTACAAGTTATTTTTAAAAACCTAAAAGTGGGTCCCAAACTGCCTGCCACTTGTAAAGGTACCTCGTTATATGTCCCTTCTTACAGTTTCCAATAAAGCAGTGGCTAACAGAACCCTCTCTTTTGCAGAGGAAGTAAAAGAGAGAAACTGAAGAATTGTAAAATCCATTAAATTACATGGGGAAAAATCCCATGTTCCTTTCCTTCTCCCTATAAAGGTGCAAAATTATTATAATGGTAGAGGAATTCTGCTTTAAAAAAAATAAGGCTTTACTCTGAATAATACATGCTTTTGCTGTAATCAAGAAATCCTTGCAGTTCTATTCTCTTGGCAGAAAGCAGTGGGGATTGATAATCATGTGTGTTATAGTTCAGCGATTATTAATAAATGGATGAATGAATATGATTTATTATAAATGCAGGTCTTCCATTCTTTCTGTACTAGTATTCTGGTATTTCACAAGTTGTATCTATCAAACTGTCTTACATCTTCATGACATTAGTATCCGAATGTGGTCATAGCTTCCAGGAATTTATCAAGTTTACTTTCACATGCTCTCTACAGGCAATCTGAGTTGTGCCATGAATCCATTTGGTGCACCAAGAGCACGACATCCTAAAAATGATGAGAATAAGGAGGGAATGTGTAATGGGGAATATCTTCCTTTTGGAAAGAGAAGCCTCAAAATTAGAAACTAAGGATGAAAAATGTATATCTGGGCCTTATCCTATCTGTCCTAATTCTTTTACATCACTTCCATCATGGGCTATTCACAAGATTATATGCTTCAGCACTACTACCTGTTTTTGTTTCTAAGACACAGTTCCCTTTTAGACCAAATTTTCTCATAGGGAAGGAAAGCATCAGAGCTATAACATACAGCCATGTAAAATTCAATGAGTTTTGATTCTTTTGAGCCTGGAACCAAGACCAGTGGGCTGGATTCATTTGGTTTTGTAGGTTCTGGTGTTTGAATCAGCTCCAGAATCCCAAGCAAATCTTCATTTTGACTGTTTTTATACAGCTTGTGAAAGCCTTAGACTTCACCATTCTCTAACCTATTTACAGAGAGGCTGTTAACAATGGGGTGGGGAAATACCATGTTTATTGGTTTGCTATTCTTCCCTCCTGTCTCCTCTGGTAGGCAAGCAGCAGAATGAGTTTTGTCATCCTGCTGCTTTAGAAGGCTATCCCTCTAAAGGGTAGGATTTTAGGGTGAAAACTCTGTCCAGTACTTCTTTGAGGGCATTCAGTTTCTCTCTAGCCAATTCTTGTATGTTGAAAATGGAAAGGCTCCTCCTCTGATTCCTACTGCTATGACTGCACTGATTGCTTAACATTCTGGGGCTCAGATACTTCTGAGTGCAGCACATTGTTGGGGAAGTTTAGTGACTGGAGCAGAGATGGGGTGTTGTGTTTCATATCCAGTGGCAGAAGAAAAACTAGATAAACTTGTTCTGGCCTGTGTCAAAGAGCACCCTGGTGCCCTGTGCCTGCAGAGGCAAGGAACTGCCAGAGGGGGAGCCCTAACACTGTTTAGGCAACGCAGCTGCAGGTTGCCAAGGCAACCCCTGAAGTCAGCTGACCCTTGGGGGCAGGGCTTGGGCCCTATAAAGCCCACAGCCAGGGCCACGCTGGTAGTCCTCTGCTGGCAGTCAGGGGAGGGGAGGGGGGGAAGGAAGGAAGGAAGGAAGGAAGGAAGGAAGGAAATAAATAAATAAATAATGTGAGTGGAGATCACAAGAGCTCCAGAGCCTGGAGCAATGATGTTGTGGCCTAGCCGAGAGGCTTTTGTTGTGGTGGCCGGGCGCCTTATGTTTATGTTATAGCCAGAGTCTGGTGTTTATGTTGCTGCTGTTATATGTGAACTGGTGGTTTGGGCGAGGCTGTAGGGGTGGAGGAGGCCTCAGGGGCGACCCACAGTAGTGTGGGGCCCTCAGGGGCGACCCACAGTAGTGTGGGGCCCTCAGGGGCGACCCACAGTAGCGTGGGGCCCTAGTGCCTAGGAAGGGGTGCGATTTGGTGCCTGTGGGGGTGCAGCATTGAGAAGCCCAAGTTGGGCAGAGCAGGGCCAGCCCCAGAGAGGGCGAAGCTCTGAGAAGGGGGTCCAAGTTGGACTCGGAGAGCCCCTGGAAGCAGGGCAGCACAGGGAAGCCCGAGACAGGCACTATGGGAGAAGCCCAAGTTGAGCACAGTAAGCCCCAGGAAGGGGGCAGTATTGAGAAGCCCTAGAAGGAGGGCTATTTTAATGAGAAGCCCAAGTTGGGCATAGTCAGTCCCAGGAGAGGGGTGACGATTGAGAAGCCCAAGAGGGGTGGCACTCAGGGACCTGAGAGGGGCCACACGGGAAGCCCAAGTTGGGTGCAGCCAGTCCCAGGAAGGGGGCTGTTTTAAGGTGTAGCCCAAGTTCGGGCATTGGGAGTCCCTGACAGAGGGCCGCAGGCATTGGAAAGCCCAGGTTGGGCATAGTCAGCCGCAAGGAGGGGGCAGCATTTGGGAGCCCAGGTTGGGAACGGTCAGCCCCAAGGAGGGGGCAGCATTTGGGAGCCCAGGTTGGGAACAGTCAGCCCCAAGGAGGGGGCAGTATTGAGACCCCAGGCGGGGGAAGAGTACGGAGAAGCCCTGTGAGGGTGAGGTGAGCCCAGAGAGGGGAGCGCTGTATTGGGAGCCCAGTGGGGGGCGTACAGAGTCCAGGTGAGGGACAATTGTGAGATGGCCCAGAGAGAATGACAGAGGGGCTGTGGGGTCTGCAAGGCTTGGGCTGCAGTATTGGGGAGGAAGGAGCCACAGATAGCGCCCCCTAGTGGAGGGGGCAGTACAAGGAAAAGCGCAGCCTCCCGCTAATGAACCAATTAAGATCAAAGACGTGACAGGAGAGTAGTCAGGCGGTTGCCCAGAGACAGGTGCAGGGGCCATATTGAGGGTGGGCCTGGCGTGTCCTGTCACACCTGGTATTACACAATAAAAAGAACAAGTGGAATTAAAAAGGTGTTTTGGCTTTGTATTGTTTCATTTATTTCCTAATAATCCCTGCCTATGCTTTAGTATATTTAAAAAACTAAACCAAACAAAATAACTAACCATTTCCTTTAGCAGGAAAAAGTTTTACTTTTTTCAGATAATTTAAGAGCAGTTGTACAAGTTTGTGAGAAATAATTTTTCATTTGCTTTTGTTTGTCTTTTAATTGAAGATTTCAAAAAATTCTCCTTTTTGGTAGGGACGAAACCTTTTCAGAATTCAAAACAAAACAAAACAAAGCAACCTCCCCTCTGCAAGAAAAAAATTATGGTGGTATTGAGGCTTTGGAAGTGTTTCCATGTGCCATAGTTTATATGGATTTTTAATAACCATTTGTCATTATGGTTTTGTTATATGGAAATCCATATTATTGTTAATATTGCACATATTCACAGATAATAGCATCATAGCTCCAAAGGAGCAATTATAGTATGTGAATGTGTATAAAGATTAATACACAAAACTCTGATAAATCTCAACTGGCCCATTAATGTGTAATGGGTCCTCAGGAGTCCCAAATCCCACAGTATAGGAATGGCACATTTCTTCCCCCTTCTCCTTCTCTCCCCACTTTATTTTATACATATAAACTACTATAAAACAGAAAATTAAGCCATACAAAAATATGTTCAAACAATGTCAAGGGGCCAATCAAAAGACATAAAGCACATTCTTTTCTTATTAGAATACAACAGATTTCAAGCAATGCTAAGGATGTGACAAACATATAAAATCAAAGCAATACTGAATTAAGGCTCATATTTCTTTCTCAACCCTCCCCAGTGTGTCTAGAGTTTGAAGGGATTAACAAGCATTGTATGATCTTACATTTCATATCACATCCTGACAATATCTAGGTATCACAGGCAGATTAAAGATGAACTTTCAGTCTTAATTATAAATCATATGCTTTCTTTTTTTATTGGTTTAAGTCAAACTCCTTGTCATTTCAATTAATCTTTTTTTTTATTTTAGTAAGAAAGAATGTGAAAGCAAATGTTCCCTTTGTTATCTAAGATATGTTTTACAATACCACTACATGGTGACAACTTCTTGTCCTCCTGTCACATTCTGTCCTTTAGACCATACTGCAGAAAAGCAATTTTCTGCCTCAAAAGCACTCTATTTTTTTAAAAGTTTGTCTCTGGGCAATTTTCAGGTCTACTAGAGCTGCACAACTGTATACAGATGAGAGAGACCCAAAATAGGGCAATTTATTTGATTCCTCTTCTTCAAAACATTTAGCTGAGATTGCATATCCAACAGAGAAAGCTCAACAAGAATATTCAGAAATGACCTGCAGTGACACACATCCTCTTAAAAAAATCTGCATTAAACATCTTCTCCAGATTCTTAAAATATTCTAGATTTGCCTTTTGTTTAATATGACCTTTAACACCAAAATTTACCAGGATATTAGCAGCAACTTCTATTTTAAAAAAAACAAGCCCTAAGAACCAGTCAATTAAATATTGCACTTCTGGAGGTTTTTTTGGAGAAAGAATAGTTTCATTTTAAGTTGTGCATTCATTTGAACCCATTTTTTTTCTTGGTGAAGGGTATAACTTGGTATACTCTTGGTAAAGGATAACTTGGATGGAATAATACATTATCCCAAAGTTCAGCTACTGATAACTTAGCATTTATCGATGCCTGAAGCTAGTTTGACCTCAGAATCCTCCTGATAGAGTTCTGCCCTAATGCAATAAGGGCATTCCCCAACAGACCTTGCTAAGACCTTGCCTTTATAACTGTCCACAGCCTGGAAATGATTTTACCAGAAGACGATTTACTAAGAAACTATTATAACTTCAGAATTTGGACCTCATTTCATTTTTTTAGGCTCAGTTAACCTAAGATGTTATTTAAAAACATTTGATAAGACTTTTAAAAGTGCAAATCAATAGAACTTGGGCTCCTTTGTGGAGAAGAGTTTTCAAAATGGGACTCAGATACTTTTGGAAGTTTTAGCTCAGCTCAAGGATTCATTTATACCTAACACCTAAAGCTTTTTTTAAAGTATTTTTCTAAAATAAGAAGGCATGCACTTTTGATTTAAGTTAGAACTTTATACTGCAACATACACTGATCATATATTCAAAATAACCTAATTTCACTGAATTATTAATCAAAGAATCTGCCCTCTCTTCCCCAGCCCCCATATAACAGGAATCTCTCTAAGGTACCATACAAATTCTCATGTTATCTTCCAACTTCCTGGCACTAAGGAAATAAAAAGGGCCATGCTTTGTCCATCTGAACCTTGTCTGCTAGATTGGTTCATGTATCTGTGAAAAGCTCCAAATAACCTGAATCATGCCAGGCATAATATTGTAAGAGGTCAGGCAGGTACCTGCTGAATCATCAAGTACCTGCCTAACTTAACCTCTTACATTCTTTTTTCCCCCTCACCTTTTCTGCCCTTTGTCTCCCTGATTTCCTACAGTTTCCTTCTTCATGGAGAGCCTCTTTCTTGCCCTGTATTAATAACCTCAGTAATGCTTCCCTTTGGCCTTTTTCCCTACCCTGCTTTCTGCCCCCTGTTTTACTTTCTGTTTCTCCTTTCTACCTATTTATATTTTTACTACATCCTCTCACACTTTGAGCTTCTCTCACTCCTGTTTTCCTGACCTCCAACTATTTTTTTCACTGCAATGTCTCCCTTCAGCCTTTTTTTCCCCTTGCTCTCTTCCCCCTCCCCTCTCTGCTTTACCTTTTGTCTTTCTAATTGCTACCTATTTACGACCTGCCACACTTTAAGCTGCTTTCATTTTTTGGAGTCTCAGAACAGCAGAAACTCCCTATGCTTGATAAAGGGTGACTGTACCTGAAAGCTTGCTAAGAACTTTTTTCCAACAACTCAGCTGGTCTAATAAAAGATACCACATCTACTCAAAGAATCTTGTCTGTCTTTGTCCTTAGACCTACATGGCTACAACCAAAAGCCCATCAAATATTTATGTACATATTGAAGTGTTTTTTGGCAGTGCATGTAAACACATGTTTAAAGTCATACTGAGGTTCTTTGTTGGAGGCAGGGACAGGTGGCTGACTCAGGGCTGGGTGGAAGCTCAGGGGAACTGGATCTTCTGGCTTATTGCATTTACTAACAGAATCATAGAAAATTAGGTTGGAAGGGACCTCAGGAGGTGACCTAATCCACCCCCCTGCTCAAAGTAGAACCATCCCCAATTATATCATCCCAACCAAGACTTTGTCTACCAGGGTCCTAAAAATGTCCAAGGGTGGAGATTCCATAACTGACCTGGGTAACCTGTTCCAGTGTTTTACTACCCTCCCAGTGAAAAAGTTTATCCTAATATTGATCCTAAACTTCCCCTGCTGCAACTTGAGATCGTTCCTCCTTGTTCTGTCTGCTGCCACCACTGAGGACAGCCTAGCTCCTCTTTGGAACCACCTTTCAAGTACTTGAAGACTGTTATTAAATCCCACCTCCATCTTCTCTTCTTCAGACTAAATAAACCCAGTTCTCTCAGCCTCTCCTCATAAGTAATGATCCCCAGCCCTCTAACCATTTTCACTGTCCTCCTGTCTCACAAATTTGTCCACATCCTTTCTGTAGTGGAAGACCCCAAACTAGACACAATGCTCCAGATATAGCTCCACCAGTGCCAAATAAAGGGGAATAATCATGTCCCTTGATCTGCTGGCAATGCTCTTACTAATGCAGCCAAGTATGCCATTAGCTTTCTTGGCAAAAAGGGCACACTGGGTATTTACACATGAGCTCCAAAAGTGTGTGGGGAGGTGCTTTAATTAAAGTATCTGAAGAATCATGTGCATCAATACCCCCACACTGAAAAATGGTGGTGGAGGTGCTTTATCTAAAGCTTATCGAGTGAGCTTTAATTAAAGTCTCCCTGCCACTATTTTTCAGTGCAGGGACACTGATACACAAGATATTGGAGTCTGCTCAAATGCACTGTAATTACACCATGTATGAGCAGCCTCTGTGCAGGCCTATAGGTGCCCACTGTTGGCTCATATTTAGCTTATTATCCACTGTAACCTCCAGGTTTTTTTCTGCAGAGCTACTTAGCCAGTGAGTCTTCAGCCTGTATCAATGCATGGGATCATTCTATCACATGCACTTATCCTTCCTGAACGTCATGGCGTTTCTTTTGGTCCAGTCATCCAATTTATCAATGAATTCTAGCCCTACCCTCCAGCTTGGTGTCATCAGCAAACTTGCTGAGGGTGCATTCCACACAATTTTCTAGGTCACTTATGAATATATTGAACAAAACCAGACCCAGGACTGACCCTTAGGACACTTCACTTGATACTGGACCCGAAAATGACAAAATGCAAGAATGACAAAATGCAATAAATTACTAAAATGAAGCAAGCTTCAGTTGGGAGTGTCATGCAACCCCATGTGGGGCTCCTAGTCACAGGGGTGTCCCATGTGTGTGAAACCCCTAGGAAGGAAGGACTGCTGCTGCAGTAAATCCCTGGGGTGGGGAGGATTTCCACAGCAGCAATCTCTGCTACCCTGGGGGTGTGGGAAACACTCAGGAATGGAATATGGCCCCTGTAGCAATCCTCTGGCCCCAGGGATTTCCCACATCCCTGGGATGGGAGGGATTGACTCTGCAGTGATCCTCCAGCCCCAGGGATTTTTCACACCCCAGAGACCTAGGGATTATTGTTGCCATGATCCCCAGAGCCTGGGATTTTCTTGCAGGGCATGGTGTGCTCCTGTGATTGGGAGCCCTATCAGTTTACAGGGTTTCCAGCCACTGGGGAGACCATTCTACACATATAATTTAAACTTAGATAGGAGGCAGCTATAAAATTAGTACATTTCTGAGATTGGAGCTCATTCTCAGGGTCTAACTTTATAACTGATTGGAACTTTGTATTTTCTGATAGCTCCTTTGCATGTGTAGCTGGTCTCCAGTTTAACCAGTTTATTAAGCAATACCTGTAATGTGTAGAAGGGACCAAAAATTAAATTCTTAGGGTTTGGTCCATAAAAATCTTAGAAGAACAAATGTAAATGGTAGACCCAAAATAGGAATAAAAATTTTTAGGAATCAAAATTATGTTAAGAGCTGGAGCTGGACAGGAAAAAAGAGAAAGTAAATTATTTTCAAGACTGTCTTCATCCCTCATACCTGATTTGGACTACATGAATATTTAATTATTCAAGGAACTCATTAATGTATCCCTCTGTATGTCCAACTTGCTACAACAAACCTTCAATTCCACTGTTGGTTGCTGTCAGTTGGTTACAGATCACTGACTGTTTAAAAGTACAACTCCAGACTGATGCATTCGTTTTGGTTTCTTTAAAAGTAGTGCAATGGCTGTGTTAATCAGAACTTATCAGGAATAAAAGCAAAGAAACTGGTGATGCAGAAATCTACCTGGCCTGAAATCTTTTGCTTGTCAATTTCCTCTTGTATTTGGATCATGCAGGTATGGTTTAATGTTATACAATATAAACTAGCTTGATATAGTGTTAGTTGTGCCAAACTATCTTGAATATCCCTTCACAATAGGGCTGATTACAGTTCATAGAGTATGATTTAGATTTAGTTACTCTTTTTAAAACATGGAAGTGAGCTCTAAACAAACATTTTGAGACCCTTTCTTTCAATCATAAATGGTTGCTATGGTTGGAGAAAAACGTACACAGAAAACTATGCTGAAGAGACTGCATGGAGAAATGCAGTAAAAACTTTGTTTTTAATTCCACCCATTCAGCTGAGATATTGCAGGGCATAACTTAGGCCTCATACAAACATTCATTTTTTTTTCCTGGGAGAATCACTTATTTCCCAGGAAAACCACGAGCATACTGATGTTCACATTTTTTCTCCCAGAGCTAACAGAGACAAATAATCTGGGGAAAACTATGGTTAGATCACTTCCAGGGAGTTGTTCCTAGAACAGCAAATATATGCATATATCATGGCTTTTCTCATGGGAGAACATAGTCCTCTAGCATCTCCCCATCCCTGCCCCAGGGAGACAGTATACCACGTGTTAGACTCTACCGCTGCAGATGAGAGTAGAAATTTCCCCCTTCGCAACCCTCACATTGTGCTTCAGGGAAACACAGGCTGACCATGGGTGGTCTGAGTCAGTCAGTCAAGGCTGCCCTATGCACTGCTGCCATCTGTCACCAGGCAGCCTAAGGAAATGTGAAGGAATGCTGTGATGTAGGCACAAGAGCTTACCAGGCTGCGAAGTGTCAGCACTGCAAGCTCTCCATTTTTCAGGCCCTCAACATTCAAATGTCTGTACATGAAGTACTGGGTAAGTTTCTCTATCAGGAGAACAAACCCAGGGCAATTCTCCCAGATTGTCTGAATGTGTGTACATAGACTTACGGTTTAGTCGTTTTTTGTACTGCATAGGATGAACACATTTTCAAAATGCACTTGCTTGCTTCTCTAGGTTTAAGTGTACAAAATACATATCCTATACAAAACACAGAGATTTCTATGTGTGCAGACTGTATTGTGGGCAGTGACTCATGACACCACCTAAGAAGCCAAACCCCCGTAGTGAAATCAAACCCGTTGTAGTAACGCCTGAGGCCAGTTTCATACCATAAAAGGAATAGAATGAAAACAAAGAATTTCATAGGCTAGCTCTAGGTATAAAAACCCCCGCCCGTAGCTGAAGCGAGCAGAGCTCTCCGTGTCGCGATCCGCGGCTTGTGATTGTTGAGAGGTCGGACACAGGGTCTCTGCCAAAAGCTTGTTTGCTAAAGCCATAGTGAAGAGCCAAAGCAGAATCTGAAACCCCCCGAATCCTCCCCCTTCCCTCGGTGATCAAT
>JAGPOW010000290.1:4405708-4428543 GCA_030014935.1 Caiman crocodilus
AATCTCTGTCGGCTGTAAAACGGACCAATAAAACCTGCTACTAACAACGAACGTGTGAGTACTTTCACCCTTATCTCGGCAATCTTGCGATATCTGATCCGTCTAGCAGCCAATAAAAGGGGAAATCAAAGCCTAGCGCGGGAAAAAGAAATAAGCTAGAGTCCGTCCGTTCTCGCCCCAGGGGCCTGTAGGAATTAAGGCTCCGGTGGTGCGACACTATGTTACTAGTATTAAAATAATTTTGTTTAGCTATTACTTTCTTCTGTTGTGTGAGAGGGCACTGCTGTTAGTTAAAATACAAGTTCTCCACTATTTAATGCAAAATGTATGAACAGTTTGGGGAATATGAACTGGAAACCAGGTCTCCCCTCTCCCAGCCAAATGTCCTTATCATTTGACTACATTTGTGTTCTCTTGATATTTTTCTGTGGCCTAAGAAATCTTGAATTCTCTTTCCAAAAAGTCACATCTTCAACAGAATTAGTGAATGCTCCCTTCCCTTCTTTAAAACACCTCATAGCCAGGGTGTTAAAGGTAAAGTCTTCATCATTGCATTTCCAGGTTTGGAGTTTCAAACCAGTAGCAGTGGATGAGTGGCATGTGCCTGGAAGCAGCTGTAACAGCCATAACAGATTTCTGATATAGTACAGAAATGCACTATTTTCTGTGTGCATGGTATTAGAACGTAAACAGCTAACTCAGGGCAGGAGTTTCCATTTCAAAGGCCAGGTGCTTAAAAGTTGAACCTCCAAAAGTGCAATGCTTAATACTAAGGCCCTCTGTAGATCTACCCCTAAACTTTAAAAAGCAGAAATACCTTTGACATTCCTGAACTGTTTCTCCTGTTAAAAAAAGATGTCTGAGAAGAAACCATTGTGGAATAAGATCTTGTTGGAAGGGGACCTATACTCTCAATGAAATTTGACCATTGAGCCCCTCTCACCTACTCCTATAGGGGAATTGCACATAACTCTAAACTAAATTAAACCCACATAAATTACATGAGCAAAGCAATTGAAATAGAAAGGAAAAAATCTTGGGATTTTTTAAATTATTCATGAAATTAGACATATTTCAACACCACCAAAATACTATAGCAAAGCAATAAGAGTACATGCGCCAACTCCACCTGGCCTGGAAGCTTGAAAAAATGAGACTGCTACTTGTGTACTTGAAGTGTTGCCCCAAGATCATCTAATTTTTCTATATACTGTAGCTCAGAAATTTTTAGTGTAAAATCACTCAGTATAATATGCAAAAAGATATATGTAACACTAATTTTAGAGATTTTTTTTTAATCAAATAAAAAAAATTATAAAGCATTTATCTGAACAAGGGACAAGACTTTTCATGATTTCCATAGATTAACTTTCTTCTTCTTTTTTTTCTTTCTAAATATGTTTCTAATAGAGATAAATTATATCGTAATGATTAATCTGTTTAATTTCACCTTTTTGTGTTCTTCAATTATTTACCAGTAAATTGTTAAAAACTCAATGCATCAATTTTTCATAATTATTTGCCAGTTTCCTTTGTGAATAATTATTCTCAACCATAATTGTTTGAACTTTACACTCAAATAATTCATGGTGAATATTCTGTGTTTTCATTGGTTAGTTGTCTAGTTCACATGGTTTATATAATTAACTAAAGTCAGCTGTGAATTTCAAGATTAGACATAACTTACAATTTACTTTAAGAGAATGCTTTATGTTGAATACTTAGAGTTATTTTTTTCTTTGACACTTAATTCCTTGCACTTAATTCCTTGACACTTAATTCCTTGTTGGGAGATCAAATAGAGGTAGTGAGTTTAAAAAATATGACCGCAATACATCAAACTTACATTCTAAATGAAATAGATCATTTAAAAAAATCCCTGCTTTTGTGTAGGCTCTGAATTATAATGTGGCCACACAGTAAGAGTAACTGAGGGAGGGGGCATATAATTGGGGCACTAGCCCAGGGCACCACTTTTGGGAAAGGAGGAGGAGAGCACAAAAATTGCTGCTGTAGCAATGGTTAGCAGTAGCTGTTGGTAACATGACTGCCAGTGATGCCTTGTGACTTGCTGTTGCCCAGGGTTTGGAGCCACCCTGCTGTGCCTCTAAGGCAACATGGATCATGATGTAGACCCCACATCTCTTCTTACTGACATCACATTTTCTGGATTACTCCTCTTTTTTCACCATTTTATCCATTTGTTCAAAACTGAAAGAGTGTAATACACTCATTTCCATCAGATTCCCATGAATTTCCAAAAGTATAAGAGAAACAAAATCAATACCTGAGAGAAAAATTTTAGATTAAAAAAAAAAGAAAACTTCAAAATTTCATCTAGCAAAATCCCTTACTTAATTTTAAGGGAGAAGAATGCTGTTTAGGACTGAGGATGGTTTATGCTACTGGAAGCTAATGCAGTATGCACAATCAATCAATATTTGAACCAAGCTGTGAGGAAGTGTCCTCATTAAGCCTCCATGTATATATAGTTCACAGCCTCCGGCTTCAAAAGGGTAAATTCATCTTTAAAGCTTTCTGCGTAGAACTACACTGGATTTTCCCAAAACATCTGAAAAATATAAACTTTTAAATAAATAAAATGATAAGCAGTGATGGGTTAACTCTATTCTGTTGCAATTGGTTAAGACCAGCAGTCTGCTTCCTTTTTCTATAGAATGGCAGGCTGTTAAAGGATAGCTCTTGACCACTCTTGAGTACCTTGGATATTGGTGCAAATTAGTTAAATAAAATATTACATGTGAAAATGCAAAGGAAACTGCAACCAAGGAACCACCTTCTAAATCACATTAAATATTTCATTGAATCAAACAGAAATTAAAAATGGAAAACAAAACAGGAAATCATCATCTGGATGCTATGTTACTTCTGTCTTTTGACAGCTGAATGTTGACACAGGACATTTTGTATCCATCCACAAGTCAATTAATTCCTGTATTTTGTGAACTGATTGGCAGATACCAAAAATATCATGCATACTACCAGAAATGAACAAAATAAATAATGCATGTACTTTGTTCCCTTTTGTTTGCATGCCACATTCCACTAAGCTGCTCTATAGTCTTAAAGGGAACTTTTAATTAGCTGGAAATGGAATTGTCATGGTCTCTGCAGGGACTACAATCTGATCTGCAGGGTGGGGGCTGGCTGGTCTGCTGATTGTCTGGCTAGGAGCAGAGTTATGGGGGTTAAAATGGTCCATTTGGGAGAGTAGGAAGAACACAGCCATGGAGATAGGGCAAGTGGCTGGTCTTTTCTATCCTTGCCTCTTCAACTCTTTTAGATCATGCCTACCATTTTTGCTTCATTTAACCACTCTGAACTCCTGCATACATGGGCATTTAGACTGACATAACCCTAGTTAAGTTGATATAGATGTCATGTCTGTACATACACATAGACAGGGGAGTTCTATACACGTGCTCTGTCCTGGAGGGAGGGTGCTTTAATTAGAGTGGCTCTCAGACCATCATGTATATTCAGTGGCCTGCACTTCAAAATGCCAATGGGGCCATTTTAACTAAAGCTCATTAAATGAACTTTATTTACAGTGCCCCCACTGCCATTTTGAAATGCAGGGACATTGAATACTTGTGGCATGGATGCTGCTGGAACATGCTGATTAGCACACTCCAGCAGACTTGCAGCAGACTTGATTAATTGAGTCTGCTCTGACATATGCTAATTAGCATGCATCGAAGCAGAGGTCTGTCACATGTATAGGTGCCCCCTGAGACATACCAGCTGTGTCTACAAAGCTCCAAGCAGTGCTGGGTAAAGATGCTCAAGCTAGTTTTTTAAAGACTAGATCTGGAACTGGAAGCAGTATAGCTTTTAGAACCTTTCCTCTTCTTGCCCTTACTTGAACCTCAACAGCCCCATAAATTTTAATGGGGTTAAATTCATTTAAATGAAAATGGAAATGTTTTTCTAAATAGGTACAGTTTCCTGAATTGTGGTTTAATTCAGGATAGGTAATATTTCTTTATTTTATTAAGACTATCATACAGTAATCTAGTTAAGGCTAACACAAACTTTTTTCTCTAAACTTTTATAAAGGTAAAAATCACAGTTTTGATCCTACCTGAAAATTACTGCAGCCAATTCTATTAATATATGTATTTTTGAAATTTAAATATTTTGAAATTCAGTTTTCCATGTTTTCCAATCACATTGTATCTGGGATACAAACAATAGAACACAAGAGCAAAGCAAAATGTTCTTATACATAAAGCTACAGAAAGTATGTTTTTTCTTTATCATTTTAGCAATAATCCCCAAAGAAAAGACTTACACCAGTCTAAATGTAGTCATGGCCTGCCTCAAAACCAAGTATGGGACTAACTTCACCCCTACATCCACCTAACCTAACCCACATATTCTATTGACTGATGCCATCAAAATCAATTCAAGTAGTACTCCATTGTTATAGCGTTTGTGGTTGATGGTCTGATTATTTTTATGAGGTATTTTTTTAAAGAGCTGTATCAACCTGAAAAGACATACTTAAAAATAGTGTTGTTCGAAAAAAATTAGATAGTGTAGGCCATGTATAGATGAAACAAGAGGTGTGTGTACATGACAATTTAAAGCGGGCTAAGTGTTTTTGCATCGCTTTAATGGTGTCGGTGTTTGCACACCTCGGCAGCATATTGTACATTAATTCCAGCCACCGCAGAGTGAAGCACCAGGCTCTGTGCAGCTCTGCGGCTCTATAGGAAGCCCTGCAGGCAGCCTGGCAGCAGCCCAGGAAAGCAGGCTCTTCCCAAGAAAATTGGTGAGTCAGATCTTCCCTTTCCCCCCACTCTGGAGCCTGCCCACCTGCCTGAGCTGTGTGGGGGCCCAGTGCTTCCCTCTGTGCCTGAGCTGGGTGCCTGTGGGTGGGTGCCACCTGGGGCGGGGCTGCTGCTGCTGTGGAGAGAAGCACCAGCCCCCCTCTGAAGCCCACGGACTGCTCTACCAAACGGCAGCTCTTCCTCCCCTCCCCTTCCTGCGTAAGAGGCGGGTAAGTCAGCAGGATGTGTACACTACACAAGGGTTTAATCAGCCCTAAATTGAAGTGGTGTTTTTTAAAACCCACTGCTTCAATTTAGGGCCCCTGTTTCATTTACACATGCCCCTAAGTGATAAATGCTACATTATAATTATTTTATTGTTGTCTGCAGTGGAAGATATTTGTAATAATGCAGATAACAATGAATGGTAATGGTAGATAAATGTGGTCTCTCTTAGGGAAATCTCTAAAAATTATTCATGTATAAAATCAACATTACTTACGCACATGAACATCTGTGGATTTAAAGATATCTAAATCTTTTCAAACCAGGCCAATATATATTTATATTAATATACCATTAACAACTATGGTTTATAAAATGTGAAGTGCTTTCTTTCATGAGTTGCACACTAGATCAATCTCTCTCTCTCTATATCCATTAGATCTCAGGGTGGAATTGCTTATTAGACATTGGATAAGATTTTGTGCTGAGCTTCTTGACAAGGAGTTAGTGGAGCCCCACACCACCCGACTCTACTAGGATGTTCTGGGACCTGGACTGGTTCTTGAAATACTTTAGACAGTCATGAGAGGCTGTCCAAATGATCATTCCTTCTGGCCCTCAGAGCTGAGTCTGGCATCCCCCAACCCAGACACATTCCCTATACTAGGACTTGTGAACAGGGCATCAGAAAGCAGCTTGTAGCTGACATCTATAGTTCCTAGACTGCAAAATCTTTTCCCTGACAGATTCATGACTTTTGCACCATTATATTCTGCCGTTTCAAATCTTTTATCTAACAAAGTAACTGGAATAGGGCTGTGAATCTCATCCATTATGTGGGGATGGGCTTACATCACAAAAGTATTCTCGCATTGATTATTTCTTACAAGGTTGGTATGTAATGCAGCCCAGAGCTCCATACATTCTCTTGCATGTGAAGAAATAAAAAGGTAGTTAAATACATTGTGCTATTTTTAAAACAACAAACATACCCTGTATATATTTTGTATAGATACTTTCCCTAATACTTATCCTAGGAAAAAAATGCAGTTTTAAGCAATGAGGTACCCTCGGGTCACAACAGTTTGAAACGAGCTCCTTTGCACCAAGGAACAGCTTTCCCCATGTGGTCACTCACCAATATTTACAAGGGAAGATCACTTTGAATGCCATCAGCAGATGAACAAAAACAGAAAGAAGGAGTTTTTTTTCGTCTTCACTGAGCTGGCTGATTCTGCCAAAGTGATAGCCGACATTGACATTACACTGGGGAAAGGCTGTCGTCTCTCCCAGTCCCAGCTCTGCTGTGGAAACAAAACAAAACAAAAACAGAAAAGGAAAGCATATTATGTACTTTTTATACGGAGGTAATGCAACAGCATTAAAAGTCTGATCTTTGGAATATAAATAAGGCTTTAATCTTGGCTTTGAAAACAGTTATCTGAAACTTTAAAAATTAAGATTTAAAAAGACCCTGCAGAAATTGAATCTCCTTCTGTAAAATTTATCAATCACTTTGAGGGCTTAGTAGAAGGAAATGGCTATAAACATCTTATGTACCCAGCTGGTGGTAGAAGTTAGACAGAAATGACAATTTTGTTAAAAAAAGGGAAAAGCTGAGATTTGTAGTGATGATTAAATTCTACACATACACATACATGCACACCCAAATGGCAGGCAGTGACAGCATTTTATAGTTACATGTGGCCTATGGAGAAGTATAAGCAGGGAAAGGTGAAAGATTAATGAGGGATTTTTATTTTATTTATTTATTTATTTATTTATTGCATTTTTCTATCATCTATGTGAATTATTACCTATATGCCTGATATGTCCTAAAAGAAAAAAAAAACTGTGATGAATAAATAAACAGCTCTAGAAATCTTCAATAGGGTGCTTTACCTTGCAGGGAATATTATCATTGGCTTTTGATACAATTTCTGCTGCAGGGAAAGACTTTCAAAGCTCAGAATGCTGAAGTATTGCCAGGCGCTCAAAGGCCCCCCGTTGTGCACGTCAAACTAAGAAATCTCTCTGAACTTGTCGAATTAAAAGTCGTCTCTCTCTCTCTCTGCAACCCCTGCATGAGCTGGGAAGCTCTGTCCTCATTTTTTAGGCCTTCCACGATAAACAAATGGAGCCTGGAGCATCTTTATTCTTTTCAGGCACATAATTAAAATTCTTTAAAAAATGTAATTGAACACAATGAATTTCAAACGGAGGTTCTAGTTAACAATGAGACTAAAACTGTTTGAATAGGCCACATTACTTTACCATTCAATTGTGTTTCAAAGGTAAAAGGAAAACAGCTTGTTAAGATCCTGGGTAAGTGTCTTTTTTATTTTGTTTGTACATCAAGAGGATGCTCCAAACTTAAACATCTCAGCAGGATTTATGCTTTCTGGAATGTCTTAAGACTTAATTACTGAAACTGCAAAGAGGAGTAAACTATTAAAATATGAACAAAGCCAGATAAGATCCCTCGATGCTGAAAATCATTATTTATATATCCCCCACCAAAATTAAAGAACTTTAATTCATGCTTGTGTTTTATTGGGAATGCTCTTTCATTCATCCAAAATGGTGCATGTATTCACAACCTTGCAAACATTTTCAAATCTGACAATGCCCATAATGTTAATTTGCTGTGACTTTTATATGGGAAATACTGCAGTGATTGGCTGTAGTAAATTCCTGTATGATTTCCTCTCTTGCCACCCTGCAAAATTAGCAAGGGCCATTGTAAAATAGAATAGAAAAATGAATGGAAAAATACGTAGGCTAGGTATACACGTTACACTGAACATGCAGTAAGCGCACAGAAAGCACTCTAGAGCCATAATTGAATAGACACTCATGGCACAGAACACTAAAAATGGTAGATCCTGCTCTAAGTTCACCCTGGATAGATGGGGTATCAGATTAAAATGCTTTAGGTTAGAGCACTTTATCAAACATCTGTACCAGATCCCATCACAAGTCAAGGGGCCCCCTCCTGGGTGACTTGTTAACTTTGGCCAGGGCTCGTCTGCTCTGGGTGAGCCACCCCCCAGATTGTCACAGAGAGGAGACAGAAAAGGCTCAGTCTCCCCCCTGGGTGGCTAGGCAGAGGGATGGGGTGAATGGAAACCCTTTTCATGGGTTCCCTCCTACTCCCAGATTTCTGGCTCAGGTCTTAGGGGAGGCAGGTCTGGTCTGCGTTGCAGGAAAAAATTGTTCCTCCCCTGCCCACCCCAGCCTCCTGACTGCTGCAGCTCAGAGCTGCACTGAGGCTTATCACTGAGCTGGGAACTGCTGGTGGGTGGGCAGAGAATGGAGACTCCTGCCACATGGGGCCCATCTGCACCCAAGACCCCAGCCAGAAAGCTGGGGGAGCCCATGCAGCAAGGGGGCTCCAATCCCTCTGCCCCAGTTCCCTGCACAGTGAAAAGCCAGGCAGTTCTGAGCTGCAGCTGTCAGGATGCTTGGCTGGGGTGATGGCAGGGGTGGGAACAGAGCACACTTAGCCAGCTTACTGCCTCACCCACTGAAGACCCCAGCCAGCAAGCTGGGAGGGGTTTCTGTGAGGGAGGGAGGTCCATTCCCACCATCACTCCCCAGCCACCTACGCAGACAGCAGTTAGCTGACCTCAGGAGAGGGGCTGAGGAGAGGGGCCCTGCTGGCCATAGAGGGGCAGTTGCTTCTCAGCTGGGCTCAGTATTCCCTGGCAGCCTCCTGTGGGGTGTGTGGGAATACCCACAGTGTGCTGGCCTCAGCCAGCACAGGCAGGCTCTGAGTCCTGGCCACCAAACAGTGAACATCTGTTCTGTTCCCTCCCAACCTAATCTCGAGTGTTTTGAGTACAGTGTGATACTAAGAGCATCTGCACCTCAGGCTTTTTGAATGTCTGTACTTTGCCTTAAATGCTGGGGACTATAAGGCAACATTGCATACCTAAAAAGGCAGTAGAGAGACTGAAAAGTATTTCAAATTGTGTCCTCAAGGCTGACTGTCTGGAGAGCTTCAAAGCTAAATGTAGCATTACAGAAAGTCCCCTCCAGGGTGACTGTCTGGAAAGCTCAAAGGATGCAATTTATTTCCAGATTGAGAATGTAAATTGGTGCTATTGACTACAAAAGGCTATACTGAATTTGTTCTTTTTCAGGTTTTTTTATAGACAGATTGGAAATGGGAATATTTTCATGGCAATCACTTGTAGCAATAATCTAGATAGAAGGTGATGCACAGATACTGTGTCCATCAGATGTTTTGGAGCCATTGTTACCATCTGATACACTGTGCTTCTAGGAACCTTGAGATAGTATGCCCATTTGCCATTCTTGGATGTGGATTAGCACATACTCCTCATGAGTCAGATCAAATATCCTCACTGGTAAGGAAATGGAAATGAGATCTCCTTAGTCCTGTTTGGTGAAACTAATGCCACAGTACATGAAGCAGGAGCAGAAACTACTCACTCACTGCAGAAAGGCACAAATAGGGAAGGCAACTTATACTCTTTGCCTCCTACACACCAATATGCTGAAAACAATTGAACTCTTAACCAAACACAGTTCATTTCAGTGAGTCTTGAAGTGATTTGTGAAAACTTTATTTATGAATTTATATAATAGCTTAATGTAATGATGACAAAACCCACAGATATATAAAGAAAACAAGTGGAAATTAAAAAAAACCCCACACTCCTTTTTCCCTTTTATCAAATAATATCCATGAATTAAATTAACTAATCCACAACCAACTAGCCATATCCCTAGTTTTCCTTTCCAAAATGTGAAAAATAATGGTCAAAAGTACTGCATCTGACCATTCCCTCGAATACTAATATGTATGGGTATCGGTAAAGGCTCTAAATTAATTTGTTTTTACTGGGCATTCCCTGTAAAAGGACATTTAGTATCTTAGAAGAATCTTTCAGTGAAGCATAAATCATTTATATAAATGACAGTGGTCAAAAGACTCAGTAGAGTAACTTGAGAAAGGCAGAGCCTGGTACTAGCCCTGGCTGTCAACTTGGTGGGGGGTTACCAGAATGGCAGCCTCTTGGGGAGTCCCTGACACAGTAGCAGCCACCCCACACCACTGCTGTTGTAGCAGCAGCTGGGTGCATGGACCCTGTGCTGCTGCTGTAGCATCAATAATTGGGCAGGCAGATCACCCCCCAGCAGCATTAAGACTACCACCCCTTATCCCCCACTGCTCTTGGCACCTCTTCCCCTTCGGCACTCAGCAGCATCTCTCCTCACCAGAACACTCCAATTATACCTCTGCAGTGACACTTTTGCAAAGACTAACAGTCCCATCAGATTTTCTTCAGTACATTTGGTAGTAAATATTGTGCATGTTATTTAAAAATGTATCCTCTACTAGAGCCTTATGATCTGTACCACTCGCACCAAGAACAGAATTAATCCATGTCAAGTCTATATGCTTTCACAGGTAGAGAATTTCCCTGTAAGTGTTTACTAGAACACCATTTCAAAAGGGGAATAGGTAACACTCAAAACACTGTTAATACTGGGATCTACAAATGGGAATAAAATGAAAATATATCTACCCAAACAAACATATTAGTTGAAGTAACTCCTTTTGTTGTTTCTTTCTATGAATCTCTCTATGTTTGTCTTTTAGTCTTTAGGGAATTATGGAATGAAGGCTGTGTTTGTACAGTTGGCAAAAGTCAGCACAAAACAAATGTTCTCTGGATACTCAGAAACCAGTCTGACTGGGCTGAAAGATTTTTATTAACATAACCTGTTGGTACGGGTTTCCAGCACATTTGTACACAGGAACACATATAGTAACTATGCTCATTTTTGTGGAAACAACTATGTTAGCAACACACTGCAAAGAAAAGTCCTATTTTCTGATGTAAGGTGGCTTTCCAAAGATGCCTTTAAAAAATGGTTAAAAGTAGAGAGAAAGAAAGGAGACAGAGTGGGGGAAGCAATGGAAAAATGGAACAAGAGGGAAGAGGCAAACAGAGATAGGGATGAAGATCATAACGTCTAAGAAGTAAAAGAGAAAGAGAAGTTGTGAGGGAATGTAGAGAAAGTAGAAGGAAAGAAGGGAAGTAAAGAGGAGTCAAAAGAAGTGAATGAAGAGGTGGTGAAACATAGATACAGGTGAGTAAGGCAGATTTATGAGTCATTGGACCAGAAATACTTGACTATCCTATTTGACCAACATTTCTTTCCAGTTCAGTAAAAATAAAAGAACAACATCCCAGAAGAGATAAGAGACTCCATTTATTGTTTGGTATCTGCAAATACTTCCTGAAATCTATAACTGAATCAGTTCATATTAATGTCCCAATCCCTTCCATTCAACTCATTGTCATAGCTCTTCAAGTGAAGTTTTCACCAGCTGCAATGTAGATTCCTTTTGTTTGTTTCCACTTTCAGGTTGACAAAAGCTATGAAATCCATTATACAAATACAATTATACAACTTGTTGATCTCTTAGGCCATTTCTGAAATTGAGAAAATCTCTTTTGATCACTCAAATCAATTGGGAGGTTAATATTTGCAAGTACAATGTCTTTTAAGATATTTGCTTTTTATAAGTACCCACACGCTGAAACTCCAAGAAACTAACATCAGATGTTAAATAAAGATTTCTTGGTGTAAAACTCCTTAAAACACAAGTTTTTCTCTTGATTGGAAAATGTCCCTGATCAATTCAGAGCATCATTAGCTGAGGCTAGAATTTTATTGGAGTAGGCTTGTTGATTCAAATAGCTTACTTCTGTTTTAGAAGTAGTAAAAAGGGACAGAATAAGCGAATGAATGATCACAAAACAGCGATTAAAACAAGGAACAAGAAACTCAGCATTTCCTCAAAAATGACTGGTGAACTAAATAGTTCTGATTTTTTCAAGAATAGTTTTGTTTCCCTAAGACAGTTCAAGATGCTTAAATGGTATAAAATGCATGTATCAGCAAGAGCCAGATCATGGATATTTCCCCAGAAATCATAATGTTCTTTCCAAACCTTGCTTCTTGTGTCTCAATAAGACAGTTTTCTATGAAAGAACAGTATAAATCCTTGCCCTCCTAAATTATGTATTCTGTGATCATTGCAAACACCTAACTTGTTATTACTCATTACATCTGGGCCAGAGTAAATAGAGTGAGCAACTGAAAGAAAACTTGATATAGGCAGATGAAACTAGATCCCTCTAGTGGTCAATTAAAGCAGTGTCATCATTTTTGGTTTATGACCACTAGTATTTACTTCCAGGTTCCATTTTGAAGTAGTAATAATGGAGTAACTTTCTAAAACATATTAAATTTAGTACTGCATTGCAAAGGCATAGAGAACCAGATTCTTTCATCCCATTTAATAAATTCTCTGGGGTATTTTACTTACTACAAATATCTCTTAACATATATGTTGATTGGAAAATTAGGAATTTGCTCCAACTGAGCTACATATCAGAGGTGTAACAAACAGAGCTGGTACCCAAAGCAAACCATGTGAGAGCTTGGAGAGCACACAATCCCAAGAATGGGAGGCGAAGGGTCATGGGGTCCAAAAGTGGGGGTAGTGGGTGCAGTTCCAGGAGCAGGGGTGGGGGATGCATGGGTTCTCAGAACAGAGACAGTAGACTTACCCATGCTGGGAACTCTTAAGCAGTCCCTGACTGAGCTGCTGCCACTGATGAATGCTCTACCTGCCCCAGCTCCTGCTCTTTTAGCAGCAACAGTGGATTCTTTTGGAGTTCCCAGAATGGGTATGCTGCCAGGGCATGGTCTCTGAAGAGGGGAGGGTTTGGTCGGTTGGATGGACAGGGAGCAAATCCAGTGCCCCTCATAACTTGGCACGCGGGGCAGGTGCTCCTTCCCAGTTTCAGTTAGAATCAGGGAAAAAACAGGTGCATCTGACCTAATTATTAGACATAGGTCACAATTAATTACAAGATCACCTGGAAAATAGATTCAGGGCCTTAGTCTCTCACAGGACCAACTTAAAAGGTAGATGAGAAAAAAACCTAACAAAATCCGTACCTGAACCTCTCTTTATCTTAACTGCACAGGATCTGGCAATGCCAGACCTGTGTCACTTCATGATTTTGAAGTGTTACTGACCTGAATCTTGATCTGAAAGTTTCTGGAGGGGTACTAAAGCAAAAGTATCCCAGTGTCAAAGACAGTAGTAATCCATACTGAGAAACAGGCCAGTATGACACCTCAAAGGGGAAGAAAGAAACAGAATACTGAGGAAAAGGGAGAAGACAACAGAATGCATTGAATTGAGCATCTAGGCAAGTGGAGAAATACTAAGGGAATAGCACATACAAAAATAGAAACAACTGTAAAGGAGAGAGGAAGAGACAGGAAACCAATGACCTCATTCCCAACCCTACAAAAATCAGAAAGGTCTGTCCTCTAAAAAAAAAAAAAAAAAGAAAAGCATTTGGGCCTAATTTTCTTTTTTCTATTAGGACTCTAAATGGACTTATTTGCCTAAATTTGATTCTGTTTCACTCTGCTTCTCTCCCTACAAAACTGCTAATAAAATGTATAGATCTTCCCCCTTGTTTCTTGGTACCTGAGGCCCCACCTACACATACACTTAAGACATGATTAACCAGTTAATGGCTGTGTCTACATGAGACACTACTGTGGAATAGCAATGAGCTACTGTGCAGTAGCACTAACCATGGGGGGCACTAACCCTGATGTGATGCTACTTTGCAGTAGCTCATTCCTACTGTGTGCTAGCATCAGAAAAAACTCGTGTAGGGATGCTACTCCACAGTAATGCCAGTTATTGCTCAGTCATTTAGCACTTGGTTATGCAAGTACTAAATGACTGTGCAGTAACAACTGCTTATTCCACAGCTCACGTAGACATGACCAATCACACCATAGGTGGTCACCCAACCACAGGTTCAATCAAGTAATGGCATTATAAAATTAGGAATAAGCTACATAAAGTTATTCCACATATTTTGTGGATTAACTGTTGCTGCTTCCTATCATGCTATTAATTCAACATATGGCTAGGGACCCCTGTGGCTGAGAGCCCTGCCAGCTGATCAGAGCTCCCAGGTGAGAGGACCAATGCAAACCTGAGCCTGGGATCTCCCACTTGATTGTGATTCCCAGACCCCGTGGCTGGGAGCCCCATCAGCTGACAGGGCCCCCAGTCACAGGAGCATCCACTGTACTCCCATGGCTGGGAGACCACAGTTGATGTGATCTCCCACTTGTGGGGGCATCCGATACACCCCCACAGTTGGGATATCACCATTAATGTGTGCTTCCAGCCACAGGGGTGCTTCACTTATCCCCATGGGGCAAAGCCTGCATTAGCTGTGGTTTCCCTACCACAGGGACCCATGGGAACCTGGATCAGCTGAGGAGGCTCCCCTGTACTAGCAATAAGGCATGATGGGATCTGATCCTGCCATGTGCATGTAGAGGACCTCTTAATCTTAAGGGTAAGATGACAGCATATTACAAAAGTAAATGCATTAATTAATTTTCCAGGGCTTGAACAGGGTGGAATAGATTTATACTTAGGCACCTAAATGTAAATCCATACCTAACAGGTAGAATATTATTGGCAGTTATTATCCATTCCACCCAGAATATGATGTTTAAAGAAAGTCAAAGTGAATCAACAGGAAACAGTGAAAACTAAATGAAACACTCTAGTGAATATAAAATAAAAAGAAAAAAAGTATATAAATGAAGACAAAGACAAGAAAACCAAAAATGATGTCAGATTTTTTTTGGCACTAAAGTGCTTCAATAAATTTTAAAAGGAGAAGACCCATCAAAAACCCACACAGGGAATTCAAGACAATAGTAAATTAGTGTCTCCATTAGGATCACCATTAGTATGTATTTTTCCTCTCTTCCCTTTCTTAATTTAAGTTTGATTAATTTCCTAGGGATTTGCCATTGGATCCCACTGGGGAGGACCCAAGCAGATTTACACACCATTATCTAATGGCTGCTTTGTTATTCTTCCTCTGAATTTTCTGGCTGCATACATCAGTGCTTCTGAAGCAGCCAACTTTCACCTCCATGAACAGGAAAGGAGCTAGTTTCTAAGGCAGGTTCTGCCTAACCCATGGAAATCAACAATTTAAACCGGTTTAAAATTAAATGGCACCAAATGCAGACTATCAAGCACAGGGTGATATAGTCTTCATGCATATATTATTAAATAAAAAGGTTCTATATTTGCTACAAATCTGTCCAAAATGTCAAAGTGTGGTACACATAGAACACACTGTGGTAATAAAACCCTGAAGAGACAAATGCAGATCTTTCCAGGCACAAACGAAAGCACTCTTGGCAACTGTTGCTACCTACACATCCGGCATCAGATGGAGATCAAACACAACCCCCTAGGTTGTGTGCGCCTGCATAACAAATGGCACCAAGCTCCCACAACTGAGGCCACTAACATTGTCCCAAGAAGTCAGCAAACATATCTATCATCTTTTCCAAAACAAATGAAGGCAATATATAATGTTCAAAGTAGTGTTGGGTCTAACAGAAGTTCTCACCTGTTTCCCTGTGGATAACCACTGGAGTCCAAATGCTAGGAACCCATAATTATTTTTCAAAAATTTGGAAGCAAACTAGAAGCCAGTAAATCCTTAACAATCTTTTTTAAAAGGCCTAAGGTCTGTAAAATAGAAAAGTATGTTCTGATTATGATTCTACCAAGGTTTTGGTTTATTTATTCCTCTGTTGTATTCTCTACTAGTTTTTGAATACATTAAGGCAGCTGATCACACTCTCAGATTTGGTGTTTTCTTTTTTCACAGAATTATATTTTCTAATGTCTTGATCTTGCTATTATTTTTTTATATGAACTTGTCTCCCCTTATTGATTCTCCATTCACATTGATCTCTTTCCTTACCCTTTGCTGCCTATCCTCAAATGCTATTTCTGCTCTGACTTCTAGTTTCATGATGTTCCCTTCCCCTTATCTGGAAGCTTTGCAAATCAGTATGTGTCCCATTGTTTTGCTACAACAGTCTTCCACCCTTCTTCAAAAAACTGTCATTGCCATTTCATGCTTGGTTATTATTTGCCCAATTATGCGTCATTCTCCTCTTTTCTTAATGTCCACCATGTGACAGAGAGTGATGGAGCTCTGGCACCAACTTCTACATCTCCTCTAGGGTCATACACAACACTTAAGTGCTTAAAGATAGGACAGAATATCCCTACAGACATAATTTTGCACCCCTTCTTTATTAAAGGACCATGTTTCTCCTAACGAGTTTCGGGTCATTGTGGAGCTGGGTGGTAGGGCAAGCCATTTTATTCACTGTTGTATCAATCAATTGGGACAGCAAGCTTCAATAAGGGCAGAAAGAAAGAAGTGGCTTGAATCTCACTGATTGGAACAGAATATGCTGAAGACCTATGTTGTAGAATAAAAACATGCCAGTGGATCAGGAGTACTCCATCCTGTCTGTCAACCTTAAAGATTCCACAAGGTCTGATTAGCTCAAGCTTTGTGCAGGGAGGTAAAATGTTGTTCTTGTGATGTAAGTATCTTTTAAATGGTGAAAATCAATTTTAAAACATTCTTGCACTGCCATTCATTTTCACAGTCATAATGTGGGAAAACAGAACTTATACAGACAACTGATATATATCAAAATGTATCTGTACTTTATTCTTTTCATAAATACATACACATATTAATGAAAGTTGTTTTAAAGATAAGTTTATAATTGCAGTATCTTTTTCCTTAGATAACTCCAACTGTTTTTCCTGTTAGTTGAGGAATTCTTTGAATAAACTGTATTTGCAGTTCCCTCTTTACAATTCAAGCTAAACCAATGATTGCATAATGTATATTTGTCGAATCCAGCACTACAAGCAAAGTACAATGAAGAGGGGCTGACACAACTGTAATGAGAAGGCATGCTACACTGGTAAGGAATTGTTTTTTGTTGATTCTTGCATATTGTTAGAAAGATTCACTGTGCCCTAATGCTGCACAATGCATGATAAAAAGATATAAGTTAGTAATAAACATGTTGCATTCCAAAAGATCTGTGTAGATGGGGACAATCCTTGAAATTATTTAGAAGAAATAATGAAACAACCTGTAAAGGTAAAACCATTTTGTATTGCAATAAATTTTTCCTCTTTAAGAAGCAGCACTGCACAATGGTTTTGTCAGTACATAATAGACTAGTTTCATCTTTTAAATATAAAATTCAAAATATGTGGCATTTTTGTTTTGAACTAATAAATAACATTTAGTTTGCTCTTTCTCATAAAGTGTTCATCTCATCAACTGGTAAAATGCTTTACAAAGGAGTTTAGAATCATTCCCATTTTACAGATGGGAAAACTAAGTGGTAAGCAAAGAAATGGGAATATGCTTCTATGTAGTAGGTGTCACAACCCAAATCAAGTGAGTGTCTCTGACACAATAGACCACCGCTCTGTATAATTGGCATTGTTCTAAATTTGGTATGTTCCACCTCATTAAGTATTCCTACTTGGCAAATTTTCATTGGCTACTCTAACCATATAAAAGCTTATGAAACTTCTGCCCAAGTTGGAGAACTCCGTGCACACCTGTCGGAGAACTCTGACCACGCTGCAAAGAGCTCTGAGCACGTGAAAGAGTAAACTTGGCGGACTGATCACCCACCAAAAGCCACCCCATCGCCGAAATCCCTGACGTACCTCCTCCCCTGCCAGCTCGATGCGCCCACGAACTAGTCAACTCGTCGCTTTATTGTGCAACCTGTAACCAAGTAAGCAACTGCCTCACCCCCAAAGTTGCCATCAGTGGCATGAGTAAAAGGTTTATTTTGCAACCAGCACGCTGTGTCCCACCTCTCCATCCACCAGCCCTCCTGATGTCTGCTTAATTAACCATCACTTCCCTTGGTCAGCTCTGACCGGTCAGCCAGTCGAGGCAGTAGGTAAATTGAACTTTAAAGTATAGCTGTGATTTGTGAAGTTATATAATGTTAGATTTTTTTCCATTTATGTAATCATAGTGTTAGTGCACGATGAAAAACAATAAGGAATTTCTTGATTAAAAATTAAGGCCTGCTGCTGGTAAAATGCCAATATTTTTTAAGGTTTTGAGACATTGCTATATCAGCATTGCAAGCCATAAATGACTTAACTATTAAGACCCATTTTCATGTGCCTAAGCCAGCTTTAGGAGTCTTAAAATATATCTACATTGCAGCTCATTGACAGGCAGAAGAGAAAAAGAGGAAAAAGCAAAAAGAACATCAGAACATCCAGTGCAACAACGCAGTGCCCATCTCTCCTGGAAACGCCTGTCCTCACTGCAACAAGACATGTGGATCTAGAATTGGAGGCACCTGTGGACTTACTTTTAAGATCCTTGGAAGACAATCTTACTCATTTGTGAGTGATGGCCCATCATCATTACAGTGCAGACATTATTGCGCTAGCACTCTGACTGCTGTGTAGCACAGAGATACTCAAGCTAGCATTTACCTGGTTATCTGTTACCAGTAGCAGTGTAGCTGTAGCAACATGGAGTTCTGTGGGTGCATCTACATGAAACTTTTACTGAACAGTTGACTAATTTGCTGAAAAGTAAATGTCTCAGCATCCAGATGTGTGCCCCTATTAGGCCTGAGTATATTTCCAGGATAGTACTTATAAATACAAGTATTACCCTGCAGCAAGACAGAAAACTCTGCAGCAGCGAATGTGTAGACACTGCCCAGGTGGCTGGGGCATGAAGGTGCTTCAGTGCAGGGGCAACCTGCCAGCTAGCCCCACACTAAAGCTCCCTTGTATCCCAGTCACCCCTTCCAGAACACATTGAGCCAGGAGGAACGGCCTTGGGCAGGCAGGCTTGCCCCTAGAGCCTGCTACCAGCCAGGACTGGTCCTCCTTGCCTCCATATGACATGCCTGAACAAACTGCTTAGCTTATTGCTCCAGAGTTAATTACTCATGGGTGCATGTTCAAACAGCAAGCCCAAAAGCAATTAACTTTGGAACAATAAGCGCTGCAGTTTATACAGATGCCATACTTGCATATGTAGACATGCCCTGTATGGACTAATTTCCACCAAATCTAGGTTTATTACTGTACTATATGATTGTAGTGTAAATATCTCCTTGAGTCTCATTAGGCTCTTAAATGTCCAAGTCACAGATGAAGATGGGACATCATATGGTTTAAAGGACCAAATTTGAAAACTTTGTAAGAGCCCAACATGCACAGAATGCCTATGGGGATTTTCTAAAAAGCACCTAATCACCTAACTCTGCTTATGAAAATTTTCCCAGGTACTTTCTGCATTTAAAAAAAAAATGGTCTTTAGGGCTTTCTATGCTGAGTGGAACAATCCCTAAACATCTTTAAAATTGGGACCTAAATTCTTAAAAAAACCCCCAACACCAACATTTTAACTGCAACCAGGAACTTTTCATTTACAAACTTGAAATTCAGGCCAGGTTCCTCAAAATGTAAGATTCATGCAATTTTGGGAAATGTAACAACTTTAGAACCCTATTCTGCTAGATGAGACATAAATTCACAAAGGATGTTAATATATTAATATCTGTTCCTGAAGTTGGTACACTGTAGGGTATAACTAACTACCTGCCATTTGTGGTAGTTATAAAAGCACACTATTATTGCCTTTATGATCCACAAGTTACCTGATTTGGAGTTTAATGTCAAGAAGAAGTTTCAGCATTGTTTGGGGAGCCAATCTGTGTGAACTAGTGTTCATCACACCTGGACCAAATTTAGGCAGCTTACATTAAAATGCCCAAACCTAGACCAGGAGTAGTGAATGTGATCATCTTTTGCTGGCAAGAGAAATGTGGGCAGTCTGAAGTACCTTGAGGTGGAAGGGAGGGCTGTCTAGATCAGGGGTGGGGATGGCAGATTGAAGCAGGGTTGGTATATTTGTGGGGGACTTGTGGGCATGTGGGAGAGTTGGTTGGTCTTCAGAATTGAGTTGCCCAATCAGAGAGAAGTTTTTTGGGGGGTTGAGGGGGCTAAAAATAGTCTAGTCAGGGTTGGGGAGAGTAGGAATAGCACAGGGTGAGGAGAGGTGGGGAGAGTAGCAGGTCTTTCCCAACTGAGTGAGGCTGTGTTGGGAATGCATGCAGGCATTTGCTAGATTTGGGCTAATCCTTTTTCAATCTAAATTAGTGATCTTCTGAGCTGAACTAGCTTAGATCAGGCACTCCATTTTTTTTGGCTGATTTAAATCTTCTGAACACCTGTATGAGGGGTATTTAAATTGATTCAATTGTAGTTAGGCAGATTTAAATGTAATGTAACCTATATGTACAAACATAACACTGGATACTTGTCCTTGTTCTTGCAGGTTCTATTGCTATTTAATTTGGCAAATTTTTCAGTGCAATTCTTTCAGCTTCAACCATCTTCTAATTAAATGCACAATTCCCTCCTACAGTTTCTTCATCAAATGTATGGATTTTCAGTCCTCTATTCAGTTCTCACCTATCCTCTAAACTTTATTACTGAATTTTCTTTAAAGCCCTGAAATTGTCTTTCTTTTCACACTCTTCAGTTTGCCTTCTGGCCTGGCAATTTTAGCATATTAAATTTGCTGGTAATCTAGTGAAAATCTTAACTACATATTCAGGGCTTCTCCCCTGTATTAGTATCATCATCACTTGGTTTTTATCTTTTTCCTCCAGGATATTGTCTTTGATCTCAGACTAAACGTCTTCCCAAAATCTTCCCCACTATTTGAATATACAATTTTTATGTAAAGGGCAGCATTCTGGTCCTTAAAAGTTATTTTAAGTGCAGTGGGAAGGCAGAGAGCAGTTAGCATGTCCTTTCATCTCATCACTACACATCTGTATAGTAAGAGTATGAAGCTACTTAGGGACTGGGAAAAGTAATACAGGGCCCAGTGCAGATAAGCTACTTAACCATCTAGAATAGTAGAATAGACTCCAATGCAGATTGATAGTGGGAAGAGTAAACAAGAAGTTGACTACAACAAATAGTGAATACACTTGACCTGAAAGTACTTCAGTTTGTTATGTGGCTATTACTACCACATCTGACTTGCACTATATTCATCACACAATAACTTACACATACAATGAAAGAATATATAAATTCACAAATTACATGTGTTGCAATGAGTGATCAACAGTTTACTTGTTCATTTTCCTCAACTATCCTTTTGTAGTCAGAGTGCCATTTCCTCTATGTTTGGAGAGATATGGCTGTTACAATCTGCCTGATTTTCAATACATGCATATCTTTATAGTCCCAAGTGTTTCAACAATTTGTCAGTGCAAAATATAAATACCTCTGAAAATCAGATTTGAGGAGACAGCTTTATGGCATTCCAGTGTGTGCTAAAAGTTTTGTTTTTAAGGGTTTGTCAGCATGTCTACTGAAAATATTCTGTTTAGATGATATTCCGACCAAATCCAATCTGATTAAGCTAAAATGCAGTATACTCACTTAACGGGACTTTTATCATACTTCCTCTATCTTCTTAAATTTGTTATTCTCTTTAGGTACAGACGTATTCAGGATATTAGAGATAAGAAAAATTAAGTCATCATTTCAAATTCTGTTTCATCTCCAATCTCTAAGCAAAACTTCCTTATTTTTAGGGAGAATCCTGAAAAGTTGTCACCAGCTTTGACTAGAAACACTGATTCCTTAAGATAAATTAACTGTTAACTAGTTCAGATAATTCAAATTGAAAACTAGCCACTACCTGCAATGTTTACTTTTCATAACACTGAGCTTTTTAAAACTAGTGTAATTGGAAAAATAAGCCTAGCATGAATATTTTCATTTTCGATAAGGCCAGTGTGTTGTTTAGCCATGATGGACTAGGAATGTACAAGAAGTGAGGGATTTTTGTGACATCTTTTATTAGATCTGTAGTTGGTCCAATAAAAGATACAACAATAAACACTTATGTCTTATTTTTTGTGATTTACATCTTGGTTGTTTGAAACTGCACTCTTCCAAAGCACTGTATAGACAACAAGAAAGGAAGGTATAAATTAAATACTACAAATAAAGTACACGAGATATAGGTGAAGCACATTTGTCACTCATTAGATTTCACAGTGTTTAAGTACTGTCTGGAGCTACATTTCTCTGCTACTTTTTATGCTGTCAACTCTAACTCATAAAAATAACTTTTGGTTGGCATTCAAAAGGCTTAGTTGGAGTCATTACCAAAATACTTGTGCTTTTCACAGTAACAACAGATCAGTGATATATTACCATCTTCTCCTGTATTTGTGATATACTAGGAGTACTAGAAACCTGCTGAAATTTTGATTTCTGTGCTCCACGGAGTTTATAAATTACCCAAGGTACAATAAACAAATTCTGAGGGTAAAAAATCAAAGACATAAAAGAAAATGGTATAAAATGCAATATAGGTTTAACAGGCTGATTATGACAGGTTGTTATGATACTTTGATAAAATGAATATTTTTATTATAAGGGAATGTAGTGGTTTAAATCTCCCTGGACTTCAAAAAACAACTTGATATAATACAATATAGGAAGTAAAGTAAGATAGAGAAGATGGGGAACAGTACAAGAACTGCAGTGAAAATAATCAATTGGCTAATGGGATATGATGTGGGCTGTGTTGAAGGGGAATTGTCTGGGGGGAAGTTACTAATGGACTTTCTCAGAGATTGGTCTTGGATTTATCTTATTTAATATTTTCACTAATGACCTATGTGCAGATTGCATTGTAGGCGGTGACTCATGACACCACCTAAGAGGCCAAACCCTCGTAGTGAAATCAAACCCCTTGTAGTAACGCCTGAAGCCAG
>JAGPOW010000290.1:4430556-4441017 GCA_030014935.1 Caiman crocodilus
TCAAACGCCTTCCTGAAGTCTAAAAAGACTACGTCGACAGGGACATCCGCATCCATGGATTTGGTCACCTGGTCATAGAAGGCGACCAGGTTGGTCTGATAGGACCTGCCCTTAACAAACATATTTTTTAATGGAATTAACAGAATGCATTTAATATCTTTATGGCCTATTAAACTCATCATGCTATTTAGTGGAAATATAGAATATACCTATGTAAGAGAATTTAGTTGGGGTTTCAGCTAGAGTAAATGAAGGATTCAACAATACCAATCCTAAACAAATATAGACTAACCCAGAAAAATCATTCATTCAAAGCACCATGAAAAAAAATGATATACATTCTTGACTTGGGCACTTAGAAATATGGGATTGGAAGAGACCTCTGAGCTCATTGGGTAGCATCTTGTACTATTGTAAATCATTATATACCATCCCTTTTACATATTGATCAAAGTCCCTCTCTAAAGTAATTGGGTTTCTGTCCTCAGTTTTCCATTTGCATGACTACTCTACAATTAAGAAAGCTGTCATTAAGCTGTAGTCAGAACCTCTCTCAAAAAAATGAATTGTTGATTTTGAAAATGACTTAATCTCAATTTCCATTCTGAACAAGCTCATAAAGTGAGCACTAGCAGGCAGAGTCCAGCAATACCTTACTTTATATCTAATCAGGCATCAAATTGGGATCTAGGATGGAAAAAGATTTAATTAATTTTTTTTAACTGTTTCAGAAGTCAAATATCCATGTTAATTTTGATGAAGGACTTAGAATACTCTGCATGCATACATACATATAACAATCCATATTCATGAATTGCTGCTCAACCACCTACAAGACTTAATGGATGTAATGAGATAGGGCAGTCTAACATTTAAATTGCCAGAGGTTACTTGTTTTGGGGGTCACAGAGGCTGTACCAATACAGATCATGGGCCTCTGTGGCCACATGCTGTGTGCATGCCCCTTTGCTGCAGCATACCATGTGGGCTCTCCCTACTGCCTCACTGCATTGTGCCATGCAGGCACTCGTCATTGCACTGTGACATTCAGGCACAGCAACTCTCCAGTTGCGGGCTACTCTGGCACTACAGGCTGGGCTGCTCTGTACCATACCGTCCCACTTTGTTCCCCATAGCAAGGCCAGGAAATAGGAGCCAGAGAAGGAAGGAACAGCGCAGAGACCCCAGCTATTGCAGCTTGAGTGACTGGGAGAGCAGCAGCTGAGTGGGAGTACAGGGGCTGTGGGTTAACCTCTAATTTATGGGGTCAGGGCCTCTAATCAGGCATACCTGGCTGGGTCAAGCACAAGTTGCTACACATGCTCTGAGCCCTTGCTAATGTGACTTTACCAGTTTCTCTAACTGGATAGGTTGCTGAAAGTGCCACTCACCTTTATAAGCACACCTTCACATAGCCTCTGTCTGTCTTGGCAAGCCTCACATTTGCTGCTGTTTGGTTCTCCTGACTCAGCTTTGGCTTTCCCTGACCCCCATCTTCAATCCCTCCTGAACCTCAGCACTTGACCTGCTCTCTGATTGCCCCAGCATCCCGACCTGGCTTGGCTTCCTTGACCCTGACCTTGAATCTTCCTTGGAACTTGGCACAAGTTCTCTTGACTCCTGGCTCCTGACCTCAGCTTACGGCTCAAACAACATCACTCAGATTTCCCCTTTTGCCTCCCCTGGAACTTTGTATGTCAATCCAGGCCCCAACCTGATGCTCTGGCAACATGTTCCCTCACCCTGCTGACCTTTAGGCCATTCCTAGTGGTCTGCCACAGTCCCAGCCACCTATGTCCTGGCCAAACTCTCACAAGAGGCTACCAGTTGGATGGTCCTGCAATAAGAATAGGTTGTTCTTTTGAATAGAAGCTACAGAGTAGACAGGTGCAATCTTTACTAGAGCCTCACGTCTTATCACCCATTTTATTCAAGAGCTATGTGGTGCCACTAAATACCATAAGCTAAGACAATAAGTTGAACACCCAGTTCTGCATCCACTTCAGATATGGACTAGCACCTTCTACCAGATAAAATGTGCATGTGAACTGACTGAGTTTGAGTGGATTTGAAATGCCTTAATATACATTCATCCCTAACTTGGATAGTATTTATGTAGCTATATTAGTGATTGCCCCCCCTCCAAATGGGAGAATATGTACCGGTCACATTTCTATGGAAACAGTTTTATACAATGTGTCCAAGAGTCCACAAATAAATCACAGCAGAATTGTCATTTCTAGCTGCCATGTATGTAGATCTCTGATCAACTGTGCTGTGAGTTTTGTGGGTGGAATCTTGTAAGGCTGTCACAGAGTGATGTTACTTTTCAAAAGAACAACTAACCATTTATAGGATTGCAGTATAATGGGGACTTTATCATTTATTATTTGCATTACAGTAGCAACTTGAGTTGTATTGAGTGAGGGATTCCACATAGGTATACAATGCATAAAAATTATTTATGGTTTTAATTTTTTTCACATATGCAAATGTATACCATTTGATTACATGTAAAGCAGATACCATGTTCAGACTTTTATTTAGATCACTTTCAGCTGAAAGACTAATCTCAAATATATGGAAGAGAGGAGACTATGTTATAGTTCCAGCTCTACAGGACATAATCAATTATGACTCAAATACTGAAAGAAACAGACCTGTGTCAGACTTATTGTTCTAAGTGACTACACAGAAAAACACAATCCAGATACAAGTGAAAAAATCTGGGGTATTTCATATTCATCTGCATAATACAGTAGGTTGCATTAAACATTGATCTCACCATTTGATTATGACTGTATTCACTTGAATACCATATATACTATTCCCTGAAAAATCAGCACTCCCCAAACTGGGGTGTGTATCTTAAGTGGGGAAGCTGGTTTTCTTCACTAGAACAGAAACATGCAGGGATAGAAAGATGGAGACACTAGAAGGCTACCCCTTCTCCCCAAGCCAGAAAGCAGAAGGAATAGAGTTCATTTTTAATCCTCTCAGCCAAAAGTTGCTTCCAGCTTGGCAGTGGCTGTGAAAGGGTTAATACAGTAACTTTTCCCTGACAGCTGGGGAACTGGCTGAGGGTGATTAACTTGCTGTGTGTAATCAGCTCTCTTGGCCATGAATCTGGAAAAATCTTTTTTTTCTGCATTGTGTTGTGCATGTCTTATTTGGTCGCATGTGGTCTACAATGTATATATTTTCTACTGGAAAACTTTAATTTAGTGCTACTAGGTCCATAGTTGGAGGGGGACTTGCATAACTGATTTCTGAATGGTAAGAACTAATGCAGGTGGTTCAGAAGCCATTTATCATCTGTATGGTTTCCATCTGAAAAAAAACCCAGCTGCTTTGTGATATTATGAGTCTTTTGAACACTGGTTTATAATTACTTAAACTCTTCAAGTAGAATACCTGACTGAAGATGCTACAAATATTTATTCTAAATATGGAAGTAACCTTGCAGTGGCATAAATAATAAATATACATATGTTTATTGTATGCCTGGATATGTACACAGGAAAGATATATTCTGGTCCCTATAGTAGGAAAAAGTCCTGAAAAATATTTACAATAAAAGAGGAAATCACAGTAATCAGGGAAGTAGCAATACATGCTAGTGTGAAGCAATACAAAGAATAAGGAATACACAGCACAATCTTAATTTATGTGTGTGAACAGCCAGTCTTGTGGTCTCAATGACTACAGTGTGAGTTCTCATTAAATACAGTGCCTGACGGTTTGAGTAAGGCTAGTATAATCCTGCCCTAAGAATGGGATTTTCCAGTGTGCTTCCATTGAAATCAATGGAGGTTTTGCCATTGACTTTATTCAGAGGTAAAAGCAAGTATGTGTGAAAACTCTGCGATTCTGGTGTTTAAGCTAACATCATCCCTGTGAAGAACAACAATTGTACGGACTTTGATATCTATTTACCACAAGAAGAAAACTAAATCCTTAGGTGACTAACAAAACATTTTCAAAGGGTATAGAAAGATGTTATATCACTAACAAAGGAAACCTAATACACGCAGTTGGGATGCAACGGTTACACGTATCAGATTCTGTAAGGATGCAAGTGTGGCAAAACTACTGCTTTCAAGGTAAACGCTGGGGCAACATAACATGTATTGCTATGGGACCGTGCACATGTAATGGTTTGGTTGCAGCAGCAGTGAAGTCCTGAGCAGTATACCCTTCCCATTTAAAGAGGCTAAACTGTATGTTTGTCCATATCCAGAAGCAGAAGCCTAAGGCTATGTCTCCACAATGTCCTGGCAATTCTCAGGGAGGGATGTTCTCAAGCATGCTCTACTGACAACTCCCACTGACACACACCAAACATGGAAATACAGTGGTGAAATTGCTCCAGAGGTTTCTCTCCCACCTGTAGCTACTTTTAAAGGGAACAACCTTAGAGGATGTCCTACAGTAGTTTTGCTCTCACATTTCCGGGTTTGGTACTTCTGAACAGGTGGGTGACAGTATCCTTCCTAGAGAGTGGAGACATTCACTAAGCCCCATAAAAAGTGAAACATTCAAGCTCATGCACCACTTGAGGATTTGGACAAGACTAACTTTGGACAGTCTCGACAGAATTTGGTTTGAATTATACAACAAAATGGCAGTTATATAGGCTGCAGTTTTGGGCACTTGCACATGATTTGTGATTCAGCTGTGGGCTTCCACACACCTACTAAACATGCTCATTAGGGCTTTGTTAGCCTATTACTAAACATGCTCATTAGGCCAGGCAGGTATGTGGTGCCACACGCTCATCCAGGTATACATGTAAGCATGCACAAGTTCCTAAACTGTACATAAGCAAAACCCCATGACTAGTGGTGTAAGTGAGAAGAGCCCTGTGCTTTACTCACCAACTCTAGTTACACTATTGTATTTAAGCACATAAAGTGAAACAGGATTCTGTCTTTAGTATATGTGGTATGTCTATAGTATATATGGTGTGTACAAGACAGTGTTGTCTGAAGATATTCAAGCTAGACTGTGTTCAGATAATTAGCCTAAACAGTGTCATACTAATACAGTTACTCTGATTCCAGCACTTTGTCTCACTTGTTCAGAGCTAGCTTGGGTATCCTTGAATGGCATTGCACTGTTTTGTAGGCATGCTCAAAAGTAGAGCCCAGCTATTAAAATTTACATCTTCTGACTTTCAGTCCCAGGTTTGCAACATCTTGCAACATTTTTTAAAAATAAAACCATTTTTTTTTAATTAATCCAATTACAAAGCAACACCAGCATTAAAGCACTTGGTTTTATTTCAATCTGGTTTCCTAAACTGAACTCTTACTCCTTGCCAGCTCCCCTCATTCAGTGAATTATATCCAGTGGAATGGGTCATTTTATGCAATGTTACTCATTACAATAAACAGAGCACGTTGGAACCAGAAAAATGATTCATAATGGTGATTTTCAACAGCTGGCTTTCTTTTTATGTGATTATCATGAAACAGAATTTTTAAGACTGTAATCTTTTTATTAACCTGACTATAAATAACGTCTTTGAGAGTCACTTGTCTGCTTTTTTTTTCCCTTCATTTCGAGAGAGCTGAAAGACAGTATTAACTCTTAAACAGAATACAACGTCAAGTATTCATTAAAAGGAATATACTGCAATGTAAAATGGTAAACTGGTGAAATCCCTTATAACCACCATTTCATACCTTTTTGAAATCTGGTGGTTTTGAGTGAATTTCATGTTTGGATCAACCCCCTTTTGTTGCTATTATTGTAAAACTGTCAAGATACAGGTAATACAGGAAATATCCATGACAATGGACGAATGTTGCATTTGTGTAAAAAAAAAAAAAAAAAAAAATGCCTTTTCTCCATCACAGAAAGCAAGCGTACAGGCATTCAAGTGGTCTTTTAAAGAAAAATATGAGGGTCCACAGAATCCTCAGTATCCCATAATACACTGCTATCCTTCCTCACCTCCAAGAGGGACAGGGGGAAGGAGGCAGAGACAGTGGCTGGCTCATGATAGCCCCCTGCCCAGTCCTGCTGATCAGCTGATTGGTGGGAGCAAGCTGTGCTGGCCCTGTCATTAGGGCTGTGTGAAGCTTTGGTTGCCTATTTGATTCGGAGGAGATTTGGCCTGATTTGGCAACTGAATCCAAAGCCTTGGAATTGATTTGGAAAAGATTAGGGGGGATTTGGAGATTTGGATCTGCTGGACAAAGGCAGGCACAGCTGGGTGGCTGCAGGTTTTCCCACAGCTTCTGAAACTGTTCCTGCTTCTCTATGGGTTGGGGGGAGCTGTGGGAGAAGCCTTCATGGCTGCCCTGCCTGGCCCCATCCCTCTGCCCAGCCCTAGCCTCCTGGCACTTAAAAAAAATAAAAATAAAAAAGCCCCACACTCAGCTGCAGCAGCAGTGATCAGGGACTTTGAGGGCTCATGGCAGACCCCCTCTGCACAGCATGGGGAAGCAGAGAGCAGCAGAGACAGCATGACATGTGTGCAGTGTGGCTCAGCAGGGCACTGCATGCTGTCTGGGAGCACTGGGACTGAGTACTACCTGGCTCCGGGTGACTGCTGGAGCTGCCCCAGCTCCCAGACAGTGTGTAGTGCTCTATCAAGCTGTGCTGCACCCACCCTATGGGGCAGCTGCTGCACAGGTGCCAGGCAGGGGGACCCATCCCCACTATCCAAGCTGTGCGAGGGGGCTCTGCCATGAGCCCTCAGAGGTCCTGATCATTGCTATTGCAACTGGTGAGTGCAGGGCTTTTTTTTTTTGAAGTGCTGGGAGGCTGGGGCCGGGCAGGGCAGCCATGGGGGCTTTTCCTGTAGCTCCCCCCACCCAGGGAGACGCAGGCACAGCTGGAAGAGCCACAGGAGAACCTGCACCCACCTGGATGTGACTGCCCCTCTCTACCCGATCCGAATCTCTGAATCAGCACCAAATCTCTGATTCTGATTCACCCAAATTTAATAGGGACAGAGAATAGACCAAATCTGAATGGAATATTTCCCTATTTTCACAGGCCTACCTGTCATGGATCAAGGGGCTGCCCCTTGCCTGGTCCTACTGTTCAGTTGATCAGCTCTCCTGGCTCTTTGAGATGTCTATTGCTCTCCAGCCAGGGGTGTGGAATACTTGTCTACCTCCTTCTTATCATGTTTTCCTAATGCTGAAGCTTTTTTCCCAGAAAAACTTAGCATTGCAATTAAATGTCTGTCCAGAATGGCAGTATATAAGTCCATCTCTATGTTTAACTTTGAGGTCAAACATACGTTTCATTTTCTGGCACTACAGGTTAAACAAGCAATCACTTGTAATGAAAATATCCCTCTTCCGCTGAACTGTAGATGTGTGCTAGTGTATTTAGACTCAGTGGGTGCAACTACATGAGACGCTTAATGTGCAGTTGATTAATTCTACTGCATATTAGCGTGTCACAGCAAAAACCCTGCTAATGCACTAGTCTACTGTGCATTAAGTGTCAAAAATGACTGCGCATTTGCTGCTGTGGATTAGCACCACTTACTGCACATTTACATAGTACCTCATATCAGAGTTACTAAATTTAATGTGTGTGTAGACGCACCCAGCAACACCTATACTTGGGTGCCAAATTAGGACCATAGTTATGAAAAACTAGACTTTGTAGAAACAGAATCAAAATGTGATGGTAGAAGGTCTGCAATCATATGGTCCATGTCATATATATGAGAGGAGAGGTTTTCTTTTTAAATTCTGCTTATGGTAGCAGCCTATATATACACAATAGAGTCCCACATTAAAATATAAAGTAGTAAGATACCCTGGCATTTCAAAATAAAGACCGATTATGTCATTAACAATAACCAGAATTGTGGTGCACAATAAAACAATGTATTGAAAATAAATAAAAACATGCCCGTGACATCAACTCCTTGCTGATATTTAAATCCCATAGCTTTCTCATCTGGATTCTTCTACAGGTCACTCTGCACATGTGTGCACATACACATGCGCACACACACAAATATTGCAAAATATTTTCTATTAATAATCTTCTGAATGTTTAAGCAAACAGTCACTTGAACTCTATTTACAGTCCTCTGAGCTAGCTGTTCAAGACTATTCTACCAAACAAGATAACTGATTGTGGACTCAGGTGCCTTTACATCCCTGGAAGCTCTTTCTGCTGCCACAAGCCAGTGGGACCAGCTGCTTTGTCCAAAGGGGTTGTGGGACACCAAGTGTGCCCCCTCTATTCCACCAGTAGGCTGAAAGCTTTGCTTAATGGCCTGGTTAATACCCTGGTCTGTGGAAGGGTGCGGGACATATCCCCTCAGTCAGTTCCTCCCCCAGGACCAGAGGAGTTGAACTTCACAGAAATTTTCAGCTCTGGGTTTGAATTTCCATCCCTAGCTAAAGTTACTTTATAGAGTATGGGGTTTTGAATGCCATTTCTTAAGTTTCTTTTTTGTAAACATGCCTCAGTGACTTGAATACTTGCATTTTCCTTGCAGAACACAAAACTACTCTACATAGAATGGTTTACATAAAGTATGACTTGTTGGAGTGTTCGGGAAATGGGACTTACAATTTAATTTCTAACTGTAACATCAGTTTTCCCTAGCTGCTGTCTCCTCCAGATCAATACATACTTTATTTTTAAAGATATATTACTACATCCTATTGCAACAGAGTCTGTCAATCCTGGATTGGTTTTGTCAGCCATCTTCAGACCCACACATAAAGTAATCAAGGAAGACAATCATCCTCGAGTGCAACGGTTTGCTGATATATATATCTACTACTTTACGCTTTTCCTCTACTCAATGAATTCAAACTTAAACATATCTATCTTCACCTAAACACAGCAACTCGTTTTAGAATATGTGACATCTTGTAGAGATCCATAGGAACTAGAAGAGCTTTCATCTTGTCCTTTCCTTTGAATAACTGTTGTCTTTTTGTTCTACATAAAACACAATATTTAATATACAACTGTTCAAAATTATCAGGTAATTAGAAGTACTCCATGCATCACATTGTTGATATTCTTGAAAAAAATTGAAGAAGGTACTTATCTCAAATGCAACACATTCCCTTTTATACAATGTAGTCATTTCATATCATCTATCACCTCTGTCACAATTTTCTTAAGATTTCTAACCTCTCAAACTTACTCCTCTTATTACAGACCATATGATTTATGACTACTGATAGCTAGAGAGACAGCTGTGAGATTAGCATTGTAACCTTTCCTAGATCACCTCAGGAACAGTTTCTTCTGAAATGTACTGTCATATTGAAATGGAGTTACAACACATTTTGAAGTAATTCTTTCATATACTTCTAAATTGAGTTGCTCAATTGCCAAAATAAATAAATAAATGCTTAAAATGTATGTATAAAATACAATAATAGTCTGTTTTTTAAAATGTATATATTTCTGGATGGTGAAAGATAATCTCTCAGCACTGAAGTTCAAAATGTAATGAGATTTATTTATTTATTCAGGGAGATTATTATGCAATCCTTTTTTTGCTGTAAACATAAGTATATTTCTTGCAGGAAAATGACAATGGTCATTAAGTAATGCTTTAGGTTTAAAACAGTTATCCCTGTATCAGATACGTAATGCATTCTTCTGAAAAGCATTATGAGATCCAAGGACTTTGTAAATTCCAAGAAGCAATGAAGCATGACACTACATGTGTTGCTATGAGATGATACTGAGCTTCAAGTACCACACATTACGAGGCAAGATGTGAGGATGTGTCCTTCTCAAGGACCTAGAAATGGTGCTATCCCAGTAAAGCGTGTGCATGAATATTTTTTATTGTAATTACAAAACATTTGAAGTGTTCAACACTTTAAATATATATTCCAATCTACTCTCCCAAAATTTATTCTTAAGTCAAAATTCAAAACATAGTTTCAAAGAATTTTATTATGGCTTTTTGAATTATAGGCCCTTTAATTTGGTTATTTTGATTGCCTTATCCAGTCTGGGACATGCTAGAGTTACAGGGTTGTAACTTACTAAGGCTGAATCATCGCTTTTCTTTTGTGCATCTGCACATAGACAGTCACCCTGGAAGTTTTTGTACTTATTAAAAACTTAGCAAAGTTAATCCTAGCATTACTACAAGAACCAGCTAATTGAAGTAAAACACAACTCACCTTGTGTATCCTAGGATTTTAAACTCTGTTAGTTATGACACCATTGGTATCCCATCACAAAAATATGCCTTTGTTCTCAGTATAGGTAAGTTCCAGTAAAGGGCTGTGGCAGAGTATGGCATAATGGATATGTGGTGGGCCAGTCGGGGGCGCTCCCGCGTTGAGCCGTCCACCTCCCTGCGCCCGCCCACCTTCCAGGCTCCGAGTGCCTCCCTTAGGGTGCCTCATGTCCGGCCGACCCCTTCCCTGGAGCACACCCGCTAGCCTGGGGTTTCCGCTGCCACCATCCAAGGCTCTGGACTTACTTCTGGCTCTG
>JAGPOW010000290.1:4441117-4505245 GCA_030014935.1 Caiman crocodilus
GACCTCAGCAGCCCGGTCCAATCGAAGCTGCCAAAACTGGTCACAAGCCGACCCATTTCCCAAGGATCCCTGGTTACCTGGGCTGTGCGCAGGGCCAGGGCCGGGTCTCTTCCCCTGCCCAGGTGACCAGAGCATCCGCCTCTCAGGCCCAGGCTTTTGTCGTGCAGACAGGGATGAGATTCCTGCCCTGAGGGATTCACCAGCAGCCTCTCCGGCTGGCACAGAGAGAGGTTTCTGGAGAGGGGCACCCACGGTGGCATTTCTGCCACAGGCTACACTTCTAGTATTCTACAAAGATCTTCCTTGCAAGAATAAAACTCAGCCTTTTATCTTCAGAGGAGAAATTGTAAGCAATTGTAAGCATAAGAGGTGAAGTCCTTTACCATTTACAACAGTCTGATTTTATATGCATCATAAAACATAGCAAAGTGGCACTGAGTAGTTAGTATTGCTTCTCAGCTAATCTTTGGGTTTTTTTTATTTTTGAAAAAACAGTATACTATACACCAGGGTTAGAAGGCATTGGTTGCAGCTGTGTTGGTCTAAGGACACAGGCACACAAGTTTCTTTGGGTAAATGTGATATCTTTTATGAGACAAATTGATTTTGGAAAAATTCTTCTTTACAAGCTTTCAGGCATAAGCCCCCTTCTTTGGGCATAGGGAGAATTTCTATGCCTGAAGAAGGGTGCTTTTAAAGAACAATTTTTCCAACTATTCAGTTGGTCTCATAAAAGATATTATATTTACCCAAAGAACCTCATTCACCTTTATTTTGCCCTTGGAGACTTTTAGTCCCCAAATAGCCATTTTCTGCTGGACAGAAATTATATTATTTTACTTGCTCTAATACAGGCATAAGCAGATCTAAAAGCTACCATCATAACTTTACAGGAATGAGATCTGTTTGCGACAACTTCAGGATATTGGTTTCATTTTCAATCAAGGATGGATGTATATAACCTTCTTTTATTTCCTTTAAATATTCATTGTATAGAAATGGAATAGTACTAAACTGAAGATATATCCTGTCTCAGATCATTAGAAAGAGAATGTTTATGTACCATATTTACTGTATCCAAGACAACCTGGAATTTAAGATGATCCTCGCAAAATTACGTGCTATACATGGAAAATTTATAAAATTTAGAATTTTCCATGTATGAAATCAAATTATTGCATGGTCACCTTAAATTTGTCCCCCTCCCCACCACTGCAGTGGGGAAAGCAGTGGCAGGGGGGTAGGCATTGGGGAGGCAGCAACATGGCAGGAGGTGGGGAGGCAGTAGAGGGGGCAAAGGTGAGCTGTTGTGGGGCAGGACGTAAGTGGCACGCAGTGTGGGGCAGGGTATGGGGGTAGGCACTGCAGGGACAGGTAGTTGTGGGGGGACGAACAGCTTGACCCTTGCTTGCTTCACCCATGCTTCACCCCCTGCTGCTTGTCCACTTCTGTCCCTTGCCTTCTCCATGTCTGGCCTGTTCACAGCCCTTTGTTCCCCTTACACCACCCCATCTCCCTTCCCTCCACAGCTTCTGTGCCTCCCAGACCTGCTACACCGCTTACCCTTGCTCTGGTAGGCTCTGTTTCTGGCTTCAGCATGGGGCATGGAGAATGGTTTTGCTCCAGCCCCATACTGACCGCATAGCAGTGGCAGTGAGTAGCAGTATGGCAGTTCTGGCTCCAGGACCTGGCCAGAGTTGCCGCTGCCATTGCTCTGGGGCCATGCTGGGGCTGGAGTGAACATATGCACTGTGCCCCAGACTGGAGTAGGCATGGAGCCTGCTGGAGACAAAGTTGGAGCCAGAGCAAGAATAAGAATTCATAGATTGTTAGGGTCTGGAAGGGACCTTGTAGATCATTGGGTCCAGTCCCTCTGCACTAGGCAGGAGAAGACAACTAAGGTCAAGTGACCCCAGTGAGGAAAGAGGGCCACTTGGAGTAGGTGGGTGGGGGAGAGGCTGGAGAGCGAAGGGAGACAGGAGGGAAGATGTTGAGGAGAGAGGAGTGGGGAGAGGTGGTAGGGGAGGGATACTCTGGATGGGCAAGTCAGGGAGAAGGGGGAGGGGCAGGCAGCTGCTGCAATTCTGGCCCCAAACCTGGGTCAGGACTGGAGCTGGAAACACAGCAGCTGCCTGCTCCCCACCCCACTTCGTACTCCTATCAAAATGAGGGTTTTTTCCCCCCTCCATGTTAAATGGAGAAAAAAAAATCTCAGCTTGATTTGAGCAAATACAGTAGTTCTATATTTGACTTTTTTTTACAGAACATGCACCTTCAAAAAACAAACATGACTATGGTTTCTAGAACCTCACTGTAGACTCACCAGCTCTGAATATAAGTCTGTAACTTACAACTGTATAAACTGTTATATCAGCACCTATAGAAATACATAGAATACATATTTGGCTAGTTCTGTATTATCATTCCTCTTGTTCAATATTTATAAGCTACCAGAGACATTAAAGATATTCTGGGCTGCAGTGTCATCAGCCTGCTGCAGATACTTAGCTCAGTCTTTTAATTTAAGTCAGATTCCAAAGCATCATTAGTCTCCTGACAAAAATCAGGATACAGATGGAAGTGAACAGGTCAAGACTAACTTCTGACCAGATGGAAGTCCTGCTTGTTGTTGGACAGGGAATATGTAGGAGGAGTATGTTATATTTTGTGTATGCAATCATTTTTTTAGGTACAGGTCTTACTACTTATTTCCTGAATGATAGCAATAATGGTCCTTAGTGACTTACCTATTGCTGACAATGATGTGCAGTTTTCTCTCAAATGCAGATCTAACAAGAATCAATCATACATTTTTTACTTCTAGCTTGAATTATTATAATTCCTCCTACTAAAGCAAACCCTGTAGACTACCAGGAAATGCAAGCTAGTTCAAAACACAGCTGCTACTTTCTGAGAACTGTGGGCTGGCACAAACAAAACTCATGCCTAAGTATCTCTACTCTAGCCTTATGTTCCCATATAAATAAAAATCAAGATGTTGGTGATGATTTTAAGAATTTTGAATGGTCTGGGATACAGATAATCTGGGTAATGACTTTTCTGGACCAAAATCTACATATTTATTATGTGTCATAAATATTGTCTCTGAGATACAGTGCTATAAGCAAAATGTCAGAGTAAGAGGCTAATAACCTTTCAGAGAAAACTATAACAAAGCAAAACCTCTCCCTTTCCTTAAAATTTGACTAAGTGGTACTCTTATATTTATTGTTTTATGCTGTATCTGCAGTAATGAAAGTGACTAGTTACCATGGCAAAGCGCTGTATAGGGCCAGCACTGGCCTACTGGCTAGGCTGATAGAGCATCATTATTTTCCTGGTGCCTGAAAAGAGATGTCAGTTCTGTTCAGAGCTCTGGAAGTGACCAGTTGTATGATCATGTACAAACCACTGCTCTTCTGTGACTACATCTATGTGTGCAATTAGCACATAGCAATACACTCTAAGCGCAGTTTGTGCTGAACTGAATTGCTCCCTTACTTACATGTGCACCCAGGACCAGCACATGTTGAGCTGCGGTGGAGCATCTCCAGCTGGCAAGGGATCCTGGGGCATCAGCTTGCCAGCCTGCAGCTGTTCCACCCTGGCTCAATGTGCCACAAAGGGGCTGGCTGGGTCACAATGGTGCTGAAGCAGAGGGCTAACTGGCAGGCAGCCCCTGCCATGTTGCACCCTTGTGTGCCAGCCAGCCCCGATCACCATTTACACGTTTCAGCTTGCATAACTACTCTGCTATAGGATAGTACTTGTCCCAGACAGCACTATCCTACAGCAGAGTTAATTTACTGCATTCTAATTCAAGCAGACATGTACACAATGATGCTTTACTGAGGAACAAATTAGCTTGCAGTAATATGCAAGTTTAGATGCATGCTGTGTGATTCTGTTTCCACCCCACAACACACACACACACACACACACATACCCCTCATCTTATGTGCCTTGTCTATTTAGACTGCAAGCTGTTTTAAGGTAGACAATGTCTTACTATGCTTTTATACAGAACCTGGTTTATACAGGACCCCTTCTTGGTGTGGGATTTCAGGTGCCTTCATAATACATTTGTACATTAGTACGGATTTTCCCATTTTAGTCCTGAATTGTGAATGTATGGTGATAGAAGGTGTTATAGTAAGAACACCTATTCTTCATCTAAGGCATTCATTTACTTCTTGTTTGTATTAAAGGATGCTATGGTGTGAGAGGAGAAATACAATCAAAAGTAGATTCAATAGGAATGTGTTCACAATTGAAAATTTCAATTCTCATTTCAAGCACTGGAATATGCTGATATAGAAAAGTAAAGCTTACTTACATATGCTTGTATTAGTTTAAACTAAGATATTAGCAGCAAAATTGAACCTCCAAGTTGGATATATTCAGTTTTTAAAGGAAAGGCCATTTATTGGTCTGGATACTGTGAGGGGCACACATGTCACCATACCTGTATTAATTCCACAAAAATACACTCAGAAAGTAGTAGTAGCCATCGTAGCAATAACAGAAAAAAACATTGGTTATACATTAGGGTCCCGTTTCCAATACATAAAACTAATGGCATGACAGATACCGGAAGTAAAGGGGAATACGTAGAACAGGATGGGTTACTTTGGAGTAACAAAGATAATAAAGATGTAATAATACTGCTGATAATAAATGTTGTAATATAATTTTAACTTCTTTTGGCACCATGAATAGTGAATCTGCTCCCATTTCAAGTACTGGAAATAGATTCTGAATAATACTGTATTGACTGACTTTCATAAATGTTTCTCCTGGTTTTCTTACCTGTCCTGCAAGTTGTCACTTACCCTACTGAGAATAAATTATTCAGTGATTTGCTAAAAATATTTCTTACAGTCAAGAAGAAGATTAAAAAAACGAGAAAATATTTGTATGAATTCATTCATGAGATTGCTTATTCAGTAATGGTAAATGAAGCAGAACAAATACAGCACATCGCTGATAATTTTCTTTTGCTAATCTGTAATTACTATTTAGTACTATTATTCAACTTTCTCCCCATACACTGAAAGATAGTACCATGGGGCACTAACTCTTCACTTAAGTCTTTCTCTGATAGTTCTTTTAAGTGTGCTTCTGATGTAAAGCTATTGAAGCCTGTCATAAAATCCTGTTGATAACCCTTGCAGTACCTCATTAGCCCATACTATTCCTTGACTCCCAACAAGAGAAACATGAAGGGGCATTACAGTGCTTCTCTGAATGAGACCTTTTGTGTGAAATAAAACAAAGATATATATTTTTAAGCTCTTTACAAGTATTTGAAGACATTGGTATGAATGAAAACATATATGTACGCCACCTTTAGGGGCTCTCGATCAAAACTCTCTCAGGGTTTTGGCATGCTTCTTGAAGTTCTATGACCAGCCATCTTTTTAGTTGATCTTTTATAATATTGGAGATTTTTTTTAACAACTGTAGGGAAAAAAAATCAGCTTCAAAAAGGTCTGTAAAGACAATGGTATATCTTCAAGTATCAAAAGATAATGTTTGAAATGGCTTCCTCTAGCAGAAAATGGCTACTTTTCTTTATTATATTATTTTTTACAAAATCTTTTGGATAGAATCTTTTTAATAACCTCTTTCTGCTCCTTGTTACAGACAAGCTCTAGCAATATGGTCCCTCAGGCTTATAGGGAAAATACTATGGCAGTACTTTAAGATAAAAGCTTCTTTTTAGAAAGAAATAGTTGGAAGTTAGACTATCTACATAAATGTCCAACCTCCCCCATAGCAAGTTATGTGCGATGCCAAGCACTCAAAAAAGGCAAATGTCTAAAAACACTGCATGTAAAAAGAAAGAATTAAATCCCAGAATGTGTTTAATTTCCTAAGAAAAGAGAAGAGGCATCAAACTGAACCCATTTGCTTTGTTCATACAGCACACAGAATATATGCAATGGAATCCTCATTTGCAAATGTTTACTCTATCAAAAGAATCATTAGGCTATACTTTCTAAGCAGCACACAGAGTAAACTAATGCACATCGAGACTGCAGGTGTTGATTAGGCATTTCTGTTCAAAATGAGAATTACACAAACACTGCTACATCTAAATTGTCCCTTTTATACTCTAGAAATAGAGTTAATGAATTCCATAGGGACGGTGAAATACAGAAAATCTAAACTCCACTGAAAAATAGACAGAAAAGAAAGAAAATGGAAAAGAGAGGCACTACCTGAGCTTATATCAAATCCTGCTTTCTGTCTCAATCTGAAGCAGTCCCTTTAGGTTTCTTACTGTAAATGTAAAATCAAAATAGTTTTTACAGAACACCTTGTATAAACAAATATCTGGGTTAACTGACCGAACTACAAGCTCAGTATCCCATGATGCTGCATAAGTCCCCTTGGGTGGCTTGCAGCAATTCTTAATAATACAAATAGACAGATTTTATTTTTAAAAGTACTATAATTGGTGAATTAAAAAGATTACTGAAAATTAAAACTTCTCAACCCTTCTCAAAGAATAACCCTTGGTACAATACATTTTCCACCAGCTTTGACAGGATAACCTTTGTATAGAGAAGACACTCTTCTGAAGTTACTATTGTGTTGAAGCTGTCTGAAGAGAATTTTTTACTACATTGCTCTACTTAAAGAAGGAAACACTTCACAAGGGACTGAATCATCCCTGGGAGCATTGTGTTCACTGGTGTTGTCTACTGACTGCAAATGTGTATTAAAAACATCAACAATAACCAAGCTAAAGTTTTTCACATGGTATTGGAATCAAATTCATGCTTTTATTTCTTATTCTTTTAATTAGTTCATTGGTTATCTCATTTTAATGATTAACTGCTTTAACAAGCATCAATAAGCTAAAAAAAATCCAATGCAAGATTACCTAGTGCTACAATACCATTATAGTTCTAGAATATACTAATTCTCTTGCTCTAACCATCAAATGACATCAGTTTTCAATTAGGCAAAACTTTGAAGCTAAAAATTAACCTAACTGACCTTTATATAAAAGGATTACGAAGACATTTATAATTTAAAAAATAATCTTTGAAAAATCTCTGTTTTTGATTACAAATGTTGAAAGCTTAACAGTATGTCACAAATCCATTCCAAAACTAACTTGCCTTTGGGGTTCACCATGTGGTATATGTGGATATTCTTCCAAATTAGATTTACTTCTGTAGTGTTTCATATCTATTTATACCTAGTACTAAGCTGTATTCAATTTCATTTTATGTTTATTTGTATGGTAGTATTTAACAGAAATGTACTTCGGCAATTTCATTATGCAACTGGAAGATAGACAAGAAAGGTATTTACCAAACACCCAAGGGACATCCTTCTTGGGCCAGACAGGGTGGTGACAATGTGTAGTTAAAAAACAATAGGTAATGTATCTGCAAGTCAGGTGGGGTAGTTAGCTCTTCCTACGCCTGAGAGGGACCCAATCACTAGATCACGTAGAATGATGATGATGTATGTTTATGAAACAACAACAACTTCCATTCAAGGAATGCTATGTTTGCTCCATGTATGGATCGAAACAATGGCTAAGTAAATTTGCCCAAGAGCTTTTGTCTGAGAAAGTGAGGGTAGAGGCACCCTTTCAGTTGCATCCCATTGGGTAGAGAGGGAAGGATCATTTGCATAATATTCTTTCTCCCCCAAAACTAAGGGAAGATTGGAAAGGTATAAAAGGATATGCCTTACAGCAGAGGGATGCAATAAATCTCTAGGTAAGAGAGAGATATTTTGGCCCTGGTTTCTGAGCTGGTAAAAAGAATAGATGATCCTGAACGTGGGGAATCCATCAAGGGCTCAGCTGAGAGAGTCTATGAACTGGGAGGACACTAGCTAAGAAAAATCTGTCTCAGGGACTGCTCTGGCACTCTTTCTAGATAAAGCAGCACGGTGAAAACTTGTATTTTTGACTTTTTATTTTACTTTTACCTCTTTCTGAAATTGTAGTTACATTTGTTTGATGATATATTATTACTGCAATAAATCCTTTTTCCTGTTTTGCCTTACTAGTTTTGACACTTCAAGTATAGGGTGATAACCCCAAAGAAAGGCCTAGTGTTGTCTACTGGAACAGTGAAGGTCTGGACTGGGGTAAGGGATACCAAGTATGGATAGGAGCGAGAGCAAGATTTGATCTATCCCCCAAGACATGCTTCAGAATGAAAAAGGAGAAACTTGTGTTTTGGGCTTACTCCAATGTCTTATCAACATGGGTTTTGTCATGCATTGTGATTATCCAAGATATACCACCAGCATGCAATGGCACTTATGGTTCAGAATACCCACTGCTGCTTCTCTGACAATTATAATTTTTGTGGAGGTGGGCAAAAGACAACACCAATTCTTGGTTGTTTAGATTGGGTGATAGCCATTCAACCAACTGAGACTAGTCTACCACAAGTTTCCTCCATTCCAGTACTCTAAGTCAGTGGTGCTCAACCACCTGTCCATGGGCCAGACCTGGCCTGTGGAACCATGACATCTGGCCCACGGGGTTCCCCACAGGTCCAGAAATATGGCGGTGTGTGGAGCAGTGGCAGCATTCATTGCTAATCCCTTGCTGCCAAATGTCTGGACCCCTAGGGAGTCCTGAAGGTTGAATAACATGGAGCCAAATGCTGGATCTCACTGGCATACAGTCAAGTCAAAGCACAAAGGTTCACTCCATGACCAGATACAGGCATGCAGGTTTGAGCCTAGACACTGGGTCAGGCCCGTGCATGCCAGATCTGGTGCACCAGGCCAAGCTAGCTCTGGATCACATCCACAGACCAACACCATGAAGGATCTCACCCACAGGTGAACTCAATACCACTAACTTGGCCTACATTGCCAGAAGGTTGGGCTTCACTTGTCAAAGTCAGTGCTGAGGGGTGTTACCTCATTTGCCCACCTCAATATAGGCTACTGGATCTTGACACAGTTATCAATGTCTTTGTTATCACTAGGCAATAGTACTTCAATAGCTTTGTTTAGAAATGTATGCTGAATCTATTCAGAAACTGAAACCTAATGAAGGCCAAGATTAAGTTTGATACCTGGAAAGATAATCATAAAATCCATTAATTGATTTCTAAGCCCCTACAGGATAATAAGGTGAAAGGAACAGCTAAAGGGATGTATCAAAAGCAAGTTATGTTTAATCAATGTGATTTCCTTCTAGGACAAGTGGATGGGAGGAAGGGGTAGGGATCAGCGGATGCGATGTACCTAGAGGATAGCAAGGCTTTGATTCTGCCTCTTGGAACACTGCCAAAAGTAAACTAGGGAAATAGAATATATATGAAACTACTGGGATGAGTAGCCAACTAATTAGATAACGTTGCTCAAAGATTAGTCATCATTAACTCGATGCTTCACTAGGAGGAATTATCAAATGGGTTCTTCTAAGGCTCTGGGTCTGGTACAGTTTAACTTCTTCATTAATGCCCTGGAGAATGGAACTGACTGTTCATTTAGTCAATCTCTGAATGGCATGGGAAGATAGAAGATTTTATTTTATTTTAAAAAGTCTTAATAAATTGGGAAAATGATCTGAAATAAATCAGATGAAATTCAGTAAGGACAAGTGCCAGTAAAGACAAGTGCAAAGTACCTTACTTAAAATGGAGCAATTGAACAAACAAATACAAAACACAGAATGACTGGCGAGGCTGCCAAAGTGCAGAAAAGGACTTAAGGGTTACAGAGAGCTTCAAGATGAAAATGAATCAACAGTATAATATTGTTGCAAAAAGGCTGTATAACAAGAGTGTCACATACAAGTCAGAGTAAGTGATTCTTCTTCTAAACCATTCAGCACTAGGGAGGCTCATCTGAGCTACTGTCCAGTTTTGGACACTGCATTTCATGAAGGACATGGACAAATTAAAGAGTACAGAGGAGACCAACAAAATTGATTAGAAGTCTAGAAAGCATGACACATGATCACATCTTGGAAACATTAGGATTATTTAATCTGAGATTGAGAATGCTGAGCTATAATTTGGTAACCGTATTCACATTCATAAAAGTTAATTAAAAAAAGATAAATTGTTCTCTGTGTTCATAGGGAACATGACAAGTAGTTATAGGCTTAAATTAGAACAAGTGAGATTTAGGTTGGATATTGAAATAAATGTTTGACTATAAGGCCGATACAGTAGGTGAGTAGATTACCTAGGGTACGGATGGTCAGTTTGTGGCATGCATGCCACAAGTGGAAAGGGTAGCCTCTGTGTGGTGGCCTATCACAAACTGGGGAGGGAAAAGGCCACACAGATAGGGCAGGAAGCACAAATCAGAGCAGAAGATTGATTAGGGAGCACAGGGCAGGAAACAGAAAGCAGAACACTGAACAGATCAGGCAGAAGAAGGGGACTGGAATGGAACTCGGGCAAATTACAGGACTAATTTGTGGCTTGCCTGCCTAAAAGTTTTCCCCTCACTGACCTAGGAACAGTACTGTAGCAAGGCCAGTGCCAGGAGTGCACTGGCACAGAGCACCCTTGCACTACACTGACCACCAACTTGGGCAGGTGGGCAATAAAAAACAGCTGCTGTTAGATGCAACCAGAAGTCATCACTGTCCCTGTGCGCTGGATGTCTACTAGAAATCTTATACAAGTAAAATGGTTTTTTTCCAGCAAAGAAACAGAGGCAAAGTGGGAAGTGATGTAATTACTTCAATATTATACAGATGGAAATGTGTTAATATTGAAATGGCCATACTTAAAAAAAAAAAAAGGTGTTAGGAAGATTTGGATGCCATAAAGTCAGTGGCAGATGGAAAAATCACTTTAAGAACAAAGACTTGATTGAAAATCAATTGAAGGTCAATGGTACTTTGGCCCCTGAATAAATCACATACTTTGAAAGTTTAACTCAGAAAAGCTAAGGGGCAGACAAATTTATTCAGGATCTTGACTTGGAGGGGGTTTAAACTACAGTATGATTTCAGATGAGAAACTCTTGCTCTATACTTAATTAATTTCCCTTTTTTACCAAGAGTAACAACACATTTAGATATGACTATGCGTTCTTACTATATTGAACATCTTATTAAGTCAAAAGGCCATTATAAAGCTATATATATATTTGTGTATATTAAATAGATAGGGAAAAGTGAGTGAAAATTAAGACTTGGTCCCTGATCCTGCAAGTACTTACATAAGTGTTTCACCCTAAATGCACACATTTTCAGGACTTCCTGATCCCACTGAAGTGCAAGGGAGTTTTCCATTGAATATTAACCTCCAACTGACAGATGGATTGCTTGACTTGCACTGTCAACATAGTACAACCAGGAGTCAAGTTGGCAGCCTCTTAAAATGAAAAAGGGATCACTGGCACAATGAGTTCTCAGGGTAAGATGGAGCCACTGATACTTCTGCAATAATAAATACTAAATAACCCGTCCTTTTTGTTTCATCACACAGTAGTTCTCACAACTGCTTAACAGGGGCATATATTTATTTTAAAAATAATTCTAAAATGAGAACATGATACTATGACTATGAACATAAGAGAAGGGGCAAAACTTACTCATATTACTTATTTTTGAAACATCAGTGAACAAATACATTTTATTTTACCTGAATAATTAGAGATAAATTAGTCACGATCCACTGTATTTTTCTCTTTTCACATGATTTAATGTTTTACAATTAATTATATTTTGATTTTATTCAGACAAAAGATTAGTGATTTATTTATATTTTGACCAATTTTTGTAACTTATATTAACCTGTCAAAATCATTTAAAAAATAACCCTGTTGTTGAAAAATTGAATATTTTAATATTTGATTTATTCAAGTGTGTCATTTAGAGGATGCATTAACATGCTATTTTAAAAATAAGTTACTGGAAATAGAGGCAGAATGTGAAAAAGTCAGCTTTAATCTGACTAACCTAAGGATAATGACAGCCCTTGTAATGATGTTGAAGTTGTAAGTATAACTTTTGAAACTAGAAGTATATTCTTTATTACGCTGACAGATAGAGGTAACAGGATTTAGTCAGGGACTAGGATGCACTAATCCCATGGTACAGTATTATTTTCTCCAGTGTGAAAATAAATACTTCTTGATAAATGTGGGGGGAAAATACATATTTCTTCATACATTCCTTTTTTAAATGCTTTTTTATGAGTTGTGTGAGCTGAGTAGAAATCAAGGACCGGTGCCAGCCACGTTATTTTTATTGGCTATTAAAGTCAAAATGTTATGTTGTGTGCCTACTTTTGGGAAAAAAAACAAACTTATATATGATTAATAACCATTTGTGCATTTAGATTTTTTTTTTAATCTTTCACAGGTCTCTGTTTGGAGTGCACACGGTATCCTGAAAGATTCTTGTCACTGACAGAAGTTGCCAATTGGAGGATGGAAAATATAGAGAAGTACTGCCAGTATATTTGCATTGTGATAACTCTTTTTATTAGTCAAAGTCAATTGTAATAAACATTATTTTCTGCAGTTTATTCAATTTATATACAACCCATTCTCAAGCTAATAGGGTTGTTTTAGACTTGAAAAGTGGAATATTTAATTTAGGAAAGAAATAAGCAGATGACAGGCATAGGACTAACAAACTATCTCATCTACCTTTAATTATAAATATACTACACAATTCCTGTTAACATAATTTTGAATGGCATTAATAATAAAAGTAAAAGAAGTCAGGGCACATGGAGCTGCAACAAAATGTTTACACATCTAATTGCGTTCAAAATTCTATGTGATGAGTATACTTTGAGAAAAATTGTGAGCAACTACTGACCATGTGTGTCCAAAGCCAGGCTTTTTGCCTCCTCTCCCAGAAATGTGCATATCCCTCTATGTCCTTTGTTTACTAATGCAACTTTTCTCATACAAAGTTATCTCAAACACTTCCAAAAATATTAAATGTTATACTCACTGGGAGTAAACTACTTCCACGTGTACCCAGGACAGCAGCAGTTTGACCCAGGGCAGAGTAGCTTACACCAGGACCACTTCTGCTCTGCTCTGCTCTGCTCTGGGTGGATAATAGAGGCGTTGGCTGGGGCACAAGGGTGCTGAAAGTGCAGAACCATGCGGCTAGGCAAAAGGCAAAAGTCTGGCCCCCCTGGCTGGCTGGGCTTACTGGGAAAAACTATTGCTGATGGTCAGCATCTACACATGCATTTAATCACAGTACATTACCCTGGCATAAGATACAGTATCTTCTTACTTCAGTGTTAATTAGCTTATTGCAACCTAATAGCATCTCAGGTATAGACAATGATGTTTTGCTTCACACGTAATTAGTCTACTCTGCAGTTACATGTATGTGTAGACGTGGCCTCTGTGTGCTTCATCCATGTTAGAGTATACTTAAACTGATGCCCTTCCTACTGAGCCATGAAACCTCCTTCTCCAGAATTTTCTTTGGAAATGTCAGTTCCTTGATCATAGATTTTTTAAATTTAGATATACAAGCTCCTGCTGCTATGTTCCCTCCCACAGTTAGGTTGCAAATGAGTGTTCAACTCATTACTTTAAGCTGTCTAAACTTAGACTGGGAGTGGTGCTTGCAGCCATTTATCACTGCTAGAAATGGCACAGGCATCTGGAGGTGGTGGAGAGGGTTTGGCATGGGTCTCTGACAGAGAGGAGAGCATCTGCAGGGATTTTGGTGGATCTTCACAGGGAGTATGTTCCAATCTGGGGGGCTAAAAATAAACCAGTTTGGGTCAAGAAGATAGGAACAACACATCCCCAGGCTGGGGCAAGGGGCTGGCATGGATCCCTGGCAATGAGGAAGGATCCATGCTTCCCAGGCTGTGATGCAAACTCATGCAAGTATTCATTGGATCAGGTTAACCTCTTTCTAGACTGGGTTAACTCTTCCTTGATCTAAGTTAGATCACCTTCTGAAGTGAATAAACTTAGATTGGGCATGCCATTTTTGGCCTATTTAAATCCCGCAAATGCCTGAACAAGTAAGCATTTAGACTGACCTACCACTAGTTAGGCCAATAGCCCTAATGCTTGTATATACCCATAGATTACTGAGATTCATTGTTTTTCTTCCTGTGCCCCTCCAGAGGCCCTTGGTGCTGGTATATGAGTGCCTTCTAACCACTCCATGCCTCAGTGTAGGAAATTCAGTACCATTAACACTTACATCCATGAAGTCTAGAGAAGGCTGCTGAGGACCAGTGTTTCTCCCTGGTGCCTCTTGCATTTCTTTTTCTGAAGGAAGTGCATACATCTGGGGGCCACATGGGACTTTATAAATCACATGGTTGCAGGAATAACTCTACCTTTGGATCCCTTAAAATTAAATTATTCTGTGGGCTCTTGCTCCTAAACTTCCCCCCAGTTCTTTTGTGAACTGTATCTCACCTTTACCATAGCTATAACAACCGTCATTTGATACAGAGCTGAGATATTAAGTGACTTCCCTAATACCACTGGGGGGTTTCAGTAGTAAAAATAATATTAGAAGTTGGGAGCTCTTGGTCAGGCTGCAATTGGAGTACTGTGTCCAGTTCTGGGTGCTGTACTTCAGGAGGGATATGGTCAGCATTGAGAGGATCTAGAGGAGGGCCACTCGCATGACTGGGGGCAGCAGGGAGGCTATGGGACCCGAACCTGTTCAGCCTCCACAAGAGAAGGTTGAGAGAGGATCTGTTGGCTGTCTACAAACTGGCCAAGGTGGACCAGCAGGCATTGGGGGAGTCCCTGTTCCCCTGAGCACTACCAGGAGTAACAAGGAATAACAGCCATAAGTTGACAGAGTAGATTTCAGGCTAGGTATCTAGTAGGAGGCACTACTTCACCATCAGGGCGACTGGGATCTGGAACCAACTTCCAACGAAAGTGGTGCTCACTCCTACCCTGGGGTCTTCAAAAGGAGACTAGATTGACACCTTGCTGGGGTCATTTGACCCCAGCATCCCTTCCTGCCCATGACAGGGAGTCAGACTTGATGATCTGCTTAGGCCCCTTCTGACCCTAGAAACTATGAAACTATGAATTCTATGCTAATAACCACACTCCTCTCTTCCTGTGTAATAACTCTGTATCTGAGAAACTTCCTTTCTCAATCAATCTGATTTCTCTACCCTGTCCACAAATCTTCTGCTCCTCCTTTCTCCCCTCCAATAACATTTTTCTTTTAGCCTATCCTGATTTTTTGTTGTTGTTTTTTTACAAGTTTTAATTGCATGCTTCCAGTGCTGCTAAGCCACTTCTCCCCACACTGTGCTGAATCGACACTCCAGAAAACAGGGCCTCCTCTTAGCATAGGACTGCTGACTTCACAGGTGAAAAAGGAAGCTCTGCTTCCTTAAGTGCTGATTCAGCACAGTGGGGGATAGACAAGTCAGAGGCAGCAGAAACAGACAACTTAAATTAACTATAAAAAAGTGGAAAATTGCAGATCATAATGAGAAAAAATATCATAAAATCCCATGATTTTTTATTACAGATGATATTTTCTTATGACTTTTTATTAACGTCATGCTATCAAGATGAACATTTCTCTATAGAGGGTAGGTTAAATACAACGTTTCAAGCACATTAAAAGGAGCATGAGACAAAAGTGAAGGGAAGATTGTGCCAAAGCAAAATAAAAGTGTAAAAATTCTTTAGCAATTTTTATGTAATAGCCAGTATCATACTATAGCAACAAGGCTCAAGCTGTAGCTACTGATGCATGCTTTGGATGAATTATTTATTGTGAGGGCAAAGGTCAAGTGTCTTCAACCACTCCAGAAGTTCACAAATTGCCTATGATAGATACTGTGTATGACTTACTGCTATCACAGTATGGATTTTTAAATTTGAATGTATATTAAAAACAAGCCAGTGAAAAACCTGGTTGAAGGATGAGGGACATAACATTTTCTCTCTCCTCCAGAGAGAGAGAGATTGCGCTTTTGAAAGAGCTATCTGGATTCAATGTGAAGAATTGTGGCAGTACAAAAAGAAAATTCCCACAAATTGCACACGGTTAGTTATGACGTACCATCCTTCTTAAGGATTTTTACAAAAAATCCTTAAATAACTGCAACCCATACTAGAAGGACACCCACTTCTTAAAGTTATCTTTCTAGAATCACCCATCCAAGCCTTTAAACTGAACCTTGCCAGCCTCATTACCAAAACCAAATTTCCTATTGCCCAAAGCACACCACATGGATCCAGACCATGCTGGGAAAAGACATGTAAAACCTGCTAACATATCTCCAATAGTCCTACAATAACTACACTCCACAATAGAATCATCACCATTCCTGGATCTTACACTTGAACCTTCAGAATTATAACATATCTCATCCAGTCCACTGAATGCCCTGATGGAAAATATGTAGGAGAAGCCAAACAACAATTGTGTTCCAGAATGAATGTACACTGAAAATCTATCAAAGAAAAAATACCAAATTACCTGCGTATACACATTTCTCACAAGACAACCACTCTTTCTCTCCGATCTCTCAGTTTTAATCCTCAAAGGGAATTTACAAAACACCTTCTGTAGATGAGCCTAGGAACTTCACTTCATAAATCTAGTAGATACAAGCAATCATGGACTAAATATAGACATTGGATTTCTGGCACATTATAACCTTCCTAACAACTGATAACCCTAAGTGACCTATTTATATTTTACCAAATACCTTCTATCACAAGGCCAACATTCCTTGCTTTTCCCCCTACCTACCTGTTCCATACTTATTAATACACATGCCCTCTGATCTTCTGTCATGCATTTGCATTCGCACAGACCTGAATTTTGCATACTGGCTTAAGCTTCTATTCCACCCAGGAGAGCACACAAACCCCAGCAGGCTCTCCCTATGCCTGAAGATATTTGTACCCAAAAGCATGTGAAGAACAATTTTCTCAACAATTTAGTTGGTCTAATAAAAGATATCACATTTACCCAAAGAACCTTTTCTATGTCCACATACCAACATACCTATAACCCACACCTCCTTATATAAACTTAATATTTTGTAATAGTTTTCTTCTCATTCTATAGTTAATTGGATTTTTTTCTAGAATTTACTGCCCTTATGACTATCTGTATTTTTCATGTTCATGGTAGTGAACATTTTTTATTCATTTTTCTATTGTGAAAGTATGATTTCAACTTAGAGAATTTAAGAAGAACTTTGTGGTATGAAACCCCAACTCTTAATAAAGTCAATGGAACTATTGCCACATTTCTTTGGAGTCAGGACTTCACCACTGAAATACACTGCTTCTAGAGTTCATAATTTTTTAAAAGAAAGGAAGTATTTTTACTTTTGCAATGTTTATAATTGATTAATATTTATTGTTCTAAATGTTTTTGCATTTGTTAAATAATTATATCAACTGTAATATAAATTGTTTTAGAAACTTTTTATGCTCTGAGAACTGGGAGCAGAAGTCTTTTCATTTTACATGCCCAAACAGCAGCTATAAAGTCACAGAATTGCTATTCTGGCACTTACACACAATTTGCAAAATGGATGTGAAATTATTCACATGGCTACCAAACATGCACAGTAGGCTACACCCTACTTTTACAGACACATGGATTGTGCTTAAGTCACAAACTAGCCAGCCAAAAAGCATAACTAGTGGGTGTTAGACGCATGGGGAGGGAAAACCCTTCCATGTTTTAGACCAATCGTTTTATAGTTAGTGCCTTCACTCAGCACACTTGAGACCTAGGTTCTAAGCCCTCCTCACCCAGAAGGATTTGAGCCTACATCTCTCTGAGATCCCAACACAGTGCTAGAATCACAGAAAGTTAGATTTGGAAGGGACAACAGATAATCATCTAGTCCAACCCCCTGCTCAAAGCAGGAGCATCCCCAACTACAGTATCCCAACCAAAGGTTTGTCTAGACGGGTTGTGAAAACACTAAAGGATGAAGCTTCTACCCCTCTCTGGGTAAACAGTTCCAATGTTTTATTACCTTCCTAGTGATAAAATTCTTCCTAATATCTAAGCTAAACTACCTTTGCTGCAACTTGAGAGCATTACTCCATGTTCTGTCATTTGACACCACTGAGAACAGTCTAGCTCCATACTCTTTTGAACCCTGCTTCAGGTAGTGGAAGGCTGCTATTAAATCCCACCTCAGTCTTTTAATCTCTAGACTAAATAAGCTCAGTTCCCTCAGTCTTTCCCCAGCCCCTTCACCATTGTTGATGCCCTCCACTGGACTCTCTCCAATTTGCCCACATGTTTTCTGTGGTGGGGTGCCCAAAAGGGAACACAGTAATCCAGATGTGGCCTCATCCGTGTTGAATAGAGAGGAATAATCTATTCCCTTGACCTCATGGCAACACACCTATGAATGCAGCTCAGTATGCTGTTCACCTTCTTGGGAAGAAGGGCACACTGTTGGCTCATATTTAGCTTATTGTCCACTGTAACCTCTAGGTCCTTTTTTACAGAGCTGTTGCCCAGTCAGTGAGCCCCCAGCCTGTACTGGTGCATGGGATTGTTCTGTTCTGCGTGCAGGACTTTACACTTGTCCTTGTTGAACCCCATGAAATTCCTTTTGCCCCAATCCTCCACTTTGTCTAGGTCACTCTGAATCCTAGCCCTACCCTCCAGTGCATCTATTACTCCCACAACTTTACATCATCTGCAACTTTGCTGAGGGTGCACTGTATGCCATCTTCCAGGTCACTGATGTAGGTACTGAACAAAACCAGCCCCAGGACCAACCCCTGGGCCACTCCACTTGATACTAGCTGTGAACTAGACATTGAGCCATAGATTACAATTCTCTGAGCCCGATGCTCCAGCCACCTTTGCATCCACCTTACAATCCATTCATTTAGCTCGTATTTCCTTAGCTTGCTTGTGAGAATGCTGTAGGGGACTGTATCAAAAGCCTTCCTAAAAGCAAGGTACACCACATCCACCAGTCTCCCCGCATCCAGAGAGCCAGTCACCTTGTCATAGAAGGCAATTAAGTTGGTCAGGCATGACTTGCCCTTGGTAAATCCATGCTGATTGTTCCTAATCACCTTTTTCTTCTCCAAGTGCTTAGAAATAGATTATTTGAGGATCTTCTGCATGATTTTTCCATGGACTGAGGTGAGGCTCACTGGTCTGTAGTTCCCTGAATACTCCTTCTTCCCTTTCTTAAATATGGGCACTATGTTTACCCTTTTCCAATCACCCGGGACCTTTCCTGATTTCCATGAGTTTTCAAAGATTAGTGTCAATGGCTCTGCAATCATACCAGCCAACTCCCTTGGCACCCTTGGGTGCATCTCATCCAGCCCTGTGGACTTCTACACATCTAGTTTTTCTAAGTGGTACCTAAACTGTTATTTAAGCACTAGTGGCTGCTTACCTCCTCCCAAAACTGTGCTGCTCAGTGAAGTAGTTTGGGAGCTGACCTTGCCTGTGAAGACTGAGGCAAAAAGGTGTTCAGCACTTCAGTTTTTTCTAAATCCTTTGTCACAAGGCTGCCTGCCCCATTTAGTAAGGGACCCACATTTTCCCTGATCCTCCTTTTCCTACCAACATACTTGTAGAAACCCTTCTTGTTACACTTCATATCCCTTGCTAGCTGCAATTCCATTTGCATGTTGGCCTTCCTGACTTCATCCCTGTATGTCCAACCAACGGTCTTATATTCTTCTCTAGTTATTTGCCCAAGTTTCCACTTCTCATAAGCTTCCTTTTTGTGATTTAGTTTACTGAAGAGTTTCCTGCTAAGCCAACCTGGTCTTTTGCCATACTTGTAAGTCTTCCGGCACATCAGGAGAATTTGTTCTTGCACCCTTAGTAAGGTTTCTTTGAAGTACAACCAGCTCTCCTGGACTATTCTCCCTCTAAGACTGGCTTCCTAGGGGATCCTACCCATGAGTTCCCAAAGAGAATTAAAGTCTGCTTATCTGAAGTTCAGGATCTTTACTCTGTTGCTTTCCATCTTTCCTTTCCTCAGGATCCTGAACTCAATCATCTCAGGGTCACTGGTGTCCCAATTGCCATCTACCTTATTGCTCTTCCCTCTGACCCTAAGCCAGAGACTATCAACAGGCCTATCTCCAACATCATACCAGAGCTCTGAGCAATTATACCCTGTTCTAGCCATCAGGACACATTAGGCATTGTTCAGCCCTTCACTTGAAGCTGGACAGCTGGGCAGCTATGTAGGGCCAGGAGGAAATGAACAAGCTAGAAAGTATGGCTCAGTGAAACAGTTGATTCTCTGGGTTCAGGCCTGTACTCTCTCTTCTCTCCAGCTCTTCATCCCTTTTGTCAAATGAAAATTAATTGGAAGCTGTTGGCTTAGCTCCAAGAGGAGGGCTGGACAGGACAGAGGACAATGACTGTATGTCTACACTGCAATAAGGGTGCCAACTGGGCCATGCACAGACATTACAATTTTACCAGGAGAGCTGGTCTCATATGTTTATTTTATTTCTTCCATTTCTTTCCACTCTTCTGAGGAATGTGCAGTGATTTACCCCACCATTTCCTCTACTCATAGACTGGGAGTGGAGCAAAGAAGCTGCTGCTTACTGCTCCTACATTTCCTCAGAAATTTCCATTAAAAATGAATGCATAGTTGTATGCTGTGTGCAAATGCCAAATGGCAATTTAGGCTCACAAAGTGAAATAGGATTCTGCCATGGAAATCGGGTAAATAAAATGCAAAAACCATAAAAAAAATCAATAAGAATAAAAAATAAATAAAAAAATCAATAATTGTTATCTATTTAAAAAATTGCTAAATGTATTTTTAAGTATTAGAAAAACTAGATTTTTCTTTTTCGAAAATAAGGATTATTTTTGAGTAGCTAGCATTTTTTAATTAAATGCCTTTTTTACTTGAAAAAATTGTCATCAGCTGTAGTTCTATCTATACTGGAAAAAAAAAACATTTAGTGGCTATGAATTTGGGGATAGTTACTTATACTCTTGCTTATTCTCCATATTGCATGTTGGAAGTACAGCAGAATTGTTCTATATTCAGGTTCTCTGGCAAGATATATACTGCCCCCTGAAAAATTAGTCTTTGTCTCCAGCAATGATTTTCATTCATTAAACTTAAACTGGCCACTTACTGAAAATATTTTCATTCCATGCAAAATGTTCAAGGATAAATATAGCATCCTTCTCACGCCCAAATTTTACAACCCATATTTTTACATTAATACAACAGCCAATGGCAAGTGTAATACCCGTCTCTTAAAAAATGCTAGCTACTCAAAAATTGAAGCATGATAACTAACCAGGTTGAAGCAAAGAGCTTCTCTGGATTAAAAAAAAAAAAGTATGAACACTTTGTTTGTTGTACTAAACATACTATGGCTCCAGGATCAGCCTTCTTAGCCATCAACCCTTTACTTGACCTGTGAGAGTGATCTGTTGCCTGCCACTGGTGGTGCCAGCAGGAGAGGATTGGAAGGGAGAAGTAGAGCCCTCCACTCCTGTCCCAGCCAAACCCCAAGTCAGCCCAGGTGGTGGGTGGGGGAAAGGCATGCAGCAAGTACTTCTCCCCCTTCTCAGCTGGTTTGGTCATTCCCACCACCCACTAGGCTGCTGGCTGTCAGTGCCAGTAGGGGAGTGGGGGGGTAAGTGAGGACCTTGCCATGTAGACAGTCCCCCTGAACCCAGCCAGTAGAGCTGGGGTGGGGGGAGGGTGGCACACAGTGTGGGCCTTGACTCCTACCCTCCCCCACAGGGCTGGGGATTAGAGGCTTTACTGCTTTGGCACTGTGATAGCTTGGGGGAAGTACTGACTAGGTGCTTGGCCAGAACAGCCAAGCTGAGTTCCACAATTCCATGGGCGGGGGTGGGGGAGAGTTGGGGTGGGTACCTGGGACGCCAGGGGACTGCAACCTAAGTTGAGTCGGGAGAGGATCTGGTACAGAAATTGGATGTCAACTTAAACTGATTAAGTCTGATACTACATCCATCCAGGTCTATCTTAAACCAGTTCTGCCATTTTTAAGCCAATCTATGCACACTGAACTTCTGTTCTGTTACAGGTTTAGACTAATTTCTGATCACTTATATTGGTTTATGCGTAATGTCTGTAACTGGCCCTAGTGCAGATATCATAGAATCATAGAAGCAGGGTTGGAAGGAACCTTGTAGATCTTCAAGTCCGACCCCCTGCCTGGGCAGGAAGAAAACTGGGCTCAAGTGACCCCAGCCAGGTAGGCATCAAGTTGCTTCTTAAAGACCCCCAGGGTAGGAGCCAGAACCACTTTCGTTGGAAGTTGGTTCCAGATCCTAGCCTCCCTAACTGTGAAGTAGTTCTTACGGACATCTAATCTAAACCTACTCTCCAACAACTTGTGGTCGTTATTCCTTGTTATGCCGGGTGGTGCTAGGGGAAATAAGGTCTCCCCCCAAACCCTTCTGGTCCCCCCTTGTCAGTTTATAGATAGTCACGAGGTCCCCCCTCAGCCTTCTCTTGTGAAGGCTGAACAGGTTCAGGTCCCATAGCCTCTCATTGTAGGGTCTGCCCTGCTGTCCCCAGATCATGTAGGTGGCCCTCCTCTGGACCCTCTCAATGTTGTCCACATCCCTCTTGAAGTGGGGTGCCCAGAACTGGACACAGTACTCCAGCTGCGTCCTGGCCAGTGTCGCACAGAGGGGGAGGATCATCTCCTTGGACCCACTTGAGATGCACCTGTGGATGGATGATAAGGTCCGGTTAGTCCTGCCGATCGTGACCTCGCATTGTTGGCCGGCGTTCATCCTGGAGTCAATGATGACTCCAAGATCCCTTTCTGCCTCTGTGCTCTCAAGAAGGGAGTTTCCCATCTTACAAGTGTGCTGCTGGTTACTACTGCCCAAGTGCGGCACCCTGCACTTGTCCGTATTGAAATACATCCTGTTTTTGTTAGCCCACCCCTGCAACCTATCCAGGTCTTGCTGCAGTCTTTCCCTTCCTACTAGCATGTCCAACTCACCCCAAATTTTAATATCATCAGAAAATTTGAACAATCGTCCAAATCGCTGATAAAGAAATTGAACAGTGCAGGCCCAAGGACTGAGCCCTGGGGGACTCCATTGCCCACTTCCCCCCAGGTCAAATATGATCAGTCCACCACCACCCTCTGAGTACAACTCTGAAGCCAATTTGCAATCCATCTGACTGTGTAGGCATCGATGCCAGTCGCCTAGTTTTTTAATGAGGATGCGGTGGTTGACAGTGTCAAAAGCCTTGCTGAAGTGCAGACAGACTGAGTCCATGAAAGAGGAAAGGTATATCAATATGATGCACTTTGCACCCTGTCACTTACCTGTGTAATTCAGAGGTAACTCCACTGAAATCACTGGGAATTATACAAGCGTAAGAACAGAATCAAGCTCAAAAGATTTATTTAGGCATGTAAGACTTTACAAAATAGAATTTAAATTAATCATGTTTAAAACAGCTAGCTTCTTCTTAGCTAGGAATAGGATATCACCTCTTTCTTATTGTTGCAATGTTAGGAACACTGAAGTGATTAACTTCCATGGCTGCAGGATCGGGCCCTATACTTTTCAAGTTATTGAATTATTCATGTGTATTGTGTTAATCTTTTAGGCTTTTATTCCCAGTGGAACATTTTTATCTTTTGTGGGAAAAAAGGTTTGAGGAAAGTATTGCTAATAAAGAATAGAATGAAATGGTCACTTCACACCTCAGCAGACTTTCTAGCCACAATCTCATAGCAACTTATATGCCTTTAAAATGCAATTACTGTTTCTGAGATGATTCATAGAAATGATTCTCTAAAGTGAGACAAACCATGACATGGGTGAGATTGTGTTTAACCTCATGAATAATAGCAAACATACACGGTAGTAATGTTAACATGGTATTTAACCTGTAAGGTAAATCATAAAATGCAGCATACTAGGAAGTAAATTGTCTGCTTGGTGCAGAAGGATTCAGGTACTTGATTCCTTTTAGAATCAGTAGGAAAAGCTTCCCAGCTAAATTCCCCACACAATGAACAGAAAATACACCTCTGTGGCTATAGGGCCATCCCCTCCAGGCATTTCTAACACTTTCTGTGCTAAGGAAACTATGTGGAAATGGCTTCGAAAAATAATTCACATGGAAGAGGAAAGGTAATATGTATATATTTTACAAATATATAATGATTGCTGAAAATAATTACATGCTGTTGTCTTTTTGGAATGGAAACAAAATTTATTGCTCTTAAAAGTCTGCGTACTCTTATGTAAACTACACTAAATAAATAAAATTGAAGACCAAGGAAAAGCAACAGTAAAGCTGTGCAGTATATCTAGATTGAGCTGCCAGAGGAGCTTGCTGATATCTTGGACATTTAATGTTGAGTGGTTCAAATCTCATCACAATTCTTTTTCTCTCCTCAGCCTTTAAGTGAAAAGCTAATAATAATGTGTTAATGGGTAGGAAGGAAAGAAAAAAGAAAATTATAATTTTTCTTTTTATGATATTTAATGCTTTTCAACAGCTATGCTGAGGGAGAAACTAGAGGTTTCTCTTTAAAGTAGTACTGTTAATGCTTTGAGGCAGTGCTTCCCTAGTAAACTTGTTCTTTGTTGCAATTAAACTTCAGGTCTTAGCAGTGCCTAAGAAATAAACCCACTTGTAGTAACTGTGGTTATTCAAAGGGACTCAAATGATAACAAGAGGCACTGCTAAAAGTGGGGCATGGAGGAGATACAAAGCGGAAGAGAGAAAGGGATTAAAAAAAGACGAGTAGTTTTAAATGGGCTTGGTTTTCTCAATTAGTGATTTTTGTCATGCTGGCCACTTTCAATTACTGTAATCTGTTAGCTACTTAATACTACCAATTTACTATTTGGAGCAGTAAAATTATACAGTATGTTCACTTGGAAAAACCACATTTCTGGGCTGACAATGTAAAATTCAAACTGGCAAACACTTGTGCAGAAAACAACTCTTCAGTCATGAGTGTCCTCTCTCAAATAGTGAAGTTCTGTTCTGTGCAAGTGTCTGTCACAGCTGAACCATGAGATGAAGAATATATCATTGAGGGGTGAAGTAGTGTGATAACTGTCCAACGTAACTGTGTCATCAGGGGCTTCTCATGTTTCTCATAATTACATCCACTATACGTGTATAAGATCAATTTCACTATACAGATAGTCCTGGACTGTACAGCATTGGAGTCCTGATGAATGACATTTACAACATTTATTAACTGACATCCTGTTGTGACTTTCTGATGTTTGTTTCAACTTTATGATGTTCAATCTGATGCCATGCCATGCCATGCCACACCAGCGAACAAGTTCACTGCACCACCCATCTCCCTGCACTGATCTGCCATGCTGCCCATCTCCCTGACTCAAGATGCTCAGCTGCTAATCCAATGCCATTTTTATGTGGCGAATCTTTATGTTTACAAACTTTTTCTTAAAATTTAGTGGGTATTTTGCCCATAACAATGGCAGAAAAGCATAAATTTGGTGCAAGCGATGTTTCTAAGAAACAAAGAACAATTACTATTGAAACAAAAATGGAAATAATTAAAAGGTCCAAAAACATGAGACACCAACAGAAATTGGTAAAGTTTTGGATATACCCCAAACAAGTATTGTGGAGACATCCAAAGAAAGGTCAAGAAGTCAAGAATATGGTAAGGGCTCAGCTCCTATGCAATAAACTGTGACAACTAAGTAGCATGTTGGACTTATTGCTCAGGTTGAGAATCTGTTAATCATTTGGCTGGAGGATTAAAATCAAAGCTGTACTCCTGTGAGTTTAGGCATAATTCAGGAAAAGACTAGGAGTCATTATGATGATCTAAAGCAACAACAGGGGGAGAGTTCTAAGGCTGAGCCTTTTACTGCACGTAGGTTTTAAAGCCAGGACCAATATGCATGACATCAAGGTCTCAGGTGAAGCCGCTAGCTGCTGATGAGGAGACAGCTCATGTGTTTCCTGAGACATTGGCTGACATGGTTGAAGAGGGTGAGTATTGTGCTCAGCATGTTTTTAATGTTGATGAAATTGGGCTCTTTTGGAAAAAAATGCTATCAAGAACCTAAGAGGAGAGATCCATGCCAGGATACAAAGCAGCTAAAGATAGGTCCACATTCTTTTGCTTGGTGCCAATGCTGCAGGCATTGGCTTTAAACTTAAACCTTCACTTATGTGCTGACTGGAAAGCCAATCCTAAGGCATGGGTCAATAAGAACATTTTTGAAGATTGGTTTAAAAATCATTTTGTGCCTAGTGTCAGGAATGACTGCAGCAAAAACAAACTTGTATTTAAAGCACTGTTAGTCCTTGACACTGCTCCTGGTCATCCAGTCATCCCTGATGACATACATCCTGACATCAAAGTGGTGTTTCTGCCCCACAACACCACCTCATTGTTGCAAACCATGGACCAAAGGCTAAGTGCATCCTTTACAGCCTACTATTTTAGGTGCACATTCGTGCAGGCCATTGGGGCAGTTGAGAAGGACGGTGGACCAACTCTGAAGGTATTCTGGAAAGGCTTAAAACATCTACTATGCAGTTAAGAACACTGGGGGGCACGGAATGAAGTCAAGTAATCAGATTTGAATGGTGTTTGGAGAAAACATGTGTGCTGAGTTTGTGTCTGACTCTCAAGGCTTTACAGACACTGTTGAACATGTAACCAAAAATGTTGCTGGAATGGGCAAAGAACTCAACTTAGACTTGCACCAGAGGATGTTGATGAGTTGCTGGCATCACATTCTGAAGAATTAACTTATGAGGACCCTCACTGAATTGGAACAGCGCAGAAGTTTAAGAGGAAGAAGAAGATGCACCCACTGTTGAAGAGACTCCGCCTCATAAAACCTTGACAACAGAAGTGTTGGCTGAGGCATTTCAATATTTGTGGTTATATAAGCAGCAAAATGCACATCAGGCCACAGAAAATGGTGGCAATGTGCTTTTGAACTAAAACACTACACCACACCACACCATTGAGACGTTTTAGTTCAAAAGCACACTGCCACCATTTTCTCAGTGCTGACATGTATTTTGCTGCTTATACAAGTGCATGCGCTGCAGTGCTGGGCACTTTTAAGTGTCCAGTGCTGCAGCACAAACAAATGCCTTCCTTACTAGTGGATATCCTGAGAATATACTCAGCTCCTTCTTCCAAAAATTCACAATGGACTTTCCATGAGGTTGCCTACCATTGATAGTACTTATTTGAATTTTAAATTTATGCACACCGGAAGTTAAGACAAAGAACTCCTCCAACAGTAACAAAGAATCCTTTTATCAAGCTTTAAGATGGTAGCATAATACATTCTTTTAATAAGCTTAAAAGGGATTAGTGAAGCTAATTCCATTAATAGAAAGGTGGTGTCAGTTTTAAATGCCACAAAAGAGCAGCAATTTAGTTTCCAGTTTCTCCATTTGCCCTTCTCTCCTCCCCACACTTTTTTTCTCAATGGAATTTCTTTTACGTAGAGACATCATGATAATATATTAGTCATATGGAAATGTAATGCAGTACAAGTATATTCTCAAAACTGTCCTCTAAAATCTCTTTTGTTGGCTGCAAAAATGGGGCAGTACACAAAGGAGGAACAGAGAGGAAGATCTCTGATTTACATACAAAGGATTCTGTTTTCAAATGGTTCAAAATAAATATTTACACTGCTGGTTTTCATTTACAACAAAATGAACCTACAGTAAGCCATGAAAGTCATTTATATAATTATCTGTATCATGTTCCTATACAGTATTATGTATGCTATTGATAACAGTAAGGCCTTGACTACTACCTGCTGATAAATAGATCATACCATCATTACCATGACTCTTGCAAAAACTGGTGTTATATAGTTTTGTCTACAGGATTCTCTGAAGGCTGAGGAAAGTATTCTGATATGACAGTACAATTCCACTGGAAAGATTACATTGTATAGATTATCCAGGAAGATGAGTAAGGCTTTCTGATTTGGAATCAGATTTTTTAAAAAGGTAAGACAAAAAAATTGAACGGTCAGCCAAAGACTCTGGCCAGGTGAAAATCATCACTAAAATAGTTGCAACATTTGAGAAATATCCAGAGCTGTGTTCAGGATTGCATAAAGGTAGATGAATTTGTAATGCCAATTACCCTTCCTTTGTCTCTGAGCAAAATGAAGACTTTTGTGATATTATATTTTATAATTTATGCCTCATACTGCAATAACCCATGTGCTTACATGATCAATATTTGTAAATTTGTTCCCTATATTTAAAAATGTTATAAATATATTCAATGCCAATGTTTACTCTATTTTATCTGATATACTGAAGAGTAAATACAAATGTTATTTACACTTCTACCAAGGTTATGATGTTAGGAATTGGTTCTTAAGAACAGATCTAGGAACATATAAGAACTATGCTGTTAATAACCCTAGCACTTTATTAAATAGTATATACTGAAATCCTGAGCCAAATGTATCCTGCTTGTAATTCTACAGACCTGCTATTTATTGTTTGTATCCTAGTAGTAATTAAAGTTCCCAATAGTTTTTCATTCACAGCTAAATAATTAAAAAATAGGTGTGTGTTATAGTTAACTCATCCTCTCTTGCTTTTTTTCTGTGTTGAATCTACCATTCACATAGCACAGAACTATTTTTTGTGGGTACTGTCTTTTTACCATGCACTTTCAGCATTGGGTACAATAGAGCCCAGAAGCACAGCCCTCCAGGTGCTACAGGAATATAAACAATGTAATAATAAGATTGAGACTATATTGTGCTAGTCAAACAACAGGACGTTCGAGTTACAGTTCCCACCTGAAAGAGCTTGGGAATTACATAGAGGATAAATTTGACCATCTGAATTTCATTTTTCTTAAGACAAATTCATAGGTGATATTCTAAGACTTTTTTAAAAATAAAAAAGCTGTGACATTTATATTTGCCTGTTTTCAATGCCACTTTTAAGAATCAACTATCATCAGAAATAAAAGTTATTACTCATTTTTTTCTAGCAAAGCACTTAAAGCACATACCTAACTTTAAGTGTGCCAGTAGTCAAATTGATTTCACCTAAATTATTCCTTTGCTTCAAAGTATTTACATAAGTGTTCTGCTGGATCAGAATCATGGAACCTATGTGAAACAAATTCAGACTGTGCAGGCGTTACATTATTTCTGAGATTATTTGGGTTCTGACAGTAAAATTGATTTTGTTTATTTTTTAAATTTTAAACACACACATTGTATCAACATGTAGTACTACTTTAGTTATTGTCCATGTTGGTCCCTAGCTATTTCTCTGACATAAACTGATTTTGCCCTATAATTATAAAGAATGTCATAGTAGGTGAATATGTGGCATTCTCTCTTAAAAATTAGCCAGTAAATCAAATAATCCCTTGACATATTTAAGGACTTCTAAACAGGAATATTTGTTCAGACTCCATTCAAAAGAATGTCTTTTGAAATGTACTGAATTGTTAACAATACCTTGGATGAATTTCTTAATGGGTTTTGATGTGAAAAGATTTGTGTGTTTAACCAATTCCATAGAGAAAATGAAAAGAACTCTTGCAAATAGACATCCCCAATGTGTCCCAAACGTTACCTGGGAAGAGATTAGATCAGAAAAAAAACACCTTTAGGTTGGACATTAGGAAACACTACTTCACAGTTAGGGTGGCTAGGATGAGGAACCGGCTTCCTAGGGAAGTTGTTCTTGCTCCTACCTTGGGCATCTTTAAGAGTAGATTAGATAGGTACTTGGCTGAGGTCCAGTGACCCTGGCACTCGTTCCTGCCATTGGCGGGGGGTCAGACTTGATGGCCTGCTCTAGGCCCCTTCTGACCCTAGATACTATGATACTATGACACTTTGAAAGGTTTGACATAGGTACCTATGATTATCAGTCTATGGTTTGATTTTGCTTCATTTTTTTGTTTTGTGATACTATTTTACTTTTATAAACCTTTTTCTATTGCAGGGTGTCCCAATTACGCTATTGTGTCTATTAGTGTGGGGATACATTGTGCAATGAAAAAAGGCAGCTGACTTCTGATCTAAAAAGAGAGGAAGCAGCAAAATAGAAATAATGGCTTGAAAGCTCAGTCAGTACATGGAAACTGAGTGACTCCACGCAAAAGAAATGGAATTGGTCACTGCAGTCACCGGAAGATAGCATCCTCATGGTTTTAATCACAGTTATTGAAAATCTAGAATCATCAGAAAGATTTGGGGGGGAATGAGGGAATTCAAATAATTTTATCTGCTGCATTCACAACACGTTTTTTCATAAATGAGTATAAAAAATAATTCAATATATTAAGAACAATTCGAAAGGCAAACATCCATCCTGACGATTAAAAGCTGGGCTGGGATCCCCATTGGCTACACTATTGTAAAATACAGTTTGCTGAAATGTAGGTGTTTATAGTGCAAAGATTTAAGTACACGTGAAATGTTATGCCTATAAAGAAGGCTGAAGTCAATGATCCTATGAATGTACAAAAATTTGGTGTGTATTCAAATATTTTAAAAGTAGGTGTTTATATCTCTAAGTTTGATCTAGCATTCTTTTATTTAAAACACAGTTTAAACTCTACAGGAGGAGAGATAGCATGCCCTGAAACTGCTTCTACAGCAAGCCTAGCAAACATAATAAATAAGAAATATATTGCAACTGGCAAACAGTTCACTGGGGTTTTAAGCGTAAAAATAGCATGAATAACCAGATTTGGAGGAAAAAAAATATAGGATACTTTTTCTTTGAGCTAATCCGTATAACTGTCTACTCAGGTATTAAAATTTTTGCAACAGATAGGTGTAACTTCTTAGTAATGTAAGTGTGTTGCCCAGCCTGCTGGCCTCTGCAGGAAGTTTTGACTCCCTGAGGAGCTCCTCAGCCACTCTTCCAGCTAAAACAAAAACTGTGAGCAGCAAGCAAATAAAGAAACAAAACCAGACCCTCACATCCTGTTCTGGGCCCTAGCAGGGGAACCCTTTAGGCCTTTGTACACGCAACAAAATTAGCATTTAAAGAAGCTTAAATGCTCTTTTGCACTATTTCAATGGCATTGCTGTTTGCAGCATAATCTACAAACATTCAGCAGTGTATGTTCTGTGTACATTTGGCAGCATATTCTGCTTTAAACGACTTTGTAACGTAGCAAGATAAAAGACCTCTGAGGTGTTTTAGTTTGCTACCTAACAAAATACAGCAGTGCACAGGGTGATGGAAGCTTACATGCTTAGAAGGCTCCCAGCACCCCAAGCACCGCACTATCCCCATTGCCTTCTCCCACTGCAAGCACATCCAGCCACCCTCCTGCCAACTTGCTGCTCTCCCCCAGTAGCAAGCTGGCTGGGAGCTTATCTGCCTTTCCAGTGGTGGGAGGGGGAGGGGGAAGGGCTGCACAGTCCCTGAGCGGTGGGGGACCCGGTTACTTTCCTCCACAGCAGTAGCACCCCCCAAGCAGCATCTGCCCACTGGCACCTAGCCCAGACAGTCCTGGGGGGTGCCACAGGTACAGACGGAAACACCAGGCCCCACTCAGCTCAGGGCCTGTGCAACCCAGTGGCAGCTCATGCAGGCAAACTCGACTAAAGAAAAAAAAAAGCAGCCAGGAGCCTTATTTTTTTTCCCTCCCAGAGCCTACCTGCCTGAGCTGCATGTCATCCCGGTGCTTCCCTCCATGGCTGTGGGGGGCTGGTGCTTTCCTCCACAGCTGCAGTGCCCCCCAGACTGCCTGTGCTGGGTGCCAGTGGGTAGGTGCCACTTGCAGGGCATTGCCACTACCACAGAGGGAAGCATCACCCCCCCCCCAACAACTCAGGGACCACTCGGCCTGCTGGCAGCTCATCCCCCACCTTCCCCCTCCCTGCCCCACCATAGGAAAGGCAGGTGAGCTCTAAGGATCAGGCCCCCACACTTGTGTACATGCCATGGGGGTTTAGTTCGGTTTAGTTCTCCCTAAATTTAAATGGTAGAAACAGTGGGATTTTAAAAACCCACCATTTCAATTTAGGGAGAAATAAACCAAATTAAACCTCCATGGTATGTGCAAGAATGCTTTGGCTCTGGCCCCAGCACAGTAGAGGAGAACTTCTTTGTAGCAAGCTTGCAGAGCTCACAGCTTTTAACCATCCCCTTCTCCTGTATTTTTAGGATTTTTAGGCTCTCTGTGGGACTTTTCTTCATTATCTAAATGCCCCACATCTGGGTTTCCTCAGCAGGGCTGACTGTTCCTTCTTAAAGGTCCAGACTGCCCTGTTACAAATCTCACAGTTTGGGAAATAATTTTCTGTTCTTTAGAGATTATTAACAACATGGTGGTGGGTAAGTTATATTGCCAAGTTAAGATCCACTGGGATTTTAAATAGTGCTTTCAGTTGTTCTCCTGAGAGAAGTACAGTGTTACATTTTCCTTTCTTTTCTTTAATGTGATCACAGATAGAGCATCTCAGACTCCAATTGATGAAAACCAGAAGCAATAAGGTAGGTCTAACTTAGTTCCTAACAACCACCTCTGTATAGTAGGACATTGTCAAGCTGTATCAGCAATGACAAGTTCAAGATTTCTGAAATAATACAGAAGTAAAAAAAAAGAGTAAATTCTTAAGCCACCACTTTTCAAAAAGTTCAGACAATATACTCAGCTATACAAATATGCTGCTCTCTTTAGAAGAGTTTGGCTGGATACAGGTTCAATACAAATATAAATATAGGCTCCCAATTTTACAAAAGCAAATGATGTCATGTATATTTTAATGTATGCATTTTACTTAATCTATTATATTTTTTAAAATACATTTTTAAACATATTTCTTTGTATACACACTAGAAATTCATTATATCTGTTCAGCTAGATGCAGAACGTAAGTGTTCAGGTATTATCGTATAGACAGGGATAGTAGACTGCTTACATCAGGGAAGTCTCTCACCTGTGGAGCCCCATAATCAGGCCCCTAGTGCTGCTCTGTTTACCAACATACTGTACCAGGCTTGACCCATATGCAGTGCAAGGGCAATGCCCCACCAGTGCTACTGGTTCAGGCTGGCACTCTGAGTAATGCCCCACCAGCAGCACCCACTAAACATTGGTATCCTGGGCTGCACTGCCCATGGCACTTGTTGGACCCAATGTCAAGTGCTGGCCATGTGCAAAGACATGCAGGTTGTGGGGATTGTTGGTCTGATGCAACCTGTGGACTAGACCCATACCATTCTTCTGGCCTGCAAAATGAGAGAAGTTTAACATCCATGACTTACATAAAAAAGCAGAGGAGATCAGAGGAGTGAGAAACAGTTATGTTACGTAATATCTAGTGATCTCACTGAAGATCTTTAGTAGCATAAACTACAGATTGGATCTCACTGGGCGCATCTACATGAGATGTTTACTATGGAGCTGTCTAATTAGCTATGTAGTAAAGTCCTGGCATCTACACATGTGGCCCTATTGTGCTGCAGTAAACTAATTAACTTTGGCATAGGTTAGTACTTGTAAACACAAGTACTATCCTACGCCAGTGTTCTTCAGTGTGTGGCAACATACATGCAGGTGCTGGTGGGGCTGGCTGTGGCATTAGGATGCTTCAGTGTGGACGCTGCCTGCTGACTCATCCAGGACTGGACACTGAGCCAGGTTGGAGCAGCCCTTGGCTGGCAGGCTGACCCCCTGGGCCTCCTGCCAGCTGGGGCTGCTCCAGTCTGGCTCAACATGCTGTGGTCCCAGGCGCAAGTACAAACGCAGCACCTGAGACCAATAAACTCTGGTGTGATAATTTAAAATGTAGGTGTGCCCACTGGGTCAAGAAAGTGGGATTCTGTCCTCTGATTTTGGAGTTGTTTTCCCTGTGCAAATTGAATAGTAAAAATAATGCTGACATGCCCTTGACTGAGTTTCTGAAAAGGATCTGGGGAAACACAAGGGAAGATGGACACTGCATTACTGAGGGTAACATGTTGACCCTGTCATTGCAGAGGGCCTAACATCCATATGAAAACTTGTTCTCAGCTAGATTCACTCTATCCCAACAACAGGATCAAGAAGCTCCACACACTGAAATGTCTACACAATCTAAGGCAGTTTAGCCCAATATAATTTTGCTTTGACAAAGATTTAATGGATTTTAATGGTTCCAGCTGGCCATTTGGGGGACAAATTTCACAAATTTTTACTATGAAATTTTAATTTTGATGGAAAAGAAAGTCAATCTGATAATATACTTGAAGATTATTACAAAAGTTAGAGCAACATGAGATGCACCTAAGGAAACTTTATGAAAGAGGACTTTACTCATTGCTTGGCATCAACAAATGGATTTGAAGTGAATCCTTCCTCACATAATACATTATGAACCTATCACATAACATAATTCAAAAATCTGACACAATACACAGAAAGAGAGGAAATGAGAGTGACAGAGGGAGACATTCTTTATCCTAAACAGAAGCTATTAATTTGCAAGAGACTTGAATTCCAATTTGTCTACATGACATTTAAATTGAATGAAATGAATGTACCCTTCCCAAATCTATTCCACTCAGAAGTATACAGTGTCCTAAGTAGAACACCTCTGTCTAAGACACAGCCTATTCTTATTAAAAAAAAATTCCCTAAACACTCAGTCATATTGTTATTTGAGTCCGATGAAATCCAAAACAAGGCAATAACTTGGGTCTTACTCATGCTGAGGATTAGTTTAAAGCAGTCTGCTTCTTGCTTGGTTTATTGTAGAACCAGACATGGGATTGTTTGGGATATAACAGAGATTGCTTTTCTATTTTAGTAATCTACTGTGGTTGCTGTATATTAGCAAAACCAACATTGGTATAACAATGTTTCTTTTTCTTCCAACACAGAAACTATGAAATTTGAAAGTTTACTATCACAGGATCTTAGGAGGTTCTTTACTCTATTAACATATTTAACTGTTGGTATATCTATTACCATACATAAAAAATAGACTGCAAGTCAGGTATCATAAAAAAATGAAAAGATTGTATTAAAAAAGGTGACATTTTGATTGAACACAAAGAAACAAATATAATCATTTTTGCTCAATATGAGAAACTTAGTTTTATTGTGGAGTTAACACAGAACAAGGGGAACTGCTTGAACAAAATAGGTCATTTTATCAAAGAAACCTGTGGTGAAAAAATAGTGATCAATAGGAATACAGCATAATAACTTTCAATATCAATGATACTATAAACTGATTTTAGATGTTTGTCTTTAGCGGTGATCTTTACGCCTCTCATACAATAAAATATCAGTTGTTTGCAAGGTGTTATGATTTAATTGTAATATACTGACACATTAATCTTTTAAGGTTCATATATATTAATTCTCCTGAAAGAAGCCAGATTAACAGCACTGATAACTGCAGTGTTTTCTGCACAAAATTGGTTACAAGGGCAGCAATAATAAAAGCATCCTCACATAGTACTAATGATCATGCAAGCTAAGGGAAGTATTTTAGACTTCTTGCTTACGCAGTCCTTGAACTCTTCTTGAGAGAGCAATTGTCACCAGCAAGGGTGACAATTAATGGTAGTTGCATTGGTGCTTTCTGTGACATGTATGCTGTAAATTGGACTGAGAGTAAGAACACATTTCTCATTGACTGTAGCACAAAAGCTTAAATGGGACTTTAATCAATGCTAACACGAGATGAAATTTAGATTAATTTTGGTCCACACTGAACTGACAGTAACCAAAATGCAAAAGGGCTAAATGAGGATAATAATGTTTATACCTTACTAAGAAAATGTATTCAATGTATTTAAGTGCATTATCCATGGAACAAAGTTAAAGGCTCCATATCTCAGTGCAAATTTCTAGGCTATTGCTTATAGTCACTCATGTCAATATTCTTAACTAAACACATGAAGTAGAACTATTAGCTTGGACCATACACTAAAAATCCATGCAAAGGGAGGAGGACATCCTGCAGCATGATCCTGGATATCCAGATCTGCTGCTAGTGGTGGGGTGAGCAGCATTTAAGGAGCTAAGAGGGTTAATGCAGATGTTGCTATCCCCTCTCCAGCAACATGTGCTCTCAACAGAACTCCATACATACACCACAATTTGGAGGCAGGCCCCATCCCAGCTCTCCCTGTCCCTCCAGGAGCCCTGTGGGCCAGATGGCATGGTTTCATGGGACACATGTGGCCCACAGCCTGTATGTTTGATACCTCTGCTCTAAATCATGCAATGCCTCCCTGTGAGGTACAGGGATTGCAGTAAAAGTGGTGATGAAACGTGATCAAGCAAATAAAATACATGTAGGGTGATTACTTTGTTCTCCTTTTGGCTCCATGCAGTTGTCTTATCTTGTTTTTTTGTGGATGGAAAACCTACCCCCTTACTCTGTGGATGCTCTGGGAAAGTCTTTCTAGAAGTGATTCTCAGCCAGGGTGCACCCCAGGGGTGGACCCAGGAGTTTGCAAAGGAGGGTGCAAAAGCAGTATCCGAGTCCACGGGAGTGGCTGCACCTACCACTCCTAGCCTCTCCACTTCTTGCCTCCCCTACCCTCTGGTGCAGGCCAACCAGGCAGGGACAGCAGGGAGAGCCTTCCAGAATTTTTTTAAGTTCTGAAAGCAAGTAAGAACCTTACCCCCTTTCCCTTTTTGAGCAGTCATGTCCCCTCCCCACAGCCTCCTCCTTTCTTCCTCCTCATCCCTGTTACTTTCCTGATTTGCTGTGGGCAAGAGAATCTCCAGAGCCACTTCTGCCCACTCTACTAGTGCTGCACTGGGATTGGATCAGATGGGAAAACAACAGGACAGTGGCAATGTCACTGTTCCTATCCCAGCTGGAGTGGACAGGAGAGTCTCTGAAGCTTCCTCCACCCTTCTGAAGCTTCCTCCAGCAGCATCAAGAGGAGAGAGGGAAATAGAGGGGAAGGCGCATAACTCTGAGCATGGAGGTTAAAGGGAGAGGGGATTCTCACCTGCTGTGGAGACTTGAAAAAAGCCCTAGAGGCTCCTGCAGCATGGTCCAGTCCAAAAGTGTGGGTGCAGCTCCACACATTGTGGAGCCATCCCTTGTGTACTCTGAGGTGCCTTGAGATCCCTTCAAGGGTGTGACAGGGAAGCCATGCAATGTTAGCATTTGCTTGTTGTGAAAAGATGATTGACAAGATAAACTCAGAAATTTCACACACATTTTGACCTGTTATGGTCATTTTAAGTTATTTGCAATGGAAAAAAAATCTTTATTATGTTTCTGCAATTAAGAAATGGGTGAAAAATTAAGAGCTGACAGTTTCCGAGAGGAACCGCATGTCTAATGAGAGGTGCCTCAAGTCTAAAAAGGCTTGAGAACCACTGTTTTACAGGAATAACCTGAAATCACTGTCTTGCAGGCATAGAAAAGGATGAGCTGATCTATTATTGTCATCTCATATTTGATGAAAAAAATAGATAGTTAGCTGGGTTAATCTGAAGTCAGGCAGAAGGGAGAGCAGAGAGGTACCGAATAGACTAACTAAATCAAAGATGCCTACGTTTTCATGAGCAAAGTGAAGTGAAGTTGGCTTTACAAAAGCTTATATAGCTCTGATTCAGTTAGTCTACAATGTGAATCTCCACCCTGCCATCTGGCTTATTTTTTATATTATGCTTTAGAAGAGAATATTAATTTATGATACTAAGGCTGCAGAAGACTTGAATAAACTGATGTTTTCATTTATTTCAACATATATCTCTATTTACTTGCATGTACTGTACCCACAAGCTCATAAGGTATCCAGATACTGTGAAATACTGCATCACCCTGTTATTTCTCAAAGCATTTCAAATTGGGTTTTTCTTGTCCAAATGTTTGTAGAAACTAATGTACTGTTTTCCTCAGGCAAGATATTTAAACATGCAAAATTAAATTTACAATTTTGGTCCTAATCTTGCAGATAGATGCATGCAAAATCAGTGAGACTACTCATATATTGTATATGTGTGTATAACTCTTTGCAGCAATTGAGCCATAGTACCCAGGAATGTGAATCAAGCTTGGGGAGTGAGGAAAAATTTATAGCAGAGTTACTGTTGGTATTCACTGTTTATTAAGGGTTGGGATGGTTACTGAAGATGGTTTATCTAGTCTGTGCCTTGTGCTGCATAGCTCTGGGGACTATTTAAATTGGTTTTCACCACATCTAGATTGTATCAAATTTATCTCTTTGTGTCTACCTAGATAGGATGTAATATCACAGATAACTACAGTGGCAGAGAAAAATCTATATTTTCAACTTCTCTGACTTTACAATCAAAGTTCAGGTACTTCATATAACACTCTTGCCAAAATCTCACATCCATGGGAAGACATAACCTCACACTGTTTCTCAAGACTAGTGTTGATGCCAGCTGTCAATAAAAGATGGGTTTTCTAGTTGTAAAATACTGTAAAAAGGCTCCCCATCCATTACTCTGGACAGATCAAAAACCTCTCCTGGGAAGCCTATAAAATCTAGTGTAAAGTTATAAAACTCTAATATACTATAGGGAACAATCCTGTACTGGCAGGAGGATGGACAAGATGACCTAATAAGACTCTTCCATCTATAATCTATGATTCTTTTTTGAAGCCATGTTCAGGCAGCTACATCAGGTTTGGCTATGTCTTTTCCTTTTCTATTTTAGAATGCTATCATTCTTGTAGTACACAGATGGATCATGCTGTAATAACCTTAGGCTTTTCTGTAGTTGCTACAGTGCATAAATATTTTACAATTCATGTGGGGATTATGGTATATTATCAGTATTCCATACCATCAGGCAGTGCAATGGTGTTTTGTTGCTAATAACTACTTTATCTAAAGCTATGCTGACTCACTGCAAAGGAGATTTTTCTTTCCATGAACACTGTAATGATACCATAAAATACCTAAGATAAATCATTCCTGGTTACTGAAAAGCAGACAGACAACAATGCACCTATAGGCACTAGGAAGTTTTAAGAAAAAAAATGTTCACTCGATTGTACCTACAGGGAGTTAACATTTAATATCTTTAAAAGACGTGAAACCTCATTTTCACTTTCAGTTTGTCAATAAAGAAAAAGTTGGATTTGTGGCTGGGAGAAAGAAATTGTGATAATTTGCATCTTCAGGGTCAGCACCAGTTTTGCTGAGTTTAGCCAAAAGCCAGCCCTGTATCTACCTAGTTGTTTTTTTCCACTTAATCCTTCTACTCAGCAGTAGAACATGCATACTTCATGACAGATTGACAATGAAGCATAATGCTTACAATTATACCTTGTTTTTAAAACTGAAAGCAAAAATATGAAAATAAATGAATATCCTAAAGAACTGAAGCTGATTAAGAGAAAGTTAGATAAGCATAGTCATAATGGATTAAGCTCAAAATGTCTTAGATTGGGAACAGACACTAGATTTGCCCCTGGACAAATTGTACCTCTGTTTGTCCTGGAACAGAATCAGGTGTCCTGAGATTGGCATGTGTACACATCATTTTTCTAATCAAGGTTTAATGAATGGCAGAATACCCTGCCACTTTTTTAAAATTGATTCAATGATCTTGAGAATGACTGTTCAGATGCACTTTGCAATGTTCCAAGGAAAAATGTAGGTGCTTCTTGATCCATGACACTTTTTAGGATGTACTGGTATGACAGACACGGATTTAGATGAAGAATGGGTTGGATGAATGGACTTTAAGGTGGATAGAAAGCTGTCTGGATTGTTGGGATGAATGAGTAGTAACTAATGGCTTAATGTTGATACTAGATGGCAGCTAGTATCAACTGGAATGCCCCAGGAGTAGTCCTGGGGCTGGTTTTGTTCAATATCTTCATTAACAATCTGGAAGATGGGATGGATTGCACCCTCAGCAAGTTCATAGATGACACGGACCTAGGGGGGTACAGTAGATATAGTGGAGCAGGGGCAGGCAAAATACAGCCTGTGGGCCAGATCTGGCCTTTCAGGCCATTCTATCTGGCCTGTGGAGCCTTAAAACATTTTGAAAATTAATATTTATCTGCTTCTGGCTGCCTGTCAAAGATGAGAGGAGCCAGGGGCAGTGGGACCTCAGGGAGGCAGCAGCAGAACTGAGCAGCCCAGCAACAAGGCCTGCCTGGCCCTGCCCCACTCCCTCCCACTCCCACCCCCAACTGGAAGCCTCTGACTAGCAGAAGCTTCTGGCCTGGTACCATGGGGCTGTTTCTGCCTCCATGCACTGGAGAAGGAAACTCAGATAAGAATGTGGGGCAGAGGACGGAAGGCAAGGGAGGACTGCAGGTGATCCTGCATGTGTATGTGATGGGAAAGAGAGAGAGAGAGTTTGTATGGTGAGTCTCACATGCACATCCCACCATGCACATTCTGTCACACACTCCCATGCACTGCCATACACAGAGACTCCTATACCCATACCCCTTTCTGGTTCCAAGATTGCAAAACCCCTTGCTGAAAGGAAGGGGCAAGGGCAGGGACTTCTAGTAGCAAAGGTCAGGAGTTAGGGGGTGGGACTTCCAGTCACAAGATGGCAACCAGGGGGCAGAGCACCTGTCAAGGGGTAGACTACCCATGTGGCCCTTGACATTTGCTAAAACTCAGTAAGAGGCCCTCCAGCTGAAATAATTCCCTGCTTGTGCACTGGAAGGTAGGACTAAGATTCAGAGTCACCTAGACAAATTGGAATTAAAAACAACTCATGAGGTTCAACAAGGACAAGTGCGAAGTCCTACATTTAGAAGAGAAGAATCTCATGTACCACTGTAGCCTGGGGACTCAGTGGCTAAGCAGCAGCTCTTCAGAAAAGGACTTGGGGGTTACAATGGACAATAAGATGAATATGAGTCAGTAGTTGCCAAGTAAGGGCCTTTGTTGCCAAGAAGGTTAACAGCATACTAGGCTGCATTAGTAGGTGCATTGCCAGCAGATCAAAGAAAGTAATTATTCTGTTCTATTCTGCACCAGTGAGGCCACATCTGGAGTATCATGTCCAGTGTTGGGCTCCCCACTACAGAAAGGAGGTGGACAAGATGAAGAGAGTCCAGCAGAGAGCAACAAAAATAGTTTGGGGGAAAATGACTTATGAGGAGTGGCTGAGGGAACTGGGTTTAGTCTGCAGAAGAGAAGACTGAAGGGGGATGTGGTAGCAGCCTTTAACTAACTTAAGGGTAGTTCCAAAGAGGATGGAGCTAGATTGGTCTCAGTGGTGACAGACGACAAAACAAAGACCACTGATCTCAAGTTGTAGCAAGGGAGGTTCAAGTTGGTTATTAGGAAAAACTTTTCACTAGAAGGGCGGTGAAGCACTTGAATAGGTTACCTAGAGAATTGGTGGACTCTCCATCCTTGGAGGTTTTTAAAGCCAAGCTTGACAAAACTCTATCTGGAATGATGTACTTGGGGTGGGTCGTGTTTTAAGCAAGGGGTTGGACTAGATGACATCCTGAGGTTCCTTCAAACCCTAATTTTCTATGATGTCTGAATCACTGTACTTTGCTGCAGGATAAAATGGTCTATCCTGGGGAACAGGCAACATCTGTTTGTAGTCTTAAAAAAAACAACCAACCAACCAATCAATCTACCCAAAAAAACCCTTCCCCCCAAACCTTAATATTAATTTGATTATTAATAAGAATACACTACTGTTGCGGCTGTTGACTACCAATTTTTTTTGGAGTTAATTATTACATAACACTGCAATTTGTTCTAGTCCAAAAAGCCACAAAGGGCAATTGACCAGCAACAAATAAAAATTAAATCTAAGCCTTGTTCAAGAACACCACAGATAACAAAAGTAATAAAAGTTGGTATCAAACAAAAACTAACAGCATAAGATGGCCATGAATGGTTTTAGCATAGAAATTAGAAGGTTTCAACGTGAGAGAGGAGCAAGTTCTTTGAGCAGCCCTTCAATACGAGTGTTGGGCAGTCTAGAGGCTGTCTGCCTATGATACTGTCTTGCTAAGGTTCCAGCAAAATGTCAGCTCAAAAGGGCATCAGCTTCTAGTAGGCTTTCCTTCTTTGATCCCAACTCTTCTGAGTTTAATGATACCTCTGCTTTGAACTAAATATTGTCCCTCCATCTCCTGTTCTGAAAGATACTACCTGTCTCAGTAGGGCTGCCAAAATACAGTTAGCAAGGAACTTCTAGGCCATTGTAGATCACATGTGGAAGATGAAAAGTTAAATGACATCTTCCAGGATAATACGGAGATTTGAAGGAAGGTTCAACAAGGGAACAACAATTGGTACACATATCAGAGCAGTGAAATAGGATACACTCTATGTATACTAGATAGGTGGAAGATTGAGTTTCTCAGCTCCTCCACTTACAGTAGAAATACCTTCCAGATAAGAACCTCAGTACATCCTGATCTAAGAAACTAGAGATTCAGTTCTGGCCAGCTACCTTACAGATATTGTGCAATTAACTGGTTAATTGTGCAATCACCTTAAAAACAACTACACACAAAAACAAAATTGGTGCAAAGTAGCTATCAAACAGTAAAAAGCTCTAACCACTTATAAAGTTAGAACTTGAAAATGTGCACTAACTTTATAGCTGGTTGCTATTGAGCTTTAATTTGCACATGTATGGGGTGGGTGGTGAAAAAGCCCCAGCTCACCTAAGCTCTGAGTCTGGGCCAAAAGCCTTGTTAGTTGCAGGACTCTCAGTCCCAGCTATGGGTGAGGCACAGCTATAGCTGAGAGTCCTGCCAGTTGTAGGGCTTCTCAGTCCTGGCTATATGTGAGGTGCAGCCAGAGCCAAGAGCCCCATCAATTGTGGGGCTCCTCATGGCTGGGAGCCCCTCAGCAAAGAGGGCTCTCAGCTGTGGGAACCCTTTTTGGCAGTGCAGGGGAAGACTAGGATCAGGATCCTCCTATATTGGCAACATGGCACGATTGGATCTAATGTGCAATTCCATAACTGTACCTCCTGCCTTGCACGTGTGGCATGGCAGGAGATATGATTGTGTGGCTCACATATCAGATCCAATTGCACCTTTACATGTAGAAAGGGCTATACTATAGGAATGGAAGCCTTGCTATGTACTACAAAAGTCTGTCAATATCAGAAAAGTATTTAAGACACAGTATCTTAAATAGGCAACAAATCATAAGAAATGCTTAAAGGAAACAAGTCCCTTAAGTTGCACTGATTGATGAACAAATAAGACAGACTTAAACATCTAAATTTTTCAGTTTTCAAAACTACTGCAGGATTTTTCACCCTACTATGAAACTATAAATCATTTCTATTTTTTTGAAAATTCTATGGAATTTTCTATTTCCATTTTCATTCTAACTCAAAAAAATTAATATATACATTAAAAAAAGGACAGAATATAAATGGATTATTTCACTTGTCTTTAGTGCACCATTATCTTCTGGCAATTAAAGATTCCTATTTACCTGGTTATTAATTGCATTCTTATATAAAAATGAACAGGAATCTTGGGGTTAAGTTTAATAACTGAGGAGAGAAAGGGTGATGGGGAAGACAAGAAGGGAGTACCTGAAAAGAAGAATGAAATTTAAAGTAAAAAACCCAGAAAAATACAAAGAGAAAGGAAAAGGATGTTGGGACTGGAGGAAATATACACATTACAGGAAAACAAACTTGGGGGGAATAATGAGAGAGGAGAAAAGAAAACAAAGAGTGAAGCAAAACTGGGAGGAAAAACAGACTGAAGGTCTCACGTACCTAGTTTACAACTTACTGGTAACTTAACTTCTTGCTTCCTTCCCATATCCATCCCCACTTAGAAAAGAGGAAGAGGAAGAGGAAGGCCATAATGAGCAGGGATGTGTTCACAGAACAACTTGCTAGGAACTGCAAATGTCTAGGAGCAACAGTAAAAGAAAGTACTAGAAACATTATGGAAATGATAATGGCATAAGGTTTCAAGCTTATTTTTAGACTACGACTAACAGCTCATTTCACAAAGTGCACCAAACAATCTGCAGACAACTTTCAGGTACGTCACCCTCTTAGAGGGTCTAAATTTAACTAATTTAAGATTACCAGAAAGCAGAGCTGAAAGGGACCTCATAAGAACATTTAGTTCAGCCCTGGCTTAAGTCAGGATAATTCCTGACTAACCCATCCCAGCCAAGTGTCTGTTTAACCTGCTCCTGGAAACTTCCAAGAATAGAGAATTTATTGGTTCTCTAGGTAGCCTGGTTCAATGCTTGGTTACAGTCATAGCGTGCCTACAGACATTCAGGCCCTCGCTTTAACTCATGGTCCCTTTATACAGGGGATGATGGATGATATAAAGTGGGTCAATCCTGCCTGCACTGGGCCTCCTGGCCATCAGCTTGGATCACTGCAGCCTCCTCTGAGGAGGCTGCTGAAGCACCCCTCTTCTCCACTTGCCCCACTCCTCCAGCTCTGGGGCTGTCAGCAGGGAAGAAGGAAGAAGTGAGCAGCATGGGGCAGCTGGCTGAGCTTTGGCTGACCTGAGGTGGAAGGTGGGGGGGAGGGCATGGAACAGAGTCCCCTTGCCTCATGGGTGCCCCCCAGCTATGCCAGCTGGGGTACTGGAGGGAGACAGGGAGGCCTGCAAGGCAAGGAGGCTCTGTTCCATCCCCACTCCTACCCTTACCCTGACCTCTCCAGGTCAGCTGCTGCTGTCAAAAGGCCTGGATGGAGCTGGGGCAGGGTGTGCAGTACAATGGCCATTTTAAAGAGGAATGCAATGGAATGGGAGAAGCAGGGTGGCTGGGGGGGGGGAATTGGGGGGCAGTGGGAACTTGAGATTGTAGAGGAGGAATGGCTATGGGTGCAGAGGTGGGAATGGCTATGGGTGCGCGGTGCAGACAGCAGCTGTGACTGGCTCTGGCTCCAGTCTAGGGCTGGGGCATAGCTGGAGTTACAGCACTCCCTGTCCCCTGATGCCTTGACCCCTGATGCCTTACAGCACCCTGACTGTAAAGCAAGGGGCATGTTCTCATGCTGCCTTGAATATGCCCATCATAGTACCATTATATTTTTTCACAGTGAGTGTGCAAGGTTAGACATATGCATAAATCTTTGTAGAATCGGGGCAACCTTAAGAGCAAAATAAATAATTAGAAAATCCCAACAACCCAGAAGGATATTTCTGTTCCTTAATTTGGTAAATAGTTGAAGTCATTTCCTGTAACCAGAAGAAAAAAATTCTAATGGAAATTTTTTAATTCTATATTATTTACTCCAAAAACTTCTTATATAAAATACCAAGTTAAAGTGATACCCATGAGAATGCAAGTTACTTTGTGTGATACCCATGATGTAAACAATGAAAACAATTGAAAGATTATAAAAAATGGTTAATAAATGAAAGGACAGTGTGTCATCCTTTAAAGCAACAACGGTATAGACAGGGGACAACAGTGATTGAAACACAAACATATTTTCACATCATCATCCTACAGAGAAATTTACAGTATGGAATGAGTTTTTTAAAGATGTATTTTCAAAACCCTCAAGAATAATAGTTTGCAATGCCTTTTCTGTTTTTTAACCTATGGCAGTCCTAGTTAGTGTTGTAATAGCAGAGGAAATGGTATGCCTGAACCATTCTTTTCAACTTAACTTCAAAGGAGGTTTTAAAGGATTAATAGTTTTCCTCTTTTTAAGGAATTATTCTAATATGTTCTAACATCTTTCAAACTGCATTATCTGTGCTAGAGATTAAATTATCTACATGAATTGAAGCTTTGAATGCTTGTCTTACATTTTCCTAAAACAGCAGATTTTTTTAAAAGAAGGAAAAAATAGTTTGACCAAAGTTTTTATAGTTTCTAAACAACATTATACTGGTGTTTAGTATAACAATATAAAAAGTTCATATATGAATTAGAATACATTATTCTGTGTAAATTATTTGATAATACCCATTCTATAACTGTATACTTAATTTAAAATATCTAAGACACTATCTCCAAAATACACTACTACTACTGCACACTGCATCCAAAACTCACCAGGATTTATTCCCTTCCCAATGCACGTTCTTCACATCCATTACTATTAATAGCAGTAATGCAGATATCAAAGAAGACTAGATCCCATTATCTTTCAATTAATCATTCATCCTTTCTTTTTTGTGCCTAAAAGTGCTGTAGGAAAAAAATAGATTAAATTACGCTTTCAGCCAAAAGAATATATAAAAGTATGCTTAAGTATTGGTTTAAATTTAGTTAATGAAGCAAAAGCTATCATACAACAAAGAAAGGAACTCTAAATTAGGAGTATCTTAAGACTTGGGCCACAACATGTGTAGACATAAAAAAGACACTGTACTACATAGACTGCATGGAGAGATCTGGCAGGTAGAATTAAAAGGTTCCTCCTAGGAATATAGGGAACCATGTTGAGTAGCGTGGTATGTGAGCAGAAATGGCATGCAATCAGATATTTTATCAGTAGCCAGTATAACTTAACAGGTGAATCATGGATTTTTTTTTTTATGTATTCTAAGAAGTATTTTTGAAAGCTGAACGTAAAACCACTTACCTTCATTTATGATTGAAGCCCCTGCAACAGTGCAATCAAGCCTGACTATGACAAGACAAACAAACCAACCAGACAACATGACAGCAAAGGCCTTAATCAACAACTCCTTCATTCAAAAAAAATAAAGTGTTTTTCAGTAGCTCTGAAATATAGCTTACAAGACAATTTAGAATTACAATCTTGCCCCAAAATAATGTCTTGGTGTAAAGAAAAACTCTCTCAAAGACGACTACTTGGGAAAGAAAGTACACTTTGCAGAGCATCCTTAAGTCTCAGAGATTCTCAGAAAAAAAGTCCAAGAATAGTGGGATGTGTCTAATGAATGATGTTTCAGATGTTGTCAATTAAGTGAAAAGAAATGTTCACAAAGTGCCATGGAAGACTGCAGCATATCAAGCCATCATTACATGATACAAAACTAACTCAACAGCACCAGATAACATTGCTGGAGTTTTATTCTCTTGGCAAGAAGCCTGCATCTGTTGGCTTAAAGCCTCTCTGTAACTATTTACATATCCTTGATAATCACTTAAAATATTACTTCTTTAACACCTGCATTGAAGTGATTTCTGCCTTCTGACAATGGTATTAGAGAGAACACTGTAATGGAAAGACACTAATAATACAAAAAGATACAGTTTGGAACATTACACCTAAAGTTGCTCAGGGCATTGGGCATGGGATAGGATCAATGATGGGTGGATCTAGGATTTTGAAAAGATGGGTGCAGATGGCGCTGCACATCATCATATATAAACACAATTTTTTTCCCTGTTAAAGCCAAACTAGAAATTTTATTGATCTAACAGGGGCTTACGGCTATATTATTCAGTTTAACTTTATAGGACTGTGCACTGATTTGCTGGATTGAACATAAAGTTTAAAGAGCTTCATCAAGCAAGGCAAAATAGCCAAAAGAAATTATTTCATAAGTTCTAGGGTTATTACAATTAAATGTGCAACTCTTATCAGATTTGTAAAACTAAATCTAGTCTTCTTGAGCATCTTGACAGTGTACCCAATACTTCACTATCACTCATTTTCATCCCTGAGTTAATGTTCAGCTGGGTTAATATTACCACATCTGAGTTACGGTTTTTAGCTTCACCTAAAACCAGTTCCCAGGATGGTAAAATACAAGAGAGATAGTACCACAAATGGCTAACAGCTTGCAAAATTGCAGAAGATAGGATAGGTTGATTAATGGAACATCAAAACCATTAAAAAGAGGGAGAGTCATTAACACTTATAAAATGAAGAGATTAGTGAGGATGAGCCATAAAGTCAATTGACTCCCTCAGGGCTGCCTGAATATAAACACCTCTGCCCCTCCTGGACAGCTGGTTTTAAAATTGGGTGGAGCAGGAATCAAAGGGGGCAGGGGGTGAAACTGCATCGCTGCACCCCCTTGAATCCATCCCTGGAATCAACGCTGAAAGGATTAGCCTTGGCTTATTATGTGATCATTTTCTGTGTATTCACAAAGAAAAAAAATATTGAAAATCCCCAGACATAGGGGTGAAGAAAACTGCCCTGCTATTCTTAATTGCCAGTTCACCTCCTTACTTTCAGCATGGCAGAAGGTATTTTTCTTATAGCGGCATGTGGTTCTGTAGAAGACTCCACAGGCAGTTATACTGTGAGTTTTGGAGATTCCTTTATATTAGGATATTGTTGCTGCTACTGTGTAGGATTATATAGGTGATCTTAACTACCACTGCAACATGTTCTCTTTTCTGACTGAATTCAGAAGACACTTTACTTTAAAAAAAATAAAAAGGTATATACAATTCTCATAAGGTACTGTACCGACAAATATGTTCAAATATTTTATTGGTATAGGCTTCTAGCTCTGCTGAGTTAAATATATTCTAGATTTTAATTCAGTTGAATAAAACCTCAAAACACCTATTGAAATGATAAATGCTGCTGAAAAGTCACTGCAAATAATATGGGATTAAAATGTATTTTCATTTTAGGAACCAGTATTCAACTTCACTAAAACCATAATAATATTTTACAGCTATATGGCCTTTTATGTCCAGGTGTCCAGAGAGACAGCTGAAGATAACTATATATTATGATAACGTCTCACAACTGCAAAGGAGCAGAAGCAATATTTTTTCCAACCTTGCAAATACAAACTAACAAACAAAACCTACCACCTTAGCTCAGGCTGAGACTTTCTATGTTGAATCTCCTCCCTGAAGATACTGGTTTATAATAGAAATGCCAACACTGTCTTAACTACAGCATGCTAGCAAGTACTGATATTATTCCAGTCTTCCTTTGCTTCTTTCCATTTCCAAATTGAACCCAGGAGGACAGATACAGGTCTGTTGATCAGGTTTCTTGTGAACTGCTGTTTTCAGACAATTCAGTTTGGATTTTCAGACTGACAATTTCATTCTGTGGTTCCTTCTGTGTTTTCTGCTCCTGTTTTAATTATCACTTAAAGTAAGTGCACTGGATGTACACTTATCAGCTCTTCATTTCCCCTGTGGACCACACTGTGGGTTACAAAATACGATTTCCATTTTATCTGCTGATGGCCTAAATAAGGCACACATGAAACAACAAGGATGGGCTTCTTAATTTAGTGGATAAGATGTTCATAAAACAGTGGCTCTGGGGGTTAGATTAGAGGGGTGGAAGAAATAGATTCTACCTCAGTGGAGTTGGATAATTTCTAAAAGATTTAGTGCAATGAAGCTGAGCTGTCTAATGATATCAGCACATACAATTTGAAGAAATATTTTCATGCCTCCAGGTCAGCAAAATATCCTGTTATGCTCTAATACCTACTTTACAAAATTACACAGTTTTTATCCCTTTTTAAAATAGTCATGCACAACTTGAGACAAGGGCCAAAAATCCTTGAAATTTAGTGAAAAGAAAGTCAAACCCAATATACAGTAAGTTACTTAATTGCATGTTTTTGGCTGTGAGGGTACATGCACACTGAAAATGTAAAATGTGGCAATATGTACTCTTGTCTAATATATATTATTCTCTATCTGTGAAAGCTTTGCATTTCAGCATTGCTACTTTTTGAACTTGTAATTAAGACACATTTGTGTCTTTTGCTAAACAAATTCACTCACTCATTTTGATTATGTTTTGGATTAACCAAAAATAAGACAGGAACAAATCACAATACTGATATTTACAACATCCTTCCTTCTCATCTTTTATTTACAATGAACCAAAATTCTTGGAGCGGGGCCAGATGATCTCTTGCAATTTTAAAAGAGTAGTTGCAATATTTTTGCAATATTGCAAATAAAAAAAATGCAGATGTTCAGGTGAACAAATCTTGAGTTGAGAAAAAATCCTTCCAGGCTAGGCAATAGAACAGTTGATATCCCATTGTGCAAAAACTCTTGATGGGGTTGGAAAACAGTTAGAACAGTACAAACACTTCAGCTTTGCATCTTCTCCTAAAGCTGACAACCTCCAGCACTAAGTTGAGGCATTATTTCAATACTGATCCATACATGCAAGACTACCAGAAGACTTTCACAGGAGAAACTTACTTGTAGGTCTCCTATCAAAGTCCCATATGATTCCACATTAGCTTTTTACAACTTGCAGGATTATTGTAGCAGGCAACAGGATTAAAGGCCTACTATTGGCCCCTGTTAATTTACAGTGTAATGAAATACCATGTTAGAGCCCTTACTGTCTACTCCATGTTGTTTATCAACAAAGAATTGATGGGCATGTAACAAAATCTGGGTTAGCTCTGGTGACTGCTTTGTTCCTATGGGTTTACTGCTTGTTTGCTTGTCTCTCCCAACAGTGCCTGTTCCCCTCCCACTCTTTTCTGCCCCTTATCTCTCTCTCATAGGCCTCCAGTCTTTTGTATTCAAATTTCTCTTTCTAATACTCTGCTTTCTCCATGTCTCCATGTCCTTTCAAATCTGATGAATTGAGCTTCAGCTCACAAAAGCTTGCCCTATATCTATCTATCTATCTATTGATAGACAGATAAAATTTTTATATATAAGCTACTTTGGATAGTCTATACATTGCAAGTCTACCCCGAGTTCCACCAACACAAGAGAAACAGGGGATGTCTACAGCATGTAGCCAGATAACTACTATTTCCTCATTCCAGAAAACACAAGTATAAATACAATAAATTAAATCAAAATCCATGTGGGAGTAGTAGCTGTCTTTGGAACCTGCAATTGAGCCTGTGTAGGTACCCTTCTTTGACAAAAATTTTTGCTACGAATTTTAGGCCCAGATCTTATTTCACAGCTTAAACATCTAATTGGTACTTATGCACCTTGTGTAAAGGGTAGATATTAAAGCTTATGTAAAGGGTATATCTTATACACAATGTGTGTGTGTGTGTGTGTGTGTGTGTATATAGTGTAAAGGGAAGATCCTCTAAATCCAGTGGGACAACATCAGGGATTAGTGCTTGATCCAGAACTTTTCAACATCTTTATCAATGATTTGGATGTTGGGGTGAAGAGCTCACTAGCCAAGCTCACAGATGACACCAAGTTATGGGGAAGTGTGGTCACATTTTAAGATAGACTGCAGATACAGATGGATCTAGACAGACTAGCAAGTGGGGCGGCTTGGAACCAGATGAAGCTCAATATCAAGAAATGTAAAAAGTGCTCCACCTGGGGACGCACAACCTCCTACACACCTATAGGCTTGGTGGTGCCAAACTGACCAGCATTATAAATGAAAGGGACCTAGGGTTAATGATAGACCACAGTGTGAGTGTGAGTATGTGTATGAGCTGGCAATGCAACTCTGTAGCCAGTAGGGCAAATAATAGTCTGGCATGCATTCATAGATGCATCTCCAGCAAAACCAAGGAAGTGATTCTTCCACTCTACTTGGCATTGGTGAGACCACAGCTGGAGTACTGCATCCAGTTCTGGATGCCACACTTTAACAAGGATGTGGAAAAGTTTGAGTGAGTCCAGAGAAGGGCCACCCATATGATCAGAGACTTGCAAAGCAAGCCATATGAGGAAAGACTGAGGGACCTGAACGTCTTCAACCTGAAAAAGAGAAGGCTGAGAGGGGGCTTGGTAGCAGCTTACCACTACGTTGGGGCAGTACATCAAAGGGCTTGGTGAGCAACTGTTCACCAGAGCACCCTTGGGGAAAACCAGGAGTAATGCCACAAACTCCTGGGAGACTGTTTCAGACTCAACTTTAGGAAAAACCTCTTCACAGTTAGGGTGTCCAGACTGTGGAATAAGTTTGCTCCAGAGGTGATGCAATTGCCTACCCTGGAAATCTTCAAGAGGAGACTGGATGGTCACCTTGCTGGGGTCACCTGACTCCAGGTGACATTCCTGCCTGATGCAGAGGGCTGAACCCGATTATCTTATGAGGTCCCTTCCGGCTTTACTATTAATCTATGAATCAACACTAGCATCCCCATTAAAACAAACCACGAGTATCAAGACGATGATCATCTGACATCAACTTTGTTGGTCCTGCCATATCATGCAATATCCAACTCTGTAACAAGTTTTATTTTCCTACCTAAGCCAAGATGTACACTCCAGAGGAGAACAGAGAAAGTGATTCAGGGATGTCTTCAAAGCCAACTTGGACTAAAAAATGCAACATTGATGTCAACTCATGGGAGACTATCATCTAGGACCACCCCAAATGGAGGAAGAGTCTCCTGCAGGGATCTCATCACTTTGAAACGTCACAAGAACAACAGGAGATGGAGAAGTAGAAGCAGTAGAAATAGTGTGCTGCAGACCAAATCAAGAATCAAGTCTCACTCACCCCACACAGAAACACATGTCTAAATTTCAGCAGAGTCTGTCGATCCCAGATAGGCATCATCAGCTATCTTCAGACACATAGGTAAGACAATCATGGAAGACAATCATACTCAACTATGAGGGACTGCCAAAGAAGATGTCTCCCTGTCACTCTTGTATCTGCTACCAAATAAGCCATACTTACCCAATGCTGCCCACAGTTCAAACATAGAATGATGGCAGTACAAACAGAAAGATGGCATTCCCCCATCCCTCGCAGACACCTCTCAGCATTACCTAGCAGACAACATGCTGGCTACCTCTAAGCTTTGGCACAAAGGACAAACATCAACAGGTATCTGTTAATGTCCCTCTGTTGTTTTCCTAATGGGTGATAAACACTGATTTAAAGGTGATAAACATTCCCTGCTGGGCTGCTGAGGAGTGGGGGGACCTCTCCCTAGTCATAGCAACCGGCCCCACCCTGGCCATGCCCCCCCCAGTTCAGCTCTGTGCAAAGGAAGGGAGGGCTGTTCTAGCTCTCCCTGGATTCTAGCCTGAGCCACTGCAGTCTTGTGCCTGAATTTCCTCAGTGCAGAGAGAATGTCTGTCCAGTTACAAACTGGTTCAGGCTAGCCGCGTTAGATTAACCTGCAAAGAATGAATCGATTCAGGCTTATGCTTTTTCAATGTCTGTCCCTAGCCCCGATGATAAAACTCACCTTTCCCACTTCTCAGGAAAGTGCTCTACCACCAGGACAGCGGCTAGGCAGGACTAAGAACATATTTCACCGCTAAGATGCTGGGCAGAATTCATGGGAGCAGAATTCAATAGGTCAGTAAGCTCAGTATGGAGGAAACTCTTTTGCAAGGAGGAAACTCTGTGTTCTGCTTCCTATTCCCAATGTGGTTTGTGGACTTTGCACTAGATAGGCATTTGATAAAATGCACAATCAGTTCTGGGTCTAGGGGGCCATCACCCAGAATTTCTTCTTCTAATGATTTAGGAATAATGCATTGGTTTATATTTTTTTATGGTAAACCTTGGACAAAATTTAAGTTGAAATGTGCTTTTAAGCTGTTATTCTTTTATTGCATTAAACAAAACAGTTGAATTATTTAACATTTCTCTAAATTTAATTAGTAACCTGGTCAGCCCTTATGACAGCATCGTTTTCTCTATGAGATTCTTAGCAAGCATACTCTTCTAATTTGTAAATGCTTCTCTGTAGTATTATTAGGCCCTTCAGATTTACTGGTTCATCTGAAAGATTGTTTTACTAGCAGACACTTCATATAGAAATTAAAATTTGTTTTTTCCTCCTTCCTTTCTTCCCTTGCCTACGATAAAATGTTTTCAGCATAAGAGCTACCCTCTGATTACAGCAAGATTGCGATACCTCTGCAGGATCCCCACAACAGAGCCTTTCCAAAGGCCTTAACTGATCCAGCAGCATTTGTCATCTCTGCAGTACACTTGCTGTAATTCCCCTCCTCTGGTTTTTCTTTCAAAAACTAGATCAGACACAGTCTTTGAACAAAAAGAGAAAAATACAAACTGCTATAACAAGGAAAAATATTACTTAAAATACTAAGTAATACAGACAATTTCATTTTCCTTCCACAAATATATTTTAAAAATAATTATTTATCACTTGTAAATATCCTGTAATCTTTTTCATATTAATTTGTGTTGATCTATCAGAAGATATAATCCTGAAACCCAACAATACATCCTCCTTAAAAATTCAATGCAGAGTATTCTCTGGCCACCTTTGCAAAATAACTACAGTGGCCTTCTCTTTTAAGCCTTAATCAATTCCTTTTTTTACCCCTTAAAATGAGAAATAGAAAAAAAAACCAACCTAAAAAATAAAAACAGAAGAATAGGCAATGGGGTTCCAACTAAGAAGAGAAACTAAAAGCTTTCATTTTTCTTGGGAAACAGTTATGTTGAAAATTACCAGATGGAGGAAGATACTAAGCACATCCACATTATGTCTTATATAATCATAAATCCTACTGCCTACTAGAGTTCGTTGTCCTCTAAAATAGGATGTCTATAACATGAAGGATTGTATTCACAGGTAATACCTGCATGACAACTGTGTTTAAAGATTTATTTTCCCTCTTAGTGTATATACACATCTGGATAGGAAGCCAGGCCCATTTCCTTGAAGCCTGCTGTAATACCTAAAAGCTAAGGTTCTAAAGTATCAAAAAATATAAGGAGGAAGTTCTTCCAAAAGGGTAGGAACAGATGTTGAATTTATTTCTGGGCTCATTGTGTCTATATTCATTCCAGAACAAAAGTGTCCCAGGATTGGCATACAAAAAACTAGAATGCATGGTTCCAAAATGATACCTTGTATTAGACCAATTGGAAAATGGCAAGAAAATTGTCCTTTTCTTCAAGCTTTTGGGATCAAAGTCCCTTCGTCAGGCTCTGGGAAAAGTGTAGATGTTACAAAATGATAAAAAGTCCTCATAGGTGGGAAATAAACTTCTTTTTTGTACAGAGGGAGCTGAAGATGGAAGTCTGTCCCTCTGGGTCCATGAGAGTGTCTTTGTGATTGGTATGCACGCACATTGCCTCACTAATCAGTTTAGTGAGCAACTGAATGAACTGCTGCTTTTCTGCCATTGATTCGATGATGCAATCCCAGGATAACCATTCAGATGCACTTTGCAATGTCCTGGGATAAACTGGTAGTATTTTTTATCCCAGGAACCATTTTAGGATTTATAAAATGGTTTGTTCCAGGGCAAAGCCACATCCGTTTGCAGTCTAAGGCTGCATCCCAATGAGCGGGATCATCCAGTGTGCGGCACCTCAAAGCCTTATAAGGCACTGCAAAATGCATGCAGCACTTCTGATTCTGTTCACTGCACTGCACTGCATATTTGCAGCACAGCAGCAAAATCAGATTCCAGGGAATCCCATTATCTAAAAAACCCACAGGAAAAAAAGGTGGGGAGGTGCATGTGGCTGCAGTGTATCTGGCTGGCTAGTGCCATGCTCCAGCTGCTGGCTAGACTCCGTGTGGCTGGATCACCACTGCTGCACTTCCAGAAGGCCTCCATGACCTGAGGTAAGTCTGCTGGGGCTAGCTCAGGTGCTGGCCCTAGATTCCCCTACCCCACATGGCGCAATCTGACACATGCCAGAACACGTGTACAGAGGTGGGCCCAGAGACAACTAGCAGTGGCCCACCAAATGTGTGCTGCTGGTATTTATCCCCAGGGAAATGCACATTTCCGATCATGGGGACATGTCCTAAGAGTCTATTATTCTTCATGAGCAAATCAAAGGTGATGAAGACCACTTGAAACATCTGCCAGGTCTTAGCTCAAAGCAGAAATTATTTTATCAGATGCCAAATATATGGAGGATGGCCAGTGCTTGATTTTCAGGGCCTTACACAGAATGTGGCTTATTTAACCTATGTAAGACAGCCAGACTTCCCAGTTCCTTAGAAGTTGCATTCTAGATAGTCAGGAACACCAAAATGACTGACAGTGATAAAAGGAAATGGTGAAAATAAAATCTAAAGAATGCCCTGACGAACTGTTAAAATATATAGATAGCACAATTAAAAATATAGGAACCAAATGTTTCCCTTGGTTTTTTGTACAATATTTAATTATTTTGAATATCTCTGCAATTACCTGTGCTGTAAATCAGGTCTTACATAAACATTTTTTCCTTTGCACTGGGCCCTATTTAAATGTTTTTATTATATAAAAAAGAATCCATAACTGAATAATAGAGGGAAAAAAATATCACTGCATTAACCCTAGTAAAATAATAATTAGATTCTGCATTCTCTTCTCAGGGAGGTATGTGGAAAGAAAAATCATTTGTTTTCACCCAATCTGCAGGTAAGGAACAGAGGACCTGACATCACTGGCCCTGCTTCTTTTCACCATCATTTCCCTACTTATTTTGTGTCCTCACTTATCTTCACTTTATCCAAATGAGATGACTGCTCTATTGAGATGAATTTCTCTCTAGCATGTGCATATAGAAATTACAAACTGGGTGGAATGACATTCAGCATATTTCTAGCTGATGTTGCAATTTTACCATGTTGAGGGAGAACCTGAGATTTAATAGCAGTAAGTGCTATACAAAAGTCAAAGGAAAACACAGGCTCCATACTTCAACACCATGACTAGTTCCCATGAAAGTGATGCTCAAACAAACATAATGGTGCAAAAGACTTAAAACATCAGCTAAGGCTTGGGGTCCCAAATCATCTCCCAAGGTACATTTCTTCTGGTCTTTAGAATTTAAGCCTGCTAACTATACTGTCATAAACAATTCTTATTATTAATACTAAGTAAGGAGAGTTGTCAAAAGTCTTCCCAAGCTAAACAGCCCATCAAGATAGGATTGTTAAGCTACACAAGGGGTAAAGCTGCTTACATCACATACAGCTAGCTGCCTTTGACTTTGAAGCCCAAATGACCCACTTACAAGTGGACAGACTGGATAGCTTTCAGTATGCATCTAGCTCCAAACTCATGCCTCTGGGCCTATGGCAGATAACTTCCCCCTTCTGCCACTGCACCCTAGCACTAATAATTAAGTAAAAGAAGACTGCTTTTGAAATTTACACTGCACTTTGATGCTGTACATAGAGGACATTTTGCTCTGGACATACATTATTACATAGGTACAGATTTGGATTTTTTTTTTGATTAACTTGCAGTCAATGCACCCATTAGTCTACTCACAGGGCAGAAAGAAAGAGATAAGGACAAATAAAACAATTACTTGTGAAAAGAGCTCTTAATTGATAATTGTTCTAAATAGCCACTTCATATATATTGGAAATAATAATACACAGTACCAATTTGAATACTAACGGGATGTAATTCAATTTCAATCCCATATTACTACTACCATTTACATACAAGTACATTCACTTTCTATACTTAATGATGTCAGAACAAAATCTTAGTGGAATAACAATGTTCGATTTAATTTGAGGATAATATTCTATACTTTAAAAAAATATATAGTGATAAAGAAATAAACTAGTGCACCAAACATAATGCAAATGCACACCTAATTAAATTCTTCTAACTAGCTATTGTTAAAATATAAGCCTATTTAAAAAAAAAAAAATCAGAAAGACTTCCACAGAATGAGTTGAGTTTGAACTGTTTGCTTGCAGCTTGGGTTTCAAAGAAAAGGACAAATAAAGAAATAAGGAAGTTCATTAAGTTGATCACTCAGGCCTTTTTCCTGATCCAAGTAAATCATTGGCTTCTCCATAAACATTGACTCAGGGTGAAATTAAAGTGAAACTTTGCTACTGATAATTCTCAAGGGATGAATCTACATGAAACTACTGTGCAGTGGTTACTGTGCACTGATTTAGTACTTGGTTACACAAGTACTTGGTTATACAAGTACTAAATCAATGCACAGTAACTGGAATTACTGTGTAGAAGTGCTGGTGAATACCTATTTAGTGATGCTACTGTGCAGTAGCCTAATAATACTGCTCATTGATGTTGGAGCAGTGATGCGCTACTGCGCAGTTAGCATCTCGTGTAGATGCAGCCAAGGAGCAGAATATCTACAAACAACTAGGTATATGAAATATGTGACTACTATTGGGATCAAATCAATAGTAGTACACATTTCAAAGGCATTCTTTAGTTTAGCAAATTCAGTAAACACTGGGGAGAGGTAGTAGCATGGCAAGACTACACCCTGTCTTAATTTACCTGGAAAGAAATAGAGTACCAGAGATATTTACTGAGGTACTGTACATTAGGAAAAAAAATAGCTGATGCTACTTTTCCATAAAGTAAGAATAAAAGTAAACGAGTAAATTTGGGATAATGTCCCAGACAAATAGTGGTAAAACTAAAGACAGCATTGCACAGATACACCTATTTTTTAAAGTCTTAAAAGCATGCTTTAAAGAGTGATTGGCAGACAAGATTCCTTGGGTGAATTTGATATCTTTTATTAGACCAACCCAGAGTGATTACATTTTTAAAACCGTCAAAATTCATAGTAATAGAATTTATGAAGGAGTGGTAAGAATGAGACAGGTTGAGAGGTACAGGGTTACTGCTTCTGCCTGAGGTATAAAGATCACATCGGATACAAAGGCCTGACAAAGAAGACTGCTGGGTTTTGGAAACCTCCAGAGAGAGAATTTTAACAAGAAAGATTATTTACTGTATTACCTAAAGGTCCTGGGCAAAATGGTGGTAAAGAAGGAAAAAGTATTATTGAGAACATGGATCCCTGCGACAGGCAGGCAATCCATCAGCTAGTTATGCCTGGATCAGAAGCTGAACAATAGTCAGGCACTGGTGTTGCTGCAGATTATTCCATATCTGAAAGGGAAAAAAAAGGAAGACTTCCTTTAACCACACTATCCAAGTAAGTGGATGAGCTTTTGGCAAATCTATGTCTACTCAGTATAGATAGCTCTACAAATCCAAGTTTTGACCTTTTCAAAGAGAAGCATTGTCCTCTCTCCCTCCCATACTCTACCTCACACACAGACTTAAAGTACCAAAAGAAGACTTACTTGACCTCCAGAAGTGAAAGAGTCTTTTCATAGATATATTTAAATTAAATGCTGTGCTTACATTAATATACAAATCTTAACACTACCATCTTCTTATTTAGATGCAGATTATATAATTGTAGAAATAGCACAAATATAAAATATAGAATAGAATGGAAATTTACTGAAGGGTCTACAATAAAACATTTTAAAGGCTACAAAAGGTTTCTGAAATGTTCTATATTTTGCTGAATGTACTCCATTTGACCAAAACCACTATATGCTCTTTCTTCTTTGAGGTAGGAAATGAGGAGTATGTATGTACTCCTCATTTCCTACCTCAACAGTGATACTAACTGTAGTCTGTTTATGCTTTATGGCAGAAGGCAAGGTCAAGATGCATCTCTAACTCAGAGATACATAAACTTAAATAATCCTGAGCTGTCAGAATCAGACAGCATCTTATGAACTGAGCTTGGGATAACAAAAGTTTATGAACCTCTGATTTATTTAATCTATAAGGTGCATTTCTATTCAGCCTTGTGTCTGACTTTAGACTAACACAGTTAATTACCTCTCTATGCCTTGTGGCATCAACGTACACAGTATGCATCTTCTTAGCTTATAAAATCAATTGGGAATGGGACAAGAAAGTACTTCAGGAGAGACTGGGAGGAGCAGTGAGGCAGCAGGAAGCTGCAAATCTCTGAGGGGAAGAAAGCGCATTCAAATTTCAGAATGAGCTAATTAACCAGTTGGAGAAAAATACTGCACATTCTGTAAATCTTTTTTCTGATATGAAAAGCTACTTTTTAATGTCAAATATGCAGATTCTGTAAGTTGTTGCAAAGAAGTCACAAAATGATCATTTTCATTGGACTGCTTGTATAGTGATATATCTGCATCATCATCATCATAAATTATGAGTTTTGGCTTACCAAAGTTGGGGTTCTTGCTAAAAAATTCAACTTCCATTATCTGAGGCATGGCAGGAAGTAGTATTTGATAGCTTACAGCATTTTTATGTGACATTAAAGTCTTCTTAACATGTCCCAAGAACTTTCCACTAACGAATTACTGGTGCCAGCGATGGAAAATGAATGAGTACTGGGAAAATCTTAAGCCCCAAGAAGCTCTGTGTCTCATGTAGGTCCACATAACACAGACAGAAGGTGTAGCCAGAAAGGTGTAGCTAGGCTAAACTCTGGCTGTTCAGAGAGAAGGTAGAATACTTGAAAATTCTTGTGAACTTCTGAGAAATAGATTCACAGATACTGGTATTAATGTCAAAATGAACTGTCTGAACACATTATCTGATCTGTTTGAGACAGCACAAATACCTGACAGGGCAGCCACTATGATCAAATACATCTGGGGTGGCATGGCAGAGAGGCCAGCAGGAGCGTGTATTTGAAGGCTTTTCTATCTTTGCATATTTTTTCTTTAACAATATATATCAAACCAATTTTTTTGCCTAGTAGTTAGTTCTTCAGGGTGGTTAAGAGTAGCTTCAGGAAAACCTTGTCCTGTATACAGGAAGTGAAATCTATCATGGTAAAAACTGTCCTTTAGATTTAGCACACATTTTAAGCTTAATGAATTGCTTTCAAAAGCAAACAGCAAAAAGCACCAATTCTATCAAATAGAGTGATATTAACATGTAAGAGTGATATTAACATATATGAATAAGCAAAACTACATCTTGTAGATTCACACAGTGACCTCTGCCACTTGAGCTAACAAAATAATTGACAGCAGTACTATTTTGTTACCCATAGGGTGAACTAGGACTAGATAAGATAAATCTCTTCACTAGATGGATTAATGGATATTTGCTGACAGGAACAATAAGACCCAATAATGTACTTTCTGAAGAGAACTGGTTCTAGTGGGCATGCCCTTCTGCCCATTTCTCTCAAATATAGCCCTTTCTGACCTATGACATCCAACCTGATCCATCTACCCCAGTTCCTTATCCCAATCTCAGTCATCACCTGGCCAATACTCTCTAGTCTCTAGACTCCCTGTTCCAGGTCCTGTCCTTTTTCAGTTGCAGACTTTCCTTCTAGTTGCATTTTCCTGGTCCAACAACTTAGTTCTTCATTGTCCACAAAAAGTCCCAATTCCTTTTTCTGACTTCTCTTCTAATATCTATTTCACTTCCACAGTGGCCTAAAATGTCACCTACATCTCCCATTACAGCTGACCAAGAAGTGGGATTTTTAGGAAAAACTTTTTTGAAAGGTGGTTTCAATCTTAACTGGTATTTTTTAAACAGATCATGCTCCCATGATTCTGCAACTACTCAATATATATAATTGAAAAATGTCTGACCAGCTCTATTCCCTGCCACGCGTTGCTGATCTCATAGATGTTAGGGTCGGAAGGGACCTCAATAGATCATCAAGTCTGACCTCCTCATCGAGACTGATCTCGGTCTCCTATACCAGACCTCTTATTCAATCCCATTTTATCCCCGTATTACAAGGACAAGGAACAAGACAACTCTTTTTATCCAATCATCCTGGATTCTTAAGTTCTCTCCATCTTGCTACCCCATATGCACTTACATTGCTAAGCCAGTCCCTCCTTCACTTTCTCCTCCAGATCCACCCAAGCTTCCTAGCCAGTCCCCAGTTCCCATGCCTCAGCTCTTAAACCTTGTTCACTTCTGCCTCTCACGTGAGTCTCCAGTCTCAGTATTCCCCTCCTGAAGCTCCTCATTCTTGTGCCCCACTTCAGTTCTGACTCTTCTCCATTCTAGTTATACAGACTGTCCTCCATTCTAGTCTTCCTCATCCATGCTGTGTGGGACCAGCAGGACATTGAGACTAGGGACAGAAGTTGCACTTAAACCAGTCTAAGTGATCAGAAGCTGGTTTAAAACTGTAACAGAACAGAAGCTCAACACACATAAACCAGTTTCAAAATGGCTGACAAAAGGTGCGGGGGCAAGCCCAGGTGGGGATTCAACCTAGTCTGTGGGAGGAATTGCTGGGGTCACTTTCTCCCAGCTGGGGTCTGGGGCCAGGGAGGGAGATTAAATACCACTTCCCCCACTCAAATTTACTGCTGGCTGCAAGAGGCACCTGGAAGCAGGAAAAGGAAGTGATGAGCATCCCTGCAGAGTCCTGCTGCTGTAATTCTGGATTGCAAATTGCAGAGACCTCAGGGGCAGCAGGAAGAGGAAGTGACCACACAGCCAGAGAGCCTGCTATAGCACCTCTCAACTTCTGGCCTAAGCCACTGCAGACATGTGGCTGCATTTCCTGAATCAAAGGTACATGTTTGTTCACTTCTGTTTCAATTTAATCTGTGCAGTTTAGACTAATCTGCAAAGACTGAGTTGATTCAGCCTTGGGCTTTCTGACTGTCTGTACTTAGCCTGAGAGCATAGAGAAATCAGTGTCTCTTCTCTCAGCTCCAAGACTGGTCCCAGCAGGTCAAGGTTACAGTGGAAAGACCTGCCCAGTCCCAGGCTCAAGAATGTTTAGTGCAGATGGAATCTTTGGAGTTCAGAGCTCAGAAGCTCTCCTAAGCATGTGCAATCTCTGATTTTTCTAAAGGCTAAAATAGCCTGGTGAAATTATTGTTTGTTTTTCATGAGGCAAAGGTATACGCCTGACTAAAAGGTTGCAGCTTGCCAAATTTCAATTTGCTGCTACAAACCATGGAAGCTGTAGTACTTTCTAAAGAAATGAGTACCAGAATATTTTACCCTGAGATATTTTACTGTAGTCTTATTCTTTCTACTGGACAAATAGTAAGTAATTCACATTGCCTTTTTAGATCATATTTTGAAAATCAGTTTTTAAAGTGCCATCTGTTTTCTCAAAAATTGAGAAGGAATTTTGAATAAGCCAGAAAATTTTCTCCCAAAGTTATAAGCAAGCATCTGCACATTTTCAGGCAACTTTGCTTCTTTATTTTGAAATTTATGTAGTGTGTTTTTGTCCCTAGTTAACTCAAATTAGTTTCAGTAAACATACAAAAAAAGCTCTCACCACAGCAAGAGTCCTGCAGAAGAAACAAAAAGCCCTCATACTGTTTTTAAAATCGCATTCTCCCGTTCTCTAACCATAAAGAAAAAAAACTCTAGTGATGGATATGAATTGGCATTTGTAATCACTAACAAAGAGTGATAGCTGAGAGATACATAATAAGAATGAATATATATTGATTTCTTTTAACTTTAACTATTTTGATATAAACAATGATTGAAAATTGCTGTTGAATTGCAAACAATACATGCTCTACATCAAATAAACAAAAATATTGTAAAGCCAGTTATAAAACCAGTTAAGGTATTAAGTATGTGCTGTTTGATTTACTTTACTGACATAAGCAATTCAACACATTGCATTTATTTGCAGTTTAAGTGTTATCATGCCTCATATCATGCCTCACCCCTGACATTGCTAGATTGCAATGCTAGATTGCAAATGCTAGATAGCAATTTATCTATTGCTAGATAAATATAAGTATACAAGATTTTTCCAAGGTGACTAAGCAATCCTTTGTTTTTCTATTAATTTAAATAACGCACATATGCATATATGAGAAATTGACTGCATTGTGTACTAAAGAAATTGCTCCTCTAATGGGTATAAGTACTTCTGCTGTCTCTTTTACTCTGTTCAAACTCTTTCAGGAAGTTCAGATGTCAAAATAGTTTTCAGGACTCTAGTTGACAACTTCTTGTTAGTTATAGGGTAACATCAATATTAAAAAACAAACAAACAAACAAACAGCTGTTTAGTTTTGATCGTATGAACTTATACAGAAATGAAAAGTTGTCAGTAGTTGTCAGCAGCTAGTTTAAGTACAATCTACAGGAGAAAATGGGTGCTAACTGGCATATTGGGTCAAAATATATTAAATTTTGAGATAAGAAAAAGTTGTCTTTTTGAAGGACATATGACTAACGCATGCAGTATTATAATTCATGTTTATGAAGATGGTGTATATTAAAGGTGAGCAAACTGAGAGGAGAAAATTTGTAAAAAAAAAATCTTTTCACATAATATCCATAAGTAAACAATATTTATTGGTCTCAAAATTGGTTGCAAGAGGTGTGTATGAAGCAGAGAGGACATTACAAGCTCTGGTCAGTCCCTGAGCTCAGGCCGTGCACCATAGACTTCTGTCACCAGGGGTTGGGAGCCTGACTGGGAGAATGAATTGGGCCTTGTACAGGGGAAATGGACAGAATGTAGAGTGCTTACACTTGGAGTGCCACATTGCTTGAACAGGGGACACCAGAGGAGAGGGAGAGGCTGCAGCGGGATCTGGGCTGACTGCATGAGTGGGCGGACAGGAACAGGATGGGATTCAACGTGGACAAGTGCAAGGTGATGCATCTGGGGAGAAGCAACCCCCAGCACACATACTGGCTGGGAAGC
>JAGPOW010000290.1:4505345-4648712 GCA_030014935.1 Caiman crocodilus
GTTGTTCTTGCTCCTACCTTGGGCGTCTTTAAGAGTAGATTAGATAGGTACTTGGCTGGGGTCCTGTGACCCTGGCACTCGTTCCTGCCATTGGCGGGGCGTCAGAGTAGATGACCTGCTCTAGGCCCCTTCTGACCCTAGATACTATGATAGCCAGCCACAGTGTATGTGGCCCCAGCCCTGCATCAGCAGGGGACTCACCTTCTCCCATATGCCTGTGCCACATGTAATCACAGTGCTAGTCCGTAGCAGTGTGCTAGTCCGTAGTCCGCCAGTCCGTAGCTGAAGTGCTCCTTCCTGCAGTCCATGTGCCCCCTCCTAGGACCTTATAAGCTAGGGCAGGAGTGGGTAGGCTGGCCCCTCAATGAGGACTGAAGGGGTCAATGACATCACCAATAATGAAATCAAGGACCCTGGGAGCTTAGTGCCTGCTTTCCATCACTCTGGGAAACGGGGAGTTGCGCAAGAGGTAGACACTGTCCTTATCAGCTGTGTGAAAGCTGGTGGCCAAGTTAAGTCCTGGATGCCTGGTGCATGTGCATGCACGTGTGTCCACGTGCAAGATGCCTGGATTCTATGTCTGTATGCGTGGGGCAGCAGGTGGGCATGTGCACACACGCACAGGCACACACAACCCAGGCATCTGGGGCACAGCACACAAACCCACACCCAGACCCACACAACTCAGGTGTCCAACACACATTTACATACTTAACACAGGGTGCACTGAATGGGAATGAATGTGGGAAGACACGCGCCATGATGAGCTACATCAGATCCTGGTGGGCCACCATGATGTCTCCACCACCCAATCAGGGGTGGCTCAGGCACTTGACTCCTCTTAAACAGGCTTGCTGCCTCTCCTGTTGCTCCCCTGCCACTACCTACTAGGGCTAATGTTCCCTCCCTACCTAACCTTCCTTGGGCACTTAAGAGTAAAGTTCAAAAGTTTAAGCACTCTGCTGTGGACTTCTTGAATGCCTGTACTTAGCCTGGAACATGGGTTTCCTAGTAGTTCAGCAGATGAACCGGAAGGAAATCAGGCAGTTTTCTGTCTGTTTTTCTGCAAAAATTGTCATCATAAAATTCTTAACCACCTGTAGACACAATGATATGTACACCATGCTGGGACAGTGTTTCAAAACAAGCATGACTAACAAATTAAATAATAAGAGAATATATACAGTATGAACTCCATGCAAAATGCAATCATTTTGTCCTGTCAGGATCAATTTATGACCTGCTAGAAAATTTTTTCCCTCTGAACAGATTCTTTGCAAGATTCTTATTGTTATTAACAAACTGACTTGACCAGAAAAGAGAAGACATTTGTTATTTTGTACGGACAAGCTGGCATATGCGGCATGTGCCATATCTCTACTCTTTGTTGCTTGTAGCTAGTCTCTTCTTTTTTGAAAATACCCTCTGGCAACAAAAAGAGAAAGACCTCAGGCAGTCAAGAAAATATGAACAAGTTAAACAAGGTAATCATGAAGAGAAATAAGGAGAAAAAAGGCACTGAGGGATCAGAAAGGAAAACCAAATACATTGGCTGAATGCTGCATTATTTTCTGCACTAGAACATCTTATTCTGTTATCCACTTCCCCTACTTTTTATACATGTATAAAAGACCACATGAAAAGGTCCAGGAGAGTTTAAATTTTGTGTTAATAGACACAAGGTACAGGGATACAAGGGCAAAAGCTGGATTAATTTAAGATACACTTGCAATACTCTATTCCAAGGGGAAAAAGAGAGGGGGAAAAAGTCAAGAAAAGGGAGTGTTGATAGCACATTTTCAGAAACGTAAGAAAATATTACAGCAGATAGGCCATGTTGCTGTTATAAGCAAGGTCCATCAGAAAGAGTGAATGACCTATAGTAGGATTAGCCAAGAAAATAAATGATAGTGACTGAAAGATTAGGAAGATATTCAGTGTGAAGATGGTAAATCTCACTTCCTTCATACTGTCCTAAGTACAGAATGAACTCTCAGATCAAATTGGAAATAACATCACAGAAGAGAAGGCAGCATGGTAGATCAATCTTTCATTCCCGTTTGCCCTTCTCAAACTTGACATCTGGTTTTCCAAAGGCTGGGGCCTAAATTATACCCACAAAATTTGTGTGTGGACCTGCAGTACATGCCATTCATGTGACTGGACAGTCACCTTGCTGGGGTCACTTGACCCCAGTTGTCTTTCCTGCTTGGTGCATGGGGCTGGACCTGATGACCTTCCAAGGTCCCCTCCAGCCTTACAATCTATGAATCTATGTACAAGTATGGGAAAACAAAAGCAAATGGTTATTTTTGCACACAGCCATCTGGTTTACATATATACAATGCTGCCTGCCCATGCAGCAAATGATGTAATATGCTTTAGGCAGCAAATGGAATAATCTGACGTAAGAACAGTCTAATCACAGCTCCCCTCTTCCGTGCAAAACAGGGAGAATGAAAAGGACATAAATATCTTACAAATCATTTGTATTGTGTTGAGTGCAGAGGTAACTAATGCTAGCTTTGGGTTTACTTACTCAGGTTGACTCCACAGAAATAAGATCTTCTCTTTCATTAGCTTCAACAAAAATATGAATTTATAAACACCTGGCAAACACTTAAACAGGACATTCTAATTGCACTACAATTGGACAAAGAATTAAGAAAACTCTAGAGCAGAATAAGCAACATATATACCACAACATCTTTTTAGTTTTAATTTTGATATCTGCATCACAATGGCAGTTACATAATCCATACTTATTTTAGTATGAATTATTCATTGTGTTGAAGGAAAGAAAGATTTACTGTCTCTGCTTTGGATATTTATTTGATGTAAAACAAATTCCATAAAATCCAAAATTCTACTCTCTGGGTACATATTACTGCTTACAAAATTGAATTGAATCTCTAGGTTCTGTACTACACTATAAAATATACAAAAAAATGTTCATTCAATAAAAAATATGAAATGAAAATATGATACGAAAGGAATGGCTATTATTTAGTAGTTTGTAAGTTTTATAATTGAATTCTGTATGTTTTGGGTTTTTTTTTTTAAGATCTGTAGATCCTAAGCATTTCTCTTTTGACATCATGGAGCTTAGGTCAGGTACAGACATATTTTTTCTAAGTTAGGTGGTTGGAAACTAGTCTGTATTCAGAACAGAAGTTCAAAGCACACAGATTAGTTTAAAAATGATGGATCCTGGTTTAAGATAGACCTAGATCAATGTGGTATCAGACTTAATTGATCTAGGTTAGCCCCACCGAAGCAAACTTCAGTACAAGGTCCACTGGCAAATTGAGGTATGTCTTTTTTGGCCAGCATCTCAGGTTCCTGATGCCCTCCACCCTCCTCTTCTTGAACGGAGCCACACAGGGTGCAGATGCCTCTTACTGATATTGTCTTCTGTGGGAGAGGAAGGGGCTTGGGCATGCCCAGTTCTCTGGCACTGAGCCTGCTCACATGACCATGGAGGTGCTTGCATGGGTGTGTGGGAGCCCATCAAGAGATCCACATGGCCACATGAATAGTCACAGAGTAGGTAGCCAGGCACAGCTGAGCCCCTCTTTCCCTCCTCTCCCCATCAGCAGTCAGAGTCAGTGACAGACATCTACAACCCATGTGGCTCCTTGACAGTGCGCTGGCTTCCAGGAGGCATGGGAGTGCCTGGGTAAGTGTGTGGGAGACCCCCATGGCCACACAAGTTGGTGCACAGCAGAGAGCAGTGGGCTGGAGATGCCTGCCACTCACTCAGTAGCACCCAACTGTTTCCAGCAGCCCTAGAAAGTTGTGGTCATGCTGAGAGGCATGATCAAGAGCCCCTAACCTGCTGGCTTCAGTCAGTGCAGTCAGTCTCATACCTGCCCCCACCACTGAAGGGCAAACTTCTGTTCTGTTCACTCCCAATCTAAACTATGGTGCCTACAGAAATAGCTTTGAGTGTTCAACCTTGGACTTATTGAATGTCTGTACCTAGCCTTAAAGACTAACTCATGCAGGTAATTTAGGGTGCCACACTGCCCTGCCTTCTACCTTATTTTTCACTAACAGGACTAACTACTCTCTTCACAAATATGTCTAAAATTTGCTAACCCCTTTCTTAATTAAAATGAAGAAATAAAAAATAGTAATCTTTCTGGGGAAGCCTATCTACAAATTTAAGTACTGCTTCTACTCTACCAACCCTGGCTGGGCTCATGTCAAAGAGACTGTCACATTTGGAACTCAGTGAATGCTTCTACATGAGATGCTAAATGAGCAAAAGAATAATTCTACTACGCATTAGTGTGTCAGGCAAGAACCATGCTAATTAGTCTACTTCATATTAGGTCCCCCAAAAAGCATGCACTGGTGCTATTGCACAGTAGTACTAATTATGGTGCATTAAGTTAGTACTTGTTATTACAGGTACTAAACTTAATACGCTGTGATTATAGCACATTAATGAACATGTAGAGACCCAGTGTCTGCAAACCAAAAAGTTCTAACATTTTTTATCCATACTTTCAGACCTGGCACTTTGTTCTTTGAACAATTCCTTATCCCTAACTCTCATCTTTAGCATCAAGTGTAGGGGAGAGATATCACCTATCTATTAGACTGATAAATAACACCTAATATCTATTAGACTGATAAATAACAAACTAATGAGATCTTCCCTGGAATATACGTGGTCTTCCTCCAAGAAGCCTCAGTCTTCCCCTTAATATTCTGAGGGTCATTCTATTTCATTTTAACTGTAGTTCTTCATATTCTTTATTCCAAATAGTTCTAAATATACAGCAGATACATACCACTACTAAGTTTAATATTTATTTTCATGAGATTTTAGTTAGTATCCAAACTTACCATATGTTGCACAAAAGCTGATAAATTCCTTAAGATTAAAGAGAATACCAAAGAAAATTGTACCTGGAACCCCAAGAAAATTCAACAGTAACTTCTTCTAAAGAGATGTACGAGTTGCTTCTTGTTCTAAGTTGCCAACACAACTGAAAACACACTTTACAATGATACTTTCCAAGTTCTTTTGGAAAACATTATTATGATATTCTTCTAGCCACCAATATATTCTTACAACAAGAACTGCATAACATTAGTGATCTGAAATCCATTTTTGGGAGGGCAAGCAAGTTGTGCCTAAGCTATCATCACCAAACAAAGGATTGTTCATAGAACATGAGCTCTGTGAGAGAGAAACTTCCCCTTACAAAGCTTTTCTTCCAAGAAACAAACAGGCTCTGCAACCTATTTGTTTACTGTATACTATTGCTTTAACAAAAAAGTTGTGCACTTTATGATAGTTTATGATAGGCCTTGAAGATAGTTCTAAACTTTCACATGCAATAAGTTTTGGTCTATGCAACTGATTTAGATATATATATTTTCATTGTTTTTCCTTTTGAAACTTCTGTGTTTATAGTGTCAGAAACCAAATCTTTACTCTCTTTCATTTTACAGTCTCCCTGTTATTTTCAGGATCCATTTGTCCCCCCATTTATAAGACACTATATGGACAATATCAAAAAGTAAATGCTAAATTTATTTAACCTTTAATTGTGCATGCTTTCTCAAGAGTTTAAACAAAAAGAACAAGCCGTAAACTCATTCTCCTATATCTTATTGATATTCTAAATTCACACCACATACAAAGAATTATTTTTACAAAGAATATATTTTGACTTGGTAAAGGCATTAATGATAACAAAGATGACTATGGAAAAGCATCATTAGTCTCTATAAATTAATGCAAATCCTTAGTAAAATAATTTATCACATACAATAAAATTAGCTTATAATTTTGTATATTATTTGAGTGTGTTGACTATGATTTCATAAGCATTTTGTTTCCAGTGGAAATAAGAGATTTTTACTGCAGGAGTATCAGAAAGAGGAACTCATCTGCTATTCTAATATCCTATAATAACTAAAATAAGTAAGATTTATCATCTCCACAGGACTGGAATTTATATCCTTCATGGAAATGACAAAGTATATTATTGGTGTACCCCTCTCCTTTTCCTGTATTTCCTGATAGAGTTGTCATGCTTATTAGGCATTGAGTATAAAAGCACATACACTCCTGTTTTTCTAGCATGACAACTACCTGCATTGCTGATGTTACATATCTAAGGAGCTACATGTATTTGACAGTATGAGGAATACTTTGTATTTAGTTCCAATTCAGAAGCTTTTAAAAGTATTGTTGTTTGCATCTGAACTTAGTAAGCAATCAGTTCTGATAATAAGAAGTTACTCTAAATCTGCCAGACATTTTGAAGCTTTAGGGTATGAATAGATATTTATTGCACCCAGTCTGTGATCATGCAGCTTACTTCAAGATGCATAATCATAGACTGGGAATGGTGTGTACAGAAATTTATATCCCAATAGCATGCACTCTTTCAGAGGCCTAGCTACCCACTTTCTTCTGCTCAAGATTGCCTTTTGCAGTTAATCCAGTAATTATTATATTGTGGTTGATTTGATGACCAGGTCACTATCACTTCAAATGACCATCTCCCTCATTGACACATGACTATCCTATGTCCACAGGTGCATTTGTTATTCCCTCACAAAGTACAAAGAGGCAACTGGTGCACCTGTAAACACAATGGCCCAGGAGATTCTTGTCTCTTGTGGAAGCATGAGCTACCTGTCAACCAGAAATTCATAGAAAGCAAGCAACCAAGAAAATGTGTGCAGTGCAGGGAAAGAGCCTGGGGAATCATACACGGAACCAGGTGTGACTGCTGGATACTGTAGCTGGGTTTAAATCTATGTGGGTCGTTTGGGGAGACAGCAGGGATTTGGCAAAAAGATGGAACTAAGGGCTCCTACATAAACACATCATTTATTGAATCAACTCAGAAACCTGAAAGATTCTCTGGAAGAGCCTATTGCTGTTATGAGCAGACTGGACTGGAGAAGGCACTGTAGGGGTAGAAAAGCCCTTTTGTATACTGGGGTTGAAATAAAAACAAAATAGTTATGTTTTTACTTTAAGTTATATAGTTTGAGCTACCGTACCAAGGATTTCTGCAACATTTCCCTTTCTTGAACAGACATACCCTTTTACTTCAGCCAGGTATCCGACTGTGTATTTGGACCTGCCATAACTAGCACCTATAGCAGTGACTAATACTGACAGCTGAAGCATCTTAGTACTTGCTTCTGAGTTATGGCACACCTGGTCCTCTATTATTACTATACTGGTTTGATATGATACCACAGCACAGGGCAGCTATAATTATTATACCACATTTAAAAGAGCTTTGTTACTGGAACATCTGGAATCTGAAACTGGTTGTTAGAGACCAAAATAAAAGTGTATGTTTATACTAATTGCTCAATGCTGCTTCTATCAGAAATGTTTGTTCCTGGTCTTTAATTTTCTTTTCAGCATGGTCTTGGATTATCATTACAGAAGTAAAATTTAAAATCCACAGAATAATTAATTCAGTGTTGTATAATTTGGATATAGAGAATATCTTTATGTAAAAGAAGAATGTACATATCAGATAACAAATGCACTTTATAGATCTTTAGAATACAATACCTAGATTATTGAAAATGGGGCAAAGGCAAGATGGCTAATGAGAATAAGAATATAGAAATGGAATGATCACCTCTGAGGTAGAAGCAAAATTTAAGAGCTAAATGTACTTAAGCCAGTGGAACTGGATGATGTTCATGCTAGAATCCTGAACGAAGATGCACATGAAATAGTATGCTTATACCAAATATATTTTACAAATGTATCAAGTTGAGGGATGCTATCGTATAATGGAAAACACCAGAAATAATGCCTACATTTTAAAGGATTTAAATATTGCTCCATGACTATTAGTTTGAGCACAATGGCATGGAAAGATTTTAATGCAAAGTTTGAAGTGAAGAATAATTAGTGACAATAAGTGGAGAATGAGATGTAACAAAATTTCACCAAAGGTAGATCATACTAGACCGACCTCCAGTCTTTCTATAGTATGATCTAAAAAAGCAAAGGAAATCTAGTACATCTCATTTACCTGAATATCAGTAAAATATGTGATATGGTGCCTCATGGGGAATTATTAGGCAAACTGAAGAAGATGGAGAAGAAGAAATATAGGATGGCTGTCAAATTCACCAAAAGAGAGGTGACAATGGGTAGTACTTGAAGTGGACTTCAAGTGGTTGGGGGGAAGTGCAGCTTGAAGCAGAGGGATACAAAATTATTTGGGGACATGCCATCCCAGTAGGTAAGTCCCACCCAGCCGGGGCCCCACTCAACTTACTCCTGCTCCTGCCTCTGCAGTACTGTCCCTCACCGCAGGGCTCTCAATCTAACCCCTGTCCCCTCTCTCTCCCACTGACTGACCTGCTGGGCTGGGACATGCATGCACAGGGGCACTCAGCCCCCAACCCTAGCCTTGGATCGACTCCAAGAGGCTCTGACATCTACTGGTGGATCAAGATTCACTGGTATAACCACTGTTATGGAAGAACAGTATTAGGAAGAATTGGGTGAATAGAACAGCATAGACTAGAACTGGGATGAAATTCAATATTACAAATTGCAAGGTCACTTACTTTGGGACTAAGATTAAGAAACTCATGAGCTGGAAATGACTGAGGTGAAGAAAGGCCTGAGTATATCAGATGATCACAAGATAAGTATCAGCTGCCAGTGTGATGCAATGAAAAAGGTAAATGTAGCACAAGGCATGCAAGGCATCAGGAAATGTAATTCAAGTAGAGAAAGAGAACTATTAATATCATCATACTAGGTGAGACTTCTGTGAAATGCTGTGTTCCATTCTTTTCACCCATGTTCAAGAAAAATGAACTCAAGTGAAAGAGGTACAGAGAAGGGCTACCAGGATGAACACATGAATAAAGAGACTGTCTTACAAGACAAGACAGAGAGCTTGGTTTGATCAGCTTAGCAAAAGGAAAGCTGAGAGGGAATTTGATTCCTGTGGATGAATATATTTGGCAGGTAAATGCCAATGAATGATAAAACCACAGAAAAAATAAGGCTGGAATGGACTTCAGGAGGTTATCTAAGTCCAGCTCAAGTCCTGCTCAAGAGGTTATCTAAGTCCACCAGAGGAAACAAATTATTTTCCTTCTGTGCTAGACTACAGAGGAAAAAAATATTTTAAACTATAGGGCAAAGTTAGCATAAATACGAAAATGAATACAAATTGGCCATGACTAAATTTAGGGAGGAAATAAAAGCCGGTTTTCTACATCTAAAATGGTGAGGTTTGGGAACAATATTCTTATAGAAGTAGTTTAGGCAAAAGACTAATTGGTTTTAAAATGAAACTTGATCATTTTATTATAAGGATTACATAGCCTAGTTGCTTGTGACAGTGGGAAGCTGGACTCAATAAGCTAGCAAGTCTTATGTTTCTATGGTCTAATCAACCCCCAAAATGCACACTAAGAAATTGTTCCATCTGTAAAACCCTTGATAACTGGTTCTGTATGTTTTATAAAGTGTAAATTTTATGATAAATGATTATAACTTAGGAAAGAATTTTTGTGGAGTGATTACTGTGTATGTAGGAAAGCATACAGAAAGTGCTTGTTAACTGGCCCATATTAACTAAATTCCACGAGCACGTCTAGAACTAATATGTTATTTTAATCATACCATTGTAAAGGTGCAGTTAAAATTTTAACAAACCTAATCATTAAAATCCATCAGACTTATGTAATCCTTTTTATCTAGATCAAATGCATGTAAGTCTAACTTATCTTTCACCTGTATACTTCATCTATAAGATGTCAATAAATATAATCACACTGACATTCATTTCTTAAGTGTTTGAAATATATGCAGTAAAAGAGTTGTAATAATAATGCAAATTACATGCTTATTTTTCCATATCCCATCTAATAGCCTATAATATCATTTTCAGTCACAGTTCAACAGAGTTAAATTTAAAGCATAATATTACAGTCAAGGTTCCTTCACATTTAATTAGGCATCAGAAACAAATGTGGCCAGGTCTGTATTGTGTTAAATATATGCAAATCAATCCTCAGAGATGGGAAGGAACATTTTAACACTATTAAAGGCAAAAGTAACCCACTATGAACATGGGTAATATATTATCATACTTTTACTTTTAGCATTGTGTAGTATGATTCATAGCTTCACAAATTGTAAGGCTGGAAGGGACCTTGGAAGATCATCAGGTCTAGACCTCTGCACTAGGCAGGAAAAACAACTGGGGTTAGGTGACTCCAGCAAGGTAACCATCCAATGTCTTCTTGAAGATTTTCAGGGTAGGAAATTGTTCCACCTCTAGAGGGAGCTTATTCCACAGTCTGGATACCCTAACTGTGAAGGAGTTTTTTCCTAATGTTGAGCCTGAAATAGTCTTCCAGGAGTTTGTGGTCATTACTCCTGGTTTTCCGCAAGGCTGTCCTAGTGAACAGTTGTTCTTTGAGCCCTTGATGCACTCCTCTGGTGGAGTGGTAGCTGCTACCAAGCCCCCTCTCAGTCTTCTCTTTTTTTAAGCTGAAGAGTCCCAGATCTCTCATCCTTTCCTTGTATGTGCAAGTCTCTGATCATATGGGTGGCTCTTCTCTGGACTCTCTCAAGCTTTACCATGTTGTTGTTAAAGTGCGGTGCCCAGAACTGGATGCAGTACTCCAGCTTCAGTCTCACCAATTCTGAGTAAAGTGGAAAAATCATTTCCTTGGTTTTGCTGGAGATGCATCGATTGCTGCATGCCAGAGTATTATTTGCCCTACTGAATACGGTGTTTCACTAATGGCTCATAGTCATACTGTGGTATATCATTATCCCTATGTCCGTTTCATTCATAGTGCTGGTCACTTTGGTTCCACCAAGCATGTAGGCATGTTGAGGATCGGCTGTCCCCAGGTGGAGCACTTTACATTTCTTGATGTTGAACTTCATCTGGTTTCAATCCGCCCAACTTGCTAGCTTGTTTAGGTCTGCCTGTAAATGCAGTCTATCTTCAAGTGTGACCACACTTCTCCACTTTATGTCACCTGTGAACTTGGCCAGTAAGCTCTTCACCCCCACATCTAAATAATTGATAAAGGCATCGAAAAGAACTGGACTAAGCACTGTCCCCTGATGGACACCGCTGACCACTTCTCACCAGGATGACATAGATCTATTCATTAGAACTCTCTCGGGCCTACCTCACAGCCAGTTTCCTTCCCACCTAACTGTCAAGCAGTTAAGCCTGCAATCCTCCAATTTTCTCTTGAGAATATCCTGGGATACCAGTTCAAAGGCCTTTTGGAAGTCAAGGTATACAACGTTAACCTTCTCTCTCTTATCCAGGTGGTAAGTTACCTGGTTGTAGATGATTAGACTGGTAAAACAAGACCTGTCCACAATGAAGCCATGCAGGCTGTCATTCAGAATCCTACCTTCTGTAAGCTTATCACACATAGACACCTTAGAGAATTTTTTAAAGATTTTCCCTGGGATAGAAGTTAGGCTAATTGGCCTACCGTTACCTGTGCCTTCTCTCCTCCCCTTCTTGAAGATTGGCACAACATTGGTCCTCTTCCTGTCCTCAGGGACCTCTCTAGAGCACCAAGACTTTTGAAAGAGTTCTGCCAGGGGCTCCAAGGTGACTTTGGCCAGCTTCTTCAGCACTTTTAGATGAAGTTCATCTGATCCTGCTGACTTATATATGTCTTTTTTTTTTTTTTTACTTGATCATGTACCAATTCTATGGCAATAGCAGGAAAGTGGTCATTCCTACCATGCTCATTCTGTACCTTATCTGTCATGATTTTCTCCTTGGCCTGGTGAAATACTAGAGCAAAGTTGTCATTCATGTCAGTTTTCTCCTGAGTGGCGGTAACCAACTGTCCTGAGTTGTTGAGCAATGGCCCCACTCTCCCATTTGTTTTTCTCCTGTTCCCTATATACCTAAAGAATTCAGTCGTGGCCTTAGGTTTTCTAATTTGTTCCCTATAAATGTGCGCCATTGTTCTATAATCCTCCTTGGGGACTATCCCAAGCTTCCATTGTTTGTACACCTGTTTCTACTGTTTTAAGAGGACCATGATTTCCCTGTTTAGCCAGGAGGGCTTCCCAGCCCTTCTGCTACCTTTTCTGTGCATGGGAATGAACTTCTTCTGTGCTTCAAGCATCATGTCCTTAAGGAATGATCACTCTTCATGCACTCCTTCTGTGCATGAACTGATATTTCAGTGCAACATTTAATGTGTCAGGCTTGTCTCATGGTTGCAAATATTCACCAAATCTTGTAACACTCTATGCTTAGATTAATTTTTTAAAAATGATGCCAACATGTCAGGCAGTTCAACAAAGCTCCTATCATTTGAATATGGCTAACACCACTGTGAACTGGTGGAGTAATTTATTTTCAGGATCGCAGGGGAAAAAATTTGAGAACATTTTGAGAAAATTAAAAAAAAAATTTAAAAATTTTAAAAAATCTAATTTTAAAAAATTAGAGAACATTCTATGAAAACCACATACTTTATCAATAAGTTTTCATTCTAGAACAGTAGGAACACTCAACCCCTAGCCCAAAGGCCAAATCTTGCCTCCAGGACCAAGGTATCTGGCCCACATGTCTTCCCATGGGTCAAGGAATTTGGAAGCTGGGGAGCAGCAGCAATTAATACTGCTCTCTCCCCCCCCACACACTTTCAATTTCTTAAGCCCTGTGCAGCCAGGGCTAGGCAACACTCCTTTTGCCCTCCCAATCCCCAGTGGCTGAATCAGGCAATGCTCCTTTCCTCCACGTGGTTGGGCTGGGGATGAGCCATGTTCCCTTCCCTGCTATGCATCTGAATCAAAACTGGGACATGCCTTCTTCCCAACTGCATGGCTGGACTTGGGCCAAGCCGTGTGTCCTTCACTGCCCCACAGCTGGATTAGGGCTGAACCATGCCCCTTAACCCCCATGCAGCTAATTTGGGTCTGGGCCATGCCCCTCACCTGTGTGTGGCCAGATTTGGCCAACTGGCCATATATGGCCTGCAGACAGACCAGGCACTGCCCATCCAACCTGTGAGGAAAAAAAAAGTTGAGCACCACTGTCCTAGACTTTGTATTTTTCTAGTGACATTACTACTAGTGGCTTTACCACATGCAGTATGTCACTGACAAAGGAGATAAATAAATGAACATTTTTCTGCTAGTATAGCAACATACCCAATAATTCCATTATATTCATGTTTAACTATGTACGTTTGTTATGACTTAAACTATGTTGACTGGCTATATCAGAATGCAGTAACAGATGCTCACATAAGCAGAAAAATTGCTTGAGATTATGTGTGGAAAAATAGCCACTGGAATTTATTCACGTTTTAACGTGACCTTATTTAAAATTAATCTAGTAGCTACTTAACTTACAAGGGCAGGAGGCCTTTTTCTTTCAATTATTAAAACATATATAATTGTCTCATACTGGGGCTAATGAGACCTACCAGACATTCTGTTTGACGTCTCATTGGTCATCTCAGAAAAGAGAGATAAATGGCCCTGGAAACTGACTCACTCTCACTTTTATCCCCTCACATAAAGTTTTGGAGACTTTGGTCTGGGAGAATATAGAATTCTTTACTGAAATTGAGCTTTTCTGTCTACAGGGCTGCAGCCTAAGCACTACTAGCAAGTTTACTGTGAAAGTTTGTAGAATATTTAATCCCAACATGTGTCTAAGTTAGCTTCTTCTTTTAGTCTAATTGAATTTTTAATGTGTATCTAAACCCCCTTTGGTACTGATGGGACAAGTTTGTTGCTCAAACAGATAGTCATGCCAAGAAAGAAAGAAAAATAAATAAATATAGAACAGCTGTATCCAATCTGGGGGTTGCTACGTAGGTACAGAGGATGATAGAAGTCTCCTGAACCTTAATACCCCAAAAGGCACAATCCTAGTACTGTTAAAACAATGGCTCAATAAACTGTTTATTGCACTACTGCATAACTAGTAATATCACTGAATAACTACAAAACGAAACAAAACAAAAATGGCCATTTTCAAATCAATATATCACTTTCATTATTACCTCCAGGGGAAAAAGTTTAAGTGAAACAAGCTCTAAAATGCCTCTTAAAATTCCAAAATTGAAAAATGGCTTAGTGGTTACATAAGCCGGCCACATTATTTTTTGTAATTCCTAGCACTGAATTACAAAAAAATAATATGAATGATATTCATGCATTACCTCATATGTGTTATACAGTATTGCTCAGAGAATCAAAACGGGTCATGAAAAAATTTTAGTAATAATATTGGTAATCTTTTCTTAGATAAAATAAATCAGTCAACAAAAAGTAACATTTTAATTTCTAAAGATAACAACATAATCCTAGTTAGATGGACGGTAGGCAGGAGTCTGCACATAAATTGCCATGTAATTGAAATTAATTTTTCAGTTGAAGCATAAATGTATTCTGATTTAAAACAGAAATTGAGCTTGTGACTTTAATGTTTGTGAGGACAGCTTTGAATATATGACCAAACTATTACTGATAATAAATGTATGTAACTAACATACAACTTACAACATTAAGTCCAATGGATATGAACTGTTTCCAAATAAGGCCACCCAGAATATATGATTTCCCCTTGAATTTACACATTTCAAGGAGAAAAAGTAAATTGTGGAGCTAACTGATCACTGATAGCAAACATATATCCTTGCATTTATTTGCCATTGTCAGATGTTTATCTGACAAATACTACAGTGAGAAACAGTGGTCTAGCCAGTTGAATTGCTGTGGAAGGGAGAGAGGATTCAATCTTCCTCCTGTCCACCAGATTCCAAAGTTGCTTCTTTTATTGCCCACCTGCTCCCTTTTAATCCAAGAACCTTCCGATTCCCAAAAGCTGAAACACATTTCTTGCTTTTTTGGGTGTCAAAAGGACCAGCTGTCCATGCTCATCAGAAAAATATTCTCCCTGATAATTCTGTGCAATAAGGCCAATTGACATTACGCAAAATCTCAGTGCAACGATTATTTAGAAATTTGGCAACTTGATATCAAAGCTAATTGTGGTAGTATTATGCTGACCAAAGGAGATGGAAATGAGTGGAAACAGAGAAGGCTTGAGAAGGGGCTGTGCTGCAGAATCCAGGGTCTGCATTACAACATATAGATCTAGGGCATTCCAGGAGACTTTTTTAGGAAGTCTTCTAAAAGATTATGTAATGTGATTTGTCTTTCTCTGGAAATACACAAAGACAGTCCTCACTACAGCAGGTAAAAATAAACATACTTTATCCAGAACCACTAGAAAAGCATAATGGACACAGATGAGCTTGCTTGAAAGCACCTGGTTGTTTTGTTGTTGTTGGATTTTTTTTACTATTATGAACTCAGTATGGTACGCTGCCTTTTCCATTTTTCAAATGAACAGCCTTCCAGTCAAACCAATACTGTAAAGGTTGAACATATTTTATAAAAAATATCGTTTAATTTGCTACAAGATAAGTTAATTATGAATCAATGACTTTTATTATAATATAAAAGTCCAGCAGTTTTTCTTGACTATTAGGACTCATTTTAAGAAGATTACAATTTTCATTATTTGAGATTATGTCTATTTAGACTAGTATGAAAAAGAAAAATGTATATTTCTGTGTATAACTGGCATGTGCTAAACTGCTGAAATATAATTTCAGTAGTTGGTAAATCTCTGCTGGCACAAACATGAGGAGACACTGACCAGAAAATTCTGTCTAGGTCTCTCTCAGACTGTGGAACAGATCTCCTATCATGGAAACAGAAGACAAATGTCTCACTAAAATCTTAGTTGTCACATTAGTATTATATTTGTGCCTGCTAGCAACACTATGGTAAAGCATTAAGTGTTTCTATTGTAAATACCAGTTTTTGGAGGACTTAAACACAGGAATAAATATTGATTCTGGGCTAAAACATGGCACATTAGGTATCTGTTGAAAAACAAATCCTTTAGGTGCTTTTTCCCAAAACCTAACCCTGAAAACAAATCCATAGGGATGGGATAGATTCTTCCACAATTGTTATCTGTGCCGCCAGGATATAGGTCGTCTTTGCATCCCACTAGGAGGCATAATTTTACAAGGCCTGTGGTTTTCCCCACTTTTACAAAGGGACCTAGAAGACATGCCAATTATCTGACCACAGTCTTCCCATGCTCCTTTTTGCATTTTAAACCACAGAAATGTATGTGAAGAGGAAGCTCTCATAAAGGGACAGGCAGAGTCCCATTACTAAAGTTTTCACTACTTTGTTCCTTATGCAAACAGAAGAGTCATAGAAATCTGTGAATAATGCAGATTCCAAACCCAAAACAAAACAAGCACACAAACAAATAAAAAACCCAATAAAATATTTAATGTTAAAACTGACCAAATCACTTGGCTGATACTTCTCAATAAGAAATGAGTGAAAAGCAATGTATGCATAGGACTTTCAGTACAGAGTTATATTTAAAACTAGGTGAAGTTAGTCCAGCTAAAATACAAATTTACTAGACCTTTTGTCCTTTTCTCAAAATAAAGTGAAAAAGATAGATCGTTTAAAAACAACAAGTATTGTTAAGAGTGGCCTGTGTCTACCACTCTACAGTATAACCTTAAATTTGGCATGCTTGGGACCATATATGGCCCCTGCCAGAAATTTGAAAGTTCTGGATTTTTAAAACTGGAGCAGTGGCCAGTTGTAGAGTGGGAAAGGGCAGGGGGCAAGGTAGTGGTGGCCAGTCCTGAAGTAGTGGCTACGTGCGGAGTGGCATGCTGGGTGGTGAATGGCAGCACGCCGCATGCAAGCTTCCCCCTCTGCTGTGCCAGGACCAGCGCTTCCCTCTACTGCCCTGCAACTGACTGCCACTACTCCCCCATGTGCCAGATTTTCAAGAATTCCAGATTTTTGATATCTGGATTTATGAGGTTATACTGTAGTAGGAAACACTGTAGTGAGACCCAGCATTGGGCACTGAGCTACAGAGTTGTCAGGGAAGCGGCATGCTTGCTCGTGAGTCCATAAGTGATTTCATTTAAAGCTAATGTCATCATCCTACTCTCTACAAGGAAATGCACTTTGTAATCCGGTAGTTTCTTCTTTTTAATGGTAGTATCTTTCCTATTATAGAGAGAAGTTGTTTATGAGTAATTTAACTACAAAGAGGTGACTCATAACGAACAATAATTATTTGTAAGTAATCACTCCTTCATATACAGCTCATTCTCAGTATCCATTTTCTTCATTGGCAGCCTGTATACATTCCCACTCATGGGAGATAAGCAAGCCGTGCATCACCAGGATGGCAGTGGGTAAAGATTTCTGGTTAAATATGAAAGACTGAACTATACTACAACTCTCTCCGCCCAGGTATTAGGGAAGAAAAATAAATTCAAGAGGTAATGCCTGATGACAATATGTGTTCTGAAATTTAACTTGCTGCTTAACATTTCTCCAACAATTTGAAAATACCTTAGGGACGTTGGTACCTGATAAGAAAGGACCAATTAAATAGCTAACACGTTGCAATATTTTACCCATCTCTTAATATAGAGAGGACATTTTGTAGTGGGCTGTTCACAACAATTCTACTCAAGCACTACTAATCACACATGAGATTTTCTAAAGGGTTTAGCCTAGGTATGAACAAAAGACCTTCTAAATCTAGGTGATAGATATGAGTTCTCTTGGGTGCAAACTGTGTTTGGAAAACAGCATGCAAAGCAAAATACACTGAAGTAAATGTAAATCTAAAACCGCTTTATACATGCCTAATAGTGTCTTCTGTGAAAGCCACAGTATAAGGTGGACCAACTTCAAAATGCTGCGTGCATTCACTCTCCTGGTAAATGTAATTGCTATCAGAAGGGCCATTCTGATTAATAAGTATTTGAGAGAGGTTTTTGAAGAGGCTCTCTAGTCTTACTGGAACAATATTTAGGTCCCACAAAGGTAGGGATTTCTTAATGGGAAAAATGGATTCATCACTCTCTTAAGGAAACTGGGGAAGAGGGAAGAGGATTTTGACCTAAACATAATTGAAGTGAACAGATATGATTGCCATATCATCTATTAGAGAGGCTACAGCTAAGTTCTGAGAATCATACTGTAGAAGGGATCCAGCTAAAGATGTAGTGAATTCTTTACTAGTGGCCTAAATAGTGAACTGTTTGCATTTCTTTTTATAGCACATTAACATGGGGCCTTCCTAGATAGCTTAGACCTTGAGAGGGAAGAGCCAGTTTACACTTGTCTGTTTTAATAGTCATAATCATTTATACTACAAGGTAGGAACCATGGACCCTTCTTTTGCTGTTGAGAACAGAAATCTGGGATGAAGGCAATAGATACTGAGACTCCAGACATGCCTTCTAGTTCTCAGACGTGCTGGAGACCTGTCACTTTGGAGCAGATGCAATTAACTGAGTCTGTTCCACATTGGAGCCGATACATACTGTGCTGCGCCACATGCAGTTGTGCAAGTGGCAAAATGCATGTCAGCACAGAGAAAATGGCAGCAGTGTGCTTTTGAACTAAAGCGCCTCCAAGGTGTTTTAGTTCAAAAACACACTGCCACCATTTTCTTTGCACTGATTCACATTTCCCCACTTAAACAACTGCAAGCGTTGCAGTGCTGGGTGCTTTTCAAAGTGGCTGGCACCGTGGTACTTGCACATGTAAAAATGCCTTCTTCTGGCTAGCTGCAGTCAGTCTGCCTACTAATGCTGAGGGATCTATAGATTCCCCTGTAAAATGATTCAGATTTTTCCAGTTTTTCTCTTTAAAAATGCTTAGTGTGCTGTGATCACCAAACCAGAGGTAACAGATTAGTTTGATGTGGTCCATAGAGTTAGACAAGGATGTGTTCTTTTTCCTGTGTTGTTTGGTATTGTCATTGACTTGCTGTGTATACACATTTAAATAATCTGAGAGAATACTCTCAGGTTTGTTCTCCTGGCAAAGAAACTTACCCAGAGCTCTGTGTAGGGTCATTTGAATACTGAAGCCCTGAGGAGTAGTGAGCTTGCAGTGCTGACTCTGTGCAGCACGCTGAAATGTATACACATTTCAGTGTGCTCTGCTTCCTTAGTCTGCCTGGCAACAGATAATCACCTCATAGTTCTTCCTGATCTCCAACCTTTGCTGTAACAGGAGGTCTTAACTCCTATTTCTGTCTCCTATAGACAGAGAAAAGGCCATCTCCATCAAAGGATGCAATTACCCTTCAGGTATTTGAAGGCTGTTATCAAATCTCACTCAGTCATTTCTTCTGTAGACTAAATACCCCTAGTCCTTTCAGCCTTTCCTCATAATTTTTTCCTCCCAGGCCCCTAAACATTTTTGTTGTTCTGCATGGGACTCTTTCCAAACTGTCCACATCCCTCTTGAAGTGTGTGGTTCAAAATTGAACACAGTGCTCCAGGTGCTGAATAGAGCAAAAGAATAATAATAGCCCTTGACTTGCAACCCAGGGTGCTGTTGTTTTTTTTCTTTGCAACAAGACCAGATTGTTATCTTATATTCCTTTTTATGGTCTACTATAACCCCCAGATCCTCTTTTGAAGTACTACAGCTTAGCTAGTCATTCCACAGTCCATATCTGGGCAGGCAATTATTCTGTCCCAAGTGCAAGCCTTTGTATTTCTCCTTGTTGCATCTCATCTGATTGACTGAAAATGATTTATCCAGTCTATTCAGGTCATTCTGGATCCTAGCCCTGCCTGCAGAGTGTCTTCAGCTCCACCTATCTTGGTGTTATTTCTAAACTTATGAAGCACTGAGTCCCATCATTCAAATCATTAATGAAGATGTTGAACAGTACTGGACCTAAGACAGACACCTGAGAAACTCCTTCCAACTAGACATTGATGACTACACATTGAGCACAATTAGCCAACCAATTATGTATCTACCTTTAAGTACTTTCATTTAGTCTGTAAGTCCTTAATTTGTTAATGAGAATATGATGAGAGACAGTGTCAGAAGACTCCTGATGGACTTCCCATTCTTCTGTCTTCATTATATTGCCTTCCTACCTTCTACCCCAAGGGTCTTAAAAGTAATCATTTTGTGGTTACTGTCTCCCAAGTTTCCTTCCTTGTGCACATTTTCAACCAATTTCTCTTTATAGAATCAGAGAATTGTAAGCACAAAAAAAACGGGCGTAAAGGACCTCACAAGATCCTTCCAGTGAGACAGTTTTTTCCTAATATCCAACCTAAACCTCCCTTGCTGCAACTTGAAACCATTGCTCCTTGTTCAGTCATTTGTCACCACTGAGAACAGACTAGCTCCATTCTCTTTGTGCCACCCTTCAGGTAATTATAGGCTGCTATCAAATACCCACCCCACCAGTCTTCTTTTCTGAAGACTAAATAGATATAGCTCCCTCACCCTCTTCTTAGAAGTCATGTGCCGCAGTCCCCTAACCATTTTCATTGTCCTCCACTGGACTCTCTTCATTTTGTCTACACCCTTTCTATAGTTGGGGGGTGCGGGGGCAAAAACTGGACACAGTACTGCATATGTGGCCTTACTAGTGCCGAAAAGAGCAACAGGTTGTAAGTAGCAAGTTGAGAAGAACTCCTTCCCCAGTTGGGCTTTTTACCATCTATATTAAAAAGTTACACTCAGAAAACTTAAAGACTGCTATGTTTCCCACCATGTCACCCACCATGACATACCCCATCCTGCTCTTCCCTCTGACCTTTACTCAGAGGCTTTCAATAGGCCTACTTTCCATTGCACACTCTAAACATTTTGGGAACTATCCTGGAGATAGAAGGGGGTCTTTGGATGCCAGACTTTCGGAAAGTTCAGGTCCCCAGCAGTCAGGATCAGCAGGATCTCCAGGTAGACTGATCTCTGAAATATTGGCAGGACTCTCTGAAAGGACTAGGTTATAATCAGATAAGAGGGTAAGGAACTTTACTTATCTTTTTTTGTTCTGTCTTCAAACTTATTGTTAGTTTTTCTTATATGATTATTTTTTTCCTATATAATATATACTTTTGTTGCTTTGTCTTCTTACCAATTGACTGTGGTACAGTGCAATCTCAGGACATTCAATATTTCAGGCTCTCCCATTCTATGGAAAGTGGGACCTAAAATTATTTCACAACCCAACAGTAAGGCAAGGGGAGCAGGCAGAGATTCCCCTGCTGCAACTGTGAGGCCTAGAAAAAACAGTGGAGTAGAGACTTTTGGTGATAAGAAGTTATCTCAGGATAAACCTTAGCCTGTTCTGTGGGACACTGCAAAGAAACTCAGGGCTCTGGGGATGGGGTACTTGTCACAGACTTAAAAGAATAATTCATTTTATACTGGAATAAAATGATAGATTTATTTAGATCCAAATAAAGCTTATGAATCAAGTTTTAGGACTGAGGGTCACATTGGATGGTATAGATATCTCACAAACCAATTTAATGAGATTTTGGCCTCAGATGGTAGGAATGTGTTGAGTTAAAACACCATGATAAGGGCTGTCACTAAGATTTTTGTGACTGCAGAACTGAAAAGAGATTTCTTTTAGTTCTAGATTTTGCTTGCAAACAAAATAGCAAATTCAGATCTGAAGATTCAAAATCAAAGTCATAGTAGCACCTTGACATATATAAATTATATACATGCATACATATACAGAAACACACGCCTATAGACATATATATATGTATATGCACACATACATTTGCATGTGTGTTTGTATGTGTGCCCTGCTGAGTTGTGCTGCACACACATGATGCAACAGCTGCTGTGTGGGTGCCAAGTGGGGTTGGGGGGGCAATCCCCACTACCCACCACTGCTCTGTGCTGCACAGGGGGATCGTCTGCCATGACCCCTCAGAGGCCCCAATCACCACTGCTGCATCCCGTGAGTGCAGGGCTTTTTTTATTATTATTATTATTATTATTATTATTTTTTTTTTTTTTTTAAGTGCCAGGAGGGTAAGCCAGGCAGCTATGGGGGCTTCTGAGGCTCCTCTCAACAAGGCAGAGGTAGACAGAGTCAGAGGACCTGCAGAAGATCCTACCCAGCTGTGCCTGCCTCTCCCCAGCCAATCCAAATCTTCGAAACAGCATTGAAACTCTGAAGCAGATTTGGCTTAATTAAAACGGAACAGTGATCTGAAACACCAAAATGAATTGCTTTCCTCCAAAATGGCTGAATCCAAAATGAAACAGCTGTTTTGCACAGCCCTAATAACCTGCCTTTTTTTATCTATAATTGTAAAAGTAAAGTGTTTACTTGAATCAGGAGTGGACTTCTCTTTTCCAGTTAATATCTAGAGAGAGAGAAAAATTTAGAATGCTATAAAAAACCCAGTTTTCCTTGCTCCCCCTAATCTATAATAGAAGAAGAGGAACAAATAATCAACTGCAGCATTGGTAAATGGTTTCTATCTGAAACATTAATTTTTTTGTACACATCCCAAGCAGGACCTTTACACAAGTGTGAGGCCATCATCCTGAGATAGGTTTGGAGACTAAAGACTATGACAGGAAAATAATTCAAAGCTGAAAAATTACTTAATTTTGCATGAGAGAGAAAATGATAGTCAGTTAGTTGGTATACTGTTCAATTTCACACAGAAGTTTTATGCTATAGATCAACGTTTCCCAATCTTTTTGTTCTAGCAGCACACTTACTGGGCTGCTCCCATCCTGCAGCACACTGGCTGAATGCAGACTGGAGGTGGGGGAGTGTTGGCGAGTGGTCAGGCATGGACCAGGGTGAAGGGGACAAGTAGCCGGGAGTGGAGTGGGTTGGGGTGGTGTGGCTGAACACAATGTGCAGATGCAAATTAGTGCTAGAGCCATGCCCCCTGTCTGTCTGTCTGTCTGCAGTGGCAACAGGTGGGGGCTTGGCTCCAGCCAGCAGGGGCATGGCTCCAGCCCAAAATTCTGCAGCACACCTGGACATGCCTCACGGTTCACCAGTGTGCTGTGGCACACTGGCTGGGAAACACTGCAGTAGTTTAAGTATGATTTATAGGCTCTTCTTGAAATGAGAAAGCAAACTGAAGAACAAACAAGTGTGGAAGCTACAAACTGACAGTGAAGTAATGATAGACAACTTTTTCTGGGAATGCTTTTGCAACTATTAGGACAAAAAAATCATGTGCTGTGATAGCAGACATTTCTGCTCTGGAATGATACTGTAATTGGTACAACTGCTTCACTTATAATGTAACCACTGCATAATCACAATTACTGTCAATCATACCTTTAAAAACAAGTTCATTTTTCATGCATATATTGTTTCTCTTAAAAAAGAAATCTTACAAACTAGGAATAGATTCTTAGCCCTATCCGTTCCTTTCCTAGCACTGGTTTTCCTTTATTTAGTTCTGCTGATACATCAAGGATCTTTCTAAAATACATGAAATGCCCTGTTAACAGGCTATGTCTCCAGATGTGGTAGTGGCAGCCTTGTTGACCGAGTAGCTCCACTCTGGTTCCCTAAGCTCCCCTCTGCACTCTCATCTGCCACACCTTGCTAGAATTATTATACTTGGAAAAAGGGAAGCTATCCAGGCCCCAGAACATCTTCTAGACCACTCCTGGTCAGTTCACCAGCAACATTAGCCTTATGGGACAATTGTGTGGCCTCCAACCTTCTCTCTAGTAAAGCTCATGTCTCACAGGTGTGATCCATTAATGTTCAAATGGGCCCTAAGCCCTAGTCCAATATATAGCCCTGTCCAGACTCTGTGTCGGAGTTCCAGCAGGCTTGCAGCCCCTGTTCAAGATGTGGCTCTGTCAAGCTTCTGCCTTTTCTATGCTAAACTGTTGTTTGTACCCTTCCTGGGCAGGCTCAAGCCTCCTCATGCCTTCCTGGCACTACTGAGACCTGACTACCTTTGCTAGTCCCAACGCAGTCTGCACATCATAATTACAATGGAAAGGTAAGCCCTCCAGCTCTAACTCAAACTAGAAGTGGCGTCCAGGCTACCCAATGCAGTTGGGCTCTTGGTAGACCCCCAGTTCCTTACTCTCAGTCATCAGGGCAGTAACGTTCCTCCAACCATTTTTCAGCCACAGGCACCACTACAAAGAGCTCTTTCCCTTGTTGTGTTCAGAGCCTTCCTGCCCCTCCAAACTCAGGCTGCGTTACATAGCCACCAAGACATGCCCCTGGGAGTCATGTGCTTTCCTTTGGCCTGCTGCAGGTGTCCTTTATTAAGTCTGCAGACTGGGCAAACTGTACTAGCAGTTTTCCTCTTTTCCAGGCTAAACTTGGTCCAATAGTATTATTGCTGTGCTACCACACCACAATAAGTACTCTGCTGCCAGGGCCACTCTGCCCTATTGCCTTACTGCTGAGTCTCTTGTTCTGCGCTGGGGGCCTACAGCCAATCAGCCCTCTACTGACCAGCCTCTCCTGGCTGCTGCTAAGCAGTTCTCCACTGAGGCTCCCTGTAGCTGTTGGCCATTCTTCAAGTAACAGGGAGACCCCAGCTCCCTGTTATAGGCCTCAGTTCTGCAGCTGGGTCTATGCTAACTGACCCTAGTGTGAGCACAGAGCCCTATTGATTTCACTAGGGCTCCACTTAATCACAACAGTCCATTACCACTGATGTGGTTATAGGATGAGGGACATTCTCAGTATATATTTCTGTGCTCTAAAAATGCAGTAATCCGGGTCTGTCAGGAAAAAATATGCTTAGAAACAAGTATGGATGCTGTAAAAAGTTAAGGCTTTTGGAGAATGGTAAAAAGAAGAAAAGTCCTACAGACTGACTGTAGCACCTCAAATATATATCAAGGGACAGCTAGAAAGACTATCTGGGTGAAAGTCAATATTATGGGCACATAATACCAGAGAACATGGAGCCAAACTGGTAAGGAACTACAGCACCCAGTGAACTAAGGAACTGAATCAACATACAAGGCCAAATGAGCCAGGGGCAAATTACTACCAATCAAGCAAGGGAAGATTGGGGAGTCATGTTTGACAGACTGAGCCCTATATTATTGCACCATTATGCTTCACTGTGTAAGCAGAGAGTAAAATCAGACTCTGTCCCCAAGACACAGATACAAATCAGTATTATGAATATGGTTGGTCATACATATCCCCCCAAAATAGAAAAAGCAGCTTTCAGTAAAGAGTGTTACCTTACAGTAAGACATTGCAGGTATAGCAGTTGCCATTCTTGCATATCTTTTCAGTGAATGACTAGGATTGGTAGTCCAGTCACCCACAGTTTATTAAGTTACTGGTCATAAATATTTCTCATCTCCATCATATTCTTCACTGTAGCCCCCAGGTCCTCAGCAGGAAAGGACCTGGGGGTTACAGTGGACAGTATGCTGAATCTGAGTCAACAGTATGACCTTGTTGCCAAGAATTCTAACAGCATACTAAGCTGCATTAACAGGAGCATTGTCAGCAGATTGAGGGAAGTGATTACTGTATTCTCCTCTATTCAGCACTGGTAAGGCCACGTCTGATGTGGAAAAATTGAAGAGAGTCCAACAGAGGGTAATGGAAATGTTTGGGGGGCTGGGGACATGACTTCTGAGGAGAGGCTGAGGGAATCGGTCTTATTTAGTCTACAGAAGAGAAGACTGGGATGGTATTTTATAGCAGCCTTTAACTATCTGAAGGATGGCTACAAAGAGGATTGAACTAGACTGTTATTGGTGGTGACAAATGACAGAACAAGGAGCAATGGTCTCAAGTTGTACCAACAGAGGTTTAGCTTGAATATTCATAGTTTCATAGTAGCTAGGGTCAGGAGGGACCTGAACAGATCATGTAGCCTGACCCCTTGCCACAGGCAGGAATGAATGCTGGGTTCACAAGACCCCAGACAGGTGATCATCCTACCTCCTCTTGAATTTGCAAGGTAGGGGCGAGGACCACTTCCCTGGGAACTTGGTTCCAGATTTTGGCCACCCTAACTGTAAAATATTGCCTTCTGATCTCTAACCTAAATCTATTCTCCATCAGCTTATTACCATTGTTCCTTGTCACCTCAGGAAAAAACTTTCTTACTATGCGGGTGGTGAAGCATTAGAATGGGTTTCCTGGAGAGGTGGTAGAATCTCTATTCTTGGGGGTTTTTAAGGCCTGGCTCAACAGAGCCCTGGCTGGAATGATCTAGTTGGGGATGGTTCATTTTGAGCAGGGAATTGTAGTAGATGACCTCCTGAGGACCCTTTCAACCCTCATTTTCTATTATTCTATGAGTCTATTAAATGTGGTGATTTATGTAGAAAAAAATAGCAATCCTTACCAAAATTTGAAAATAGATTATTTTTTTCTTGTTATTTTGTACTTCTTTTAAATAGCTCTGTGAGTTCATACCAATGCTAGAGATAAAGGCTTTTAAAGGAATGGTGTGGAAAAGTACAGCAGACAGAACCATAATCAGCAAAATGGAATATGTATCTAACAAATCAGTAATAATCCATAAGGAACTATTTATACAATACTTCTGGGCAGCCTTACCATCTGATCTTAACATGTGAAATGGCCACCAAAGGCTGAAGATGCCAAAAGCAAACAAATCGAAGAGGACTCGTGTGGAACACCCTTTAAAGAAACTTTCACCTAGGGACTATAACAGGACAAGTCAATAGGATAGTCTATATGGTATGACCAGGTACACAAGTAGACTAGATTTTATCAGTTCTTTGCATTGTGAAACTTTGGTACACAAAAATGTCATCTAGAAAGAAATAGAAAGTTGCCCCTTTGATAGGAGTGTAATGTACTGTCTACAAAATAGAAGAGTTCACTTCAACACTAGAGTGACAGAAGCCAATTTCAGTGAAGTGTGACCTTACAGTAAGAAAAAACATCCATAACGGCACTTCAAGGAAGTACCAGGCTCCCAGTTCAATCAGAAAGTAACAATATATAATACATTCACCAGATATGTCTCACTTTTTAGCTATCCTAACTCATATATAATAGCAGACTAGAAGTTGCTTTCAGTGATTCTTAGCATTTAACGTGTACATTTACATTTAAATTATTTAAATTAGTAATTAATTATTATTTAAATTATTAAGAATACACTTAAACTATAACCCCCCATAATTAACCATATATAAATAAATATATAATGAGCACTAGGTTAAATGAGAGCTAGTAAATGAAGACTGCCAGACTCTGAGAACAGTCCTCTCTTTAATAATGCACTGCCTTCTTGTGTCAAGTGATAGATAAATATGGCTGTATGTGATGCATGCTATGCCAGGGGCAGGCAACAAATGGCCCACCAAGCACTTTCATCCAGGCTGTGGTGCTCACCAATGAATTGTACCCCACCCAACCCTTCCACCCATGAGGGTGGAAGCAAGGTGTGTCCCCTCAACATACCCTATTGTGCCTCACTCCCACCCACCCTTGTGGGTGAAAGGGCCCAGCCTGGCCAGCGGGCAGCTTCTGGGAGGAGCTACTGTTGCTGCAGTCCTTAGGGACCTGATCCACTTCCCCTACCTCCAGGTCACTCCAGGTAGCAGATAGGGAAGCATCGGGGGTGGCCTGCAGCTTGGCGGGGGCAGGGAGCATGGGGCTGGGGGCAGTGCAGAGCAGAGGCAGCAGGGAGCTTGGATGGGAAGTTTGTGGATGTGAGGGAGGGTGGGGGCCATAGGCAACTGGTGTCTCCTGAGTCAGAGAGGCACTTGACCCCTAGCAGCCAGTTAGTGACTGGTGGGACACTGTGGTCAATCATGCCAACCGCGGGGGGCAATATACCTGGAAGGGCCAGGGGCCCTTCTCCTCACGCCCCCACTCCCTAGCCGGCGTGCTCGGGGGGAGAGGGGGTGCGCACTAGCATTCCTGCCTGCCCCACCAACCCATTGACTAAGCAGCGAATGCTGGCTGTGAGAGGATGCACCAGTGCTCCCACCATCCCTCACACCTGACAAACCCACATGCCCACACCTTGCCTCACACCCCACATACCCACACCCCAGCCCTACATATACACAACTCCCCAACACACCCTATGCCCCCACAGATAGCCACACCCCCTCACAACTCCTTCACACCCCCCACACCGACACCATCATACACACACCCACCATACACACACACACCCCACCATGCTAAGATGGCAAACCCCACTCCTAAAACGAGTATTTTCAGGGAGCAAGGGGAGGGGCTTCTGTGGTAGCAAAGACCAGTAGTTAGGGGGTGGGAATTCTGGTCCCAAGATGGCAGCTAAGGGGTGAGGCAACTGTCAGGGGGCAGCTGCTACCTAAGCAGCTCTCAACAGCTCACCACAACTCATTAAGCGGCCCTCCATCTGAAATAATTGCTCACCCCTATGCTATGCCATATCTTGGTCTCTGTCCACTGCTACTGAATTCCTTAATGGCAATATTTACTTTATTGGAAAGGGAGTATGGACTTACCATATTTACTTGAGTATAATATGAATATTTCTCCCCAGCCAGCTCCTCATCTTACATTCACATACAAAGGGGAAAAATCTCCTCATCTTATATTCACATATAAGGAAATTTCATTAAGTACTTTGTCTGTCATTAAACTTCTGCCAAACTCTGTAATGGAAACCCACTATGAAGTTGATTAATTGTAACCAACACTGAGAATGATTACAAAAGAACACATGGACCATATTGGACAAACATACCGATGAGAACCTATCACAAGAATAGGTTAGTGCAGCCCATCTGAATAAGATGCATGGTAGTGACCATTGCACTCACTCTCTCTTAGTGCTTACTCTTTTTCAAGTTGTAGTGAGCCACTATACTGAATACATTTCAACTTCTTCACTCCAACAGCTGAGCTGTGCCTTTTTTTCTTATTTCCAGTCATTCTTGTTTCTTCACAAGCCTTAAATGTCTGGCAAACATCACCAAATCAGTCTCCAAACAGTTTACCCACAATCCCTCTCTCAGCCTGCCACATATAATTAATGTGGCCCTGCCCTCCATGAGATGAAGCCAGACCAGGTTGCCCTGTGCCTCATCTGTATATAAATTTTTGGATGATCCCAGGACTTATGACAAGAATACCCAATTCCCATCATCAGTGGGAGGCTAATCAGGACATAGATTCTTTGTGTGGGTATTTGGAGTACTCATACATAATGAGTAGTGCTGAGCTATGGGGTCACCATGGTTTGGAACAGTGTTAATTCTGCTGAGGCCCAGTCCAGTGAGCTATATGGTAAATCACGAGACTTTTGGCTTTGGATTAATATCATGCATACTTATAAATGTATAAGTAAGTCTAAAAGTATTGATTTAAAGTGTATTTATGGGGCCTGCTGTTAGTATCTGTGCTAAAAATTGCCAGAGTTTTAAATAAGGTAAAATGCATCAATTCTAGATGAACTAAGCCTACATGTACCCATAGTAATTGCACTATGCACACATTTCTACAAGCATGTTTATTTCAAAGTTAATGTTTTCAAATCTGGCCCTCATTTCCATGGATTCTGGAACTCTAGGGACTGGCAGTAAGTAGTATGTGTTAGTGGGGGTGGAGGGGGAATACAGAAGAAAAAAAGTTGGGGTGCAGGGAGACTACTTGACTTTTCCTCCCCCCCTCCCAATTTTATTTTCCCTGCTGCAGCAGTAGGAAGGAGACAAATTATTCAAGGCAAACCTCCAATAATTAAATTCTATACCTGGAAAATTATAATATACTTACAGTTTTTCTATATACAAAATATAATATGGCAGGTTGTCTTATATTCAGGACTGTGTTATATTCCATTAACTATGGTAATTCTTTGTTTTGTTTTGCTTTGTTTTGTTTTCTAGATAACTTTTGCATGCCACCAGACAAGTTAAGTTAGCCTCTGGATCTTTGCTTTTTATGAGATTTACATATGATGGGATTTATAAAGTATATCTACCTTGCTGTGGTGCTGGGAAGCTTAATACTTCAATGCTGGTGAGGCACAGAGATTATTCAATGTAATGTGGTATAGAGATAAGAGAGTATTATTATGTGATAATAATATTGAAGGTATATAAATAATTTAATCATATTTCTAGGTTATCATACTAAGCCTTTCCAAATCATGGGACAATGCAAGATGCTGTAACAAATCCATGTGCTGCAAACAATAAAAAGTTACTGGATGAATCAGACCTATCTCCCCACTTAGGGCTAGAAGCAGAACTCTTGTTTCTCAGTTCCATAGATAAAGGACTCTTATCCACAAGTTAAAGTCTTCCCTGAATGGAGAGGAAGCCCCCAGCAGGCAACAGACATAGATATTACTTATGTTCCTTTGTTTGTTAATGTTTTTTGGCTTCATCTTGTACTAGCAATATAGTAGCAACATTCATCACTATAGCATAATCTATTCTGTTTTACTGATTAAGTTATCATGGATCAATAGACAACTGTAAATATGGAATCTCTTTTAAAAGGTCAACAAGGGGCTTCTAATATGAAATGTCTTATGAAATTCTAGAGGGTTTCTTTGAAGCATTCAGTTGTACCGATCAGATCGAACATAACTTGTTTTAAAGCTTTTAAAAAGAAATAACATTGCTTTATAATAGCTTTGTGTGGTAACACTTCATTTAATATGTACATTAATTATTGCTGAATTACAGTGGAGTTCCTAAAAAGACATATAATGCTCACATTAATACAAAATGAATTCATTATGATCAGTGTAATTACAATGAATACTAACTAAATTAATGGTAGTTAGACATGTTAGAAAAAGTGTCATCCTTGTACTTGAAGTGTTCCAAAATGAATTCATTTGATTCTTCATTTGTAATTGTGTGAATAATGCAGTGCGCAATGATGTGTTTATCATATTTTCTTTCTGTGTTGTTTAATTGTCAATGAGCAATTATTTATTTACTCTAGCTTTTTCATTTACAATGCTCCTCTTAAATTAGAAAAATATTCAAGTCCAAAATCAGACTGCTATTTCTATTTCATATTGAACTGGGGCACTCTGTACATTGCCTAGGTCAGTGGTTCTCAACCTTTTGTATCTGCGGCACCCCTCAGAAAATGCTAGCTCTTAGTTTTCATTTATTTTTTGACTATGGGTAAAGAACAAAGTAATTCTTCTGTTGCAAAGGTCTCAAAGATTGCAACTGGTCAGACTGTTTTTGACTATGGATTCCTATTTGAAACCCTTGGGTTTATTTTGTGTATTATGTATAGATATGTACACACCTAACACTGCACAGTATCCTGAAATGGATCTCCTGGCAACCCCAGGGAATCCTAACTGAAAACCACTATCCTAGATGAATACCCAAAAATACAGGAAGACAGGAAAGAAATTGCAGATTGTAGCTGCCAGTCCCTGCTTCTGATATCCAGAATCCAGTTATGCATGTTATAAGTGCTTTGGGAGAGAGCATTCCCAGGTAGGGGCTGCTGTCAGTTTGTACATTTAGCATATTTTGCATTTCTACTTGCTGACCTGGTGACCTATGTCTTACATAAACAATTTGTGCCTGCGGCAAGAGTAATCTGCCCTAGAAGTTGTATCTGGAGCCATAGTCAGATGTCACGTGGGTTCTTTTGCAGTACTAATTTGTACCAATTCAGGTAAATTGCTAAAGGACTTAATTTTGCCCCTCTAAAAAATTAGCATAGACAAATAAAAAACCATTTTAGCAGTTAGATTAGCTGTGTTTCAGAATTAATTAAAAAAAGATAAAAATAGACAAAAACAAAGTCTAAAGTTGTTAGGTATCAGAAGAGACTAAATAGTCTACTTACAATGACCTTCCAGTCAACAGAATAAAATTTCTGCACCAACCTGGAAGAGGAAAAACAAAGCAAAGAAAATATCATTCTACAAAATCCATAAGAAAGAAATTATAAACTGCTATACAATTTAACAGTACATACTTGTATATTACACTGCTAATCAGAAACTCAAATAACATCATGTTCTTTCTTCCATAATGAAATCTAAATGTACTATCTTCCACAGAAAACTTATTTTTATATTCATACTTTATATATTACAAACTATGAGGGTTAATTCATCTTTTCTGAAAAGGATGAACTAATGGATTAATAAAACAATAGAGTATTAGTGTCAAAATGAGATGCTGAACAACCATCTAAATGTATTTAGATGCGTGCTTTCAAAGTAAAATACAAAGAAAAAGTAACATCACTTAACTTTTTTGCACTGTAGCCTTCTGGCAATCACTAATGCAGTGTTTGTATTCTGTGTTGAGATTATGCACTTGGGTGCTGCATTGAGGTTGCCTGGGCTATTTTGACACCATAACCATACGCTCCACTTTTGCTTCAGTGACTCAGACCAGAGTCAGAATGTCTTACAGCAATATTGAAAGAGGTAGGTCTCAATGAAGAATTATAGGACACAAAAGAAGTGCTTCTAAACACCTAGTACTAGTATTGAAGTGACTCAGGCGGCCTCAGTGTGACATCCAAGCAGGCAATATTTCATACAACAATGACTGTATTAGGCACAATTTTGGCTGGATATAAATTTACCTCCCGTGTTTATAGAAAAAGGAAATACCCAGAAGCTACATAAAGTAAGTACTTGTTAGATAAATACATACATCTGTAGTATAGAAACTTACAAGGAATGAAAGTCACGTAAAAGTGTTAAACACTTCCCCACCAAAACCAAACTTTAATTGCCAGCCAATTCATGACTCAAAACATTTACTTCTCATATGATTATACCAAGTGTGTTTCAATTGTGTGCTGCAATGCCAGCAGAACGGTCTGTCATGGCTTTCAGTTAGTGTCTACACTTCTGAAAGCACAAGTTGTGAATAAAACAATGTGATGTGTACCTAGAAAGAGGCAGACAGCAACATGTGAGCCTGATAGATGTCAGAGCTGAATGGTTAAAAGATGCCTTGGCACAGCTGCGTTCAGGCACATTGCGAGTACCCGGTGCAGGGATTTCCCCTGTAAGGTAGGAAAAGTCCTTGGTGCAGAATCAGAGCCTGCCAAGATTTTGCAGCTGCACTATCGAGTGCATGCTCATGATTGGCTCAGTGTAAATTATGCACACATGGTGGTCAGCAATTGGCTCGCTGGCCGTATAAAAGGTTTGGGTGGTACCCACCCCAGTTGGAGGAGAGCTCGAACACGTGTAGGGAAAGATCCCCAGGTGTATTTCGTAGCCACGGAGGAGGCCTGATCACCCACCAACGAATCCACGTTGTGGTTTCTACGATGTATCCCATACCCCGTGTGAGTGTGAACGTTGGTGTGCCTGTCTATGGTTTTGCTTTTGTGTTTGTCTATGGATTGTGCCTACACTTCATACCTCTTGTATACAGCTTGTAAGTAAAGTTTTTTTGTTTCAACCACTGCTGCTTCTCGTCCAACTAATTCCACTCTATCAGCGGCCCCATTCTGCTGGCGTTTCTCGGCCCCCACAATAGAGTATATTAATATTCTATATAAAGGAGCTGCATGATGATTTGAACAAAGATGGAGAGGAGAGTGTACCCATAGATAACTCAAAATTCCAGCAAGGAACTGAAATAGAAAAAAAAAATTACAACCCTGCTTTTATCAATGGTCCTAGACCAGCAGGAAAACCAACTGTCTTTTCTGCTTTTGGTCAATTATAAGATTTTCCTCTTTTTCCCTCTTTCATCAATTCCTCTGTTCTCTATTCCACATTCATTTTGCTTTGATTTTCACTTTCCCTTTCCTCTTTTCATATATATGTTTGCCCTACTCCATTTTCACCTCTCCATCTCCTCTACTTTTTTGCAGGTATTTATTTGCATCTCACTGCTGTTGATTGCTAGCCTTCCCACTGTGTTGAATGGGCACTTCAGAAAAAACACCCCTCTTAATGTGTCCTGCTGATTTCATATGCTAAAAGATTAGATCTTGTTTCCTGAAGCCCCCCATTCAGTTCCACAGGGGAGATACAGCCCAGCTGTAGTAGTACCACAAATTTAAATCTTTTTTGTAAATGAATAATCTAGAACCAGTACAACAGACGCAGAATCCTCCATACTAAAATATCACTGTATGACAATAAAACACAAAATACAGTCTGCTGTTTTGATCTCCACCTCTCAAAAAGGATGAAGTAGAATTAGAAAAGGTACAAAGAAGGGCAAGCAAAATGATCTGTGGCATGAAGCAGTTGCCTTACCAGGAAAGACTGAAAAGACTAGGATTTTTTAGTTTAGAAAGGAGAAGCCTAAGGGAGGACACAACAGAAGTCTATAAAATCATGAAGTGCATAGATAAAGTGAACTGGGAACTATTGTTCACCAAGGGCTGGGATGCTGGGGCCAGGTGGGGAAGCCATTGATGAGGCTGGGAGAGAGGACAGGGGACGGGGGTTCGTGGCAAGGCCCTCCGCACAGGATGAGGAAGGCAGTGGGGATTGCACCCCACCCCCAGCCTGGCAGGGGGGCACTGAGTGTGTGGCTTTTTTTTCTTTTGTTTCCTTTTTTTTTTTTTTTTTTTTTTTAAGAGCTGAGACTTTGTGACTGGGCAGGGCAGCCACTGATGGGGCTGGGAGAGCAGGAGAGGGACGGACATTTTTTTGGCCATTTAAAGAGTTACAGAAAGACTAAAATACAGAGGACAAATGCACACGTTCACAGGACTTACTTTATGATCACACAGTTTACTTTAAGGCATATGATCATAGACTGGGTCCTGCTTGTGCACACATTTGCCAGTGCTGGAAGCCAGGCTGGGAACCCAATCCAAATAGTTGGGACGGGATGGGGGGAAGAGCAGGCAGATCCACAGTGGGGTTGGAAGGCTAAAAATAGTCTGGTCAGGGTGGGGGTGGATATGAAAACTTCAGTTCTGGGCTGTCTCAGCCTTGGGGATGCACCTCAAATACGTACTGGGCACAGGTTAGCTTAATGTAGTTAATACACCTCCTCAGGTGAACTAAGTTAGATTGGGCTGGCCATTTTTTGCGTGATCTAAACTCCCCAAACATATGTACAGTTCAGCACTTAGATTGACCTAACCCTAGTTAGGTTGATTTAAGTATAATATTTGCATTTACCCAAAAAACCCCAAATACATTTGGGATGTGCAATCTGCAAGTACTGTTTAGATTATTTTGTATTTTTAAGATGACAGAGAACTAGAAGAAAACACAGATGGCTCCTACTACCTGCCAAGTCCTAGATTCATATATTTCTGACAGAATTTGATAGGCATGTGATGTCAGACAGAATCAGAAGAACAGACACTAAAATTTCAACACTTTGTATTCCAAATGATGAAATATATGGAAATAAAAGAGGACTATCTTGTAAGTGTCTAAAAATAAATGGCTCATAAGGGCATATATCAGAGTATTTCTAGATTGAGACAAATCTTCTACCCTATTATATTTTTGTCATAAGATGTCATATATTTGTTCCTCAGTAAAGAAAAAAACACGGATATCGACTTCCCATTTAAAGTACGCTTTATTGTTCCCTAATTAAAAGCTATATAAAAGAAACAATTTATTTTCTAAGTTTTTCAACAAATTGGTAAAAGCAAAAACCATGATTTTTTCATTCACTTTGTTCAATAGTTATAACAAATTTACTTAAATATTTTGATTTAAAGAAAACCCTATATTTCTCCAATAAGAAAAATCACAACAGAAGTGAAAAATTTCATTTTTTTATTTATCAGTTTCATTTATATATTTTTATCTGATGTTAGAAACATCACAACAATTAAAACAAATTATGTTTATAAAAAGTGGAGATCTGGAATGATGCTTCATTATAGATACCTGTACACAAAACTGTTTTCCAAACTTGCTACATTCGAATTTGATGATCTGGAGTAGGATTAGGTCATGGACAGGGATAGACATATAGAAGCATTTTGCAAAAAAATCTGACCAGTGAAACTCTAGGAGCTGTCAGCAAAAGAAATTCAGATCTTAGCTGAGCTTGCAAATTAGGGCTAAGTACAGACAGCTAAAAAGGCCAAAGCTGAATTGATTTGATCTTTACAGGTTAGTCAAAGCTGTGTAGATTGAACTGATAAGCAAGTGAACAGACATTCACTTCTGATTCTGAACATGCACCCTGCAGTGACCCAGGCCAGAGGCTGAAGGGAACTAGAGAATAACTCCCTGCTCAGCTGGAGTAGACAGCTTGGGCCAAGCCTAACCTGCCCAACCTGCAAAATGGGAGTGAGGGGTGCAAAAGAGGTTGTGGGGGAGGTGCACAATATCCTGGGATGCTGTGAGATGTGAGTTAACTTGAATCTGGAAGGGTTCTGGGATAGAAGTTTAAAAAAAATAATTTAACCTAAATCAGTTAAATCAGATACTACATCCATCCAGGGTTATCTTAAACTTGTTCTGGCCATTTTGAAAGCCATTTTTCTGCACTGACCTTCTGTTGCATTACACATTTGAACTGGTTTCTGATCACTTACACCAGTTTATGTGTAATTTCTGTCCCTAGCCTAGGTGACCTGGGTTTTCCAGGTCAAAACAAACGTTGTAAAATACCAATACAATAAAAAAGGACAGCCTTCATATTCTCAAAATTATTCACCTGATATAGGCAGAAAGCTATTGTATTTTGAGTCACCTGGAATTTCCAAATCCTCCTTGAGGAGCTGTCTGAGTATTTTTGCACAGGTCTGAACAATGAATATCTCATTTAGAAATGCTCTATTGCAAAGAAAATAAGTTGTCGAAGACAAAACTCATATTGTCTTAATGGAGGATAAAAGTGCCATCTTTCAAAGTAAGTCTGGAGTATTGTTGTAGTCATAAGGGTCCAGGAAATGTAGGAAAGGCAAGGATTTGGCAAATGGCACCTCAATTAAGAGTCAATATGTTTTGCCAAATAATTGCCAAATAATTTATTAATAAAATGAAACAGGCTTGTCAACCACTCTCAGGGATGATATTGCAGATGAAAAAATTGTGAGTTATGGGATGGTTACTCAGGAGTATGAGCAGAGAAATAAGAACAGGAAGATTTTAGATTCAGTACCAAAATTAAAACATCACAGAACTTATTCTCTTTATTAAGGTGAGTATCCTTCAAATTCCATGTCACTAACCACGGGTAAGCTGAGCAGATTGTTTATTAAAAGACTGTCTGTACATGAATTGTTGTTTTATTTTGTCCCCATTTTGAGAAAGTATCAGTACTTCTCTTGTCAGACAACTGGAATGGATTCCCAAACATGTCACTGCTTAACTGGCATATCATCATATATGAATACATTTAATGCAAAACACTCACACTTGTCACTTCATGGATACAACATGAAAATTTGAAGTACAGAATATTCAAATAATGCCATGTGTAGATTTTCAACTGCAAAATTTTCATATTGCAGATGTGCAAAGAGTTTTGGCATACTGCTGTTGTCTGTGAATCAATTCTCTTGTAGTTAACAACTTTGAGAAACATTTTATTCATCAACTGAATGTGTCTGATTAATACACATAGTAGACAGACAAGAAGTGCAGTGTCATACACCCATAATTATTATATGATTTTGTTAGTAACAAAATTAAGAAAATTATCTAACTGGGAAAGCATTTTAACCAAATGCATGTAAACATCAAATCAAAAGACAAAACTACACGTTCATCAATAACAGGCAAGTACTTAGAACACAGTGATTTTTTAAAAACTGTCTCACTTATGCCAAGTAGACAGTTCTACTTTTCATTAAGCAAACTGCAAAATCACTGAAGCATAATTCTCCTCTTTTGGGAATAGTTCCAGGATATTTTTCATATACCATGCATCTTTCCCCTTTATTTTCAGAGGAGGCTGCTTATCTTAAAATGTCAAGTGAAATGGTGTATCATTCATAGTCATTTGTTAGGCAATCCCCCTTCAACACTGGAAATAATTTTCTCAAATGCAATATGGTACAGTAACACCTAGCACAGTTGTGTTTCTTCACATAAGTCACATTGTAAAGGGCTTTTAACTTGGACAGTAACTTTTATTTTACTGAAATTGGCTAGTCATCTTCATTTGTGAAATGACAATATTTCCATAAAGTAGAGGGGACAGTATCTCCTGACTATTTTTGTTGTTATCATGATCATCATTTAAATGCACGGACACACTGCTTAGACCCAAAAGTTTAAAAAAGAACAAAAACCAAAACTAGTTATACGTTTGGATTATGTGGCTTTAACCAGGATGGCTCAGGAAGCATCTGATATTGGTCATTACTTAAGAAGGCAGATCTGACTAAATGGGCTAATTGGATATAGTATGATACTTTCTATGTCCCAAGAAAATAGTAGTTAATTAACAGAAGAACATGCTTTTATCTTGTTTTTGGGCTTTGTGGACTCAGCACAAGAGGGCACGGTTATAGAAAGAACCACAGCTTTAGCTAAGCTTAGAACAGGATTTCTAGTGGCTTCTAGTACTGTAAATGCTGGAGTAAACTGTAAGAATACAAAGCACACAACCGTATCTTGCACAAATTCCCAGAAAAAATAAACTTTGGACTAAGAGGAGGCTAGATGAACATCTTGCTGGGGTCGTTTAACTCCAGTGCTCTTTCCTGCCATGACAGGGGGTCGGACTTGATTATCTGTCAAGCTCCCTTCCGACCCTACAAACTATGAAACTATGACAGTTTTTTGTAAACCAATCACATGTAGATACAGTAAGAACTGTGATCTCTCAAGATTTCTGGCCAGAAGATCCTCCATGGAAATCATCTTTCTACCAGGAAAACTGACTGCTATATTTATACAGGAGAGGAAATACGAGCTCTTGTGGTACTTTGTAGACAGCCTGAAACATTTTTTTTTGCGGGGGAGGCAAGGGAAAAACTGGTAATAGATGAAACATCTAAGCAGTTGATCTTGAGAGTCTTCTTTGGAGAAAGGACTATGAAACCATGTCTTAAATGGCAAAATACTATATAGCCAGGACTATGGAATGCTCGCCCTACATAAAAAAGTAAAATATAGAAATTGTACAGATCCAGAGCCTGACCCCTCCACTTGCCAGTCTGGCCTAATTTAAATCTCTGTAAAGGAATATGGAGTTGGAAAAATTCAAGTAAGGCTTTGGTCACCTCCTAAATAGACTTTTTTTTTAAACTGTGGAGTTCAAGAAATACACCACTGTAGTGTTTAGGTAGGAGGAAAATATAATATAACCTCTGAACTTTGGTGTCAAAGGTTTGTGTTTCCTTGAGTGGGAACGGCATCTTTCCTGACTAAATGTGAACGGGGAAGTAAGATCAAAGGGACTAAAGCATAGGGCTCCACTGTTCTGATCCTGTTACAATTAGCACTAAATAGAGGTATAATTATATGGTCAGGTACCCATGGCAGCTGCCACGCAGGGGTAACAACAACTTCTGGTTGCCATCATGCTACCAGCCTGACTGAGGCTGCGACAGCAGCTGTTTTTTCCTGCCCTTCTCCCAAGGTGGTTCTTGGGGTGACTGCCTTGGTAGCTCCACCTTAATTACACCACTGCCACTGAAGGAAGGGATAATTTTGCACTGAACTAATACTCAGAAAAACTAAGTTCAATTACTGAACGCTGTCTTTGAATAGGTCATTAAATCTCTCCAAACCTCAGTTCTCTTACTACAATGGAAATACATTTTGGAAGTGCACAATTAAGGGTAGGTACTTTTTTAAAATGTGTCTTATAATGAGTTTTTTTCTGCAAAACTTGTTTATTTTGTCTACTGTCATGCAAAACTTGTCCTTATTTTGAGGCATGTTCACTGGTTCCCCAGACACCACATCCTTTAGAGGAAGTGGGCTCTTTTCTCTTGAGTAAAAAAAAACAGAGTTCTTTCATTTCTAGTAACCTAGGTTAAAAGTAGCATTGGTGGGTCCTAGATGTTCTACCAAGCCCCATCAGTGAGGAAAGATTAGGTCAATATGGAACCTTGAGCAACGACAGGGAAACAGAAGCTTTGGATTGACAGAAACTGCAATTTTGGAGAATAAAGTGTGTGTCTTATGTGCCTACACATTTTTCTCTACTGATAACCTAGGAACCAGGGCTGGGGTGACTGCCATTTGGGAACTAGAGTTGCAGCAGAGGAGTTGGACGGGCCAACTGGTGGTGATATAGAGATATGAAATGCAAGACAAAACCTGGATGTAATGTCTTAGGGGCAGTCCAAAGTGATGGTAACTTTGAATTTCCTTGATGCTGTTGGCTTATGTCTGACTTTTAAAGTTGTTTAATATAATAGTTTATATTTAAAATATATTAGATTGCTTCCAAGCAAGTCTGAATTTGGTTTATAAGCAAATAGATCATTATATTCGATTTGGAGGACTATACCAAAGTTTCAGACTAATTGTTACCTTCACTGACTAGAGACTTAGCTTGCTTTTAACCCTGAGGACTGTATGTGGATTTTGTTTTCATTTATTTTTCGAATGGGGCATAATTATTTTTTTTCCATTTATGCAACTTTATTTAAATCCTTTTTGCCCTTTCATTGCCAACTGTCTCATTAGTATACCTTCACATTTTTTTCTGATGGCATTCTAAGCCCCAGGGATATCATTGACCAGTTAATTGGATATAAAACTTTAAACCAAATATGATCTCAATAGCCAAAACTTGATAAGGAGGAATCTTAACCTACAAATACAAGATGGCTTTGAGACAGATGATAAGATGTTGAAATGCTGAGTTTAGAAGTGGGATTTCCAACATAATAATATCATAATGATCATGGTTTAATCTAGTATTTACATAAATATTAAATATATTCAGAAATTTTCAAAGGTAATTAATTCCTAGTTAAACATCTTCTTTTATGCATCACTGAACTACTCCACACTCAGTAAACCATCCAAAATTTGTCAATCACTATCCAGTTCTCACCAAGGACTTAATACCAGATAGCTGTAGTTAGGTTACATATTACTAACATTCCTTTAATTTTGTAATATTTAGAACACTTACTATGAAATACAGTATTACATCATTAAAATTAACCTCTAGTTGTTAAAACTGAATAAAGCAATTATTCAAATATAACCTCTTTTTTATACTGCCTGTTCAGAACTCCAAAGCAAATTATTGGCTGGAATTAGGTAAATATTTTTAGTTAACATTTTTCTTCTAATTAAAACAAAATGCCAAATTTTGAAATGGTCCAGATTCTATTCCACATATTACATGTTTAAGGTGACTTAGGTACCTAAGTGTGACTCTATTCCACCCTGCTTGCATCTCTGCAAAACTGCTAGAAAAAGAGATGCATTCATGGATTTTCAGAGATTTAAACAGTGTGCTGTACAATCTATTTCATTGTTTGTACGCATTTGTGAAAAATTAATTTTGTCCTCATAATGGGCAGTCATTTAAAGTGAAGAGAGAAGTGCATGAGGTGGAAGTTATAATTGCTTACTTACAGTTTTTATGCAGGATTAGTAAAGAAGAACAATAGACAGCAGTTATGAGACTAGACAAGGAAACACAGAACAGGAGAGAAAAGGCTATTCTTCTGAGATGATTTAACAAGGGTATCATAGGGTGCCTATACATGTGCAGAGAGGCTGCTCTGACACGCTGTAATTACAACGCGTCCAAGAAAACTTGATTAATCGAGTCTGCTGGAGCATGGTAATTAGTTACTGTATTGCAGCAGACTCCAGTACTAAATGCATCAGCATCCTTGCACTGAAAAATGGCAGTGGGAGTGCTTTAACTAAAGCTTGTTCAATTACCTTTAAAGTGTCCTGCCGCCATTTTTCACTACAGGGACACTGACACACGTGATGCTTTGGGTGCTTTAATTAGAGTGGATCTTGGAGCCCCCACCTCCTGGATCACATCTATAAACACCCATAGTACTAAATATAGTTTTGGTGGACGCCTGCCCACCAAGAACTAAAAAGATGCCATTGACCTCTAATGTAAATTACTATATACTTGGCTTTACAGACCAAAACTGGATTTGAACTTTTGTTCTGCAGGTTTTCACTAATATAAACAATATGCTGAACTATATTTTCATCCAAACAATAATATTATATTAAAATCCTCCATTAATTAAATATAACATTGCTTAAAATATGAACGCAAACTAAGTCACTTAGTATGTCATCTTGAAAGGCGCTTCAAACCAAAATACATTAATGCATTGCACTGACAAATTAACTTGTATTTTCTTTCTCCTAGTCTGTTTGAAAATAAAATGCCCATGGCAACATAAGTCAATCAGCTGAAAGTTTTTGCAGTTTTATATTAGATTATTTTATTTTATTTCTCTTAATCCCCATACCCTTATACCTTCAAAACACTGTAAACCACTTACCTTTTCATATTTGCCCAGCACGTTGCCTTGACTTGCTGAAATCTGAACAGTATTAAGAAAGACACTAGTTAAATGCAAGGGACCCAATCCTTTTTTTTAAAAAAGAGGAATGTCATTATTGACTTCTCTGGGACTGGGTCCATCATCTTAAAAGACAGGAAAGGGACTGAAATAGACCTAGTCAGACACATGTTAAGCTAATAGTATCATGTAGTTCAGTGAAACACTGTGTTCACTTTCTGGTTTTTAATGCTCCCTTGTTAGAAGAAAAAAAGACAAATAAGAATTTACTGACTTGGACAATGTAAAAATATACTAGATTATTCTATAGAAATTAATTCAGAACCAATGCAAAGCAGAGGAGGCCAATTCTTATTAGCTAAAACATAATCAGTAAAAAGATACAATTAAAAAATATGAGCTAAAATCATGGGTGCCAGGGTACTATAATGCACAATATTCATGTCTAAAAGTGTTGACTAATTTATGTAAACACCAAAGTAACTAAATTGTTTCTGGGTTATTGGTCTCTTAATCTTGTATATTAATTCAGGTAATGTACCACTACCACTATCTTCTATTTAATTATTTTTATTTATGTACCATTAAGCTCCATTTTCATTACTTTTGTTGTGGAAAAAAAAGAAGGATGAATCCACTGTATTTGTATAGTGCTGTCATCTCATTTGCAATTCTCAAAGGCTCTTTTTTCTTGCTGGAGGAGTATTCTTTGTCATTCTTTAAAAGCAGTTTTTATTTCTTTAATTAGGAGTTTCTAACAGGACGCTCTCTGTGAACTCTTAACATTTTAATATACTTCTGCCTCACTACCCCAGCTGATTGTTTCAGAGTTTGTGCAGAACACATTCCTGATCTGCACGAAAGCTGCTTTTGAGGCCTTTCATATTCTGCCATAATCCCTTGGTAATTACAAAAGCTTCTCTCTGCAACAATAGGCAAATCTGAGGGGAATTTTTGTGGTTCTGCATCACACATGAAATTGTACTTGAATGTTTCAGCTAAATTTGCTTCCCAGAAGCCTTAAAGTTATACAACAATTCTCTGAAATGCCAAGACATAGGGCCTGAAAGGTTGTAGAGACAGTGACAATGTCTATGCAAAATACTGATTAAATAAAGTATAAAATGTAAAGTTCTGATAAAAGCATTAGTTTAAAAGTGGTTAAATCCTCATTATAAAAGCAAAGATAACAGAGCTTAAACACATTTATTTTACAGCTGATAACCATTAATCATCTTCACTGATTTTTTCCCCCATAGGATTTTTAGAGCTCTTTTGTATGTTCCCCTGTAATTATTTATACATTGCACTTTTTACTGAACAGGCACCTCTTTTCCTTTCCCCTCATTAGTTGCTGTCAGAGAGAGTCCCTGCCAACTTTGTTACTGAGCTGCAACTACTGCTTCAAATATATAACCTGTAAGATACTACTTGACAGACCAGCCTGCACCTTTCTAGCTACTGTGCATATATTAAAAAAGTTATAATACATAACTTAAGTGCAAAAATCACCTATTCCTCCACATTTTCTTTCTAGTGTTTTTTTCCTTTTTCCCTCTGTGAGATTCCCATCATATATAAAAAAAAAAAATTACATGACCAATTTCATGTACCTGTTAAGATTTCCTTAAAGCACTTAGTACAGTTAAGTATTTTTTTGCAAATATATAATTGGTCTAATAAAATATATCACCTCTGCCATGAGTTCTGATTCATTTTGCCTGTAGATCAATACAGTTACAACCTTCATACCTGAAACCTAGTTCAGCTCTAAATTCTGAAGAGGAATTAAACAATATACATATATATCCAAAATACTGTGATGCATTGGATCTACAATTCGATCAAAATTAACATTAGTGATTGCCACTAATTCCATCCCATTTCTTTCATTTTGTCCCAGTACCAAAAGGCAGAAAGAACAACCAAACCAAACTAACAAACCAAACCAACCAACCAACCAACCAAAACTACAGCAGCAAAAAACCCTCCCCAAACAAAACAAAACAAAACAAAACAAAACAAAACAAAACAAAACAGCCATTGCAGTAGAACTAAAAAATCTGATCAAAAAGTGTCATTTAGAAAACTGCCCGATTACCCCTCTTTTGAATGGACTTTCCTCTTCTTGAAATCTAGGCCATTTAAAAAGGAGAGAGAATGGTGAAAGTGAGCCTCCTCTTAACGCTTTGCAGTGTTAAAATAATTTTTCCTACTTTTTCCCTTAAAAACAATGTTTTGACTCTGGTGTGTGAATGTCCTCCACAAAGAATAGGACTCGTCCATGCCTCCGCTTACTCTCTCATTCTGCTCATGCATGTGAGCATTAATGATACTGCCAGAGTTAACCCTGAGCAGATCAGAAGTGACTACATGGCTCTGGGCACAAGGGTGGAAGGGATAGGGGGCCCAGGTGGTGTTCTCATCAATGCGTCTTGTCAAGGGTAAAGGACCAGCCAGAGGCAGACACATGCTGGAGATCACAGACACAGCTGCAGAGATGGTGTTGCCACCAGACTTCTTCAACAGTGGGGTGGTGATCTAGGAAGATGTAGAAATGTCTGACCCAGAAGAAGTGCCTGGGCAACAAGGTTCAGTCCTGTTCCCAGGCTGCTGCACCCTTGGCTTGTGCTTTTAGTGGCTTTTTGACAGATTCTCCAGGTACCTGACCCAGCTTGCCCATGGACCCAGAGTCTCGCCTGACCCTTTAGATACTTGACCAGTTCAGGTGTGATTTCCTGGATACTTGACTAAGCTAGCTTCCTGACCCTGCGCTCTGCCTGACCTTTTGGATCCCTGACTCAGTTTCCCAGAAGGATCTTCCAGCTATGTGGCTTCCCTACACTCCATGTTAGTACACTTCCCTCAGGTCTTGATTGCTTCTCCTGACACTGAGGTAACTCCCTGACCTGGCTCCTTATGACTTGGCATGTGATTTCCAAATTGCAAGCCTTGGTTCTCATAAAGGACTTTAAATACTGAGACATCTGCTGGGAGGGAAACACAGCAATACATAAGCAGTCAAGCCAGTTCCTGGAGTGTGTTGGGGATAACTTTTCAGTTCAGATGGTAGAAAGGCCAGTGAGTGGGAAAGCCCTTCTTGACTTACTGTGATGCTACAAAGGACCTAGGGGTTACAGTAGACCATAAGCTGAATATGAACCAAAAGGTGCTCTTTTTTCAAAAATGGTCAACGACATGCTGGCCTGTGTAACAACAGGAGTGTCACTTGATATGAATGAAAAGAAATGATTCTTTCACTCTGTTCAGCACTAGCAAGGTCTCACCTGGAGTAGCGTGTCCAGTTTTAGATCCTACACTTTAGGAAGGTTGTGGAAAGTTTGGAAAGAATCTAGAGCAGGACAACAAGAGGCCTGGGAGATGAGACTTATATAGAAAGGCTGAAAAAGCTAGGGTTATCTTGGAGAAGAGACGAATGAAAGGGGATTTGATAAAAGTCTTCAAATACCTGAAGGGCAATTACAGAGAGAGGTTGGAGATGGGCTTTTCTTTATGACTGTATGGGACAGACCTAGGAGCAACAACCTCAAGCTGCAGCAGAGGAAATTTAGACTTTCTGACTATGAGGGTGGTCAGGCATTGAATAGGCTACCTAGAAAAGTTGTGGAAGCTCCATGCTAGGAAATTTTCAAAAGCAAGTTAGACAGACACTTGGCAGGGATGGTCCTACCTTGTGCAAGGGGCCAAGCGAGATGACCTTATGAGGTCCCTTCCAGGTCTTCTCTCCTATATTTTTTGTTAATTTAATTAGTGAGAGCTGAAAACAGTAAAACTGAAAATAGGGTTATGCAAGCGATCTTTCAATTTGATGGAACAAAATTCGAAGAGAAATTGCATTTGGATCAAGCTGAAACACGAAAGTGTTTTTTTCACTGAAATGGAGAAAGTGAGGAAGTAGTATCCTACCAACCAAAAAGTGGGAGACCTGGTTTCACTTCTCTCTTCTGCCTGAGTGGACTGGAAAACATATCCTCCACCTCCATAGCGAGAACTCTAACCACTATGCTACAGGACAGGGGTCCTCAGCGGGTGGCTAATGGGCCCTGTGTGGCCTCCAAAGTTAGCATGAAACCTGCTCAGCTGCCACTGCCCCTCCTCTCTCCCATCCTGAAAGTTGTTCCCACCTTAGGCCCCAGTGGTTGGGAAGGGGCAAGCGTGCCTCAACTGCATGCACAGCAAAGAAGAATATTGGGCTGCCTGCCAGCTAGGTTGTGTGCGTGGCCAGCAGAAGAGAGGAGAGGAGAGGAGAGGAGAGGAGAGGAGAGGAGAGGAGAAGAGAGGAGAGGAGTGCTGCACATGCAGTTGGGAGGGAGCTGGGCTGTGGGGCCAGAAGGAAACTGCCTGTGCAATGTAGGGCTGATGAGGAGTGCTATATGTACAATGCAGGAAAACTGGGCTGCATGTGCTGTGGGGAGCTCAGGATGGGCCCTGCAAGGCTAGGAGAGTGGGAAGCCAGGCTGCTCCCATGATGTAGAGGAACTGGGGAGGGGCACGCACTCTCCCCCAGGGCACATGACCCCTGGGTCTGTAGCTTGCATGGTCTGAGACCATCTGCTTGGGAGTTGGACAGTCCACTCTATAGCCCCTTTCAAAATGATTTTACTTTCTATAATATTTATATAGTCTATGAGCTAAATAGAGAATGTGAAAAGGCTTCTATTGTCTGGCAGTTAGAGTATTTACCAAGGACATCCAGATTTCAATCTCTGAGCTGATGAATATATTTCAGCATTTTATGTAAAGTGAAACAATATGACCAAGAGTGACTTGACCATTCCATTACACTACACCATGATCATCACTGGGTACGATCTTGAGAGGAGATACTGTTTCAGGTTCACTCTGGAGAGCAAGGTCTGAATCTTAGTTAAGTAACCTAAAACCAGGGCTCTTGGGTAAAAATGGGAACTACCTCTTGACCCAGTTTTGTCAATATATCTTCCTCTTCCCTCCTCTTCCCCCACCCCTGTCCCCCCAATTAAACTACTTGGTGATTTGTATCTGAATTTAAAAATAGTTTCAAGTCAGCCAAAACCATATTTTTTGGTAAATAAATTATTCACAAAATAAAAAAATCCCAGATATTCTCCCAGATTCTTTACCTAATGCTGAGTACAGAAAATAAAACAAATTTTAAAAAGAGGGGTTTTTTTGCTATCTGACCTCTTTCATTTACAGTAATCTTAAGTCTCACAGTTGAAAGTATTATTTATAACAATAATAGATAAGAATTGTTCAAGGAGAAGTGTCAGTTTTAAGCTGACTGTGTCATTCTAACTCAGAGAACTACAACCTTGAGTGCCTCCAATCATCACTACTGCGGTTTCATCACACAAGAAGAAAAGTAACTTCTCAATTGACCAAATCCAAAATTATTTAATGTTTTATAGGTCAAAAACAACACCTTATCCTTATGATAGAATATGCTGTGGGAAGCACTGTTTAACAAGTCATTAGCTACATTCTGTACTAATTTAAGTTTCTGAAGTAACTTTAAGGTACAACCCCCATGCATAGTATATTACAGAATAAACCAGACAAAGACATTGGTAATAATAATGTAAAGAACACATCTCTGGAAGAACCCCCCCCCCCACTAATTTTATCATAAAACAAGGATGAGGAGAAAACAGTGATGGGGAGAAAAGTGATCATGGTTGCAAAATTTCTTCAAGGTAATTAAACCACTCTCAGGGCTGTATATATTTTGAAACAAGGGCTTTTTTTTGGATAAAGAATAAAGACCTAACATTACCACTGTTTCATTATATCGACAGCCCCAATACAATACCTGGCTCTGATTACAGAGATAAACTGTTAGTTTTATATTCTGTTAGTTTTATATCCAGACAAGACTTTGATATTGTCAATCTCTGTGGCAAGGTTGATAAAGAACTGAAAGTACTTACCAACAGAATGGAAGAGATGGTTAATACCAAAGTACTGAAACCCAGCAATCAAGAACATCTATATCAACATCAAAAGAATCAAATACTAAAAGATCTTCCCACAATCTTTTATAATGGGCCACAAAGTCATTGGCTATGAAGTCACGGTCCATTATAATCTGCCTAATACTCTTTAATCTCTGTACTTCACAAATGGTAACAACCCGCTTGAAGAGTGTTGCTCTTTCACTTAGTAGGTTTCTGCTCCGTCTTCTGTTGTTGGCTACCTCATAATTTCTCTTATAGGCTGCCTTTATTTACTCATGGAGTTCTACATAAGCACTTGTTCCATCTGCTATTTAGCTCTGCTGCAACTACTTCTCTTCCAGAGACCTGAGGAAGGTTTACTTTATAAAATCTGGCAGTAGCAGAAACTGCCTTTGTCTCATATAATTGATGTTGTCCCCCTGCGACTGACCCTGAATGAACATATAAAACCAATACCTATTACCTTAAAAGGAATTCCCTTCCAGATCAAAGATAATGAATGTCTTCTTGATGCTGAAAAGCCAGAATTCTTGTCCTGGATTCCAGTGGTTAAAACAATTATGGTGACTGACTGCTTCCTATAGATATTCATTTTTTATTACTATATGTATCAAGTTAATTGTTGCAATTAGTACAGCAAAGCTAATCTGGTTAAATTCTTGCAAGTTTTTGCCAGATTTCCCTGATGAGTCAAATGTGACTGAATAGGTCAGCTCAGACAAATCCAGAATTCATGCCATAAGGTTGGACTTGGTAATCATCTTAAAGTATTTGGAAACGGTATGTAAATAAAATGATAAGGTAAAATGTTGAACTGCCATTGCTATACAGACCAAATTTAATCTGTAGCCTCCTTTTTGGCAAGAATCAACACATTTATTTGTGTATTTGAGGATGAGTCTTGTGGTGTACTGCTGAAAGGTACAAAGAGATGCATTGGCTGCTTTACAGAGTGTTTGTTTTCATCCTTGGTGTAATGATGAACTTTGTTTTGTAGGCAATATGTCATATAATATTTATAGTTCTGATTTAAGGTATGATAGTAACAATAATAGCTATTATTATTGGGGTTTTAGCAATTGAAAAAATATAGGAGATTATAAAAGTTTTGAAGGAAAATAATATGCAGATTTTTTTCCCTTTAAAAATGGTGATTACCACTTATTTAGAACTGCAGGTGTTTGGAAAACTATAGATTAGGGTGCAGAGAAATTATGAACATTTCTCTGCCTGTTAAACTTCAATATAATTGTATATTCCTCAAAAGCAACTAATTAGGACAACTAATTTTTTAATGTAATATTTATTCAAGATAAGCAAATATCTGGGATAAGTATTTGCAACAGCATTTTGTATATAAGGTTTTTAAAATGTCGTAATAGTTTTAAACACACATTCATCTTAAACTAAATATTTACCTGAAGGTAAAAATGAAGCAGGGAATTATTGGACAAACATATACTTGGAAAAAAAAAATCACTTACATTGTGGCAGCACTTCAGCCACAAGGACAAATCTCAGGTGAGATATTCTGTTTGTTTTTTTTTAAATTACACAATTCTTAGATTTGCTTTATATACAAAAAAGATAAGTAGGATAAAGCTGTGGCCCATTAAATTCAATTCCAAAACCCAAATTCACTTCTGCTTGACTATCATTTCATCCAGTTTTGTTAATAAAACAGCACAGTTAATATTTGTATTGATCAAACTAGATTTATGAACTGGATTAATGAAGTAGATTCTCTTCTCTTAAATTCAGAATCAGCTTTGTACTTCCACCTTGGTAAAAGCTCTGTAAGGCTAGTGAATTCAATAGTATTGTTTTGCACTTAAATTTGGGCATATGCTTAGGTATATTGCCTAATCAGGACCTAAATCACCTTGAAATGATGGGAACTGTTTACATTTTTTCTTTCTTTCAGCACTCCATAAATGGCTTCCTTAGGCTTATGCGCACAGAAAAATAAATTGTTTGGCTGCTGCTGGATGGGGTGAATCTTCCAACACAAACTTGCTAAACATTTTTCTGTAGTCAGCAGTACCTCAAGTATATTACACAAGATAATGGTTAATCTAGTTATCAGCACTTGGTACAAAACAAATGAAATAACTGTGCATTTTACACACAAACACACGCACATATATGTGGGCATGTATATAACACCTAAATGCATTTTAACAACAAATTACATATATACACAAACTCAAACACATGCACTTACAGGTAGAGATTTTTTTAGAACAGGATACAAATAGTTAGCTCCATTTATTTCTGTTTTAGGGTTTAGATATTCCTTCTAATTTTCTGTGCTCTTGTGAATCTGAAACCTTAAGGGAAAAGACAACAAACAAATGCTATTACAGTACACATTTCTAAGCAGCAGGAAGTCTCTAGTAAGTGTCAGACAGATCAGGATTTTATTTTATATATAAACAGCCACTATCAGGTAAAGTATTTCAAAAGGTCATATATGCATCGATACCAATTTAGATTTTCAGGAGGCCTTCATGGAGATTAAAATATTGAAAAACTTAATTTGAAAGGTATAATTTATCTTTAAAATGGAAAAACAATTGCATTTGTACATATCTTCCAAGGGATTGCATCTGTGACTGCTTTCAAATGTGCGTGTGAAATGACTTTCTAGAATAAAGGAATCTGTTTACATATTAAATATATATACACACAGATATAAGTCTCTACTTATACAAACACACATTATGAAAAATACAGGTATATCATCCACCATGCACAATTATAAATGGTTTAAATTTTAAGAGCATGTTTATAATTATTAATAGTCTATGAACAGAATGCAAACTGGAGTTCTCTAAACATGGAACCACATGAATGAAATTACACAGAACTTTTGGGACCTTGAAGAACTTAGGCATGTTTCTTAAAGGATGCATCAAACCTAGTTGCAATTATATAGCACAAAATTTAGAGCTGTCTTCTCACCTGTCTCACCTAGAGGAAAAAATCATACCAAATAAATTATAAATGACAACAACAAAAATAGTAATAATCATGAGCATGATGATGATGATGAAAGAAAGAAGGATTAGAATGGATTTGAAGATGTGTTATCATAATAAAACTAGAGCACACGCACAATACACTATGCCTCCATTTCCTGCTTCCTCTACTACGTCTCCATTTTGTTTATTTTGATTGCTGTTACTTAATAAGTAGCAACGAGTTAAAACTAAATGATATTCTGAGCCATACAATGTGACATTATCCTCAGATGTGGGGACTTATTCTGACATTTGTCATAAACACTAGTTTAATTTCCTTTCTTAGTTGTTTTAAAGAAAATACTTTGCACAAAACATAAATGAGCAAAATTCTTCAATGGATAAAGAAAAGAGTATCAAGGCAGGGGAGATATACTACAAGCCATGTGGCACCAGATTCCTTGACAATCTCTAGTTACCTCATATTAGAGTGGATCCACAGGGTTAGATGCAGAAAAGGTGCATTGGCACAGTTGTGCTCCCTTTCAGATCATTCAGTGGGAATGGGAGTAGCAGCCAGGGACATAAATATTTAAGTCTCTGAAACAGATAAGAATCCCCTTCTTTCCCTTCCCCTCCATGTTCAGCAGTACGTCTCTCCTTCCCTCCCACTACCTGCCATCCTACCTACCAATTCCATTGTCCCCAGCTGCCCCAAGGGCAGGGGGAACTCCAGAGCAATCCCTGCCTTGCCCTAGTTGGGTTTAGCCAGAGACAGCAGTGGTGGCAGCAAACAGGATTTTCCTCCCTGTTTAGTCCCATCAGGCATTCCCTGCCAGCCCAAGAGGAGATGCATGTAGGGGGGAAGCTGTTTGCTACTGCTGCTATCCCCAGCTGATCCTGGCTCCCTGCACAGCCCAGGTGGAGTAGGTCAGTAGTAGCTCCAGAGCTCCCCCTGCCTACTGGCCAGACAGGGACTATCGCAGCAGTGGGTATCTAAGGGGGAACAGGAGTAGGGTTGAGATGCCACTTACCACATAGAGGAAGGAGAAGGTGCTACAAGTAGACATAGGGGTGAGTGCAGAAGGGAGAGATTCCTACCTGATTTGGTGACTTAAAAAGTCCCAGGCTGTTGCTCCTCTTGGGTGGTTTTCTTCCCCAGTTGTAGATGGTGGGGAAGCCTGGGAGCTGGGGTGCAGCCATTGCCAGTTGCTGTTCCTGCACGTCCCTTTACAAAATCCTGAATCTACCTATGTACTGAAATACTGGAAGCATGATAGCAACTGTATTTGTAAACTGACTTAGACTGCTTTGGGCCACTGCTTTAAATATTTAGGCCTTTCCATTTTCTCCCCCATCTTTATATATTATTATTAACAGAGCCTTTTTCATAACAAGACTTCTCTTTGAATGGACAAAGAAGAGAAAAGAGTGGGAAGCCATCATGTGCTAGAAGGTGCTCACACACCTCAGGTATATAAGGACAGGCTATTGATTTTTTGTACTCAATTTCTGGAACTATTATTCATAGATTCATAGATGCTAGGGTCAGAAGGGACCTCAAAAGATCATCGAGTCCGCTCCCTTGCATAGGCAATGCAGAGCTTTAGTTATGCAGATGTTGAATTTGTATTGGATAGTTTAAAGTTATGATAGGGAAATTCAATGATGTATGTAATGCTGGAATACCACCATGAAGGTGGCTACAGTATTAGGTCTTTAGCTTAGAAAGGTCTCATGTGTGGTACCATCCAAGCATGAAACAACTTTCTGATATGTAATTATTAGTTGTAAGATGCATGCAGTTTACAGCTGTAAAATAGTTCTAGGTACTAAAGCCCCCTGTATACATTGTAGGTATTACACAATTAACTGGTTAACTGTGCAATTACATGGAGACAATTACATGTGCAAAGTAGCCCTCATACAATAAAAAGCTCCCCCAGCTATAAAGATAGACCTTGAAAATAAGTACTGACTTTATAGCTGGTTGCTACCAAGCTTTAATTTGCACATGTAGCAAGGTCTCTCCTGTAGCTGGGAGCCCCACTGGCTGAGGTGCAGCTAGGGATTCGGGATAATATCCCAGGCAACTAGAGATCAGGGAAGTCACAATCCCCAGGGTGGAAGAGGAGTGGGAATTGCCCTGAAGCAACCCTCTGGCATCTTGGGTTTATCCACATCCCCAGGGCAGGGGGATCACCCCTCTGATGATCCTCCAAGCAAATACCTCATACCTCAGCTGGGGTACGTGGGGCTCCCAGCTATAGAAACTTCCTTTATGCTGGTGCAAGGGGAGCATGTGAATCATGGCAAGAGAAGCAATTGTGTGAATTGCACATTAGAGCCCATCATGCCTTTATCTACATGTGTAGAAAGGGCATTACAGAACTTTTGAATAGAATGGGCAAGGATATATTAGTTGCATTATATTGCAGAGGGCAAAGTCTTTTGAATCACAGAAGCAATTTCCACAAATTCACTTTAACACTTGGAACATGTACATTACCTGGAAGCAATATCACACATGTGCTGGCTGTTACTATGACATTCTTCTGTCACTGCCTCACACAAATCATGTGAAAATTTGTCTTCCTGATAGAATGTCTGTCTCTGGCAATTACCTTGATGCCCACCCAATATTACAACACTACTAACATTCCAATATATATTTCTTAAGCCTTATAATTCATGAAATAATCATAAAATTTGAATCATATGAGTCAAATGTCTTCAAATTACTTGCACCCATATTAGGACTCACTGAATCTGAACTCAGGGAGATAGCACAAGTCACAAAAGAATTAAAAAAGGTGAAGAGACTGCTATTAGGTAGCATAAAAGTGGGTCGCTGCTTTAATGAAAGCATGGCTTGTTCTTTATACATTTAAAACCAAATCAGACCCTTGAATGTTAGAGATGCCTTTGAATTAGCAACCCTTTCAGCATTCAGGCTTCTTGGAAAGAGATATTACTCTATTCTAACTTGCTAGATTGAAGTTTCTGTTATGAATATAACCAAAGCAATAAGTGAACCATCATTTTTTCTTCCAGCATTTCAGAGGAATATTTTAGTTATAGGCAGGCAACTAGTTTTTAAACTTTAAATTCAAGATGAAACCAAAAGATCTATTTGCATTTGGGTCATCATTATATATAGTGGAAATTCTTATTTGTTTTTTTCTAAACTGGGCTTGAACCTCTGGCCTTTGACTCAAATGTAAAGAAAAATGCCAAAAAACTGATTGAATCCCACCCACTTCTTAAATTAGGTCACCAGCATCTTGATTAAAGACTGGCATAAATTTAACACCTCCCTTGGGTGTATCTAATTATAAAAATAAGAAATACCTCCAAGTATTTAACAGTTACATTTTTCATTATACAAAACTTAAAGAATTAATATAGCATACAGCTAGATCTCAGAAATTCATAAACCTCCAAGCCACTGCTGAAAGTACTACTTTGTGAGTACTCAAAGTAGTATTCATTAAATGAACTTTTAAACCATTCAAAGACAAATTATGTTAATACAAAATTAAATTTCAAATAAGAATTTTCTCTTTACTGCTATTTTTTCCAGAATGCAGTAAGTAGGCAGTATAAATCCAACGAAAACAAATATAAAATAGATTGCTTTTGAAAATGATAGTCTTCTCTGCTTGAAGACTACTCATAACCCCTTTTACTGTGAATGAAAGTTAACCATGCACAGGAAGGCAAGAATACATTTTCTATATGCTAATGATAACTTGGGAAACCCTGAATATTTCATTTTAATAAATATATTTTTAAAAGATGTCTAGTTTATCAGAACAAAGGATTCTGTTTCTGTTTCAGAATTACTGAGGCGCAAGATAAGACCAGGAAGGTTCACCCGGCCATGTATATTTTACTACAAACATGTCATTTTAGACATCTTTCAAAGATGTATGTGGAATATGAAAAGCAGTCCTACTGAGGTATTGTTTGCCACCTCTCATTGACATATTCATGTAATGTAAAATCAATCAAAACGAAAGAAGTATTTTTTTAAATTTAACCCCAAAAGCCCCATGCAGATTTTAGTGTATATAAAAACATCAACAATGCTGCACTTTATTATTTTTTAATTTCAATATTAAAAGGAAATGAGAGTAAATGAACTCATGATAAAGTTCTAACATATAAGCTCCTAAATGCCCACATGGATACATTTAGTTGATTTGGTTTTGGATCACTTTTGTCTAGCTGAATAACTATCAGGATATCAGAAAACATTGGACTGAGAAAACAGGTAAGTTCTGGTAGGAAGGGAAGATTTTGCAAGGCACATAAAGGATTTAGGACAGTGGTGGCCAGCCTGCAGGCACATGCCACAAGTGGCATGGAATGACAATGTGTTTGGCATGCAAGTTCTGGGTGATCAGTTGAAGGAGGTCCCACAATGGGAGCCAATGTGGCACTTGTGGATGGAAAGGGACCAGAATGGCATTCAGGGATAGGGCCAGAGTTGGGAGTTGGTGCTGGCTCAAGGATTTGGCCCCATGGGAGCTATTGAGGTGGGTGCTGCTTAAATCAGTATTGTTACATCCCTGTGGCAATAGGATTTAGTTGCACTTGGCCAGGGGTTTCCATACTGGTACGTGTACCCCTGGTGTTAGACAAGACATCTCTGAGGAATACATGGGAGAAATTGTGTAATGATGGCATTATAATAATAATTGCCATTTAAGGGATTAAAATATAAAAAAGTATGCTGGTACAGGTATGTGGGCAGCTGGTAGATCTGGAAGGGGGTACACAATAAGAAAAAGGTCGGGAACCTCTGTACTACGCAATGGTGGTGGAAGATTATTAGTGACACCTCATACTTTGGACTTGCAGCATACTTTCCCAAAAGGTTGACCATCACTGATTTAGGAACACAGTTCTAAAATCAAGAGACTTTCATAAAAACTGTACTCATAAGTTCTTGAAATGATTTGAAAATAATTTCCTTGAATGTAAACTACAGAACTTGTATGGGTCTTCTATCTAAATATTTTTTTTGCTTGGACATTTTATTTATGTATTTAATCTGAAAGTATTATCACATAAAAATCTTTCCAAGAAATCACTTTCCTGTCATGTATTAATTCAATTTAAAAATATCTAATTTATAGTGAAAAATCATTCTGTATTAGAGAAAATGAAATATTTTGAATAATGATTTTTGAAAATATAAGAAGATGTCACGCACATTAAATGGCATGCACAATTTCTGAATTATGACTCTAGAGAGTCATAATTTATGATATTAGCAGGAAGAATAATGTTTAAGTTTGTTCATTACTGAGATTGTTTAAAGCATATGGCAAATATTAGAATGCAATAAGTACGTTAATATATCTGTATACAGCACACAATGTTATATAGTGTTATGAGTTTGTGGACAGGTAGCACATAAAACTTTATAGCTATCATATGAAAGTTTATTAAACTTGTATTTCTTTACTTTCTTTCAGTATCTGCAATGTATCAGATGCAACAATATTTTGGCAGCCTAAAATTACACTATTCTGACCTTGACATTAGTATTCAACAGCACTGATGAAAGAATGACAGCTTCTCCATCCTAGTGGGTGATCTTGCAAGCTTTTACCTTCATGACTATGGAGTTTCTGTCAAATGTGCTTCCAGCCGAATGATCACATTCTTTTGAATTATGAAGTGGCTGCAAACTGTGCTAATTGGGTCCATATTGATGTCATTCATAAGGATTAAATACTCTTAATATTCTTAAATGTTATACATTTATATTTTGCTACACATTATCCGTAATACTTATTCACTTTGGAAGTACTAATTTAATGATCAGAAAAATGTAAAATATTATTTGATAGTATTTGAGTAATGCTGCTATCAGCGAGGGTCCAGGATATATGCAAAAAGCAGGGAGAATCTAAAGCACTTCCTAGTTTAGTAAAGAAACAAATCAGGAAAACAAAAGCATGTATGTATTCTCTAAAGAGTTTAGCCCAGATTTTTACTTGGGTATTATATGCTTGATCTCTCTTCGTCCATACTTATCCCCAAAACATCCAAACACCAAAACATCTCTTTCAAATTAAGTGGTTCATTCAATCTGGACTATTATCATAGGTGCAAAAAGGACGTAGAGTTCTTCCCTAAAGGTCTAAATCTTGCTAGGCGGAAGCTTGTATTGATCTCCAAAATTGAAAATGGGAAAGAATTTTCCTTCAGGACATACTAGAAGGAGGAGGAAAAGGTGGGTGTTTCTTTCCTTTGCCCTGAGCAAAGTTTATTACATGGATCTGATATATGTGTATGAAGTGATCGGGACTGGAAGGGGCAGGCACTGTTGGAATAAAGTCATAGATTCATAGATGTTCAGGAGGGACCTTAGTAGGTCATCGAGTCTGACCCCCTGCCCTGGGCACGAAAGAGCACTGCAGTCAGATGACCCCAGCCAGATTCTTGTCCAGTCTGTTGCTGAAGACCCCCAAGGTAGGGGAGAGCACTACCTCCCTTGGAAGCCTGTCCTAGATTCTGGCAACCCTTACTATGTTCTTTCTAATGTCCAACTTAAATTTGCTCTCTATCAATTTGTGGCCATTGTTCCTAGTTACTCCAGGGGAGCAAGTAGAGTTTCTCCTATTTTTTGCTGCCCTCCCCAATGAATTTATAGGCATTTCTAGCCTTCCCTTGCGAAGGCTGAAGAGATCTAGGTCCTTCAGTCTCTCCTCATAGGGACTTGCTTGCAGGCCTCTGACCATAAAAGCGAGTTCCAGCAGGTGGCGGCGGCGTGGTCAGCAGCTGGAGTGTGGTGGCGATAAATGTGACAGGCTGCTGCAGTGCTATCAGCAGCAGGAGCGGGGGGAGGTGGTGAGTGCCTACCTGTGGTTGGTGACCACCCACAGACTCCAGCAGCATTGGCGGTGGCTAGCAGTGATCACGGACCACTCAAAGACACCACTGGCAGTACTGGCAGTGCCTTTTCACAGGGGCTGCACTGCCATGCCCATGTGCACCCCCTACATGTTACCAATGCCTCCCAAGATTCTCTGCATCCCTCTGGAAGTGCAGCGCCCAAAATTGGACACAATAGTTCAACTGCGGCCTTACCAGTGTTGCACAGAGGGGAAGCATCACCTCCCTGGACCTGTTCATCATTCATCTGCTAATACATGATAAGCTGTGGTTAGACTTGTTGATCACAACATCACATTAATGACTTGTGTTCATCTTGGAGTCAACTATGAATCTAATGTCCCTTTCCACTGCTGTGCTGCTGGGAAGGTCATCTCCCAGCCTGTAATTGTGCTGGTGGTTCTTTTTGCCCCAGTGCAACACTTTGCACTTGTCTTTCTTGAACTGCAACCTATTTCATTCTGCCCATTTTTCCAACCTGTCCAGATCCACCTGGATCCATTCCCTACACTCTGGTGTGTTAACTTTGCCTCATACTTTGGTATCATCTGCGAACTTGGACAGGGTGCTCTCCACACCCTCGTCCCAGTCACTGATGAAGACACTGAATAGCACTGGTCCAAGAACCAAGCCTTGTGGGACTCCACTGACTGCATCTTTCCAGATTGATACCGACCTATCCACCACCACTCTCTGGGTGCAACCCCTAAGCCAATTTGCCACCCGCCTGACCGTGTAATCATCTGCATCACATCACAGTTTATTTACGAGAACAGAATGAGATACCATATTGAAGGCCTTCTTAAAGTCTAGGCAGATAATATCTACCTCGATTCCTGCAACTAAGCATTTTGTGACCTGCTTATAAAAAGAAACAAGGTGAGTCAGGCAGGATCTACCTGCTATGAACCCGTGCTGATTTCCTTTCAGCAATATTTCCCCTGCTGAGCTCCCACAAATGTGATTCTTAATGATTTTTTCCAGAGTTTTCCCAAGGATAGAGGTGAGACTAACTGGCCTATAGTTTCCCGGTTCCTCCCTCCTTCACTTCTTGAAAATAGGTTACATTCCGTTTCTATTTACTTATTGTGCTTAGGACCTTACCAAGCAGGCAGTCAAACAGAAATCACTGAATCATGATAATGTGGTTCATGATAGTGGAATACTTGTGCTGAAAAGTATTATTGATGTGAGGAAGGGAGGAAATATTGCAGCTCACAGCTAAGCAAGACCCACAATATTCGCACTCAGGTTCTTTTAAAAAGTGAATATCACCCAAGTTATTTTATGCATTTTATAACTTCTTTAGAAGTAAACATGCATATCTTTAGTACCAGTAAAATTTCACCTGATTTTAGGGAAAGTGAGCTAGCTGTTCTCAGCTATGTTTGATCCCATGTGATATAGCATTAGCACAAATAATTTGTACAATAGGTAGCATGCATTCTACGGATACAAAAATACGGATTGCATTTTTTCATGATGCAGAGAAAGCCTACAGCCGATTTACCTCAAATGTATACTTTGAATCAATAATATTGTATTTCTTATTAGTGACTGCTCCCCCCACTCAACATCCCCCCCCAACAAAGAGCAGGGAAAAAATTCTTTTCATATTTCTGAAGAATAAGAGAACAAGCTTAGGATAAAGTCGACACATTAAATACTCATCCATCATGCTGAGAGGCGCCCCCAGGTATAATGGGAAATACAGACAATGGAACTTTGCCTTGACAGTTGGATAAACAGTAATGTTTCAAGAGTTACCAGTATCTTAATATTAAGAGAAGGAAAATTTGTATTTTCCTTTTTAAAATCTTGAGAAAAGGGAAGTAGGAATGTAAGGGTTGAAGAGTTAGGTTTGAGATATAAATTTATCCATTCCTTTGCTTACTTTTTGGACTAGTAAACAATTAATTCTGCTGCTGTTCATTTTTTTATCATAGTAAGTGCCTGAAAACAGAAGGTGCTGTCACTATGGGGGGAGAAAGAGTAGCTGGGTGGGTGCTTCTTGGGATGCTGGAGGACTGCTCCCATTCCCATTTTAGGCCTGTAGAGGAGGCCAAAAACCAGTTAGAGATAGTCTTCTAGGGAAGAGGATTATATCTGACAGCACTTTTATACGTGCTCTGGGGTAAAGAGGGCAGTGCTTAAATCAGAGTAGCTCCAAGAGCTGTTCTAAATAAAGCTCTGCCACTTCTCCTGTATCAGCCTCCCTATGCTTCAAAATAATGGCAAGGGCACTGGAACTGAAGCTCATTTGATGAACTTTAATTCAAGCACACTGACTGCCATTCTTAGGTGTGGGGCTGGTGATACACAAGATATGTATCACACACAGTGCAGAGGCTGCTGGAGTGCAGCAATTATCTTGTCAGAGCAGCCTCTGCACTTGTGTATAGGAACCCTAAGATGCTCAGAGGGCCCTTAGCATCTGTTTCCCTGACCAAATATTTGGACACATCTGATTTAAGGATCATTAACACATATTTAAGTTAATGAGTAACAACACTATTAGGTGACTAAGTCCTAGCTCTTACTCCATAAATGCAAACTTGCTCTGCAAGGCACTGGAGCCTTCAGACTTGATGTATGGATCACTATGTGTTGCCACCTGAACCACAAGTAGCATAGCTGAGTCTGTGGGGCACAGAAGGTGGGCTAGTTGACACCAATTGTCACTGCTTCCAATCTGGGTAGCCAGGCAGTGTGTTTGAGGCTGCTACCGCTGGGCATGGTAAGGCTTTTGTCCAGATATGGCCAGAAAGCATGCTACTTCTAAAAGTTAACTCAATGAGCTTCACTTAAATTAACAAGATGTTCTTCACATCTTATTAGTTTCTCTTTCTGTATGCAATAATCAGCCTTGAGTTTTTCTCTTATCATCTCAAAGAGATGGCTTGATAACTGGATAATTTGTTAATGACATAATTGCTTTTTGTAAAATCTGTCAAATCTGCAAACCTGTAATTGGTGCTTTTTCCAGCTGATTCCAAAACTGAGACTCTTAAGAGATTATATTGATTACGGGAAGAGAGCCAGATGTTGCGCTTACTGAAACAGTAGATGGAACTGACATCACTACATGGATGGAGATGTAACTGGCTTAACAAAATATGGCAGACATTTCCTATTTATTGAAAGATTTTCCTAACAATGAATTTCAAAGATTTACTCTTAGCTCTGTTTAAATAACTAAATTAGATCTACACTGAAATTTGAAAACCTGTTATAAGATCATGGCATAACCAGGCTTCTAGCTACATTAAACCAGGTGATTTTAATATGCATGTGGAAAAACACAAATTAAAACAGCAATAATCATTTTAAAACTAATTACTAATGGAGCAGAATGTTTTCAGTGAACATGAAGCATGCTATGGTTTAAAGCAGACAAATGATTAATGACCAAATCAATAAGTAGCTTAAATCTCATATTTTGTTAAGATGATGTCTAAGTATCCCATCTCCTGTCAATGCTTGCTATACACTGTTCAGTTTAATGCTCAGGCACAAAAGGACTTGACATCAGGAAGTACATTTCTTAACCTTTCAACAGCTAATGATGATCCTCACCCCCCACCACACTTTTTTCATTCATACAGTACAATGATAAGATTTTCTGCTCAAAATCTTATTACTAGTTGGACTTACGGTAACATTATGTGGTAATTATCACTGTAGTCAAAGACTTATTTTTTTATGTCTTTATTTAAACAAGTTTTAGAATGATAAGATGGTAAGGGTAATAGCTTCTCTACTTTTAAAATAAAACAACAGAAATCTGCAATGATTTCAGTGCAAACAAGGTGAAGTTTCAAATATTGTTCAATAATTTTATGGCAAGAATTTACACACTGCTAGAGTGGAGACACCTAAATATTACCTAAGAGGAACTAGATAATTTAGAAATGCTTTCTTACTGAAGTGTTTGTTTTCAAATTCTTATAGGGCAGAAAAAACTCTATTCTTACACTACAAAAGACTAAGACTAGTCTGAGAAGTAAATAGATTTCAATAGAACATATTTATGAACATAAAGGACTGAATCTTGTTACCCTTTAAACAACCAGATGGCAGCTTTCCAGTTGTATAAGTGGCATTTTTGGCACTTAGGCAGAGTTTGTGATTCTATCACGTAGTCTAATATTTTATTCTGCTTCTAAAATCTGTGTCTATTGTTTTAAGCTGCCTTAGCCTTTCTGGGAAGCATTTAAATCAAATAAATTAATAAATATTACCCATGCAATATGGATGCATATATACCCACACTGCTACTGAAAATGAGCAGTAGGTTATGCATCAATGGACAGGTCAGTGGCTATGTATGCACAAACTTGAGTGTAAGTCTTAAAAAAAAAAATGGGGAGGAAGAGCTTTTTATGGTTTAGCCTCTGTCAGTGGCTAGAGTACTCAGCCAGAAAGCAGATCCAGATTATAGACCACCTTTTCCAGAGGGTTTAAACCTACAGCTCTCTGGCCCCTGCATGTTGCACTTAAAACATGATTAACTGGTTAATCATGTCTCAAAGTACTGACCTGGCCATACTTTCAATCAATTAATAGCATTTATAGCCACTTTTAATAGAATAAAAGACAACAATTCTGCAAAATGGCATATTCTAAACATGGATGTATACAGCATTTTCTAGTTCACATTTCACCTGCATACCCCAAACGTCACTATATGGTTCTGAAAAGTTTATGACTGCAGATCATGTAAGTAACTTTCCTCCTTACTAGGTAGCTAAAATAAATTAAAAAAAAAAAAAAGATGAAGAATTGTTTTAGTAGAGGTGCCTGTATCTAGGAAAGAAATATCACACAGCTGACCAGTTCTGGCTACACTGCTACCCAACTGCTAGAATCCTTACCATTATCACAATTGGTTTATACATTGGAGTCAAACATCTAGATATTTATTTGACCTTTTATCACTACCATGCAACAGTAATTTAGTAATTGAGTACCTTGCAAACATTACAGAGATATGTCCTCTATGCAGGCTAGAGCATTAGCGAAGTATGAGGAAAGGAAATATTATCATTCTCATTTTACAAAAAACTAAATATAGAAAGGGTGCAAATAGAGATCTCCTGAGTGGCAGTACAGTGTCATAATCATAAAGCAATATTCTCCTTGGCTACAGACAAAGAAAACAAACAAATGAGAATGCAAATGATTCTCTGGATGAAAATGTAGTGACCTGACCAGGAAGAATGGGTAATTGATATAATTTTCTTATGATGCTACTTAAATAGTTGTCTATTGCCCTTGGTCCATTCTGATAAGCATCTCAACCCCAGAATCTTCCAAGAATCTACTTTTTGGATTAATTACGCTTTTTAAAAAATTATACCTACTCCATGAACAGCCCCAATCACTGCTTCCTCTTTCAGCTAGAACACTGAACCATATTTTCAAAGCTTTTAGATAAGTTCACTGGTTTTGCTTAAATGTCTGTGATATTTTATGTTTCCTGCTTAGTTCTTTTGCAGAAGGTCTTTGTTAGCAAAATATGGCATTGCTGTAAAGTGAGGTGAATAGTGATTAAAGCTAAGTGGATCTTGTTAATTCAGCAACTCTTTAAAATAATTGAACATGAATAAAATGGTAAATTACAACAAAAATCCTATGGGAAAACATATGAAATCCACATTAATACCACATTAGTTCATCATGACTAACACTATTATAGTTAATATGAAATGATAAAATAATGACTAGCTGCTTATTATAGAGTTACTGTTATTTCCATTCTTTTTACTAGGGAAAAAATAACTGCCTTTCTGGAGAAAAAGTAATCAAATTTTTCCTTTGTAAGCTACCAAAATTTTTTGTTTTGTTTTTTTTGTTTAAGAAGAAAACTTATCCTTTTCTGTTGATTCAAACTGCATTTGGCTTCTGCATCATGGAAACAAAAGCTACAGTTTGAGGCAAATGGATAACAATTATTTTTTCTAGCATTTATTTATGTTATTTATGTTAAAACATAAAAGGTACATTCTATTCTTGCCATTTAAATAAAATGGTTAAAAGTAAATTGGAAATATGATTTTATATTTTCATATAATATGGACTTTGTTTATTAGATAGTTTCATTTTGCCTAACCCCAGAAATGTCTGATGTTGCTATATACAATACTGGTGCTTTCCAAACTTCTGATACCAGATGCGCACTGTTTTTTCTGGACTAATATTGATGGCACACTTAATTCTTACACTCAAAAAGGTGTTATTTTTCTTGTTACCTGTTATGTACCTATTTCAAACTGCATACTGAACACTAGGCTATATATTTCAAAACATAACATATACCATTACCCCACCAGAGGAAACCATACCAGTGATGAGAAGATGTACTATTAAAGAGGAACTCTACAATGTGTCTGAACTTGGAGCACTCCTGTGGAAAATCACTGAGATGGATCTAAATTCAGCAAATATATGGAGGGGAACCTTGAGGCTAAAAAGGATTAAGTTCCCATCCTGTGGGTGCTAATTAAGTGTAGCAGGGGCCTCAAATGGCTCTTTTCATTGTCTGACCCCTCCTGACTCCTTGTCTGTACTTCAGGGTACAACGCAGCCCTTATTGCTGTAACTGATCCTGGAGGGTCTCTCACACCAGCAATCACCCCCATCACAGCCCTGGGAAAGTAGCAATGGAGGGGATGAACTGGGCTGCAAAGTGTGGCTCTGTCTGTTCATCTGCCTGTCTGCCCACTTGCAGCAGAGTAAACTGTTGGGAGTGTGTGTGAGTGTGTGTGTGTGTGTGTGTGAGAGTGTGTGTGTGTGTGAGAGAGAGAGATGGGGGTTGGTACAGGGGCTGCCAGAGGACAGGGAAGGCCTCAGCAGTGGCCAGAGGAACAGCTTCAGGCATTGCCGGAGTAGCACGTTCAGGATCCAGACAGGGGATCTAAATATTGTCTATTTTTTTTTAACGTTTATTACCATGGTACCTTAGGGTGCTTGTACATGTGACAATGTTACCATCTACACATGATGAAAACTTCACTTTGTGTGGCTTAATGGCATCACACTTCACACATACACAAGTCTGGGGTTTTTTTTAAAAGTTTGCATCATCATAAACTAAACCACATCCCAATGTAGTTTACTTTGCAATGTTGTAACTTAGAACATTGCAGCCACTAATCTGTCAGCTTGCCCCCCAGCCATGGGAGAAGCAAGCAGTCTGCACCAAAAAAAAGATCAGGTCCCTTGCTGCTTCTGCCTTCAGCAGGTGTCTGTGGCTGCCACAGCACTTGGGGCTGCCTGGAAACAGGCTGGCTTGCCTCTGGGGCAGCTTGAGGAGGCAGCAGGAGGTTGACTGGTTGTGTTGGTGGCCGGAGAAGGTGGTGGGGATGGTTCACAGGGTGCTGGAGACCAGAGCAGGCTTGGGTAAGAGTGAGATTGACTGCTAACAAGCTGGGGCAGCACCTGGCCTAATAACAGTTGGCCTAGGCTTCCCCTGAGGGCACTGCCACCACAGAGGGAAGAACCGGGGCTCCTTTCAGCCCACTGGCATCTCAATCCACTGTCATGGCAGAGGCAGAAAGACTCTGCTGGAAAAAAAAAAGGATCAGGCCCCTTGACTTTTGCTTCTACGTTCAACAAGCACTTGTAGCCACCAGGACAAATACATGTACGCAATAACAAAAAAAATTAAACCCATTGTTCCAATTAAAAACTCACCATTTCAATTTAGAGGAGATAAAATGCAACCCTGAAAGACTAAACCCCCATCATGTATACAAGCAACCTTAGATTCTAACTAAGATCAGGGCAGCATATATTATATAGGATGTTATAGTCCCAAAGTAAAAGATAGCATCCTCTCTAAGGAACAGATGGTCAAATACACAAAAAAGAAGCATTGGAATTTCAAATTTTATATACAGAAAACTGAGGCAGATTTTTAAAGGTGGATGGGTACCTAATTCCCATAGGTTTAATGGGAGTTGTGGCCTACTTTGCAGACCTGCCAAGATATCTGATCTAGATTTATATACAATAGGCTCCAGAATTGAAAGCAATATAGCAATATTAGCATGTGTCGCGGCTGGGTCCCCAGGTGGCAATGGGGACAGCCACAGATTGTGCTTTGAGCAAGGGCACCAGCGAGTCAGCTAGCAACACCAGCCCAAAAGCGTAGTGAGTTCTTGGATCGCGGTTCGCTGGGACGGGAGAAGGGGGAGTGAAACCCAGAAGTGATGATAAAATAATTGAAAACTTTACTTACAAACTTGCAGGGTAGATAACTTGGAGAAGACTATATACAGGAATACACAGGATTATATACAGAGGTGGTGACAAATCGTGATGATAGCAGCTACCAACGCAAGTGTCAGCGTATGAGGCTAGCTGTAGCCACACTACAGCAGCAAACTTGTAGTACTCGTTGTTTTCGTTATTCATATTCGTGAAATAGCAGAGCGCCAGGTCCGAGGCAAACTCGTGCCATCCGGCCTAGGGGTCCGCTCGAGCTCAGGGCAGGTGATCAGTCTGCTCTGATGTCCGCAGCCCGAGGAACCACGCGCTGTGTCATGCAGTTCCTTATATAATCTCCTTAGCCAACCAAGAGTTCGTGCTTACCGAATATTCTGGAAGGCCTGGGCATTCTGGACCTGCCAGTCATGCCTCAGTGATGGATTCAGCCTAACCAGAATGGTCATGCCCACTTTCATATCTGGGTAACTGTAAACGGAGTGTGCTGTAATCACATCATTAGTCACCATGTACATAACATTCAAACAGTGCAATAAACAGTACAACAAACAGTACAATAAACAATGCAATAATCAGTGCAATAATCTGGTGAAGGCATTTCTCCAAGCACAGCATGGCGCTGTGCCCAACCTTGTTATAGCTGAGAAGCTTATTAGCCAAGTTCAGCACCAAGCTCTAATGACTATATTGATTCTGATTCAGGAGGTGACACTTGCAGACCTACGGCAGATCTCCCTGCAGGCTGCAGTATCGTGTCATGCCCTAAACACTGCTAAAATATGGCCATAGGGTCATGTCTATGTTACTTCTGCAGTACTCTGGAAAACACCATCAATAAGCAAGTTCCCACTCCAGATGCTCCTCTTTCTATGTGCCAATCCCAGAACTGAAATGAAGTGAGGCAGCATTGCAGACATATTGCTGGGATTGGTGCACACAGAATGGTATGGCATGGAATTGCTCTCAGCAGTGCTCTCACAAGTGGTATTAAAGCAGCACAGACATGCCTTACATCAGAGCTGTTCATCTTCTATGAGGCCAAGGACCAAATGCCCTGCAGGCCACACCAGCAGCAACTGCATGGTTGTGTCTCTCACCAGGGCAAGCCATAGCTTGCAAGTGGCACAAATGTTCCCCCATTAACTGAATGCACACCACAACTCTTCCCAGCACTGCAAGGTCCAGCCCCAGCTTTATTCTGAAGTCCTTGCACCATATGCCCCACCCCCTGGGGCAGGAGTAGGAAGTGGAAGCTGGAAGAGGAAGGGGAGCCTAAAGACTCTGGTTGCTGTTGCAACCTCTGCAATGGGGCGGAGGGTGGGAGGATGGCAGCAGTGGCTGGACCAGAGCCAAGGACTGCAGCTTGACACTTCATAGGTTGCAAGTAGCCTTCAGGCTGCCAGTTGAACAGTCCTGCCTTAAGTGACTCGACCAGTTACACATGCTGTCTATAATGGAGCCAGGAACTGAACTCTGATCATCCAAATCCTAGCCTAATGCAGTAGCCACAACATTCACTTTTTGCATATTCCTCTACTTCTCTTAATGAAAGACCATGGCTTTATATTAGGAGAAGGCCAGCCTTGTACAAACAATTTGGGTATAAATAAAAGGCTGGTTCATTTTGACAGTTCTGTCAAAGAGATTCTTGGAGGAGGGAACACACAGTTACAATAGAAGAGAACAGAAAAGGAAGAGATGGCAGCTTTAAACTGTCTATGACTATGTATTGGGCTGATGACACACTCAGTAACTGGACAAACAGAGTTTATTTGGTTTAACTAGCTTTATACCATTGAAAACAAAGCTTGGACAATGCAATAAACAATCTTAGGCTGGTGTAACTTAGATGAATGTGGTATTTAAAAAAACCCTGGGGGTAAAGAAAATGGGTAAAATTACACACCTAAATAGCTCACTCTATATTTAGTTTGAGACATTTGTTCAAACTGAACAGGTAATACCTGTTTGCCTGCCACTTAGTGGTAAAGCCCTGTAATAGTGGCTAGAATAGCTGGCCATCTGTCAGCTCCAGATTCTGTTACAATTTACATCAATGAACAAAACTGATGTAAACTGCACCCATATAAATGCATCACATGTCCAGGCCTTAAAAGTTGAATTCAGGTTAATTTTGAAAGACTCTACTGGGTTAACAGTTGCACAGGGGTATTTCAGAGTCTATAATTTGATATGCTCTCTGAAAGTTGTTATATTGATGAAGAAGATGGGAGAGCACTGAAGTTAAAGTTAAATATAAACCAAGGTACAGTTCTGAGGGAATTGTTAATCTACATATTAAAAATGACAACACTGCATGATTAATCTGTCAACATAACAATCAACAGTTGGTACTAGTTCTTTATTCTACAGTTTAGATGGCTTAGACTGTTGGAGGAAAAAATTACTTGAGTGCAGCACAATGGTTAATGATCATGATTCTCAGTGTCTTTGTGTGAGATATTATTTACCATGACATATTTGGGGCAAGAACTGAGATCTAAATTCAAATACAGGTCACTGGTGTTTGGTAAACTACTTTAAACATTAAAACATCTTCAGTAACACTTCTAATTCCAAGACTTCACACATGTATGTGTCTGTGCGTGGGATTCAGAGAAGGTTTGGCTCTTAAGGATGCAAGCCCTTCAAATATTTTGGAGTGACAGCTGTCTCTTTACAGTTAAAGTAGCAGCTGAGTTTCCATTACAAGCTTGATTGAATGGCTTTTTTCCATAAACAAGTAGCCAGAAGAACTCATATCAGCCTGAAAATTGGTAGGTTCAATCTGAAGACGAGAAGCTTCAACTGCCTGAGACAAGGGGCTTGCTAATTATGACAAGCTAAAATAAGTGCTGTCTAACAGTTTCCATTTTTTTAGGACACTTTGTAGTAAACAGAACACAGGCAGTTAAAACATCTTCACAAGACTTGTCTAGTATCAAACTAACATCCAGGAACAAAATACAATGGTTACAGTGAAATTAGTGAAGTTATTACTCATTTTTTTTCAGTAAAAGCATTAGGGAATTCCAGGTCCAGTTAGCAACAAGTCTGACAGACCTAAGTCTGGATGAAAAAACCTCTGTAGTCTTTTTTTCTTGAAGAGATATGTCTCAAATGTAAAGTAATTATTAAGGATTGACAGTGTTGACAAAAGGTTTTTTCCTGCCAGGAAGGTTCCGAGCCAGGGCAATGAGTCACTTAGGCTAGGAATAGATATTACATTACACATAAACTGGTTTAAGTGATCAGAAACTGGTTTAAACCTGTAACAGAACAGATGTTCAGTGCACATAAACCAGTCTGAAAATGGCTGAAGCCAGTTTGAGATAAATGTGGTTGAATGCAGCATCAGACTTAACTGATTTGGGTCAAACCAATTTATGTAATGTCTGTCCCAGACCTCTTCCTAGTTTAAGTTAAACCAGACTCCTCCAGCATCTTGGCATACTGTCTGGGCTAGGTAGGCTATCTGCTGGAACAGAGCAGAGTTTGCCCCACCCCTCTCTCTCCTAATCAGAGGACTATCACTGCTCTGGCTGGCTGAGGGACTGCAGTAGCTTCCATGCTTCCCCCTGATCTATCTGCCCCTCCCCTCTGGCTACTCAGTCAGGGATCCCTACCTCCCACTTCTCTCCCATGGCTGGAACCCGGCATCTGGCCATGCCTCCCTGCCCCCATGCTAACTAATGCTGAGAGGTGTCTGTATGGGTCTTCAATTTTACAGGAACAAAGGGAAGCTAGCTAGTGGCCTGCAAATGCAAATGCACCTTGCAGATAAGAGCTTGAAACTAATGAGAGTGATGTTTGCTTTTGTAGGGCTTGATGGGCCAATAAACAATCTGCTGGGTGCAATCTGTCAGTCTTCAAGAGGGGACAGAGACAGGTATTAAAAATGACCTGGTTTGCAGACAGTCTGAAGAAGCAGGGAGACAGAGACTGAAAAGCTCAGTGTTGACGGATGCAGGGTTTGGCAACACTCTTATTCCTTGAGCAACAAGAAGGAAAAAGCCTAGGATTGTTCAGGCAGGGTGGGGGATTTACACCCTTCCCAAATCAGAGCATTGTGCCAGGGCTGGCCATGCCCACCTCAGCTCAGCACTGCTGAAGGGAAGGGAGGGGTGCTTTAGTACCCTCAACTTCTAGCCTGAGCAACTGCAGGCGTGTGCTGCAGTTCCTCAGTCCAGAGGGGATGTCTGTCCAGTTACAAACTGATTCAGCCTAGCTAGGTTAGACTAACCTGGAAAGATAGAATGAATTCAGGGTCAGGCTTTTTGAATGTGTCCCCCTAACCTTAAAGCTCTTGGTGGCTTTCTTCTTCCCAGTTTTCCTCAAACTGCTGCTCTTGTCTAGTCCCCATCTCTCTCCTGAGACTCATGGAAAGTAAAACTGTTCGTTGGAATCATGGGGAACCTACAGGCACTAAAATGCACATTGTATTGGAGGTCAAAGGGAGAACTAAAGTGGGCCATCCCTTCTTTCTGTGGACATATTACAGTCAGCTTAAGAGGAGAAAAAAAACATTAGAAGGCTCAATCAGCTTCTTACCTGTCTCATTGGAGATTACATATTTCACATGAAACTTCATGCATGGCTATAATAGTTACCAATTAGCTAATTTTTGGCCTATTGGAAACTCACAACTCTATATTCATGATCCCAGTGTTTCAACTATGTTGCAAGCGTATGCCTGCCTTTCTTGCTTGCTTTATGATAATTGCACATGGAATTAAAAAATGGAATGGAAATTAGTGCACTGTTTCATTGTTCAGAAAATATCAGAGCAATTTTGTAAATTAGAAACTGAGTTTTGAGAAGACAATCACAGAATGAATAATGTAACTTGGAGGTGGGGCACTGGAGCACCAACCCTAGGCACTCATACAAAGGTGGTGCCAAAATGGCATACCCTTGGAAGTCTGTGCTACCCTCATGGCTTTTGCTGTGCCTAAGCAGCAGCAGCAGCCTGTGCTACCACCACTGCCTCAGCCTAAATGAGGAAGCTTCACCCTTCCCTTGTGACATGCTGAGCACCACAGTTTATAGTTTAAAGTCACACTTTTGCAGAGTGAGAAACTTAACTGGCCTTGTTCCAAAGGTCTTGTTGAAAATGATATTCTCGATCCCATCTATTATCATGAGCTTTTTCTTTTTGTTAGAAAAAAATAGCTATGGTTGAAAGCTATATTAACCAGAGTTTGAACTATAAAACATTTCCAGTGCTTGTTGTTCTTAGGATATTTTGCCTGACCCCAGGAGGCAGCTATTCTAACCCCTGACCACTCCCCCAACCTCTTCTCAGATGCATTAAAGGCCTCAAACTGTACTGATTTGATGGGATTTTTGACCTACCCAGCATCATAATCAGTTAATTGAACCACAGTTCAGAGCTATTGGCTTTAAACCACAGGTGGCTGAGCTTTAGAAGAAAAGGATCTCAGGCTCCTATTAGGTAGCTCTTGAGAGACTGTACATACATTCTGACTTGAATTAAACCACAGGAGATAGTGGCCAAACAAATATTGTGCTCAAGGCATAGGGGTGCTTTAATTATCCTTAAATTGCCATTGATGAGGGAAAGGCAGATGTGCAAATGAACAGGAAAACATTAAGGAAAATACACACACACACACACACACACACATCTATACATATAATTGTTGAAATCAAATATATAGATAGTTTACGCAGAGCAGGGAATGACAAGGTAAAGGAAACCATTTATTGGGCTGTTCAAATGTGGATAGATGTAAAGGAGACCATTATGAAGCACTAACGATGCTAGAGGGAGAAACTCTAATTCTACCTCTGTACAATAATTGCTAAATTGGAAAGCAAGATACAGCAAATAATGAAGAGAAAGCAGTCTGGTGTAATTAATTTACTCGCAGGAGGGAAAGACTGTCCACACTGCTCTGTTTCATCCCTGAGCCTCTAAACATAAAAGCTGGTCCAATATGCCAAAAATGTTCAGAATGCTTGAGAAAAATATACTGGTACAAAGGCTTCCAAACCTGCATATACTTCAGCTGTACATTAAAGGCCCTTTTGTACCCAGCACAAGAAGCAGAAGATCTAGCTGCGCCATCTAAAAATATAAGAGTGCAATATGAAAAATTGAAGTACATTCAGTAGTCAGACTTTCACAAAGAAGCATATTGACAGTTTCTTTTTAGAATATTTTAGCCTTGATATATGAATTGCATGCCACCTGCACTAAAAAAAAAAAAAAAAAAATTAAAACAAGGGGCCACGACGCATGTAACGGAAATAGATTGTAAAGATGCCCCGGTATAATTGTTCCTCCTCTTTGTATCATGAACTCAAGTAGTTAACAAAGGCTGCTTTGTAAATGCCAATTAGGTCTCCGAGTTAAAATACTGCATGGATGAAGCAATGAAATGTAGTGCACACTTCTTAGAAGTATTCTTTTCCCAGATGCTGCAGGTTTCACTACTTTCCTTATATTCTGCTCACATTTGAAAGGTTATTTTTTACAACCTTAATAGTTAATAACTGTTTAAAAAGAGAAAAATGACCTTAGATTCTGAAGCAGAAATATAGTTACCAGGAGGAAAAGACCAGAAAACTGAGCTGCCAGAAACTGACCTAATCTAAACCCTGACCTTTTGAACACTAACAATCGTCCCACACAAAAAAAAGCCCCCGAAACAAAAACACCTAGGTAAATGAAAGGAACTAAGCAACAGAGAAAAGCCAAAACCTATATTCTGGAGCCAAAAGGGTGTATTTAATATGAATACATGGATGCAAACTTTGCAAATTAATTACTCTTTTTTGAGATAAACCCTGGCAAAACTGAATGTCAGTGGACTTGGGCTCACCTCCTCAAAGCTGCTCTACCCAGTGGGAGTTAGATGCCCAAATACTTTGGAGGATCTTGGCATGTGTTCAAAGTCTACACAGAAATAGCAGGAGAGGGTTAAGTCCTTTCTTCACAGAACTGTCATCACACTCCTCCCAACCTGCTTCATAATGAAGCGTATGAGATTTCCTCATTCAGAGACACTTCAAGTTTATTCAAATAGGATGATTACTGCTCTATCAGCTGTCATGGAGAGTGAAATAACTAGAGGACCTGCTTGGTTTTTAAACATGTAATGGTGGCTCTCGTTATTTTTGTATAAGGTAGATTAAAATGACTAATTTGTTTTCAGATCTTGGGAATGGCATCAATGGTTAACATAAAAAGACAGCAAAGTATACTTTTAATTTTTGACCATCATTACAATTCATAAATCCAATAATTGTTGCTAAATGGAACCATTGTAGCTGGGTTACTGAAGTAGCAAACTCAAGTGATAGTCTGTAACTGCTGGGTCAAGTGGTAGTAAAGTTCAAACATGTCAATAAGGCAATTGGCAGTTCTGACGGACTTGATTTGTGTTGACTCTGTGAATTAAAGGAAGATATCAAGGGCATAAAAAAGAAGAGATGGAACAAATGAAGGAATACAAACTTTCCCTATCAAAAAGGTTGTTGCCATGATAGCCATGGATAAGAATGAAACACTACAAAGCCTACAATGGTAATTATTGTCTCATCTTCAGAGATAGTCACTGTGAACTTTAAATTATAAATGATCTATATATAATTTCAAGGAGAAGATGAATAAGGGTTTTGTGAAGGATGGAAAAAAAGATGCAGCACTTTGGCAAGCAGAATAGCAAAGAATGCTCTATTTGATCAAAGTGGGAAAAACACTTATGCCAAACTGTCTGCTTTGTTTACAGTCATTGCCATTCTCTCACATCATCTGCCTCTTTGCATTATTGTGTTGTCAACACTTTTTATTCACTGTTGGATGATCAGTGAATCAGTGTCCAAGGCATTTTTCTGTGACAGATTTATTTATATTTATTGAACTTTTTAACATTCTGCTTACAGCAACTACCATAATCTCTTTATGAATGCTAGTTCCTTCACTCATAACCAGAAGTGGACAGCATATAAAGAATAACAAAATTATAAGCTATGAAAAGGATTAGGAGAATTCCATGTCAAAATGGACAAAGAAAAGCTAGTATTATGGTGTAAAAAATAATGGTTTTTCTGTCTCCTGGGCAAGGAGAAATAACTTTTCCACCACATAATAAATTTATTAGCCTTCCTGACCTCATCATTCCCACCTTAACTTAGATACAGCATCAAAGACAAGAACATCTGTTTGACAGCAACATTTTAAAATTCAGCTTGTTAACATACATAGTTGATATATTATGAGCTTAAAAGTTACTGCTTGAGCACCACCTTGTGGACTCTTATATACATTGCCAAATCTATAACACACTAAAACACTCCTTTTTGACTCAAGACACCCCATGGAAAACCACAGTTCTGTTTTCACTCAGTTTTTGACTACAGAAAAATAACAGAGCAATTCTTGTGTTGCAAATAATTCATAAAGGCCACAATAGGTCAGAATGGTTTTAACACTATAGATCCCTGCTTGAAATCTCTGAGTTTATTTTATGAATCGTGTCAGCAGACCTAACAGTGCTCAATATTGCATGGAAGCCCACAGCGCCCTTGAAAGGACCTTGTGATACCCTGCCACATCACCCTGCTGGAGAATCACGTTTTTTCAATATTATGATATATACACTGAAATATACTTGGAGTGGTCAAAACTCTTTGCTCTAGAATAGTGCAACTGAAATATGTAAGGAAATGTGAGTTATGACAGATTTTATAATACATTATGGTAATATTCATATAATTTTAAATATTAAACTAAGAAGAATAAGCTGCTACATTCTTTAAGCAATAATGTTCATAATTACAAATTATTAAACTTCCCAGTTTAGAAGGAATAGGATTTCTTACAGTTTCCAAACTCTTTCTATGACACCATAATTCTGTGTGGCTACCATGTTGTAGATTTCCTGCAGATTAGGTATATTTTTTTAATATTACCGTTTCAAGTACTATTTTCACTTCCTAGATTCAAGGATCTGCACATTTATCCCTGAATTAAGGAGAGGCTCCATCAGAGCCATGAATTGTTTTATATTAAGATGTTGTTGGAGCACGAATACAGTGACAGGGAAATTAAATAGAAAAAAGCAATGGATCAGAGACTTTTTTTCTTCTTTGCATGCAGTCTTTTCACCACATCTCTCTCTACTTCAGTTTACTGCAACTGCTTTTCACTGCTTGCTGATTTTTACAAAAAAATCACTACAACTTTGGACAATGAATGTGTACGATCAGTTTTCACTGGGATGTTAAGAAAGTTTTATCTACCACTTACATAATTTGTCTAAACAATAATGGACTTGGTTCTGAATTGTATAAGGAATGACTAAATCAGGGTCTAACTATGACTGCTAAAATCAAGCTAAACTTGATTATCATCTTCAACACGTGCTGTAAGGATATCCCCCCAAAATATATATTTTCTATGGAAGCAATGATAAAAAAGTAATGGATACATGTCCTGAGTAGACTCTCTTTTAACATTGTAAAAGATAAGAGTGGGGGGGGGGGAGGGTTAGTCTTGGAGTGCCTATATACACTATATATGTGCTCGGTGGTTGGGGAAGGCCAATTTAATTGAAGTGGTTCACCAACAGCTGCTCTACTTAAAACAGCTCACCATCATGTGTGTTAATTTTTAAAATAGTTGTGGGGGTGCCTTAATCAAAGCTCATTAGACAAACATTAATTAAAGTGCTTGAATGGCCATTTTAAAGTGTGCATGTGTGGGGAGGGAGGGGGACTTAATACATGTGAAGGTGTAGTAACGATGGAGTGCTCCAATTAGAATGTGGCGCAGACTTGATTAATTGAGTCTGCTCTTATGCGTTCTAATTAGAACGTGAAACGAAGTCTATAGGCAGCCCAAGTTACTCTGGGGACCTTGCAATGCAGATTAAAATTTACCGGGTAGACCCCATGGTCATATGCCTTTTATAAAACCCTCAAATACATGTTCATTCATCCATCCCTACTCACTGGGGTTGAGCTTTACAAACTTTCATGCAAAAAAAAAAAAGAATGGACTGGAGCTAAAGGAAGTTGGACTGTCAGAATTATTGCATTTGTTTATTTAGCAGAGCCTTCTATGTTTTTTGGTACCTTCAATATTTTGCAATGCCTCTCACTTTGTCTATGTGCCATTGAAAATTAAGCCTCAAAGTTTATTTAAAATTGAGTTGTTTCTCTGCATTCTTCTGAAACACGTGCCCACAAACTAAAATGTTCATATTATCCATAATATAGCTGGTATCCTTTATACAAGAACATAAATATATTGATAATTTCAATCAACGATTCACTGAGTTTTTCCCTACTGAGGAAGCAGCCTGAAAAACCTGAGAGCAATTTACACAGACTAATGCAAAGATGACTTTGGGCTTCCCTTGCAAATATTCTAATGTATAGTTCAAGAAACATGCCAGCCTTTAAGTCAATATGAATATTATGTACATCATTATAACAATTTCTTGTAATTTACAGCAGGAGGCAGGGCAGGGGTCACCTTAAAGGCTAACTGATTCAGAAAAGCATAAACTTTCATAGGCGACAGCCTACTCCATTTAACCTCCTTTGTGATTTAGGGGCTTCTGAAAAATGAATCCAATCCACATCCTTCTCATATTGCAAAGAGATTTTGGAATTCTTCTAAATTCTCTCCATAGCATAATTTCCTTCCCCCACAAAACAGTTATATGGGTTATATTCAGTCTTCCATTGGAATGTAAATGGCAGAGATGTACAGGGAGCCATTTCATCATGTCTATTAGTCAGGAAGTATTTCTATGGAAAGCATGAGCACTGCTGTGAGAGACAACCACTATAAGTGCATTTTTGCATGTATATTTCATTATGCATTTGTTTTCCCTCCCGCATTTTTGTGCATGTTATAATAAAGCACTACTCAACTTCAAAGTTCTGTAGAATCCTGAAATTAACATTTGGTCTTATCAAATGAGTTTGTTTTTACATGAAGCAAATTAATAAGACTTGAAAGATATATCTAAATGTAGAAATATTTGAATAGTAAAATCTAAAAAAAGGGTTGGGAACTAATAAACTATTTATATTGCTTTCCCTTTTGAGATTATTTCTCCTTAATTATTTCTCACCTAACATCACCTGTAATGCTGAGGGTGTCAATATATGAAATCATTAATAATTAGAAATCATATGTGAGGGTGTTGCATATGTGTACACACACACACACACACACACACACACACACACACACACACACACACGTATGGCCGCCTTCCAGCCACTCATTCATAGAGGAATAGTAGTTCTGAAAACTAGCCCTGTTATACTACATATGTGATAGAAGCCAAACAAGCCTCTCATTTCTGTATGCAGATTATGCAGTTATAGGTCTTCGTGCACATCTAGGAAACTTCCATCAAAGAACCTATTTGGGCAACTCATTTTCATGTACAATGTAAACATGCACACAAAATTGGAGGCCATTTTCAAAAAACAAATCCAAATTATAATGCTGTTGCAGATCATATATGTGTATACTTGTGTGTAAAAAGGGAGAAAGGCAAGTATATTACTGAAGTCATTTGGCAACCAATTTATACACAGAACGATCACCAATTAGTTTTTTCTGTTCTTTTTTTACAGCACTGTTGGCAAGGGCATTACAAAAGAAAATACAGTAGTGCTGTTACTGGCTTAGTAACAGTTCTATGGACAGATCAAAGTCATGTGTCAGACAGACATTCTAACAAGCAGATCAAAGATGTTATTAATAAGGTTTTTGAACAAGGCACCTTTTAAACATCTTTCAGCTTCCAGAAAGTGTAGTTATAGGCCATAAACAATGCATAGCAACTTTTAAATTGGTTCAGTAAACAACAGCTCAGTGCAAAGTCATGAGAATGTACTTTACATTTTAGGTTTATGCCACCTAATTTACCAGGCTTTATTCCACATGGATGGATTATTTCTTTTCTAAAGCATTTCCCTCAGCCATTTAGGCTTTAAAACAAATCAAGTCATAAAACTACTGATCAGCTTCTTTGTTTAAAGTTTGCTTCTAATAATTTTGAATCATAAAATATGTTTGGAATAAAGATGTTCTGGGTTAGAACCCTCCCCCCCACACCCACCTCCTATCCCTACAGGGGGTGTCATTTCTGAAAAGCGTTTTCTGAGGCATCCAGCACTTCATTACCATCTTTCAAACAATGTGAACTGTTTCAGATTTTTTCACTAACATACTCCCAAAGAGCTAAACTGTGACATTAAAAAGAGAATTATGGGACTAGTGGTTGACAGATATCCAGGAAGTACTGTGATTCAATGAACCTTCCGGCACATATGACCAGTACCATACCTAGACTCCTGGTGGCCCTGGGTGAACTTTTAGTATCAGGTCCCCCTTCACCAGAGATAATGATAATAATAAGGGGTGCACTGATAGAGAATTTGGGGCCAATATAGAAAGCCTATTTTTAAAGAGCCATATTGACCAGTACTGATCCGATTGCCAATATACAGCCTAGCAGTGTGGAGAACAGCACTGCACTGGTAAACAGAGGTGGTGGAAAGTGGAGGGCTAACAGGGCTCGGGCCCCCCAAATGCAGGGGGCAGCAGGTATGGCCAGAGGGCAGCCTGGCCACAGGCTGCTGCAGCAGGAAGGAGCATATACACTCAGATACTCTGCGGCATGCAGCCAGCCCAGCAGACAAGTAAGTTTCTTTTTTAATTTGGGCTTGGAAGAGGGTGGAGGGGAGATTGAGACCCCCACAGTGCTGGAGGCAATGTAGTAGGGGCAGGGGCAAATCATTCACCCCTGCGTCTGCACCGCTCCCTGCTGCACTGTGGGAATTCTCCCATGACCTGGTGTGGAAGCTAGGAGCAGGCAGAGCCCAGCTTGCAGCTGCAGCCCACCATTATGCCGTGCAAAGATTGGGAAGGACATGTGCCTCTCCCCCACACCTTGGCTTGCCAACACCATGCCTGTGGAGAAGGCACTGGCTCTGACTGTCTCACGACCTGGCCCATCCAGGGCCCCATTCAGGAGCATGGGGCAGGAGCAGACTTTCTGGTGAGAGTTGGAGTGGGGCAGCGGTGGGTGCTACCAAGCTGGGGTAGATCGGGGCACAAGGCAGAGCCATGAGCAGCTCATCTTGGAGATGGGAGGGTGGGTCATGCTGCTATGCACAAGCCTGGATCTTTGTGCAGGGTAAGGGTGAGCTGACGCTGCAGGCTGAGGCCAGGGCTGTGCTGCACTTTTCCTGGTGGGGGGATTGGTTCAGGATGCACTCAGGATGGGCCATGGGAGTGCTGGAAGGAGTGCTATGGAAGGTGCTTCAGTTACCCCAAAGTTCACTATCAACCCCTCAACCCCCACCACCAGTGTTGCCACAGTGTTCAAATATCTTGCCACAGAACCAGAGGCTCCCACAGAGCCAGAGACTACCTTTATTTGACCCAGTTGTCATGGACCCTGTTATGTTCTGAGGGTTTGTGGGACATCAGGAATATTTTCTTCTGTTTTGCTATACTGATAAAAGGCCAACCAAACCCCAGCCTTTAGATAGCTCCCCCTCTCTTCTCCCCCCTCCCTTCCTGCATACAGCACTGGAGCTGGGAGGAGGAGGCTGGGGGTTGGGAAGAGACTGTAAGCAGGTCCCTTTGTTTGATTAGCTTTGAAGAGGAGCTTGATCCACCTCTCTTGACCCAACAGATAAACATCTGTTGGGTCAGGGGATGCACCCTAACTTATGGTACTTTATGTAAAGCACCATGAGGTCTAGTGGGGGCCCACACATCTGTTAATGCCCCAGATTATGTACCTCTCCACTCAGCTTTTATCAGGACAGTCTAGTACACCCAAGTGTAACAACTACAGTAATGTAATAGGTTCTTTTCCTATAATCCCACAAGGTAGCTGCATTAGGCTGGTAGACATGCTCTTTTCTAATACAATTAGATACAACTTCACATGAGGGCAAAGCATTTTCTTTTTTCTTCAATTTGTCACAGTTGGACATGCTTTCCATTATATGTGGTCACTAGTCACTGTTACATCTATCTATGTAGAATCATATCATTGTGCCTTTTTACTACATACCACAAACAGAGGCATAATTATTAAGAAACCCTCTTTTATCAGTAGGCAAGAAAACTGAATTACAGTTCTGTCCCCATCCCTTTTCTTCTACGAGATCAAATGGTAACCAAAATGTTATGCCATCTAAAGATCATTCTCAGTGGCTCAAACCAATTAGTGTGCAGTCTCAATTCAGTGTGTAAACATCAATATTACCAGGACTGCTACTAAGTGGTGTTTTTATTAATAATTTAGAGCTACTAAGGACTACATGAGTATGAAAACTGAACTACCTTGTTACATGTCCTGTACAGAATTGAGGTTTCTGAGTAGACAAAGGACACCCTGGGAAGCTACTAACATGCTTTCTTCCTGACATGTGGATAAATTCATTTCACACTTTTCTGTAGCACTGAACACATGTATACATGACACAAAACACCCCCTATATAATTATTCTGTTTAACTTTTTGTTTTAAAACATCAGCTGCCTAAAAAGTTTCCTGAAAAATGTGGTAGAAGTATTAATAGCAATGATACTAATTATAACATTAATAACAACAGCAACAACAATAATAAAAGCTGCTGACTCTCTCCTCCTCATTGCTCATTTAATGCTTTCACTAAGAGGCTGCTGGTATTGAAGTATCAGGAACATTTATTTTTCCTCAAAACTGCAGCTTCCCAACAGATTGCTGCACTTCTCAGATACTCAGAGTTTTGTTCTTTTTATATTCCATTTTTGTTAAGAGTTGTGTATTTTACATTGTATTTATTGTGCGCTTTTTAATGTTACTAAAGATGTTACTTTATTTTATTGGGACTGTTTTTCTTCTGTGTTGGTTCTATACTAATATCACACAAAATGATAAGTTGAAGTTATTCTTTTCTTATTTGCAGCCCTCTAATTCCAATGTGTCTCACTCAAATAGACCCTCTCACCCATTTGCAACTGTAAAACACAATCAGACCTTTTCTTGAAATGGCAATTGAATTCAGCCAATCATGTTGCATAGCTAGAGTTTGTTTGCTATTGTTGTTGGGGATTTTGTTTTTTTTTTAATTTTTTTTTAAGTACTGTCAGTTTATAGCTCCTATACTTGTCTTAGACACATAGAAAGAAAGATTAGTCACATGGGATATAGTTTAATTAGGTCAGGACTTCATTAACCCATCCTGGAACATTACCCAACAATAAACCATATGGTGCAGATCTTTATACTTTCTTTGATCCTATGCCCTGCCTCTTCCTACAATGGTTAACTAGAGGAAAAATGGGTGGGATACCTTCTTGCTTTAGCAGACATACCCAGATGCTCCAGCCAGTCTTACTGTGAGAAAAAAAAAATTGTAGAGTTGCTCATAAATGGTGAATGGCCATCTTAACTACAAGAAACAGGGATTTCTCCCTGGTTCAGCCTCCACTGCTTGAAGACAAATTGCTTACACGTACCAAATGTATTCAGCTCCTGACTAGATGATAGAAAAGAAGATTTAAAGGAGCTGTAACCCATTTTCCTTCTGCTAGCAAGACAAAGCTTTCTCATACATAAGGTGTGGCGAGCATATGCAAACTTTAAAGCTCTAAGACTTTAAGATAACTTAACAATCTTCCCTTAAACTCTAGATTCCAAAACCCAATTACCATTGTCACCCATATAGGGAATGGATTATCCTATTTTCACCAAAAATATCTATAGGAAATACATGGAGGCCTATTAAAATTTCACCTCAACTGCTCTGAGATGATGTAACATCATTGCAAAATTACTTTGTGACACTGTCACATTTTCATTACAAGATCTCAATGACTTAATTGCAATTACTGCAATCTTAGGGGTTAACCTGTCTCACAGTCTATCAAGCAAGAGTGCCATGAAGTCAAGATTCAGAGCTATAGGTACCATTTCATTCTCTTGTTATCTAATTAGAAGGAGCTGTGATTCATAAAGTGATATAATTCTGAGAGTTACAAATATTTGTAAAAGTTTGAGTCTACGAAAAATAAGCAGTGGAAAAATACCAAGATATACTCTTCATTTTCAAAGATTAGCTTATAAAAATAAACAAGAGGCAGGTTACCAGCATTTATATGAAAACAAGAAAAGAAAAATTCTGTGTCATAGGTTTGGTTTTGTGCACAAATAGGTTTGTTCTCATCTAATATGGATCAATAGAAACCTTACAATGTTGACAGCCTATTCCTTATTTAAAGATGAGACTCTTTTTCTTAGGAATGCAACTGTACTCAGATTAATTCTAATTCATAGTGGATTTCTATCAGCACTGGCTAGAGCTAATTACAATGAATCAAAAATGGTTAAGTATTATGAGAAGGGGGTGTAATTAACTTCATTGTTTTCCTGAAAATGTTACCTGAGTTAGACATGATGAGATGTATTTCTTCTCTGTATTTTGGCACTGGTGACATGTAGGGGGCCATGCAACCCCTTAGATTAGCCGTGCACCCCCTGGAAATGCCAGCCGTGAAACTGGAAGTGCCAACAGAAGTGCACTTCCAGTTTTGCTGCTGACTTGGTGATCAGCTGCTGGGGGACCTTCCCTCCTCCGGTTGATTGGTCACTGGAGGATCCCCCCCCCCAGTTGGTGATTGGTCATGGGGGGACTCGTCAGCCCCTCATGTATTCTGGGATACGTAACATTTGGGAACTTTTTGGGCCGTGCTCAAAAAGAAATGTATAACTATCCCTTAAATGCATGTAAGTTAAGTTAGTGTACACAATACGGTAATTAAGCAATTTTCATGCACAAGCACTGTCTGTTATCACATTTGTGTCTGAATGCATATTCTTATAAACTCTAGTATAAATTTGGTCCATCAGGCCATTTCCTCCTTATATTCTGCTCTTTGAGCCATTTCCAATCAATATTTTAAATGGGATGCTGTACCTATTAGAAATCTTTAGAATACAGATTAAAGAAAATAAGAAATGACATGGTCCAACTAGTCTAGTGTCTTGTCTCCAATAGTGGCAAATTGGATGCTTAGGAGAGCCTTGAATGATATTTACCTAGACTGATCTATTCACCATTCATTACCAGCTCTGGCATTCACCATTATTGGTTTAGAAATGCCAGGGGAAAACATTCTGTTCAACACCTATTAACAGATCTATCATCTATGAATTTGCTTAGTCTCTTTTTGAATCTGACTAGGCTAGCTGCCTGTACCACTTCCTGTGGCAATGAATTCCAAAAGTTAACTATACATTGCATAAAAAAGTACTTTCTCTTGTTGGTTTTAAACCTGTCAACTATTAATTTCACCGGGTGCCTCTTATGTCTAGTAACTGAGGTTCACCAAGGTGCTAGAAACAAAGGAATAAGGGATGTATAAATCTGCACTCTTCATGATTTTATAGACCTCCATCATATCATATCTCCCCTCAGGCTCCTCCTTTCCAAACTCAAGAGTCCCAGGTTTATAGTCTCTCCTGCTACTGCAGCTGTTCCATACCCTGATCATTTTGGTTGCCTATCTCTGAAACTTTTCCAATTTTACCACATCTTTTTTTGAAATTCAGAGACCAGAACTTCACACGGCATTCAAGCTGTGGGCATACCATAGATTTGTACAATGGCAAAATAATGTTCTCCATTTTGATTTTAGTTCCCTTCTTAATGATGCCCAACATTTTATTGACTTTTTGGTTTCTGATGCACATCGAGTTGACATCATTTACAACAACTCCAAGCTCTCTTTCCTGAGTCCACCAGCTAGTTCAGTACCTGACAATAACCAGATGTACCATGTAGATTCTGCTATTATTATTATCTGAATTCTGTCCTCAAATCTTAAGGAAGATAAATACATGGATGGTTAAAATGACTTCTGTTTCCTCATAACTTAGGTACTAGTTATCTATAAGGGACAAAAAGTTAAGATTGTACTGTGCTTGACAGATTTCTTGAACTGAAAGAGAGTATCAGTTTTGATGCGATAAAGTAACATTTTTCTTATTTATGTGAAACTAGCTATTGGTATTCCTTAAGATGATGATAGTGATTTTTAATGAAACTCTTTACAAGCTTTACCAATTACAGGTTTTGGCATCATTGATATAAAAATCCACAAAGCAATTTAAGACTTCAGAATGCAATTTTTTAGCTAAAATTCTGTTTGTTCTCCCACTTCAGAGAAACAAGGTTGTACACACCTTGGGAAAATGAAGATTGCAAATAGTTAATTCAGCTACTAAATCCATATGCAGGTTCATTTAATATACTCAGTTGGCAGTTTGTGCCTGCAATTATGGACACTGAAAGTGCTTTTTCATGCATATGTATTTTGGTATACAGATATATGCATATATATATGCAGATATATACTTTCTGAAAATATATACCATAATTATTTATCATGATTACATGAATATAGGTGAACTAAACTATCTGCGGTAGTAACAGATTTAGGATGCAGTTTTTTTCTATTTCATGGTACAGAACTGGAGGTATGGTGAACAGAAACAAATATTAATATGGAGGTGGGGGAAGGGGGAAAGAAGAAAAGTAAAAAAAGCACAGTATAGGTACATATGCACATTCAAATACTCTGGGAGAATTTTTATGATAGAGAAACTTATTCAGAACCACATGTGCAGACCTTCAAAAGCTGACTCCCTGAAGAGTGGAGAGTTAGGAGTTCTGATATGTGTGGCTGGGGATAGGAGGGGAGGCACATATCTCAGTATATTTGGCAGGCTTTCTGGCTAGTCTCCCTGGCAAGAAATAGCAGCAGTGCATAGGGCAGCCCTGATGAGCTGGCCCAGGCTCACCTGGGCCAGCCTGTGTTTTCCCTGCAGCACAATGTGGGGATTGTGAAGGGGATACAATCTGCAACCTGACAGAGCAGCAGAGTCCAGTGAGTTACACACTGCCCCTCTTTGCAGTGGGTTGGAGGGATGATGGTGGACTAGCTTCTTCTGAAAAATACCACAACATGTACAGACATTCAATCTCCCAGGAGAGTTTGGGCTAAATTTGCATTCCCCTTCTTGAAACTGTTAAGCTCTTAAGTGATACTGAGGTCCTTATTTACTGGATTTCACAGCTCTTTAAGATGGATATGGGGAGCCTTTGAACCCCTCACAATCTATCCCATGCTACTTCTTAGGAAATTGTCTGAGGAGCCAATATGTTCTGCACCTTTTTTGTGAGTTCCACTAGACAGCTGCTCTAAATTCTAGCCAGGGGTGCTCATTAGTCCCCAGAGCAGATACCCATTTTGAAGAGGATCTGAATTATATAGCTAAAGCTGCCCAGTTTCCTTGTAGTGCTGTACTGGATGTCCCAGAGCTTCCCATGGAAAGGGGACTGGAAGCAGCTTGTGCTGCTAACCCCTGCTTCTGGTAGACACTAAAGGTGTGGTGGCAGCAGAATATTGCATAAAACACAGCCAATATGGAAATAATGTTAAAAAGGTTGCAAATTCAGAAGCTTCAGAATTGGAAAATATTTATGTAACCCTTGTGTCACAGAAAAGGCTAAGTAGATTGGAAGATTTAATCTTCAGTTTTTGTGTGGAACACAACTCAATGGAAGCATTTGTTGATGCAAGAGGCAAGGATTTCTTCCACTGATATCTTTTATTGGACCAACTTCTTAGCTGAGATGCAGTTAGACTAACTTTCTAGTACAAGACATTCTTGCGGCTCATGGATTTTCTATACTACCATAACATGGAAGATACTAAAATCCACTGCTTACAATGGAAAATGTATAATTTAAAGGAAAGAGAGACCTGAAGAATGTCTTGCAGTGAAAAACTTGTCTGACTCTTATCCCAACAATGCAGTCAGTCCAATAAAATATTTCACCCTAAGAAATCTTTGCATCTCACAATTTTTGGACCTTCACAGCTCCAACATCACTCTATACTGCTATGCGTTTATGTAAAGAGCTGCTGTAAATAGTTTCGTGAGAACCTATCTGACTTTTTTACAACAGGAGGAGATGGCTGTCTGGGAATAGTAGCAGTGCGCAGAGACTGCTTTCTGATGTGTTCCCTATGCCAATACATTTCCTTTTATTGGGCGAGTGTTCTTCCCAGGTTAATACTATAGTTTTGTAACTGTTTGATTGCAAGTGTGGCTGTCTGTGCCCGAAGTGAAAGACTGAGGCTCTGAGACCGCTGTAGTAGAGAAATAAAGATAGGACAGAGAAAACTAGAGTGCAACAATAAAGACTTTCTTTTGAAAGAGTCTGCTGTGCTATTTGGGGTGTCAGCACTCTGACCCCTCCTCTTGTTAGAGGAATATACCATCCTTCCCTGGAGCTGACCAAAAAAAGGAGCTCTCAAAGCAGAGGGTTGAATGGATCACTGGGGAATCCAGGCACTGAGAAGACCCGGGGTATTCAAGCCCGAGGCTTGCCCCTTGTGAAGCCATGCCAGGGCTGGAAACTGAATAAGACTGCTTCCTGGAGAGTCCTGAAGCACCTTGAAAGTTGTGTCAATTCTGTGGCACCTTATACATTGTGGGGGCCAAGAGTGGCCGGATGGGGCCACCATGGAGTTGAATTAGGTACAAAAAGCTTGTTGGTTGAATTAAAAAAGAACTTTACATACAAACTGGAACACAGTGTAGGCATGCTCCGTAAAGTTGCAGAAAACACAGAAGAGTAGAAACCGGGTGGCACACTGATGTTGTCCTCGCATGTAGGGCACCAGGTACATCAGGATTTCGGTGACAGGGTGGTTGGTCAGGCCTCCAAGTCCGCTCCGAGATGCATGTGACAGTTGCTTTCAACGAGAATGCGGAGTTCTCTCCAACTTGGGTGGAAACTTCCCGAGCCTTTTATATGGCTAGTGAGCCAATTGCCAGCCGCCATGTACGAATAATTTACATTAAGCCAATCGAAAGCATGCCTGCAAACAGTGCAGATGCAAGCTTTGGCGGGACTGATTATTGCAACCAAGGAGTTTTTCCTGCCTCACAGGGGAAATCCCTGCACCAAATGCTCGCATTGTGCTGAGAACTCGGCTGTGCTGAGGCACTTTTAATCACTCAGCACAGACATACATAAGCAATGGGCACATCTATACGAGATGTTTACTACAGAGTTGAGTAATTAGCTCTGCAGTAAAATGTCACCATCTACTCGTGTGGTGTATACGAGGACAGAGAAAACTAATCAACTCTGTTGTAGAATAGTACTACCCAACACAAGTGCTATCCTATGGCAGTTATTTACGCCACAGTAATGCATGTAGATGCTGATCTGGCTGGATAGGGCAGGAGGATGCCTTAGTGTGTGGGCTGTCTGCCAGCTAGTCCCACACTGAAGCACCCTTGTGAGCCAGCCAGCCTCTCCGCAGTACACTGAACTGGGTTGGAGTGGTTCCAGGCTGGCAGACTGACCCCTGGGGCTGCTCTGCCCTAGCTCAAAGTGCTGCAGTCCCAGGCACACATGCAAACATGGTGCCTGGGAACAATAAGCTCTGGTGTGAATTGTATTGGAGTTTATTCAGCCACGTTGATTTCAAATGTAGTTGTGCCCATTGTATCTGTTAATCATTTCTTTTCTTTCCCTCCTTTTAAGACCCATGACCTGGGCTCAGGGAATGAACATGGATTACACAGTAAATGAAAATTTTCTTCAAGGCTCCTATCGTGTTTACTGCAAAAAATGGGAGTGTAGAGTGAGTTAAGAAAATGAAAGAAGAGAGAAGACTCACTTGCATCTTAGGTAGTTGAAATTTACTATGCAATAGAAGGGGGGCAGGTCACTAAGTCCAATATTTTTATACACCAACATGCACTGAGTGTCACTTAATTACTTGCAACTTAACTTTAAACAAGCAGGGTCTGATTTCCAGACATGAAGTGCTCCCCAAATCACTATTAGTTGGAGTGGCAGGTGATCAACAACACTGAAAAAATATAGTCCTTGATGCAGTCATATGAGAAATCAATCACTCAGGAGCCAAAAAATAATTACTATATTTTTACTAAATTAAATTGATAAACTATGAAAGGCACTTACATATTACAATGTGAAGCACCTTATAAAGCCCATGAGGAAATGAATAATTCTTTATTCAGTGGGGTCTTTGACTGGTATACAGTAAATAAAGGCTGTGGCCAAAGAGAGAATGAGAAAAATAATAAGAAATATTGTTATGTTCTGGCATACATTGAGTACCACTGCTTTTATATATTGAAAGAATCAAAGATTCCATAAGAAAAAAAGCCAACCCAAAACCCAACAACTTGCCACCATGCAATTTAAGTCTGTATCTACATGCATCCAGAATTAGGCTCGAGGAAATGTACATGTTAGAGATAATGAATATTTTTCTATAGATACATGCATATGAGGACTGTAAATTGATTTATAAAAGAAATAATTAATATAACATTATATACCCAATGGACATGTCCACACATGGAAGCATGTGAGCTTGCAGCAGCTCAAATAGAAGCAGTGCATATTTGAGCTGGGACTTTTTGCCTCAGTACATGTACTTGGACATGCACTTTGTTGTGGGGGAAATTGTGCCACTTGGGGCAAAATAACCGTACCTGGCCCCTCCTGAATCTGCAGCCCTGGTGAGCTAGAGCCTGGGGCCAGCACCTGTGTATAAAAAGTTGCCCTGTCCTGGCCCCATCAGTACAGAAAGCCTCCCAGCACTTAAGAAAAAAGAGCCTCACACTCCCCAGCAGTAGCAGGGCCTGTAGGGCCATGTGGTAGAGCCCCCCACCCATGCAGCCCCCACTCCCTGATCACCACTGGCTGACCCAGCAGTCTGGGACTCAAAAAAACAAAAAACCCCCAAATGCCCTGCAAACTCACCAGCAGTAGCAGCTGCCGTCAGGGTCACTGGGGCCTTATGGAAGAGCCCCCCGCCCCCCCCTCCATGCAGCATGGGGCAGCAGGGAGCAGTGGGGCCCAGCACCACTGCCACTGGCCCATTGCACAGGTGCAGCCAAGGCTGGCAGGGCACACTGTCAGGCAGCTGGGGTCGCTGTGGCTGTCACTTGGGCCCCATGCTGTGTGGTGGGGCTCTGCCACAAGGCCCCAGTGACCCCAATGGCAGTTGCTACTGCTGGCGAGTGTAGAGCTTTTTAAAAAAAATGCTGGGATACTAGGGCTGGGCGGAGCAGTGATCAGGAGGGTTCAGGGGATAGGCAGGAGCTGGGTTTGGGGGAGTGGGTAGGGGATGGGGACAGGTGAGGCAGAGATCAAGATTGCTCAGGAGGCAGGCAGGGGATGGGGTCAGGTGGGGCAGCAATCCAGGGGGCCAGGGGAGCATGTGAGGAATGGGGATGGGCAAGGCAGCAATCCGAGGGGCTCAGGGGGTTGGCAGGGGATGACACTGGGTGGGGCAGCTGTCCAGGGGGCTGAGAAGCAGGCAGGGGATGGTGTTGGGTGAGGCAGTGATCTTGGGGTCCGGGGAAGCAGGTGGGGTATGAGGGTCGGTGGCACAGTGATCCAGGGGGCTAAGGGACTAGGCGGGGCTGGTGGAATTCCTCCCTCCAATTGACCCCTCCCCACACTTCCAGCCCCCCCCACCCCATACTTAGTGGCACAAAGCCCGGTCCAGCTCCCTGCAGCTGGCACACTGCCTGCCGTGCACAGGCAGGCAGCGTGCTTCAGCATCAGGGCAAGGGCCAGTCATAGAGATGCTCTGCCTGGCTACCAGAGTTGACTGAGCCTCCAGTTGCCTCTACAGAGGACTGAACCTCCAGTTGCCACAGGGCACAGTCTGGTACTATGCCCTGACCCACTTTCTTCTGCTGTGGTTTTTTTGACCCCTGGATATCCAGGGGTATGAGTCTGCCCCCACACTGCAAATTTGACAGGTGGGGAACTTTTTTTGTTCCTGCACATGCCTCTCACAGCATCTCAAAGGGCTTTGAGAAGCTGCAAGATGCACATGCACATGTGCAAGATGCACATGTGCCCTCATGTGAACGCACCCAATGAAAGCAGAAATATGAATCATATGGGGAAACAAGGAACATCTCAAATATTCAGGTTGGTAATATTTTCCATTAGAATATGACACTAAGAAGATCTAATGTCTCCACTCTTTAAAGCAAGCCTGTGAAATTCTGCTTGGGTCCTGAGTCTAAAAAGTGTTTTTGCTTCCCTATGATAAATGGCTTTTGCTTGGTTCAAGTTTAGTTGATTTATATACTGTTAAACATTGTCAGTTTCTTTTTCCCCTTGAAGTGCTTAGGTCTGCTGGCAGCATGCCAAAATAAAAATGGAACATGAGCGTTGAAAGCTGAGTCTAGACCACAGCCAAATCTGGAACAGCAGCATCCACTATATTTGGGACCCCTGGAAGCTATACTAAGGGAGGAAGAAGGGTGTGTTGCATGTTTAATGTAGTTTTTTTAGTATGCTATTTTATACTAAAAGTGCAATGTTGCAGTACAGAAAAAGGTTGGAAGCTTTGAGTAAAAGTTCAACTGCGAAGTACAATTAATAGTAACTGCTTTTAATCCATAGAGGTCAAAACCAAGTCACTACTGGGCAATTTCTTGCTTATAATACATATTAAATTATTCATAAAGTATCAAAGGATAGCATTCTTCTTCTGCATAGCTGTTTATACTTCTAGCAAGATGGTACTGTTTTTGTTTGTAAATTAGCTATCAAAGTGATACAGCACTACACGCTGAACCATTGTTTCAAGTTAAGTACATAGTGCTTAACACTTTGTCAGGGAGTCCATGTAGCTAGTCATAAACCTTTACATTAAAAAGTTTATAGAATTTAAATGTTACCAATTTAAAAATACATTTGTTGTTGCAGATTTTTGTCTGCAACTTTTCTTTCTGTTCATTGTCTCACAACATTTTTAAAAGTGCTGCATGTACTGCTTTTGTCTCCATGCAAAACTAATCTGTAATCCACCTCCCTGAAATATATTTCTTTAAATTTATATTTAGAAATCACCCACAATTTCTGTAATTTGGAGGACATACAAAATTAAACAAATTATTACCACATCTGTTTTGCATATAAAAAAATAGGAACTGAATATGAACAAAAGGTTGTACATTATGCATGGATACCAAGTGTTCCACGATGTGGGTCTGGTCATATCTCTACTATGCATCCTATACTTCATAACACCCCACCTTCTTGCCCTGTAGTGGTGCAACTGGCCACTCTGGCACAGTCAGACCTCTACTGTCACATTTTTTGCCCCCTTTTTCGGCACTTTATCAATGAGTTCCATTGCATTTTTTGTTTCAGAAAAGCTATATTTCTAACAAACAACCACGTTTTAATTCCTACTAAACAACATGCCCCCAGTCCTTTGGAAGCCCAAACCATGGGCCACTAGCCACCCCAAGTCAGGCAAGCATCCTGCAAAGTTTGGTCAGTTGTAGGATACTGAAGTTTATTAATATCAGCCACTGGCTTGGATCTCCAAAGCATAAGTGTATAAGCACTTCCCCATTCCTCCACTAGAAAGTATGCTGTCATGGGTACACTCTTACCCAGCAGTGTCAGAGCCACAGCACTTCAGTGCTTAAAAAAGTGACCATTCTGTTTGGGACACTAGGGCACTCTATGTGTGGACACCTCTGATCCACAGAACTATAGAAAAGGAGGGTCGGAAAGGACATCATGAGGTCACTTAGTCTAGCTCCTTGTTCAAGGCAGGCTCACCCCTGACTAAGCCATTCTAGGCAACTGTCTTTTAGGTCTTGCCTAACCTTGTAATCTAAAATGCTAGATATATTTTGTTTTGTATACTGCATATGAGTCCTGGTCCTAAAAACTTTAATCATGTTGATGAATATGTATTGGTTCAGGTAGCCACACTGACATAGAAACAATAGAGTTTGTGGAGAACCCCTTAATTCCACCCTCCAAGTATGCAAAATACTAAGCTGTAAGGCACTAGTTCTTAATATACAGAAGTAAGCTGCCTTCCAAGGCTTCCACTTGCTTTGCACAGTAGGTATTAATTGTATTCCATCAAAATAGGCTCTCATTTTGTCAGTTTTAGGGCACACCATTGGTAATACACTTGCAGATATATAAAATACCATCCCAATGTATTTGACTTGTCCATGAGTTCACATAAAACAATATTCAAGGAAATAGCATTTTAGCATGTTGGAAATAAATAAAACAAAATACAATACTTTTCACTGTAATGTTTTTCTTTGACTTTAGCTTAGTAGCTCAAAAATGGACATTTTGATAGAGCAAACATGAAATCCTCATCTGCAGAGATTGAAACAGAGATAAAAGAAAAAGGCCTTGAAAAATGAATCAACAGTAGGCATATACAAAACTACATGGGTTAGGTTTAGATGGTTAGGCACTTTCTATTTGATAGGCGTGCCTGCACATCACCCTACAGTGAGAGAGTGGTATGCTATGTTGCTGTACGGTGCACTATGGCAATGTAGCAATCACACAGGTCTACACTGCCTACAGCGATGTAGCGGCAAAACCTAAAAATGAGCCAGGCACACAGCATGATGACCAGCTCTACTGTGCCATGATTAAGTACTTCTAAAAGGAAGTACTAAAGCACAGCACTGTAGCAATGTCACCATATGGCGACATGCAGATGCACCCTATGTGACAAAAAGTCACACAAACATAGCTGTAAATGCTTTTAGCTTATAACATTTTGTATATAAATTATATTTCTGTTCTCTGAAAAAGATTGCTGTTTAGTAGGGCTATGCGAAGCTTCGGTAGCTGATTTGATTCGGCAGGATTCAATGGTCGAAAGAAGTTGGAATGAAATTGGGAGACCCATTAAAAGTTCCAAATTGAATCGGAAGCCTCTGAATTGATTCAGAGAGATTTGGAAAGCTTGCAGGAAGCAGAAACTGAGAAGAGGGAGCGGGATGAGGTGATCTTCCATATGTGAGAAAAGCTGAGAGGGGAGAGGGGGGGAAGACTGTTCTGATATTGACATCTGTAGCTAGCCAGTGACTGTGATCTTTCTCTGAGTTCCCTTCCTTAACACATACAAGAGATACAAGTTTTGCTTTCAACAGTTTGAGGTGCACTTTCACAGAAACCCCTGTACCTATCTCCTTGACACTTGGCAGGCTTCATGCCCTCAGAAAGGGTTACCATCTCTGCTGTTTTCATCCAAATCTACAAAACAAGACAAGATTTAGGTATTTCAGTGATTTCCATTATAGTCTATGGCTGAATCTCCAAATCCGAATTGGCCAAATTTAATCAGGACAGTGATTCGAATCACTGAATCAAATCACTGTCCCTCCAAATTGGCCAAATCCGAAGCGACTGTTTGCTGCTTTGCACAGGCCTAGAGTTCAGTATTCTGAAGGGCACTTTTGATTCCTTTGCAGTCAGAAACTGTTGGATAACAGAATTGCTTAAGTGAGAATGATCACTATAGGACTAGCAGCTGGATTTAAGGCTTTCAATGGCAACAACTTTCTCCTACTTACTGAAATAGTAATGCCAAATATTAGTCATCATTAAGGCATACGCTAACAAAATGATAATTTTATGCCAACGATACCTCATGCTGGTACCAGATGCTGATCCTGCGGGGAGGAGGTGAAGTGCGTTCTGCTGAGTCACAGAAGCAGGTGGATTATTGCCTCCTTTGCATTTGAGAGAGGGGCTTTCTGGAGAGCAACAAAATGTTAAGCTGTAGAATAAGTAGTTATATGTGGGAAACTGAGGTACACTCTGGCCTAGAAAGAACTCTTAAGCAGCCCTTCATTATTGTTTATTTATTTGTTAACAAAACCTAATTCTCAAGAAGGTTGTTAGTAATTATACTATCTAGTTTGTGGATTTTCCTTTAGAGCAGGTTCATAAAGACACCTGTTCACACCAATTCATAAGTAAAATCTAACTGATTAGAATGGAGATTTTATCAACAAAATCTGCTTGGGATATATTTACAATAGGGACCATTACATTCTAGATTTCCCTCTTCAGTTACAATAGGTGTGCATTTCCTAGTATTCACCATTTTGATGTAACCAATTCCATAAGTATCACAACAGCTATAGTTTTTTCTGAATGTATTATGTTCTGATGATGTGGTAAGAGCTGAGAGACAAATGCAAGGCAAATCCTGCTGCCCCCAGGTGCTTACTATCTAAGGATAGAAAAGATAAAATATTAAGTTAAAATGTCATGATTTTTAAATGACCTTACTTTTCTTCCACGTCTCAGAAATCTGCAGAGTAGGAAGTTTGTGACTGGTATGGATCAGGAACAAGTGAGTCTTAGAAGGAGGATGAAAATTTTAGGATGTCCATACCATGACTGGGGGTATGATTGCATTTGTGGTGTACCTAGGTTAGCTTTGATTAAGTTAGCTCAGGAATAGTAGCTGTAAAAGTGTGTGACATGAGGTTCAGCTGCCCAAGTAAATGGTGAGTGCATGTCCACACATGCAGGCATGTGTGCTTGCAGCAGCTCAAATAGCAGTGGCACTAATTTGTGCCAGAGATTTATGCCTCAGTACACATGCCTGAACATACACATTGGTGTGGAGCAAGTTGCACCATTTAAGGAAAACTGCCCCTGCCCAGTTCCTCCCCAGATCTGCAGCCAGGGAACCTGTGCTGGCCCCAGCAATATAAAAGCTGCCTTGGTGAGCAGCTCAGAACTACTTGCTCTCAGGAACTTCTGAGACCCATCCAGTTGACATATGGGGACACTAGCCCCCTGTGCTAGCTGGACTGCTGAAGCCCCATGTCTGCATGCCTGCCAGACCTAGACAGGGACTGCACAGCCACCTGGTTGATAGCATGGGCACTGCAGCAGAGCCGTCTGCACCTCTGGGTCACTTGCCAGTGGGTCGTGGCTGCATAGTGGGCCTTTGGGTGGCACTACTGCCATGTGTGCCCCTGCTCTGACACCTGGGCAGTTATCATCTGGAAGATGTGCTGAGGTTAGTGACCTACTTTGAACTGTTAAAGCATGTCCTCCTGGCTCCAAATGGCCAGAAGGTCAGCTACCTTGTTTGCTCTCAGCTGGCTCCCCAGTGCCTGGGTCCTGCCACGGGCTTCACTAGCAGGATTCCTGGTTTTCCCTGTTTAAAAATGGCAAATCCTCTGATAAAAAAAATTAGAAATACACCTTTTAAAATACCCATGTTCTTACACAATTAAAATGATATACTACTATATCTATATCTTAATAGAGAGAGCAAAAAAGCGAGATCAGTTGCACAATGTTTTATTGATGTATTTACAATATTAAAGCAATTATCATAATAAAATTAATTCTAAATATTTATATGCTTTGGTGCTTGCTTTTGGTTTATCGTAGAAAACTCAGAGCTCCCCTTGACCCCTTTGCTAACCAGGATGAGGGGACAGCTGCCCCTGTAGCCACAGCTCCTGCCAGCAGGTTTGGCAGCTGGGCATGCAGGGCATAAGATGTGGTGGGGATCTGTGGTTTGCAGGAGTGGGGTGGGAAGGGGCATGTGGAGTGTGGTATAGAGGGAATATGGGGTTTCTGGGTAGGTGTGTGGGGGTAGGGGCGATGGGGGTAAGGTGTGGGGTGGGTGCAAGGGGATATAGGGCATATGTGGGGTTTGTGGGGGTGGTTGTGGGGGATTGCCACATGTGCACCCCCACCCCTTGTGGTACACAGTCCCTGATGGTGGCAGCAGCAGCCAGCCAGGCCATGCTCACTGCAGCACTTCCCCACAGTGGCACAGCAGAGCCTGACCTGTGGTCTGTATATGGTGAATAGGCCTGGCCCAACCTGGCCAAGCCTGCCCTGCTAGTATGCCTTGGACAGGAGCGGGACAGCTTCTGTCTTCACCCACAGTTCCTGCAATCTCAAATTGCTTTGAAGTGCTGCAACAGGCACATGCTTGTTCATATGGATGTAGCCCAAATGTCCCTGCAGGACTGGAACACCTGCAATGAATCTCATGCTGCCACATCTTCACTCTCATTGTTAGCTGAGCTAACTTGATTAAAGTAAGCGCAGGTGCACTGCACTGGTTCCTTCTAATTGTTTCATAGACTGACTCCAGTTTGGGGCACAAGGCTTGGGCAGCTGTTCCGTGCTTGGAGGCAGCATGGAGAAAATCATGAAGATGAAACAAATGAAAACAGAGAAGAATTATTGGCAGAGGAAGAGGAGAACACACTTTGAGAGACAGGTTTTGAGATATAGGCTGGGGAAAAATCCATGGTTATGGATCACAAAAATCCTAAAATAGGAATGAAAAGTGATAAATTCAAAGTTTTAATGATGCCAGTCCTGTTACTCTTTGTCTTTAAAACACAGCAGCATTTGAATATAAAAATTGGCATAATCTACTTAAAAAGATAAAAGTGCTTCAGATAAATCAGCTTAAAACAGTTCCAGTTACAGCTTTTTTGTCTATTCAGAACTGGCCAACATAGACCTCCTTACTGAGAAGAAAGCATATTATGAATGGACCAGCTCAAAAAGCTAATAAATTATACAGTTTATAAAACATACACAAATTAAATAACCATTTGTCCTATATTAAAATATTTCATTGACACACGAATAATGTGTAGGCAAGGACTGGAAAACTAATTACAAGGGAATTACTTTTTATTTAATTACTCATGTCCTCACCTCTGTTTTTGGGTTTTGTTATTTTTTGTTTTTTTTTATATTATGTATTGTTACTTTTCCCCCATTCTTCTGTTCTGTATAAGCAGTATATTAGGAAGCACTCTACAATAAATGCCCAATAGCTTCTGGTCTCAAACAGCTTATTTGCCTAATTGTGCATCCCTCGTGGATTTTTCATAATACTTTACAGATCTAATTTAAATACCTTTACAGATTCATCAAATACATTCTCTGAGGCACATTTACTCAGCTTACTTTTAAAACTTCTAATGAATTCTCCCGATATGTAATTTTATACTCAGCATCATGATTTGAATTAAATTTTATTGAATAAGGTGTTCATTATTGGAGGTGAATTATAATTAGAGTGATAGGCAACCTCAAATATGATAATAGTTTTATTCATTTTCCTTGGGGACTCCTAGTTTCCAATACTTCCAAACTCAAAATCTGCTATAAAGGTAACAAAATTAATTAAGTACTGTCAGTCCTAAATAAAACGAGTTTTATTTTAACTCTTAAAAAGGTAAACATAGTTTCTCACATACCAAACAATATAAGGCTGGCTGACCTACTGCACACAATTTAGCAATTCCCTGATACTATGAAGTGACCTAGATTTCTCAAGCACTACATATAAAACTAGAGACTGATTGCCTTACTCATCTATTTATCATCAGCTTTGATGGATTCACAGAGTACTGACTTCAAAGAAACTTAAACCACTGACAGATTCTCTCCTAAAACGTATTTAGAATGTAATAGTATAAAAAGCAACTATATTCAAGCAATATATATTCATTTGAACCTTTTAAACATCTTAGATAATCAAGCTGATAACTTAAATACTATCACAACTATAGCATGGACCATATGCCAGTAATACAATTCTTTGTGGGTTAGAACACCCAGTCTTGGCATATGTGTACACTATGCAGATATAACTGCATATTTTCCAGAAACAATTTTGTTTTAATATGCCTTTTATGTTAGCTATATCTAATTTACATTAAAATGTATCAAATGGGACAGGGTCTACTTAACAGGGTTTATGTAGTTGACATGCAAATAAAAAACAGATAAATGACAAGCCATTTATACTTTCTACACAGTTTCTCATTATGCTGATAAAGAAATGTAGAATTAAGTTACATCTCCTATTCCTTCTAAGGCACTGAAAGCTATATTTTGATATAGTAACTATTATATTCTTACAAATTTCCATCCACATGGATGTGACTTATAGCCATTTTTTGTTTTATGTTATATTATATTTTTAAAACATTATGTCTTCTGATTATAGATTGGGTAGATACCCTAGATATTTAGAGGGCCTAGTAGCATCGTTTTAGACAAAAGTTTGCTCAGGGCAGACAACTCCTAGAATCTAGTAAACAATCTCTAAAATGTGTTCTTTAATTTTAGTTAATTAAGTTTCACCATTATTTACTTATATTTTATATTTTTGCTTAGAACCATATGATTCATTACCATGATCACTGGGATACTAACCATTATTCTATGTTATTCTCATACATAGGAAAGAGTTTGGAAATAGCTACTTTGTTAAATTGAGATACAGTATTCCATTACGTCTAACAAGGGAACTAAGTAAAATCCTCTTGTCACCTTAATGTATTCAGGAAGACAATCTTAAGAGACTCTAAGTTACTCCCTGGGACACATCTGAACATCCAAGTGAAAAGTTACTCCATGAAAGGTAATGGGGCTAGTCAGTTAATAGTGTGAAGAGCTTGTAAACCAGTTCTAATGACACTTTCTGTAGAAATCAAACTTTTCTTTAATCTAAAGAACTACAATGCAAAAGGAAGACTGAATTGTGAACATGAAAGAAAAAATAAGAACAGAACAAGTTTCTGCAATAACACATTTTTTTCCAAAATAATATATCAAGCAAAGTGAATGGTATTATTTTAATCAAATTTAGACTTAAGAACAATGTTTGTAATGAAATATCTTCTGTTGAAATTAAAGGGTATTGTTTGCTAGAGCTGTAATCTCCAGAAAGATTTATAGTCTGATTCAGTAAAGTGCTATGTGTGTCTTGGGAATTGCTGAGCTGCCTCAGCTCTTAGTAAAGCCACTGTGAACAAAGGAAGCTTTGCACCTTATGCACCTTTCAGAACGGTGATACAGGCTTATTACAACACTGTTTCTTTTCCACTATGCACACCGCTCTCTCTCTCTCACCTCAGTCCCCTCCGTAATTCAGATTACCATCTATTGTTACCATAATCTAATACTATTATTAAGTGGCAAGAAAACTCTATGTTTATTCCCCTGTGGATGTTGTTTTCTGACACGTCCATTTATTTTTCACTCCACATGATAAAGACAGTTGAAAGCTGAATTTGTAAAGGTAACAGCTAACAACAATTGGATCTGCAAATGAATTTTTACATAATGCTGATAACACCCTCATAGAAGCAAAAGCCTACAAATTGTTTACATGCCCTACATTTTTAATGCTTGGTCAGGCTCGAGTTACTCTAAGTGACATAACTACTCTGATTTGCGATGTTATGGAAAATAAAAGTGCCAAATTTTCCCTAATCCAGGATGAGTTTGAATTTAAGATAACCCTCCAATAATCAGATAGTAGACATGGAAAGTAATAACATCTTAAAATTTGTCCTCCCACCCCTTCCTCTACTAGTGGGAAAGCAGTGGTAGGGAGGCAAGCACCCTGACTCCTCACCCTTGCTCCCCCAGTACCTGTGCCCTACTGATGCCTGCTCTCCCTGCCCTTTACCTCCTTATGCCTACCTCCCTACCACTTGTCCCCATCTCCCCTTTCACTGTTGTCCCCAGTTGATCTGGGCCCAGAACTTTTTCTGTCCCATGCTTCAGGGAGTAACCATGCAGAGAGGTCAGCTGGGGAAAGTGGTGGTAGTGTGCAGGTGTTTTCTCACCACTTCCCATTTCCACAACTGGCTGGGATAAAGCTGGGAGGAATTATGTACTGGCACAGCTCATCCTTGAATTGCAGGGCTGGAGCAGATCAGGAACAGCTTTGGGGCTTCTCCATGCCTGCTTCAGATGGGAGTTGGACTACTCCAGCTGGGACCTGTGGGGAGCAGCTGTCTGGGAGCCTGACTCAGCTGGGGTTGGCATCAGATTCCTCCTTTGCTGCCTGGCTCCCTGTCAGTGAGGGGTGGTGTGGAGGAGCTGGAGCAGATGCTGGAAGGAGGAAACTGCACACCAGTCCTGCTGTCTCTGGCTGAGACAGGCTCCCTGCACAGCTGCTCCTCACAGCTCCCAAGTGAAACAGCCTGTCTGGGGAAGCCCAGAGGTGTTCCTGATTAGCTCATGCCTCCTGAAGCAAGAGCAGCTCCTCAAAGCTCCCATCTCTAAGATTAGGTCTGGCTTCCCCATGTTGAATGTGAAAAAAGAAAACCGTGTCTTGGAAACCAGTCAATATGGTAACTCATACTTTTCAGCCTGGGAAATAATCAAGTTACCTATCATAATTTGACTTTAAAAAAATCTTCTTATTAAAAGAGCACTTTATTCTCTTAATGAATTTGGTGCTCAAAAAGGCTAGGCAAAGAAATTACAAAAGCTGGCACAAAGGAGCAGAAACTGGTTCAAATCTATAACAACAGAAGTTCAGTGAGCATAACTGCTTTCAAAACTACCAAAACATGGATGGATGGACTATCAGACTTACCTGATATAGGTTAAATTGGCTTATTGAACTTCTGTCCTAGATCCTCTCCTGATTCACGTTAATTCATAGTTCCCCAGGATGCTTTGCACCTCTCCCGCAAACCTCCCCTTCACAGCATAGGTGGGCTGGCCTTGGCCCAAGCTGTCTGCTCCAGTGGAGCAGGAAGGCATGCTTCAGCACCCCCCAGCTTCTGGCCTGGACCACTGCAGACATGTGGCTGAATTTCCAGAATCAAAAGTGAATGAACCGATAAGCAAGCAAACAGACAATCTACGCAGCTTAGACTAACCTGCAAAGATTGAATCAATTCAGCCTCGGGCTTTTCAACTGTCTGTATTTAACCAAAGTGACAGAATGAGAGCCTTAGAGCTCTCATAAGCATGATGCTGTGTGCTTATCTGTAGAACCAGTCAGCACAAAAAGCAGTAACATTAGATATTTTGGGGATGAGAGCCCTGAGAGAAAGTTGCAGGAAGAAGATTCACTAAGGTGTCCTGCCAATGTGCCTCAGCCTTATTGTGGTGGCTGCATTTGTAGGGAGAATATAATTTGGTTTTCTTCTATTACCATATCGATTTTCATGGCCAATTAGGCACTGAAAGAGGAAGATAGCTATCTAGTGGGATTTTCAAAACCACCTAAGAAATTTAGGCCTTCCTGAAAATACAGTAGGACACCTAATTAGCCCCTGGACTTTAGTTTGTTGCATGCTATCAATACGGATATCAAACAATTTGCACATTTTTCTAATGTCTCAGAGATGAAACACTTTCCACTGTATCATAATGAGATCTTGTAGTGACACTGAGCAATAATTTTTATGATGAATTTATGATAAGATAGAACTAATCTTTAAGTACACAGAGATTCTCCCTTTCCATATTTTTCTTCCAATTGGCATCACTACAGGATAGAGTTAATGTTTCCAGCTGCCCAAATTGCACATCCTTTACCGTAAGGTATTTTAAATGCAACTTGAAAACTGATTTTTTCTTAGCTTCCTCAGCTTACAATGCTTGCTTCTGGTATTATTACAACATGGTCCCCACAGTATGTGTGTTTTGTTCTGTTTTGTTGTTCTTACCTTTATGCCACAGATATATATTTTCCAGTTTAACAAATATCTCTCTTGCTAGGCCAGTCAATCTACTATTGAAATCTTTTAATAGGTGTGCATTCTCCCTTATAGCATGGAATCATTATGTCAACAAGATTGCTCCATGGAAATTAAGGATAAAGGGAAGGGTGGAGATTGAGTTATTTTTAATAATAACAATTAGATAAGCAATCATACCGATAAAACATTACAGGGATCCAATGTTTTCTTCAGTAAATTTTTACTATGTGAAGTTTCAACTATCTGTGTTATTCCTTCCGGGCATAAGATCATTTGGAGCAAAGAAATAATAGACACAGATGCTAAATTTCCTAAATAACACAAGTTTTAATTAATTTTAACTCTGAATGTTCTGAAAATGCATTTTGCACTCAAAAAATATCAGTGCTGTAATTTAGGGAAGAATATATTGTGTAGGTCATGGAAAATAAAGGAAATGAATCACTACTCTGAATGCAAACCAGGATTTACTTATTAAACTGTCTTGATCATAACATGAAACATTGAGTTTTCTCCAGAAAGCATATATATAATTTATATATCACACTTACAGTTTTGCAATTAGCAAATTTTGCAATAAGCTTATTAAGGGGAAAAAAAAGAACAATTGTTTTCAATTACAAGAAAGGTATTAAAAATATTTCAACATTCAATTTCAAAAATTAAATTTCCTGTTTCTGTGGTAGCACTAACTTTATAGCTGGTGGGATTTTCTGTAGTAGACCATCATTTTTATGTGATAATTACTTTGAACATGTGGCTGGTCTAAATTTATTGTGTGATTAACCAGTTAATTGTGTGATGCGTCTTACGCGTTAGCAGGGGCCTTAGAAATGCATTTGAGAGTACCTAGGAAGCAATATAGGCATGCCCTCTGTCTCATTTTCTCCTTTTGGAGCTGTTCCACTCAGTGTAAAATAAGTAAATTTCATCAAGAAATTTACCCTCACCCAGTGCACAAGAGATTTCAGGTTTAAGTCCTCATATAAATATTTAAGTATTTATACAAAGCGGAACAGCTCAAAAAAGTGAGACTGAGAAATCCACTCCTCTGAATAACCAGGTGATTAAAACGTTCTTAAAGATGTGGGAAATTAAGGTACAAGTCTGAATCCCTTGCCACGTGAGTGTACTGAGGTTACTGAGCAGGCTTGCTGCCTCTCATTCCTTTGAAATGTTTCATTTTGCCCCACAGCAAACTAGGGGGAAGGAGTGGGGGAGGAAAACAGAAGTTTTCAAAAACATTTCCTACCCAGCTCTACTTCATAGACACCCAGAACATAATGGAATATCCCAAGGGAAGCAAGCAGAAAGACTGTGGAAGTTTGCAGATTAGCAAGTATGCTTTGCATAGGAAGGCAGAATACTGTCACGTCTAGCCCAATGTGGAATGCAAAATGTAAGGTGCCCTTTCCATGCAACCATAACAGGAATAGTTTGTAAACAAAAATGTACATACTAAATTAATGCTACCAAACTTCTTTTTCATAAAATAATGATTACATTTTCTTGATCTGTAATTTTTGGTAAGCAGCTTCTATTCAGAAAAGCATCTTTAAGCATACCTTACATATACTACTAGAAGGAATGATAAAATTATGCTAGAAATAAAATGTGGTTCAGTCACTAGAACTAAACTGAACCCACCAACATAACTGAAGTTAATAGGAGCTGTAAATGTTTTTTTTATATTTTGAGGAAATGGTATTATATTTGTTAATTGCTGTTATGTTTGGCATTTATAGATGTTGATTTTCCCTTTTGGACATCACACTTAAGGAATGTCTGACAGGCTCACAGTAGAATCCAGCATCAAACAGTATTTTGACGGCTGAACAATTGAATTCTGCCATCTTGTTAGCATCCTAGCCTAGTACAGACATTGCACTTACTGCACTTTAAGCATGAAGAAAGCACACTGATGCCATAACTGAACAGACATTTTCATGGCTCTTTGAGCGCTTTAAAAATGATGGATCATGCTTTAAGTTAACCCTTGATGGATAACCTAAAGAGGACTAACCTCTTTAGGTCTAACCTAAAGAGCTTTCATTTATAGTGCTTTATCGACTGTGTGGGCCAGATTGTACCAAGGGTTAACTTAAAGCACAACCGCGACAGCCCCAGAAGGTGTTGTGCAGAGCTGTGCTAGCTCTCTGCGCCGTCTGAGCTCGATTCCAGCCCTGCCCCATTGGCTGTCATTTATCTGAATCAGTGAAAGCCTCTGATCTCAGCTCCACTTCCTCCCTCTGGCCAGCTGTAAGTGGCAGCTTGGCCGGGTGGGAGAAGGGGTCTGTGGTCTATGTTCCTGCAGCAACCCTGTCATGCCACTGCCTGGATGGGGGCCTGCAGAAGAAAGGATGCTGGGGTCTCTTCCCCCACAGCTGCTGCTGACAGTTGCCACCTGGCATGGGGGCAATGCTGGGAAAAGGAGCCACTCTTGCAGCCTCCTGGGAAGTGTGCAAGATGGCCCTAGCAGCCAGTGTGGGCAGGCTCCAATCTCCCCCTGACAAACAGTGAATATCTATTCAGTGGGCTCCTACTCTAATTTATAATGCTTCAAGTAAGTTAAAGTTTTACTAGGGGCATTTTGAACATTTGTACTTCGCCGTAGGCAACAAGACACTGAAACAGCAATTTGCTAATGAAAAATAACTCTTTTGTAATGATTTAAGGTGATTCTTCCTTTGTGTAAGACAGTTGATCATTCCTCATTTACCATAACCATCATCCCAGCATGTTTTAAACAGCATAATAAAGAAGTACTTCATGAAAAATATTAGCAGCCATTACTAGTAACTTAATCATAACAACATAGTGGTGCAACATGCTGTTTTATTTTAACAGAGATTGTTCCTAGGGCCAGAACTATTATAAATTTCATCTTAAACAGTGAATACATGCAACTACACCTAATGAAATCACATCTAAACCACAGCTTCATGGATGACTGTGTATAACAACTAGAAAGTTCTAGGCCTTTTCAATACCTACAGGCCTTCTGAAAAACCCCAAGCCAGAGCTTAAAGTCAGGTGCTGCCATTTACAAAACAGCAGTTTACTCCAGCTATTTTATACTAATAACTAAGTTCTGAAATGAGTCAAACAGAGATAGAGTGCTGAACAATTAAGATTCTCCCCATAAGCCCATCTCTATCATTTTATTAAAGGCAACTGGGAAAACCCTTACTGAATAACTAATTCCAAATTATATTTGAAGAAAACAAATTAATGTAATAATTTTCTTTCTGAAATTAATTTAAATCTCTGTGGATGCTGCAACAAATTTAGTCTTTACTATGCCTACAAAAAGTTATGAAAAGCCTTACTGCACTGCTTTAGGCAAAGATTCATTGTTTCATAGGCAATGGTAATGACCATTATTCCCACCTAGCAGACGTGCTTTAAAAATCACACTCCCCCCCCGCGAATTTAAATAGAAAATTCTGAGTATCACTCAACTGGTTTTATTATACAAGAAAAGCAGATCATGGTTAGGCTATCAGATTAGCTAGTTTAGGTAAACCATGCAATTTAAAGTTTGTTTTCCACATTTATAAACCATCTCCAATTTCCTCGAATCATGTTGCTAGCTCCTTACAGTCCTTCTGCACCTGAAGTGTATCCTTCTTGGCTGGGCACACACTCCATCTCTTTGAGTCTGCGTGAAAATCATGTATTACCTGTACTTATAAAAGTACATGTCTTTAAACCCAAATCAAGCTGAGAGGGATCATTGTCTAATGAACCTAGTAACAGTTTGGAGAGTAGTGACTCTGCCACTCTAGTTTCAGCTCTCCTCCCAACTAGCTATTTGGAGATGGGCAAGTTATTTTGGTTTCTTTATCAAAGTTCTCCAAATGTAATATGGGGATTATATTATTTTCTTATGAATTTAATATGGCAATTGTGAAAATTAATATTTTACACCACTTGGTTATTTAAAAATACATGTATAATATGAATTAGAAGAAAAATCTACATACATTTTAAAGTTGCTATTAAAATAAAATCTTAAATTTATGCTTCTGAATAATTATACTCTAGAAAGTAAGTTCATATTTCTTTATTTTAAAAAGGAAAATAATTGATACCTCTATAACAAAACAAAATAATACTGTAGGAAAAGATAGAGTCACAATTCTTAATGAAGACTTTAATTTTATAGCTTTAGTAAGAAAAAAACCAAACAGTGATTAAAGATGTCCAAGTACAACACACATAAAAGGAAATGTAGAGTATGTAAATGTAGTGATGAAAGCAATTTCCATATTTTACATATTTGAAGAGAAGTCTGATAATTTATACTACACTCCTATTATAGTGCAGTAGTTTGCCCTCTGCACTGCTTGCTTTTGTTACCCTCTGTTTAGATTACTATGGCATACCCTAATCCTTAAATGACCAGAAACAGAAGCCATTGAATAAAATGTGGCAGACACATCTTAAGTATGGTATCGTACTGGGAGAACATGGAACACTTGCTCCATAATATGTACGACTGCCCACTGTTGCCAGGTAAAGTTACTTGTGTTGGTGTTTCTCTACCAATCTGTGATGGCCTTGGGATATGTCTTCCTGAGATAGCAACTGTCCTTGTACAATGCTGACAGAGCATTCAGGAACAGTAAACAAGCATAAGCATTAAAAAAAAGAAAAAAAGGGAAGTGTAGCCTGCATATTTGCTAGCTGAGACAGCCCAGAACTTAGAAAATTCAGAACTTAGAAAATTCTTGGTACAAAGCAGTACAAATCTGCTCAAGATGCACGTATATAACTCAGTCTGGAGGTAGGGATGGAGGAACACAATACAGCCTGTTATTTTGGGGTGAACTAGAATATTGCTTAGATTTGATTTTTTTCTGCTTTCTAGCTTTGGTGGGAGAAGTTTGCTCATTTTGTCTATCAAACGTTGTCATGGTGTGGGGTCCCCAGGGATGGCTGTGATGCCTCTAGAGCTCTGTGACTCTGTAAATTCTACCCTGTGGGCACCTTCTTTTCTTTCATGCCATGTCTTGTTGGTATAAATAAATAATAGGGAGGCTGCCCACAAGTTTCTGCACAGTCATGGTCCTGTTGGACCCTACTGAACCCTGTGGGTCGCTGGACCCTTTGCTGGTTCCTACACTAAGTCGGTGCTTCATGGCACACCCTTTACCACGTCCCATACCTCACAGGTGGTGTATCAATATTGTCTCCTGATAAGGTCTTGGCCTAACTTGCCTGCCTGTTGTCACTAGGCTCTGACCCTTGGCTCACTGCAGCCCGGTAGCTGTGCCCTCTATGGTGCTGGGGCTCTGCACAATAGTGTGCCCCATGAGGCCTCCTCCTTCCCTATTAGCCTCTTTCCAGTCCACCAGTAGAAAAGACAACAGAAAAACAAGCCTCTGAGCTACAACATAACAGTAATAATGGAGGTCACACTCTACCCCTTTAAGAAAGAAGATAAACTTCTCTCTTATTATTGTATGCTTCCTAATCCCAGGCACCTTATGAGCTCATTAATCTTGCAGGCAGCAGCCCAGTCCATCAAACGTCTCTAAGTAGTTCTTTCCTGCTAGAGCTCCTTCCCCAGGTGGATGCCAGAGAACTAACCCCCTGCCAGCCCCAGGTCTGGGGCTTATACATGCCTTGTTGACCGGGTGCATGTGCCAGCTAACTCCCTCTTTAGCCTGCTGCTTAGGCAACCTGCAGGTGTGGAGCTCAGCTTCTGCTTGTTGGGTTCTCTAGCTAGGCTGTTTCTGTACTTAAAGAAGCAGGATCGCCTTAGTGCCCTGAAACAAATGTATTGTTATATAATTGATCTGAAAGGTATTTAGAGCTTAGATCACGTGCATGCTAGATGCACGCATACACGAATTAATAGAAACACAATGTAAAATGTAAAACTGTACATAAGCAAGATGGCTCAGTTTTTATCTAATTTTGCATTTTATAGAATTAGGTCTCATTACACTTGTGTAAGTGAAGTCAGAGGTATGCTAATTCACTTTTATGCACTGACTCAGGAAATTTTTTTATATGTGTTTAAGTTGCATTGATGACAATGTTTAACGTTTTTGTAAATTATGAATGGGTTTAAGCACCTAGTAAAGTGTTCTGTTGAATCTGGCCCTTAGGTGACAGACAGAAGGCAAGGTAGCTGTGAAGTACCTTTTTTAATCAGCCATGCAAATATCTGATAGGATTTTTTTTGTCAAAAATACAATATATATAGAATCTATGGTCTCAGCTGATTCCAGTTTTACCTAATGTTAAATTTTCAGTGAATCCATCCCCCAAACTGTTTACGGAAGTCTTTAGGTTTTTTCCAACTAATTTTATCCAGAAGCATCAAACTGAACAAATTTTTAAATGATAGGCTCATTTCCTTTCAGCGACCTACAAAGGAAAGGTCAAATCTTCATTTTGAGGGTGTTTTTCCCCTGCCTCTCATGCAACACATAGTGCAAGTTTACAAAAACTGACGTGGAAAGTAATTATTAGTAGATGAGTATTAGGTCCTGCCACACTATTCATAATTTTCCTGCACTCTTTTACTTGTCTATGCACTGTTGTTTTTTTGGACTGTAAGCTATTTTGGGGGTCATTTTTTTACTTTAAGCTTTTTTGCTTTAAATGCTCTTGGGATTTTCTTTTTTTTTTGCTCTGAATTGGTACTATGCCTAGGAGAATGAGTTCTGTGGAACACCTGGGTGCTACAAGCATAGCAATACAAAATGCTATATTTATGTATGCATTTTTTAGAAGCATCAGGAAAGTTAGAAGAAAAAACAGTTATTTCAAAACTTTATTGAATAAAAAACAAGTGAAAATAAAACCTGGCTTTGTAGCCTACTGGTCAGGGTTCACCAGGGTTCTGGTCTGCCTAAAAGATTATTCTTGTATTTTGTATTTAGAAGTGGATTCAAAATTTTGCAAAGGGGGATGCAGAAGCAGTGACTGGTGCTGTGAGAAGCTACAGTGAAGGACTCTTCCCCTCCCAGATTGGAGGCACATCCCATCCTCTTTCCTTTCCCCCTCCCCAATCTGCCACTGCCAATGTCCTTGCTGTCTCAGGAGCGAGAGGAATTCCTGTCCTTCTTCAGTTGAGCTATGAAGGGGTGGGCTCAGTCTGGGGCAGTAATGGTGTTGGGAAGGTTGGTTCCCTCTCTCTGCACCTGCTCCTGGACTGGCTGGGAACACCCACAAGGGGGGGATTAGGTAGGAAAGGGGAACCCACATGCCTGTCATTGTCACTGCCACTGTCTTGGGATAGGTCCAGCCCCCATGCAGCCTGGTTAAAGAAGGAAGGAGCTCCTCTCATACATGTAATAACGGTAGGTGCAGGTGGTGGGGGGAGAGGATGGGCAATAGAGGTGACAGAGGGGAGGTGGTAGGATGTGCCTCTGAGCATAAAGGGGGAAGAGAGGAGGAGATTACTTTCTTCAAGAACTCAAAAAAGTCCCCTGCTGCTACTCCTGCCATGTGGGCAGAAAGGAGGGTGCAGCCATAACAATATGCTCCTTTTGGATACCCTGTTTAAATTAGGGTTGGGTATTTGATTAGTCAAAGTTTGGTCTATTGACAGGTGACATATCAGTCAAAAGTTGTAAATAATTGTCAATATATCCATATAACACACAGAAAAAGCACAAAGAAATGTGTCAGAAAACAATTTAAAAACATATTTCTATCACAAAGTCCAAAAAATGTAGGGTTTTGTTTGTTTGTTTTGCAAAATTGCTATAATCTTTGAAAGGTCAAAAATATTGAAATTATTTGACTGGTCAATTGACAGCCTTTGGCTAAAATACAGAGCACGAACTATAACCCAATGATCCTCCTTCCCTGGGAAGTGCTCTAGCCAGTAGGCTTTTGTTCATGCTCTCTCCAACAACAATAAATTTTGAGTTCTTATATGTACGGTGGCCCAGTTTCAGGAATGGGAGTGAGCAAGCCTTACCTAGAATAGATTGTCTAGGGCACTGTCTAGGGAAGTAGAGATGCGGGTTTGAAGAAGTATCCCATATTCTGGTCAATTAAGTATTGAATAGTATACAGTAACTACTAACATATTATAAAAAAGCTGAAGGACCACTATCAGTGAGGAGCCTGATTCTGAGTTTATACGCTATGAGAACTGCTACCAGATCTAGTCTCTCAAGGCATACAGATAGAAGGATTTCTAAATACTGTATCCCAATGCAGCTTAGATGGGGAAAAGTTGCAGAAATGCTTAGATGAAGGTAGCTTCTGCCAAAAAAAAGCCACCTGGGGAACTTCGTAGCAAAAGAGGGAGACAATGAAGTCAGGTAGCCGGTAGAGTTTGGGCACTGGTAGCTCAATACTGTTTACATCCTGCCTGCAAGATCCACAGAGAACCACTACAAGTATCATAAAACCACAGCAGAGCTATTCAAGAAAAGTCAGTTAGGCATATCCATTTCCTATATTATTAGGGGGAAACTGGCACCTCCAAAATATGATCTACAAAAATACATGCATCAAACTTGCTAACAAGAAACACTGAGTACAGGAGAGTTTATGAACTCCTTCCCTTCTCAGAGGCTTAGATACCCCAGTTGGTGCTTCTATCAACTAGAGATCCAGAACCTAGAGTCATGTCCTTAGCGGTCATGTACACAGCTGAGCACAGCTGTGGTAGCACATACCTTTCACATTATACTTCAGTTAGTTAGGACACTCACCATGAAGTAGGAGAACTTGTGTGCAGGCCCTTTTCCATTTAAGGGGCTTCAAATCCACATTCCCTATTTCTTGTGGGTCCTCTAATTACCATCTTGGGTGTATTCTATAGTAGACAGTCATTAGATAAAAATCAGAAATAGTCCTTAAATAAGGTTCAAAACTCAGGGCCCTCCCAGATGAGGGTGTGGTGAGGGGCTGTGGGAGGAGAGTGAGGGGCACCAGCAGGGCTGGGAGGGGCTTTGAGGGGGAGTGAAGCGGACCAGCAAGGCTGGGGGTGGCTTTGGGGGGTAAGAGGCACAACTAGTACTGGGGGATCTTTGTGGAGGGAGTGAGAGGTGCCAGCAGGGCAGGGAGGGGGGCCGTGGGGGGCCTTTACTTTTAATTGCATATTTTGTAGTTTTTATCAGAGAATTTGCACTTTTTTATCAGGGACCCTTATAACAGTGTTTATCAGTCCATCAACAAAACAAAAGTCTCTTGTATTAATTCAAGCTGGTTTTCATAGATTTTCATAGATTTTTAGGGGCTGGAAGGGACCTTGTAGATCATCAGGTCCAGTCTCCCTGCACTAAGCAGGAAAAGATAACTGGAATCAAATGACCCCAGTGATGAGACTGTTTTTTTTGAATATTTCCAGGGTAAGTGACTGTACTATCACTGGAGGAAGTTTATTCTACAATCTGGACATCCTGACTGTGAAAGAGTTTTTCCTAGAATTGAGCCTCAAGCAGCCTTCCAGGAGTTTGTACCCATTGCTCCTGTTTTTCTCCAGGGGTGCTATGGTTCAATGAGTTCTTGATGTACTCCCCTGATGTAGCAGTAAGCTGCTACCAAGTCCCCTCTCAGCCTTCACTTCTGTAGGCTGAAGAGGCCCAAGTCCATCAGTCGCTCCTCATATGGCTTGTCTTGCAAGTCCCTGATCATACAGGTGGCTCTTCTCTGGAACCTCTCAAGTTTTTCCAAGTCCTTGTTGAAGTGCGGCACCCAAAACTGGATGCAGTACTCCAGCTGTGGTCTCACTAGTGCAGAGTGCAGTGGAAGTATCACTTCCTTACTTTTGCATAAGATGCAACAGTTAATGCATGCCAGTGTGTTGTTTGCCCTGCTGGGCACATCATTGCACTGACGGTTCATGTTCATATCATGGTCAATCACTACACCTAGTTTCCTTATGAATTGTGGTGCAAGTCAAATTGTTGCCACCAAGCTTGTAGGTATGTTGGGGATTGTTTGCTCCCAGATGGAGCACCTTAAACTTCTGAGTGTTAAACTTCATCTGGTTCTGGTTCACCTAACTCTCCAGCCTGTACAGGTCTGCCTGAATCTGCAACCTATCTTCTGCCATGACTACGCTATAACTTGGTGTTGTCCACAAACTTGGCCAACTAGCTTTTCAGCCCCTTTTCACCCCCACATCCAAATCATTGATAAAGATATTGACAAGCACCTGTGCAAGCACAGACCCCTGAGGGACACCACTGGCCACTTCTTGCCAGGACGACACATATCTGTTAATGAGAACTCTCTGGTTCGTACCATGCAGCATTTTCCACACACTGTACTGTAGAGCAGTTAAGCCCACAACCTTCCAATTTTTCCACAAGGATATTCTGGGATACTACATCAAAAGCCTTTTGGAAGTCTAGGTATATACTGTTGACCTTCTCTCCCATGTCCAGGTAGTGAGAAACCTGTTCGTAGAAGGAGATGAGACTGGTAACACAAGACCTACCCATGATGAAGCCATGTTGGTTGTCATTCAGAATATTACCTTCAACAAACATATCGCACATAGATTCTTTAATGAGTTTTTCCAGGATTTTCCCTGGGATGCAGGTTAGGCTGATTGGCCTATAGTTACCCAGGTCTCCTTCTTCTCCTTCTTGAAGATGGGCACAATGTTGGCCCTCTTCCATTTCTCAGGGATCTTACCCTGCCTGCCTTCAAAGCTTGCCCCAGAGGGTATCAAGCTGCTTATTTTTGGACCCAATGTCAGCCTCCAGAGGGGTGTTCCACCAGGATCCATGATCTCTATCAGGTCATATTGCCCACTAGAGAGCAGGAGAGCTAGCTCCTTCTGCTTGTTCCCCATGCTTCTGGCATTGGTATACAAGCAGTTGTAGACATTAGGGGCTGGAAGGGACCTTGTGAGATTATCAAGTCCAGTCCCCCAACGAGAGGCAGAAAATCTATGGGGATGATTCCCCAGCAAGATAAACATCCAAACACTTTTTGAATGAGTCCAGAGTAAATGCTTGCACCACCTTTGTGGGAAGTCTGTTTCAGACCTTGGACACTTGGACTATAAAGAAGATTTTCCTTATATCAAGTCTGAATCAGCCTTCTAGAAGTTTGTGGCTGTTTGTCCTAATTATCCCTTGGAGAGCACTGGTGAACAAGTGTTCTTCCAGATCCTGATGCATGTCCCCCTACCCCTGTTTATATACTTATAGGCAGCCACCAAGTCCCTGAAGCAGTGGAGCTACAGTGAATTTTGGGCTGGCAGCAGCCCCCCTCCCACCACCGTGATCCACGCAGGGAAGAGGCCAGTGCTGCTGCTGATCCCAGCCTGCTTTTATCCTGCTGCAGGCTGCTGCTCACCTTGAGCACCAGGAAAAGCCCAGTGCTGCCTTTACTGCAGTCCTGGAAGCAGTGGACACTGTCTGCTTACCGCTGCTGTGCTGTGCTGTGCCCCTTTCCTCACCCCTTCCCTAGCCTCAGCCTCACTCCCTCCCTCACTGTCATGGGAATGCATCCCTATCTGTTCCATTGCAAACTGGATTTTCAAACTGCAAATTCAATTTTTGTGCCACTCTCTAGGAATGCATCTACCGCATAAATCAAGGGAAACTTGTATACAAATATATAAGATATTACACACACATACACACACACAGTACAGTACAATATATATAGTATAAAATTTCATGTATATCTTGATCACTTAAAAAGAATCTGCCTAAATGCTAAAATATTTAATTTTAGCTATGTTTACATCAGCCTGCTGTAACATAGCTTCAGGGGATGAAACCTGGTTATCAGCAGTAATATAAATGTGTGTACCTAGCACTAACATTTATTTCCTACATATACAAAGTTTAAGATGGGTGAAATCTAAATAGGAATTTTGTGGGTGATTTTTTGAGGGGTTTACTGCAGAGTTGGGCCAAGGAAAGATATTAAAAATCCTTGCCTCTCATGTATTTCCTGTATTATTACTGCTAAACAACTTGCCTAAACTATTCAATCACTCTGAAGGGCCAAGTGCATCATGGAAATAAATCAATGACCATTTTATAGTATTAAGCTGAATGCTATCAACACTATTAATATTTCACCAAGTATAAAAAGTTTGTTGAAAGTCAGCTGTAGAGGTGACAAATTTGAACTCTTTTGTTAATATTAACACTAGCTGTTTTTAAATTATTCAAACCAAGCCTGCATGCTGATCTTCATTGAGATGGAAAGCTTGATAATATAAAAATACAGAGATCAACTAAGAAAATAATCACCCTTTGAAGATGGAGAGCTGTCTCTTTGAGGTGCATTAGGCTTACTCCAGCTTATATGAAGGAGAATGTTGATAAAGATGGAAAACAATAATGGGGCCCAAACTGTCCCCTCGGAGATACTTTTACTCATTAGACTCCTGTGGGTAACTGAGTAGGAATAATATTCTTGATAACAATCATTCTCAAGTTATAACTAAATATTAAATAAACCAATTTGTAACCCTGTTTTTTAAGACCACGTGCTTTGTAATACTAGATAAGAAGCATAACAATAAAAGGAATGAGACAGTTCAGAAATTATAGAAAAGGCAAAGCTGAATTAGAACCCATTTTTGTTTGAGTCATTACCCATTTGTCTTTGTGGTTTTTTTAATTATCTCACAATGAAAGACACTAATCCTATCCAATGAATTACAAATGTTAATTTCTATTCTTACAGCATTGGTTACATTGCATCACTTTATTAGTCAATAATGCACAAAGCTATTCCTTCCACTAACTACTTTTAGTATTGTTCTTGGGCCTTAATTATCTTTGAATAGAGATAAGTAAAATGACTGGAGAGTTGAAAACCATTGCTGTACAGATACAGAGATCATAACTGATCTCTACAGTTTTTAAAATGGAAGAGGCTAAAAGACTAACAACAAGCATTCAAGATAAGCTAAAGTACTTACTAAACAGTTTTTCATGCCAGATTGATGCAGGGCTAGAGATCAGAGCTTTTAGCCTTATACTTGTCCTAACAAAGTTCAATATGTAAGACCTTCCTCATTTTGATAAAGGATACGGCTTAACTGGATTAAAAATGTGTTAAACACCGTAAATCATACGTCTTTCTCTAGGGCTCTTCTGTATACATAAGCTTGTACTGTACGTTTTGTGTACCTTAGAGAGAGACTGAAAATGATGTGCAAGCTGACAGTAAGAACATCTGTTATTACTATGTGTTAAAGCATGCTGGTTTGCAATCTTATTAAACAGATGAAATTGTTATGTCATTCACTATTGAAGGATATACCAAATAGTCAAAGACATTTAAATCAAGAAGGAAAAAATCCAAGACTTGGGTACTACACCTGACAAATCTTAGCCAGACAATTTACATTAGTTTTACTTGGAATTATGTATTTCACCTTCTTTCAAAGTTTTTAGGTACTGCCCTAGAGAATGTTCAGATGTGAACAGTTGATGTGATCTACTATTTACTCAAAGCAAGGAATGAACTGAGGCGGCAGACTAAGGACCAAGTTTTGACTGACAGTCATGATTTAGTGCTTCATTCTCCACTTGCTCCAAGGGAGAAAAGTTCTGTGCTAGCCAGTCACTATGACCATATATAGATGTTCAGTTTGTCTTGGGAGAGTTGCTTCTTTCCCAGGAGAAAACACAAGTAGATACATGTTTAAGATTTTTTTTCCTAGAGCAAATATGGTCATTTTGAGAGAAAATAATCCAGGAAAAACAGGATTAAATTACTCCTGGGAGAGTTTCTACTGGAAAGTGAATGCCCATATACATTCTTTTCCAAGAGATGTCACAGCACTGTCTTCCAACATCCCAGGGTGCTTTGCTCTCATCTTCTTCCCCTCCCCAGGGAGACAGTGTTTTGCTTGCTGGAAAATACTATTCTAGCCAAGCAGGGAGAAGAACATGCCACCTTCTAAATCCCTATGTTGTGTTCTGGAGGGAGAGACAGGCTGATCCTGAGCAATCTAGGTGAGCCAAGCAGGACTGCCCTATGTGTTGCTGCCATCTTTCTCCAGGCAGACAGAGGGAGTATGCAGAGTATGCTAAGATGCAGGGCCCCCTGGTTGCAGTGCCAGCACTGTACACCCTCTGCTGTTTAGGGCCTCTGCTTTTGAATATCTATTCAGGTGTTTCCAGATAAGTTTTTGTTTTTTGGGTTTTTGTTGTTTTTTTTTTGGGGGTGGGGGGAGAGGGCGGCAGAGGAGAGGAATTGCCAGGAAAACAAACCCAAAAACATTTTTTCAGATCATTTGAACATGTGCTTGTATAGATTACTTACATTTCTGTTCAGGTTCAGGAAAGCTGACTGGCATGCTGCAGCAGAGACAAGACTCTAAATACTTGTGCCTTCCCATCCAATCTTACAATAGCAGCAAGGGCTAGGAGTAGTGGCATTTGAGAGGCTGTTCATCCTCTATGGTGTTGCTCAAACCCCAATAGCCAACACAGGAGAAGAGTGAGTATTTTAAATACTCGTTATCTTCCCTACAAGGAAATGAAAGGAAGTCTGCTACTTTAACTCTGAACATCACTCAGTGCATTTCTAGTTATTTAAGTAGAGATCTTACCTTCATGTGGTAAGATTAGATCATTCATATTGGTGTCTTTCTCTGATTTTCAGAGCTGGTACAGAAGTCCAGACTCAGGTAGAAAACTAGAAAGTCACCACAAAAAGTACGTGTATACACACCATTCAACATGCCTTTTGCACTACTGTTAAAGATAACATCTCCTTGAGGTGCTTCCCAGCATCTACATGTATACCCAGGATAGCAGCAATTGGAGATGGGGAAGACCAAGCCTGGGCCGGCAGGGGCACAGGGTGTCAGCACTGGGTTACGAATGGCAGCATCAAGTGGCAGAGGGGTGCTGACCCTGTGGAGCAGCGCAGCCAGGCAGCAGGTAGGAGTCTGGCCTCACATGGTCACTGTCTACATGAGCATTTCAACATAGTTAATTACTCCACTATAACACAGTCTCTTTATGTCAAAGTTAGTTACCTCACTGTACCCTGACACTGGTGCACGTGTAGATGGTGATGTTTTACTGTGAAGCTAATTAGTCTACTCCACAATAAAGCACAGGTGTAGATGCATCCAATAAAGTCAAAAATACTTGACACAAGGGTATGGCTATATGAACTGTTCCAGGAGTATAATGTTACTTTCTTCCTCTTGCTTCTCTTCAACATCTGAACTTAGCTTCATATATTTATAAAGGCAGACTACTTGTGTCACAGCAGTATACAGATGCTGCAGCATATCTACACAAGATTTAAATTTCTAATTGCAATAATATAATGCTTACATATATGTATTTCATAATTTCTAAAATTATGCAAGTATAAAGCTTTTCCTGATAAGAGTACCTTCAACTTACCATACATGTATAAGATTTATCAACAGTTCATCCAGTCTGAAATTGTTTGCAGTCAACCAATTAAAGTGTGTCAAATTTGAGAAAATACTTATAATTTATTTCTGTTGAAATCTGACTCATAATTTCCATGAAAAATTTGCAAAGTCTGAGAAATGTTACTGAAATATGAATACTACTTGATCCAAATCAAATACAGCCTCTGTTATTATGCAAATATTTGAAAAAAAATTAGAAGCCCAGTGGCAAATTCTTTTATTATAATTGCCATGGGTCTATTGTTATAACTGCGTACATTGCAATTTGTGGCAACTGAAAAACTCTGTGTTATAAAGTGTCAAATACAAAATAGATTGTATTTTAAGATCAGGATGTAGGGTGGAAGTAGTAGTGGATGTAGTGCTGAAGAGGTGAGGCACTAGGAGGAAAAAAACAACAAAAAACCAAGAAACATTGTATTAGTTGGTCCTTGATTCACACTATTTCTGCACTAAAAAGATAACTTATCTTCCAAGAAGCCCCAAATGCTCAGCCTTTTCCTAACTGATCATACTGCTGTGTTATTATTCAAAAGGAGACAAGTAAATATTTTGTGCTTAACAAGATAAATTTATGAAAAAAGAAAGACACGTAATTAAAGAAAAAACAACCTAGCAACGAAGGCAGATACTGCTTTTCTAGCTGTAGTACTAATACCTCAATTGAGCAAAACAGGATATCTTTGCCAAATAAAAAATTATTTAAAAGTTTAAACTATTATATAGGTTTCCCCTATTCATTGTCAATGTACATATTTATTTTTAATGTTTAATGATTTGCAATGTTTGCAATGTAGTAATAGCTGAACAGATGGTCTTAATTACTTAACTAAAATGCAACAAAGCATTCAGAAAGAATTCAATATATTTCATTGCAAGCAAAATTATATTTTTCCCATACTATTTTCCACACAATAAGTCCTTTAAATCTGAAGTATATTGGATAGAGCTGTCTTATGTGTTATGTAGGAACAGATTGCAAAAAACTTAACCTTAGAGGACTGCCAAAATGTTCTCATCTTGGAGTGTCTCATAGGTAAACAGGGGCACTGTTTGCACCAGCTCTGTAGTGAGCGAGTTGCTAGTTCTGAATTGGCAGAATGAAGAGATTTCTTTTGAAATCTCATTTTCTGTATTTACAGAACAACTTTACCACAATCTTGTAGATCCTAGATTGAAGCCAGAAGCCCCCTTCCTGTGAATATCTCAATGGCAAACACTATTATCTGAAAATGACAAAATTAATCCATCCTAATTTATGTGACATATTGTTTATAAGGCTCTCATAGTAAACTTTCTCCAATCACAAAAACACTCCTGCATACCTATTATGGGCAGCCTAAGTTGCTCACCAAGGCTTTGTAAATTTTTAATTAAAGTAAATGAACAGACTTACAATAACAGTTCATTATAGCATGCCAGAATTCTGCACTTAAGCAGTTTGACTTCTACTATTTATGCATGTTTACCCTGGCCTACAAGGCAGCATTTCTTAATATCTAACTCAGTGGGCAAACTATCAGTATGTGAAAAAGCCAGCATTATAACAGTGATTTGAAACAGTAAAGACAACATAAAAATAGAACTGAAGGACAATTTATAAATGTTGAAATGCCTTAAATATGTTAAGATGCAGAGAAAGGAGTCTGGGATTATTATTTACTGAAATATTAATGGTGCCTACTGACAAAAATTAAAGAACAGTTTGAATCAGAATGGGTTTCCTGGAGGGAAAACGTGTAAGTTTGTTTTATGATTCATATTCTAGACAGTAGTGGGGATCCTAGGTACTACTTCAATGGCTAGTGCAACTCAGAACAATCTGAGCTACACATTAACATATAATATACAACAATATTTTAAAGGATATGTTAACATCTTTGATTATATGGCTGTTTAAGAGTAGCAATCTAGCAATAGATTCTACTAGCAATAGTTCTACTTACAACATTTGCACATTCTTCTAGACCAAATATATCAGCTTATTAATTAGTTTAATTAATATTATGTTTTGGACTTGGCTTAAATATGGATGAAATAGTGCAAGGTGATTTTAGGAGCAATTGGATTAAATGTTTTTATTTTAAAATTGAACTGTATGGATTTGGGATGTTCTAATTTTAGTTGATAATTTTAGTAGTTTAGTAGCTCAGACATATTATGATAGTGTGTATTTCTAAGTGATAGCTTTCTATCATATTCTATCGCACTGCCATGTTCAAAGTCTACACGGATTGTCAAACAACATGGTGACTAGTGAATAGCTCATGGCAACAGTGAACGTTTTGGGCCTTTTTTGGTTGCTGTTGTGCAGGTTCCTGACAGGTGATTCCCCAGGCTGTTTCATTTTGATGCTGGTAGAAGATCAATGGCCTTTTTATTCATTTTTTTGTCAACAGTGGAGGTGTTGAGGGGAAGTTTGGTGCTCTCTTTCCATTTGGCTCATAGAGCAATGCTACCAGCAAACAGTGTAGATGCTGCAGTAGCCACCACATGGTACCATTTTTACAACTGGAGATTTTCAAATTAACCCAGATGTTTGCCATAGGGATTCAGAGAAATCAAGAAATAGATAACAGCTTCATTTGAAAATCAAGTACAGAGAAAAATGTTAAACATTAATTCAAACAGCAGTTTATTTCACATAGGCTAGAAAGTGATGTTATACTAGACAAACCATGGTTTAAATTATTTTTTACAGATGAAATAGACCAGTGTTGTTAGGATGGTTGATTTCTAGGTCAGGGAGTGATCAATTTAAAAATACTTAACTATTTGAAGAGAATTAGACCCAAAAGGATTAAATAATTAATTACACACAGTATGGAAAATAAAGCAGCGAAGATGACACATGGCAGAGAGATGGGAAAGTGGGGAAAGATGTGTATGCTAAGGAGCTTATCTTGTAAACTGTTTTGTATTGGTATCAGTGGGTATCTGTTTCCATGAAACAGCTGGCAGGATTGGGGCCTCAGACCTGTTTGTACATACTACAAATCAAACTTGTGCTGATGATGTGCAGTAGTTTCAGCTGCCCTTCAGCTATTGCTGCACTGTCTCCAAAATAGCTGAGTTAATTTGAAATAAAATATATCTGGAAAACAGCCTTGTGTCTGGCACTTGCTTTATTAAAACCCTGCAAATAAATTTTAAGCACAGTGAAAAGTGCATTTCAGCCATCAGGGAGAGCTTGTACACCTTTAGTGTGATGAAGGTTCAAAAAGGTCACTAAATGGAATCCTGTGGCCTCTATTCTCCAGTACAGACAATCAAAAATCTAATATTCCTTTCTAACTCCAAGCAGCTGAACCTCTATGAGAGCAAGTCTAAAACTTAGCATGGGGAAAATTAAACACCTATGTTCATCTAGATTTCCTTTGAATGTTTTCCAGGCAAGTGGGCAGAGTGATGTAAGAGCCAAAAGGTGCTACCAGCTAGCCATGATATTATACAGGTTTGAGAGCAAGTAATTGCTTTTTCATCATATTTGATTGTTTTATAGTTTAAATTTTTAACCAGTTATCTTCAGGTGCTAAGTAGTATAACATTTAGGGTATTGCATATATCAAGTAAGCACTCCAAAGATTCAGAAATATAGTTGCATTAAAAAACAGAGGTATTAAAAAAAAAAAAAAAAAAGGCTACCAGAGGAACCAAAATCCTATATTTATAAGACTATAAAACAATGAAACAGCTAATAGAACCCCAGCTGTACTTCATTTTGATACAGCACAAGTACTTAATTTTTCTTTAATTTTACCTGTTTAAATATAAAAAATATCTAACACATTTTCAAGACTCCTTAATTAATTACTTGAGGTCATTTAGTACAATTTCTACATTTTTAAAAATCTAATATGGTTGGCAATGGTATTATGATATGTAAGTTAAATTCTCATTTTAGTCTATTAGAGCGGGGTTTTTTTCTCATTTGTTGTTTCCAGCCAATGTATGGCTATACGAAAAAAGCCCCAGGATGAATCAATTTAATCTTTGCAGGTTAGTCTAACCTGTGTGGATTGCACCAATAAGCAAGTGAATAGACATTCAGTTCTGATTCTGGAAATGCAGTCACATGCTTGCAGTGGCTCAGGTTGAAGCTGTGGGGAGCTAGAGTAAGCCCTCCCTTCCCATCTTCAGTGGCCAAAAGACTGGAGGGAAGCCAAGCTGAGCAGGGGGGGCATGGCCAGGTCTCAGCAGCCAAAATATGATTGGGTGGGGTTTAAACCCTCACCCTGGCCTGCAAGGACCCCGTCAGGGTATGCCTGGAGAGGGAGGGGAGAAGCAGCCCCTGCTAGGCTTTGATGTGGAGGGAGCATGGCAAGCCCCAGCCCCCAGCTGACACTAAGGGGTTGAGTAGGAAGAATGGGGGCATGACTAGACCCTGGCCCCAGGCCTGGGACAAAGGTGGGGAAGGTGGGAGGAACCACAGAGAAGTGGGGTTGGCAGGGACATGCAGAGATCCCCTAGTCCAGCCCCTGCCTGAGTCCTGGCCAGAACTTCCGATATAAGCTCTAGAATCTAAAGAGTGGAGGTTTTGCTCACCAGGGTGTCTCTATTCCTGGGGAAAAAAGCCACCAAGGGCTTCCTGCAGCTGGTTTCCCCCTGTGGTTCCAGCTCCCCTGACCCCAGGCTAAGCCACAGCCAGCTGAGAAGGATTCTGTCCCTGTGGCCCACCCCAACCCCTCCGTGCCCACTCTCACTAGCATCCACAGGCTGTCCTGGCTCAGCCATGCAGCCCTAGCCCCAGCCCCAGGTGAGGCTGGTGGATGGAAGGGCCAGGCTGGGCTGGGCCATGAGGGTAGGGCCCTTCTTAGCTGGCTGCAGCTTAGGCTGAGGCCATAGGAATTGAGAAATTGTCTTGGGCTAGCCCAGCCCACAGCCCCGCTCTAGCCCTGGGTGAAGTGGGTGGATGGCAGGGCCAGGCAAAGCCAGGTGGTAGGGGCAGGGCCCTTCTCAGCTGGCTGTGGCTTGGGCTGGGGTCACAGGAGCTGTGTGCCTGGATTGCCCCTGGCTCTCTATGCCCAGGCCAGGCTTGGTTGGCATGGAGCTGCTGCGGTGGGCAGGGCTCTCTCCCTCCTCCTCCTCTTCCTCCTCCTCTTCTCCTGCTTTGAAGCTGGGGTGTGGAGTGGGCTCTGTGAGGTGCTGCCTCAGGGCTCAGGGATAGACAGGTGCAGTGCTGGGCCCAACTGTGGGGTGGGGGTAGGAGGGTGGGACCAGCTGTAGGAAGTCCTTGGTGGCTTCTATTCCTAGTAGTACAAAGCCCCCCAGTAAGCAAAACCTCTGTTCTTTAGATTCCAGTGATTGTACTGGAGGGTCTGACCAGGGCTCAGGCAGGGGCTAAACTAGATACTAGAGAAGCTCCTGAGGTCCCTGCCAGTCACATTTCTCTGATTCCCCACACCCCTTCCCCTTCACCTCATGCCTGGGGCTGGTGTCTGGCCACACCCCTCACTCTTGCTCCCATTGCTTGAGTGGGGGGAAAGCAAGGAAGACCCTGACTGGGGTTCCCTGCAGGAGGGAGGAGAAACTAAACTCCCACCTCAGGCTACCAGCGTCTGATCATGCCACCCACTCCTGCCCTGGAGGATTAAGGGGGTACTCCAGAGCCTCATTTCCCATCCCTTCCCCCATCTCAGCCATCCATACTAGTGATAATGCTCCAGCTAGGAAGGAGAGGGCTGGGGCCAACCCTGCTACCTGGAGCAGACAGCCCAGCCCAGCCCAAGGCTGCAAAGCATCTTGGGATGCTGGAGGAATGAGTTAACTAAAACTAGGAAGGGGTCTGAGACAGAAGTTCTGTAAACTGGGTTGACCTAAATCAGTTAAGTCTGATAGTACATTCAATCGGGTTTATCTTAAACTAGTTTTGGCCATTTTGAAAGGAGGTTATGTACCCTGAATTTCTGTTCTGTTACAGGTTTAAACTAGTTTCTGATCACTGAAACTGGTTTATGTATAACTTCTGTCACAAGCCTAAAAGTATGTAAAAAAAGAACCAGCCCTTAGTTTGCTTTAAAGGAAGAGTGAAAACATATTAGCATGGTAGGTTACTTTTGAATAAGCAGACCACACTTGTTAGAGTGTTCCAATCCAAATTCAAATGTTTTTGGAGGGGTCTAAACCTTTCCCCCCTCTCTATGGGGAAGGGTAAAATTCAGAAAGTTTTTCTAAAAGAAAAAAAATGGATCTACCATTTACTATCTCTTGTAAGAGAGCTAAAAAAGGAAGAGCTACTATGAAATTATTAGGTCATAACCAAATCAGTTGAGTGCCCCTGTCACAATAGAACTGCCCTAAGCAACTGCAGTTACTTTTAAATTTGGTACGTTCTGCCTCATTAGCTATTTTGCTCGTTTCTGTCTACAAACTTGCTGGCTTGTTTTGTTCCCAGTTACCTGTAACTACGCAAGCAACTCGTTACCTGTAACTATGTAAGCAACCTTACCACTTGCATCGCGGCCACCAGCAGTGTAAGTAAAGTTAAAGTAAAATTTATTTTTGCAACCAATACGCTGTGTCCCGGCTCTCCATCCACCAGCTCACCTGACGGCCGAGTACTTAGCGATCCCCCTCAAGTCGGCTCTGGCCGTCTGAGACAGATAGCAGGATTAAAACAAACAAAAGAAAGCATGAAAATTCATACATTAAGCAATGAGGAACTTGTGGCTGTAAGACGTTGCAGATCTTACATCTTTTGTAAATGTTGTAAAGACTGATCATTTAACTACCTTCAGAAAAGAACTGTGCAAATTCATGCAGGATAGTGGGCATCAGTGGGTATCATGCATCAGTGGGTATTAAACAAAATAATTTATGGAATTATAGAATCATAGAAAAATAGGGTTGGAAGGGATCACAGGTCATCTAGTCCAACCCCCAATAATTGGGGTCCAGCCAACAAATTAGGATTTCCTTGGTCCCTGAATGCTGGAAGCTATAAGGGGAAAGTGGAAAGGGACACATCAGTCTGGATAGGCTCTGCATATCCAGGGCTGGATAAGTTCTTTACCTTAGCAATCAATCTCTGTAGATAGGCCTGTGGTCAGAACACTATTACCCCTTCCCCACCCCCAGCTTCTTGGCTGGGGCACAAATACAGTTTTTAGATGGTGGGGAATTGAGTTGGAGTTGGGACAGGGGCTGGGGCTGGAAGCTGTGCCTGTGCTGCCGCTGCTTCTCTGTTCTCCCCCCAACTCCCCAAGGTAGCAAGGAACAAGGATCTGTAGGTACAATTTCAAGCTCCCCACATCTCCTTGTTGCGGGCAAACAAAAAGCCCTCTGGCCAAATCCAGTGGCTGTGGGCTGTATGCTGCTGGCATATGGAACATGTGATAGAACCGTCAGACTGAAAATAGAAAACCCAGAAAGGTCAGAAACAAAAGTCCAGTATACAAAGCTAAATGTAGCTTTAGAAATAACAACCCTACTCATAGGACAGTCACGTGGCAGAAACTTGTGCTCATGACAGTTCCCACAGGTACTCCCAGCCTGTAGAATAGTGAAGCAGATGTAACACTTCCTCAGGTTGGGCAATCAGACAAAAGGGTTTCACGTGCCAGTCCAGAGCCATTGCTGTGTATTCTCCTACTCATCCCCAAGGAAATGTCATCCTTAGACTGTCAATTGTGTGAGGGCTGGGCTCAACTGGGAACAGTGGAAGCAGCATCAGCAGCAATGGGACGGGTAGTGGATTCCTCCACACTTCCCAGCCCCCAAGAGCAGGAGTGGGGAAGAGGAATTACCCAACTCATTTCTGTGGCTACTGTTGCTTCCCAGCTGAGCCCAGCTCCCTTTTGCTATGCAGCATTTCTATAGTAGTGCTAGGATTCCACTATACCTTTCACTCAGCTACTATAAGTAAAAAATGAAAATAAATATTGCATTTATGTGTATTCATGTGTGTGTATATACATACATGTGGTCTACAAGAGGGGGAGGAAGATTTGTGTGTTGGTCTTATGAGTCACCACAAAAGCATCCAGAATATTGCCAGGAGCAGGCAGAGAAGAGTGGGGAATGTGTCTTTGAGCACAGAGGGGAAAGGAGAGATTCTGACATGCGTGTTGGCAGTGACGATGCTGGGAATAGAAGGTGTGTTCCACTTTGCCAAATCCTGGACCCACCTCTGATTGATATGCAATTTAGAACAGATCAGAAGTTTCCAGGATAAACCTTTTACCCCCCTCCTGGAAAATGTTATTTTGCTAAACAATTTTTTCATAGAAGCACATATACGTGTTTCAATAGGAAAGCATTCTGGAGTCTACAATGAAACTTACTATTAAAACTAGAAGGTAGTAGCAAGAATAGCCAAGGCCTCCATTAAGGCACTGAACTTCAAGTCCTTGTTCTATGCATTTTAGACCATGGACTTGAACCTGGATCTGCCAAATGCCTGGTGAATGCCCTAAGCACAGGGGTAGCCTAGAATAAGATTGCATGTCCTGTATGTCTCCATGTAGAAAAGAAACATTCCAAAATGAAAGCTCATAGTGTTGTAGGATCTCCTATATGACCCACACAGGAAGGGTTAACCATCAGAGGACATTGTTTTTATAGAAATTAATTGCTCTCATCAATTTCTGTGAATATTTTTCTCATATTAGCATAGCAATATTAACAATTGTCACTATACCATTATATGAAGCTATCCAAATATATCTTGTCATGAACATCACGCATGAATATGCATGCTTTTCCTTGTGACTTAAGCTCCTGTATTAGATAGTTATAGTGTAAAATATTTGCCTCAAACTTCAGTTGCACAAGAAGCCAGAGTTTCGAGGCTCAATGGAATGAGAAGTACAAATGTCATTACTTGAGGCAGTTTGGTGAATACCAACTTATAACTGCAAGTTATTTTCATAGCTAGGTGACTAACAAGCCACACCATCTTCCCTCACTTCCCCCAACATGCCCTATAACCAACCCTTCAAAACTCTGATGTTTTCAATGGGTCCCAAGACTTGCCAAGACAGGTGGTACAATTTGGAAACTGGCAGAGAGGGGCCAACAATATGACGCCTTTCTCTTGCACTTTATATTCAAACACCTGTTTCCACATTTAGCTATAGGTACTGGGTTACTTTCAGACTCTATGGAGAAAATTGCTGGCTTTAGTCCATGAATTCCTTTTTAAGTGACTTGCTTCAGGGCAGAAATAGACCACTGCATATACATTTAGGGTAATGTTTAGGTTGTACATATATTTATTAATCATTTTTAGTAAACATATTTATACAGCACTACATTCTAGACATAATGGGAGACCCTGAATATATCTGCACCTAAATAATTATTTTAGTTTATCAGCTTGTTTATAAAAATAGTATTAATTAGCACTTCCATGAAATGGGTACTCTCTCTATATAAACTAAGAATCCAGGACAGCATGAAGGCAAGCTGATGAATGTTTCCAAAAATAAAGAGCCAATCTGCATTCAGAGAGAAAAATTATTTTTATGTGAAATTGCTAATAATATATCAATCCTATTACCAAGTATCATATAGCATATATATCAGACTTTTATGTTTCTGTCATATGCTTAGTAGCTCATATTACATTTCGGATACTGTTTAATTAACTTCTAACATATATTTGATACGCTCATATTTCAGAGTCAACTATTGCAGCAACCTCCTTTTTAGCCTTCTCGATTCCCTTGCAGCTTGTTGCCGAAACTTTCAGAGTGCAGTGACTAAGATCACGTTGGTTACTATTTATACCATATTGTCGTCTATAATGTGTTCTGCTGCTTTTTGCTTTTATCAATTTTCAATTTTCTTATTTGGTCAGAGAGAACATTAGGTGAGTTTGGTCAAGGGGAGAAGACAATGAGGTAAAAAGAAAATAACACAATAGTGAGAAGAGTAGTGGAGGATAAGGAAGGAATATGCATGGGTGTAAAAAGAAAGACAGAAAAAAGATTCTTGTCATAAATATCCTACAATCATCCAGACGACTAACCAGATTTGGAAGCTAAAGATGTCTAGAGGCTAAACACACTCAACTAACCACATAAAATAGTCAACATGAAGGCTGTGTTACTCAGGAAAAAACAGAGAAAAGAGGCACTACTGGAAGTGTTCAGAAAAAAATGTTAAAACAGTAAACATTGTAAATTGCCGCCAGCCAAATTCATGTACTGCAGTTTTCTATTTTACAAAGATGTTTTTCTCATTACTAAAATACTACACTAACCTTCTTTATTACCTTAATCTTTCTGGATTTACTAGAATCTTAAATATTTTCCAAAGAAGAATTGACCTCCCTTGAAATTTCTAGAAGATGGAAATGACAGCTGACTGACCAAATTAAAATTTAGTTAGATCAACAGAATAACCTGATTTCAGAATAAGTTGTACCATTCTCTTTGATGCCCACCAAGCTTTCTAGATCTTGGTTGCTTAAAAAGAGCTTTGGGCATATACTATAGAAAGAAGTGCAGGGGATGATTCAGTGTATTACTAAATTACCAGAAAGTGTCTACATTTTCCAGCAGGCTGATCTTTCAGTTTCAAATAACTCTTCACTTTGAAGTTTCCTTTTTTTTTTTATTAAAAAATCCAAATAAAAAAAAATAAACAGAATCTAAAACATGTCTTTTCAGGCAGAATGCCAATTCCATTTTTTTACATTTTCATTAATTGATATTTTAAAATTACTTTTGATCTGAGATGATATTTTAAAAATATTTTAGAATTACCACAAAACCCCAAAAATGAATTCTTCACACACCTGCCATCGTGAATTTTGAAAAAGTAAGATAATAAATGGACATTAGCATTGTAATGATTATGATTCCACAATAGCAATGAAACATTAAGCTACGACATTCTCACTGGTTCTGTTTTATATAGACATTTAAATTCAAAATTTTATTTTACTCATATTATCCCAAAGTAATTTTAAACCAGTGTAGCAATACAGAGTGAACTGCCATTGTGGATTTCATTTCTAGGAGTGCTGAGCACCCATAATACCAGATAAAGGAAACCAGGGCTAGAGAAGCTAAGCAGCTCTGAAAAGTCACATCCTTTGTCCATTAATTTGCACAGAGATTTGAAGAAAAGACTCAATTTTATTTTAAGAAAGAAAAATGTGGCCAAGGAAACAGGCTGTACATAAAAAAATATGGATATCTGAAATGTGTCCATCTCACACTCTCTCATTTAAAAAAAATGTTCCAATAATGAATTCATATCCCATAGTCACAATTTTCCATAGATTAACTTTTAATTTTCAGCCAATAATCTTACCTACTGTGGGTCTTAATACTGAGAGTAAACAGTATTCTGATTACAATCAAATGCTATGGCAATATTTCATACTGGGATCACTTCTGCAAATGTTTTCACATTATTTTCTGTTTACTCACCTTAGCGGGGACCCAGTATTAGCAACATACATGATATGAGTTAAGATTTCTTGTAGACTGAAGAAATCATTTGCTGTGGTATCAACAGCACTCAAGGTTAATGTTTACACTATCAGAGCCCCATGGACCATTTACTCTGAATGAAATGAAATCATTTGCCTATAGACTTAGTAATTGGTAGAAGAAATTGTAACTTCTTTCTGGGAATGTCAATGCTTTAGTGCCAGTATCTCAATAATAGGAACTAAGTGTAATTTTCAGGTCTATTATACGTTAATTGCTCTAAATGTTGACCCCAACTATTCTCAATTAAAGTAACTGCCTGTTTCTGAAATGTCTGGAAGGTGCTTTTGTTTAGGGGGTGAGGCTAGGGGTCTTTGAAAGTGTGTTTTTGTGGGTGTGTGGAAAAAGACAGCAATGTCAGGAGCATTCATACTAAGAGAAGACAGCATTTAACTGAAGACTTGTCTGTCTGTCTATGTCTATATATATAGATATTTATATATATAGCTATAGGTATATATGTGTATATGTCTCAAACAAACTTTACAGCAGAGGAAATAATGCACCGACAAGGTTACTTAGACAGAGAAGGATCCGAGATGATGCCCCTTTTAGGGCCCCTCTGGACATTCAGGTAAAGAAATTAAAGAGTCTGATGCACGTTTCACACAGTCATACCTCCTGCCGTGGGACTGAGCATAAGATCCTATCACTCTACTGCCAGTGGAGGGGGATCCCAGAATCCTGATCCCAGGCTCCTCTCCACCAGCTCATGGTTCTGTGAGCCTGGCAGCTGAGGAGGCTCAAAGTGAGGACAGCATTTGACCCACTGTCCCTGTTGTGAGCCTCTTCAGCTGACAAGGCTTGCATAGAGCAGAATGTGGAATCCTGATTTTGCTGTGAGACTTGCCAGTGTACAAAGCCCACAGCAGGCCAGCTCATGGAAAGCTGCCCCCAGCCTCAACAGCTGACTAAGCTCTCAGTTGGGGCAGTGCATGCAACATTGGCCTTGCTACTACCCCATCAGTTGTGGGGCTGTCAGCAGGTGGTGCACCCATGACTGGGATCCCTTCAGTTGATGGGGCTCCTGGCCATAGGGAAGCATCTGGCCACACATTTAAACGATGTTATCATAAAAATGGGCCACAAATGTATTATACTTTTTTTACTCATTTTATGACACCATTCATTTATTGAACACACAGTTGGGTCACAACATAGTGCATGATTAACTGGTGAATCACACCTTAAGTGTAATGTATAAATGGTACCTTAATATCTTCTTGGGCAAATGGGATGCAAATACCCAGCCTGTTCCTCATTTACACACAATATTTAAAAAAATGGAACATGTTCCTCTTGAATTCAAAATATTTCATCATTGACATCTCAACATTGTAAAAGGAACAACAACAAAAAAGGAAATCAAGGCAGCTAGTAAAGCCTTGTTATCTCCCTACTGGCAAGTATATGATATTCTAATTTATTAAAGGCTTGTAGTCTCTTCATTTTAGGGCTGGGAATCTGGAAGTGTACATTTTATACTCACTTCTGTCCTAGGCCCCCTGAAAATCACCACCTGGTCACTTCTCTTTTGCTCTCTCCAGCTATGTGCACATGAGCATGGATGTTTGTTTCCCCAGGACAACTAGCAGCTGGACACCTTGTGCCACTGCTAGTGATACCCAAGGGAATGCCTGTGCCATGCACACTCTGGGACGCGACAAGCTATCTCAGGTGGGGTAGGGGAGGCTAGAGCCAGGTGCTGCCCCAGCTTGGGGTCGAGGAAAAGTTTTATAAAGCCAAGTGCTGCCTCCAAGCTGGGGCAGCACCCAGCCACTAGTAGCCTGCCTGGGTGGCCCTGGGACATGCTGCTGCCATGGAGGCAAGGAGCAGGGTCCCCCATAACTCCAGGCTACTCAGCCTCCCAGGAGCTTGCCCCACGAGCCATGGGCAGGCTCTGGCTCCAAAAAAGGATTGGTCTCTTCACCATAATGAGACAGAAAAGTGTAATTGGTTTAGTCATCTGGATCTTATTCTATGCACCACCTTTTCAATTTAAGGGAGGAGGCACGGAATGAAACCCTGAAGACTAAATTCCCACTATGTGTACTAGAGCCCCTAGTGTCGAGGCTCAGTACTACTTCTTCTGAGAGTTATAAAAGAAGTGTGCATTTAAAAATGTTGTAAGTAAAATATTGAATTAAATCCTTTCTCCAGTAAATCCTGGGTGTCTTCACTGCAATGTAGACATAACCAAGTTAGCTTTAAATGTGCTAGCTTAGGTACTGACACCTGTCTAGTTGCAACATCATGGAACTCTACGTAGGATAACAAACTAAATACTTTGCTCAACTTTGGGGGTGGGTTTTGTACCCCAATTTGAGGACTGTGCTACTGATGTTGCTAAGCTGTGACAAGGTCTCAAGCTAGCTTATCTAAAGCTACCTCACGTTTGTCTACTTCAGTGTTTGCCATACTGTGGAGTGAGCCCATCGTGGAGTCACAAAATGTTCAAGGGGGTGCATGTCTGAATCTCACAGGCAATCTCCAGATCCCCTTACTTCAGCTGCTACCACTTCTCCCACTACTCATTGGTGGCATTGGGCAAGGATTGTTGAATGGCAGCAGGAAGGATCAATAGGGGCTGGGGGAAACAGAAGCAGGGGGAAGCAGCAGTAGAGATAGGAAAATGTAAGTGAGGTACGTGACAGTTACCACTGAAATAGGGGGTTGTGAGTGTGTCTGATTTTACTACAGTGAAACACAAGGTAGGAAACAGTCTACATTATTCCAAATAGTGACTCTTAATAGCTATACTCTCCTGTAACTGAATTTTGAGTACTATGCTTACACGGTGATTGCAGGATATCTAGTAATTCAAGATATAACTATGCAACATACAAACATTGTAATTTTAGAACCAAAATATAGTATTAGGTGTCCCCATTCACACCTTCTTCCTAGCACTGATGAATGTGAGAAATTATTACAAATCTCAAAGGACATAAGTAGTTTCCTGTCTTTAAAAAAAAAGTCAAAAGATGTTTTTGGAGATAGAAACATTTCTTTGCTAAGAAGCTCAAATACCAAAACATTTTCCTGAGACAACTTTCAGAAAAAGATCAGTCATCTAGTATCACCACCCAAGAAACTGAAAGGAATACAAAAAAGTCAAAATAATAAATGATAAAAAGAGTTTGTTTTTATCAGCTTAAAAAAAATAAAGTGTTACTGTTTAAACAGGTACTGCAGGCAATTTGTTTTGTGGAATAGGATTTTTGATTGACATTTTCCCTGTTCTGCTGGAAAATAATCATTTTAATCACCATGCAGTTCAAATATTTTTGCTCCCTCCTGCCTAATAGAGATTATAAAACAATCTGCAATGATCTGAGGAAAATATAAATAAGAAAAATGTTCTCCAAATCCATACTTCAGGATTATTATCAATTGTTTTTCTACATGCTTAGATTACCTTTTTCATATTTTATACATTACTTGTCTATGCTAAAATGTCTCATTTATTTTTAAACCACATTCATCATTATTTTCAAAGTAATGTTCTAGCTCTGTGATTAAAGTTACATGTTATGACAAGGTTATTTTCAGATTTTTCCATCGCAAGTATTATATGGGCATACAAAGACCAAACAATTTATCAATAACTTATCTGCATAACTGTACTATATAGATGATAGCATTACAGCTAACATTATTTGAAATTATATTGTTACTGCTTCTCATTTGAAGGTTTCTTTTTCTGTTTGTGCAAGAAACAAACAAACAAAAATCTCGTGCATATCATATATGGCTCCATTAGCAAACAGTGAAAAGAAAAATAATTTTTTATTTTGGTGTTGTATTTGCTGAGGAACTCTTTTAAGGCAGTAGGAGAGCAGAAACTATACAAGCTCCGATAACTGCATTCCTATCCTTTATTAAGCCAACTGTTAATGGGAACTAATTGGTGTGGATTTTGGAACAAAAAGACTTACACTTGATTTGTAGAACAACTAAGGGAAAAGTGAAGTCCGTTAAGAGAATAGATTTCAATGAAGTTATACACATCTCAACAGAATATTTTGATTTTTGTATGTTGAATTGTTCAGGTTTCTACAACCCAACTGTATGCTTTATTCATGGGTGTGCCAATTAGTAAACAAACATAATGCTTAAATATACTGCATATATCTTCTGTTTGTGGTTAGTAACAAAGTTGCCCACATGAATTTGTCATTATGGCTAGGGACAAAAGTTACATGTAAACCCATTTAAGTTATAATAAACAGGTTTAAATATGTAACAGAACAAAAGTTCAGTGCACATAAACCAGTTTCAAAATGCCCAAAGCTAGTTTGAGATAAACCTGGTTGAATGTAGCATCAGACTTAACTGATTGAGGTCAAACAGGTTTATCGAAATTGTGTCCCAGACCCGTTCCTAGTTTAAGTTAAATCAGAGTCCTCTGGCATCCCAGCAGGCTCTGCAGCCCTGGGCTGTCTGTTCTAGCTAAGCAGTGTTGGTCCTACCCACCTCTTCCCTAGCCAGAGAACTATTACTGTTCTGGCTGGCTGAGAAAGGGGTTGGGGTGGGAAACCGTGCTCTGGAGGGCTTCTGGGTCTTCCTGGCAAAGGGACAGCAGCCCTTGCCAGGCATCCCCAGCCCCCATTGCTTTTGCTGCTCCAGTGGCAGGAGTGAGGGTGGGGCCAGACCCCAGTAGCCTGAGGGGAAGTGGGGGGTTTAATACACATGTTGCAGGGAGGGGGGCGGCATGGGCACCCAGAGGCTCAATTCATGCACTCAGGGCCATGCACCCAGGGCTGCAGCAACTAGACACCAGTAGCCTGAGGGGAAGGGGGGTTTAATCCTCTACTACAGGCAGCAGTGGTAGGGGCACCAACACAGCACCCTGGTTGAGTCCCTCTGAGGAGCAACCAGCTGGCTGTGGGGAGTGGGTGCCGAGGGAGGATGAAACACTGCTGCAGGTGAGAGGGGAGCCGGGGCTAGTTATGGAGCCAAACGTGCTGCTGTCTCCTGCTGTGATAGTGTGGCCTGGGCAGGGGCAGCCCCATTGGGTGGGGGGGTTAGTGCCTGCTGCCTCCCACTCCAGCCCCGCATGGGGGCATGGTTTCCTGGTGGGCTGTAGCTGCGGCATGGCTCCCCACACCCCTCCCTCCCCCAATGGCAAAGTGAAGCATTGCGGCATGCAGAGATGAGGCACCTATCACCTGCCATGTGCTCATGGTAGCACTGGGAACTAACAGCAGGCTGCCGCAGACCAGTTGCTGCCTGCACCTGTGGGCCATGGGACCAGAGTGGACCAGGCTGCAGCAGGCCATTGCTCCCCTGCCCTTCACCTCTGCCCATGCCCTTGGCCTGAAGAAGCCCATCCTGAGCACTTGGTGCTGCTGCAAGTAGGCAGTGGGTGACAGGTGCTTCAACTTTGCTCACCACAGTAAGTTTGCTCTGCCACTGCTGAAAGAGAAAGGGCAATAGGGAGCCATGCTGCAGCTGCAACCTTCTGGGAAATTGCAGTACCTGTGCAGGGCTGGAGGTGAGAAGCTGAGGGCACTGACCCCCACCCCTGGGGCCACCCCAGCCCAGGCTGCACTGCTGCAGGGGGAGGCAGTGGTGAGTTGGGCTTCATAACTAGCCTCAGCTACTTCTACCTGTAGCCAGGTCACATCCTCCCTTCCTATAACAAAATCACATCTCCCTCAGCCACAGGCTTGCTCTAGCACCCCCTGGCTTTTGGCCTAAGACACTGCAGGCATATGCCTGCATTTTGGGACTCACAAGTGAATGTCTATTCAATTGCAGATTGATTCAATCTATGCAGGTTAAACTAGCCTGCAAAAACTGAATCAATTCAGGTTCCAGGCTCTCTGAATATTTGTCCCTAGCCTATAGCCTTATCTATAGAGGGGCTAAGCAGCTTTCACTGGTTTCTATAAGTACTCAGCACCTCACAAAATTGTGTCAGAATGCTGTAATCTGAAATAAAGCCTTGTAATACTATTCAGGTCAGAAAACAAGGTCAAACTTCTATCCACTAATGAGAATTCTGAATCCTGTTGACTACTATCATTGCCATAAACAACCAAAAGCATAGCGCAACACTACTTTTCTTTACTGCTAGCCTTGAAGGGGAAAGATGGGAGAGCAAACAGGGTACTTGCCCAGGACACTGAAATTTGGGTAAAGAGATGAAATTTGAGCACTTACTGTCAGTTCAATCACCTGCAGCTTCCTTTGCTACGTTTCCAGGATGCCTCAAGACTTCTCGCTTCAAGGCTGCATCAAGACATCTTGACACACACTGGAAGTAGGGTGCCTCAGGGCAGCCTTGAAGCAGAGTGAAGGCAGTCGTGAATAAATAAATAAAACCAGAGAGAAAAAAACTAATAGCAAATGAGTGGTGGGTTGGCAGGGAGCAAGTGGATTCCTAGTGGTATCAGAGGTAAATTTTGTGTGGCTAAGGACAGAATTTGGACTTGCCTAGAGAAATGTCTAACCTAAGGCTAAGCTTACCAATAGGGCAAACGTTACTCATCCTACACATGACTGAATTCAGTTTATAATTTAGTCTATCTTTGAAGACGTTTTTATTATAATTATATTATGTCTTCAGAGGCCCTGATCTGCAGCACCACCATCACAAACCCCATAATATTTTAGGGATTTGTGCCGTATCATAAATATAATGAATATTTTCTTGCATTCTGTTGTATAGATATATTGTGTAATCTTATTGAAAAGTCTATGTTATGCTGTATTAATTTATGTAATTTTTATCACTGTACGTAATGTTGTTTATCTATATCTTTACAATTCTAGACATAGTTCAGCCAAGGAACTGAGGCATGCCTACTTGAATTGCCATTCCCAGAAGGAGACACCATTGGGTTGGGCATCCCAGAGAACTGTCTGTCTGCAGTGTAGACCTCCACAATAGAGAAAACTGAGATAAATGGTCTTTTATCTACAGGGGTGCCAGGTGTCTCAGGGAGTCAATACATTACAGGATTCTGGTGACTCATGACTAGAATAATGGTGAAGGGCGGGGTCTAGGTTTCCAGGCTTTTTAGATTTTAGCTATGGTAGAACCATGGTCTTTTGAGTCTGAGCTTTTGGAGGTTCAAAGTTCCTAGTGGTTAGGGCTAGCAGAAGGCTGAACTCTGGAATTACTGGCAGGATTCTCAGGATGCCTAAATTATAGCCAGAGAAGAAGAAAATTTTACTTCTTTTGTTTTCCTCTATCCAAACTATTGTCAGTTTTCCTTTTAAACTTCTTTTTTTCTACATATGATAATAAATTATTTTGCTGTTTTGTCTCCTTACTGATTCTTTGTGGAAAGAGTTATTTCAGGGTGATTGATATTCCAGGCTAGTCCTTTCTACAGGAAGGGGAGCCTAATTTTTTTTCCACAATACAATGGGGAAGTCATCTACAGCTGGCAAAGATTCCCTTGCTGCAGCTGTGCGGTCCAGGATAAGGGCAGTGGAACTGAGGCTGGTTGGGGTAAGGAATTATCGTAGGGCAACTTAACACACTACCCTAGGACAAATGTCAGCACATTGGTATGAAACTCAGGGCTCTGGGGGCCTAATAGAGGTGTCTGTGACAACCACAAATAGTTTGTTACTGAAAATATGGCCGTACTATTTTGAAACAGCATGCAAACTTAGTGAATATACTTTATGTGAATACCAGGAGAAAATAATTCAATATGGATGCAAAATTGATCAAGAAGCTTTTATATACATAATCATTATATTAATTTCACAGTGATTAAGAGCTTTTTGTTATCAAAGTAGAAGAACAAGAGGAGGATAAAAGAAAATGTGAGTCCTTTACTAAATGAGGGAGGCAACCTAGAGATATATCTTTAAAAAAGAAAGAGGGAATGGAAGTAGGATCTAGGGAACTACAGACCAGTCAGTCTCACCTCAGCACATGGAAAAATCATGGAGCAGGTCCTCAAAGAATTCATTTCTAAGCACTTGGAGGAGAAGAAGGTAATTAAGAACAGTCAGAAAGTCATGCCTGATGAACCCGATTTCCTTGTGCAATGAGATGACTGGCTCTGTGGATGCAAGGAGACCAGTGGATGTGATATATCTTGACTTTAGCAGGCTTTTGATAGTCTTTCACAATATTCTTGCAAGCAAGCTAAGAGAGTATGGGTTGGATGAATGGACTGTAAAGCGGACAGAAAACTACATGGATCATTAGGCTCAGAGGATATTAGTCAATGGCTTGATGTCTAATTGGCAACCAGTATCAAGTGGATTGCCCCAGGGATCGGTCCTAGGGCTGGTATTGTTCAATATTTTTATCAATGACCTGGAAGATGGGATAGAGCACACCCTCAGCAAGTTTGCAGATGAGGGTGTGCTGGGGAGCACTGTAGATATGCTGGAGGGTAAGATTAAGATTCAAAGAGACCTTAACAAATTGGAAGATTGGAGCCCTTCCCCCCAATAGTTTTGTAGTTGGTAGGGGCAGAAGGAATCTAATCAGATCATCAAGTCTGACCCCCCTGCCATGGGCAGCAAAGAATGCTGGGGTCAAACAACCCCAGCTGGGTGATTGTCTAGTCTCCTTTTGAAGACCCCCAGGGAAGGAGCGTGTACTACTTCCCTTGAAAGTTGGTTCCAGCTCCTAGCCACCCTGACTGTGACATAGTGCCTCCTGATGTCTAGCCTGAATCTACTCTCAGTCAAATTATGGCCATTATTCCTTGTTACTCTCGGTAGTGCTTGGGGAACAGAGACTCTCCCATTGCCAGCTGGTCCCCCTTGGCCAGTGTATAGACAACCACAAGATCCCCTCTCAGCCTCCTCTTGTGGAAGTTGAACAGGTTCAGATCCCATAGCCTCTCCTCATAGGGCCTGTCCTGCTACCCCCTGATCATGTGAGTAAGCCCTCCTTTGGACCCTCTTGAATAAATCACATGAGGTTCAATAAGGAGAAGTAAAAAATTACACACTTAGGACAGAACAATCCCATGTACCAGTATAGGCTGCAGACTGACTGGCTAAGTTGCAGATCTGCAGAAAAGGATGGGGAGGGGGCACGGGGGAGGGTTGTAGTGGGCAGTAAGCTGAATATGAGCCAACAGTCTGCTTTGTTGTGAAGAAGGCTAAAAGCATGCTTGGCTGCATTAGTAGCAGTGTTGCCAGCAGATTGAGGAAATTGATTCTTCCCCCTTATTTGGCACTGGTGAAGCCACATCTGGAGTACTGTATTCAGTTTTGGTCTCCCCGCTACAGAAGGGATGTGGATAAATTGAAAACTGTCCAGCAGAGGCCAACAAAAATGGCTAGGGGGCTGGGGCATATGATTTATGAGGAAAGGCTCAAGGAACTGGCCTTATATAGCTTGGGGAAGAGATGACTGAGAGGGGATTTAATAGTAGCCTTCAATTATGTGAAGGGGGGAGCTAGACTGTTCTGACTGGGGATGAGAACTAGTCTGCTAGATGCTACTGTTTCTGTAAAAACAGAACAAGGAGCAATGGTTTGAAGTTGCAGTAAGGGAAGTTGAGGTTAGATATAAGGAAAAGCTCTCTCATGAGGAGGGTAGTAAAACACTGGAACAGGTTACCAAGAGAGGTTGTGGAATTTCCATCCTTGGAGGTTTTTAAGACCCAGCTAGACAAAGGCTGGGATGATCTAGTTAGGATTGGTTCTGCTTTGAGCAGGGGATTGAACTAGGTGACCTCATAAAGTCCCTTCCAACACAAATTCTATAATTTTAAGAAATATTCCTTGAATTATGGACAGCAATAGCCAAGGCCTAGAATGAAAAGAGTAGTATTCTGAATGTCACATTAGATTTAAGTTGTTATACCAAGTCAGTTCATTGGTCCACAGTGGGTAAAATAACCAATTCTTAATATTTTGACAACAAAAAACCTCTAGTGGAAGAAAAGCAGCAACAGCTTTTTCCTGAACATTAAAACTATCAGGAAAACATAGAGAATGATTTTATTCTTCAAAATATCATTAAAGATAGTAATTTGAATTCCACATTAGAAAACCTTTGCAAATATTAAGATAAATCTTAGAAAAAAACATTACAAACAATCAGAAGACTTTCATTTTAAAGTTCCATGCATTAATCTAAGATATGGTCTATCCTAAACATAGCACATTTGAGTTCAAAACTAGTTTATGTAGAGGAAACTCCATTGACTACTACTGTATATGACTTTAGTAATGATAAGAAAATATTATGCTTGAAAAAACAAAGACAAAATAAGCTAACATTCACAGTAATAAAGCAGAGATGGGGAGAAATGATAAAGTAATTTTTTTGAGTTCATGGAAAATTCATTTAGAAAATAATTATGTATGTGATACTTTCAAATATTGAAGGAGACATTATTGTTAATTCTAGAGGAAACCATTATAATAGCAAGCGCCAGATCTAGATTTCTCTGAAAAAAATATTTCCAGCCCTGCCTCCAGTAAAAATGCAAATAAATGAATGTAAATGATGACTGCATAAGGTCTAGTTATTCCAGTGGTAGAATAACAGAAGTGCGAAAGGAGTGGTGGAAATAAAAATTTTAATTTATTACAATGTAAGCTGTTCTAGGCAGGGACTCTGTCTTCCTACTTATTTGCAAAGTACATTGCACACGGTTGGTCTATATAAGTTATTTATTAATACAAATTAATAGATTTATTAATACAAATTAATAGATTTAGAATTTTCTAATTAAACAATTCATACTCAGAGCATGAAATGCAATGTTTCAGCCAAGATATATGCAAACAATTATAGAAAAAAAATTCATGTACCACCTGGAAAATTCTGCTAATATTTAAGTTTAAAGAAGTAAGTATTTATAACAGTTTATTAATTCAACATGTTTTGAAAAAGCACAAAAAACAATGCAGAACCAGTATTGTGATCAATCACAAGAATCTCCTAACTGCCCCTCAAAAATATGATATCACAAAAAATCAGGGCTTAATTAATGAAAAAAAAGTTACAGCAACAGATTCTTCACAAATTGTTTATAAAAGGGCTTCACAAAACAGATACTTTTTGTATCAACTTAAAGTATGTTACACAACTCAAAATTTCAAGTGTGAGATATGAAAATTAGGGCTGCGTGAAATTTCACCAGCTGTTTTGATTCAGCACTGTTTGGACTCATTTTGAACTCAAAACAGTGAAATTGAATCAAATCAAGGGGCTCTGAAACAGCCTTGAAACAAAACGAGGCTAGTCAAAACGTTTCAAAGCAGCCAGCAGCGAGGTGGTAGGAGACAGGGGAGAACCAGGGCTGCACTCCCAGCAGCAGCTGAGAGCACAGCTCTAGCTCTCCCCATCTCTTGCTGCTGGGCTGCAGGGAACTGATCACAGGCAGGGGAAAGGAATTGAGCCCGGTCTCAGTTCCCCTCCAAAGTGCTGTGTTCGAGCTGGGGAAAGGAACTGAGCCCAATGGCTCAGCTCCCCTTTCCAGCCCTATGATCAGGCTAGGGAAAAGAAGTCAGCCCAACTGGGCTGACTTCCTTTCCCCAGCATGATGGTTGGGTGAAATGTTGAAACAGTGTTGAAACAGCCTCACTGCTTCAAGGAAATGAAACAGTGAGGCTTCTTTGATGAAGTGAAAGAGTGAGGCTGCTTTGACTCAAAATTAAATTCAATATAAAACTCTGTTCCATTCAAACCTTGAAGCTGAAGTTGAAACAGAACAGTGCTGTTTCACATAGCCCTAACAAAAATATCCAGGAATTAAAACTCTAAAGCAACTGCTCAAAATAGGAAATAGTATAAAAGGCTCCAAGTTTTTGGATGACTTTGGGGCTTGATTCTAAAGCCTACTGAAATTCAGATGGAAAAAAAATTCTGTACTAGCACAGTACCATGAAAAATTAGAGACTAAATGTACTACTTGCAATGGGTTCCGCGTGTTTATGACAGTGGGGAACTTGGCCCCATATGTTCAGTGTCACCGATTATTCAACACTCCATTGGCTGTATTTAATAATACACAGGAAAACACCTTCATTTGCTAGGCAAAAACCCTATGATAGAAAAATACAATTTTACTTTCTTTATTCAAACTATTTTACTTCCAAGTGCTATTATGGTGCTAAGAGAGCTTATTAGCTACTGTAAAGGTGAAAGCAATCTACTGCACACATATATTTGTTATAGCTTTGTGCTAAGTGGAACAGTCCCCTAAGACTGCAACATAGTAACTATGGGAGTGAAGAAAGTCTCATTTCAAAAGCCAGTTTACCTTTTTCCCTAACAGGGGTCGTGCACTGGTATGTTTGTTCTTTTACTGCCAACTAATCAGGAATTATGAGGGAAATGCAGAGAGACACTTAATAAGAAGTTTCTGTACTCTCATCAAACAATAAGTATGATGCCGTCAGATGTTCAAAAACATTATCCATCACTTGATATATTGGAAGTTTGACAATTTAATAAGTAAATTGGAGTATGTTTTAACATTCAGATTCAACATTTTCCTCAACAAAAACAGAACTTTTCATTGAAGCCATTGCAAATGTGGAGAACACCTTAACTACTATATCTATTAAATACAAAGTTTTAAGAAGTAGAATTATAATGTTAACATAACCAAAATCTCAACAATTTGTGAAGAAAATCACTTGCAAAACAAAAATGTTGCCAGACAATTAGATTACCCAGGAGCTGGGTAAACTGTAATATTCAAACAATATTCAAATTTGCACTCAAAAAATGTCCTTCACTCTTCATAAATTCTCCACGTTCAAAAACTGCTTTTTTCAATCTGGTTAAAAAATTATTGGGTAGGAAGCCCTATCAGCTCTCGTATTATTATCCACAACTTTGAACCGATGGACCTGATCAACTACCTTCTTTAGAACAAATGCATATACACACACATGCACATACACACAAAACTAATATACTGAGACCTGCAGTCTTGTGTTCATAAGCATTTCTAAAATAATTTCAAGATAACAACAACAGCTGCTGCTTAATAATGTTCATGTATGAAAGAAAAATATCTGTTTACTCTGTTTATAATGCATACAGAAGTCCTGTTTGTTCTCTAACATCCAGATGCATCCATGCAAATTCTTGTCACTTTTGAGCTTCTTGTTAAAAGTAGAATTATTAATAAAGAAGCTTGCCCAGCATGCTAACAGGAAAGAAAAAAACCTTCAAAACACTCTGGTTCACCACTTGATTATAATTAATCATGAAGAATATTACTTTTTCTGGCAAATGCTACTTCAACAGAGATGAGCTTTGCCTCTATACACAGTGAAAAGAAAAGAAATAACTGGTTGTCCAGTTGTCTACTTGCTATCGGCCAACAGGATGTATTGCTCGCTCACTCTCTCCTTCTCCAAACTGCCAGTCTCCTTGAACAAGCTTTAGTTAAAGCATCCCCATCACCGTTCTGAAGCATGGGATGCTGAATACACAAGACCTGCAGGAGTTTTAATTAGAGCACTTGGAGCCAATCTAATTAAAGTATTCCCCCTCACCTCCCCTTCCTGCCAAAGCACATGTAAAGACACCCTAAAAGTGGATATTACTAATGCAAATAAAATAAATAAAGTTACTAATGTCACGGTTAAACAACAGAATTATTGAAAAACAAAGCTGGAAAGGATATTGAGAACTCATAGGGTGCATCCCAAATGAACCCAGCCATGCGGTATGTGACACCACATACAGGTCTGCAGTGCCACATAGGGCAAGGGTGCAGTGCCTGTATGTACACTGCTTGGTTTTTTCCCCCTGTGGATTTTTTGACCCCTAGGGGTCAAAAAAACCCATGGGGAAAAAAGAAACACCACCTGCATGGGCAGTGTGTGCTGCTGAAAAGCAAAGCCAGACTACCTGGAACTGTGGTGTAGCTGCCAGCCAGGCTCTGCCAGCAGGATTATCATGGCTGCAACCTCAGGAAGTCCCCAGGACTCCAGGTAAGGCTGCTGGGGCCAGAACAGTGCTAGCTCCAGCCTCCTCTAACATCCTCGAGGTAACTTGCCGCACACATGGGGACAAGTAGCTGTAGCACAAGATGCACTAATGTTACTTGTCCCTGTGGAACCAAACTTCCGTGCTCATCTGGATATTGCCATATAGTCTAATCTGCTGTTCAGAACAGTTTCATTTTTTTCCTAAATAATCACAGACAAGTGTTTGTCTAACCCATACTTAAAAATTTCCAGTGATGAAAGTATGATAGACTTTCTATGGTAAAGAATCTACCCCAGTGTTTAAGAACTCTCCTAGTTAGAAAGTTCTTCCTAATACTGAACCTAAATCTCCCTTGTAATAATTTATGTTCCTTACTTATTATCTGTTTCCTTAAGAAAAATGTATAGTTTATCAACATATACTTCTACACAACAAGTTTTAGCTATTTCCTCTCAATCTTTTCTTCTCCAACCTAAACAATCCAAATTCTTCCAACAATTCCTCAAGTGCCTGAAACCCTGTACAGCTTAATATCTTTATAAATCAATAGTGAATACTCAATTCTGTCACCCACATTATTAATAATAGTACAAGATGTATGAAGGACTCCTGGTAAACTCTACTTGATACCTCCTTTCAGTCTGACATGGAACCCTTAAAGATTACTCCTTAAGCATGATTACTCAGACACTCACTTTCTTATAGTAGACTTATGAAAAACTAAGCTTTCCTTGCTTACTTATAAAAAACACTTTGGAAGGCTTCATCAAAATCCTCAATAGAGACAAGGTATATCACGTCTTCTCACGCGGAGCTGCAGGACCTCCACTTGGTCCAGGAGGTGCATGGCCCCACCAGGGGGGATGCGCTGCTGGATCTGGTCCTGGTCTCGGGGGACAATCTGGTT
>JAGPOW010000290.1:4648812-4669912 GCA_030014935.1 Caiman crocodilus
TCAACCCCATGTATTCCTATGGGGAACCTCGTGCCCCATGTCAACCCAATGCATTCCTATGGGGAACCTCGTGCCCCATGTCAACCCCATGCATTCCTAAGGGGAAGCTCGTACGCCAGGTCAACCCCATGTATTCCTATGGGGAACTTCGTACCCCATGTCAACCCCATGTATTCCTATGGGGATTTTCGGTGCCCATGTCAACCCCATGCATTCCTATGGGGAATTTCGGTCTACACATGAAATTAATATGACACAATAAACATTGCTCCTGGCCACAGAGTTTACTTGAGTGCTTAGAACCATATGTTGAGCTGTGTTGGAGCAGCCCCAGGGGTGAGTCTGCCAGCTTGAGGTTGCTCCAACCTGGCTCAACATGTTACATGCTACAGAGCAGCTGGCTGGGGCACAAGGGTGTTCCAGTGTGGAGCTAGATGGCAGGCAGCCCCTGCAATGAAGCACCCTTATTCCCCAGCCAGCCCTGTTATTGTCTACAAGCGTGTTGCTGTGCACTAAAGAATGCTGCCACAGGATACTGCTTGTGTTTACAAGCCCTAACCTATGGCAGAGTTAATTAGTTTCCCATGGCCTAATAGGGCTGCACATGTAGACACTGAGACTACTACAGAGCAAATTAGGCAACTCTGTAATAAACATCCCATGTAGATGCAGCCATTGAGTACAATAATCAAATCAGTTGCGTATACACGTTATAGTACTTTCATGCAGTTGGTATTTCCTTAGTTTAATAATCAAAATGTCATGGGAGACAGTGTCAAAAAGCTTGTTGTCTTTCTTTAAAGATGGGTACTGTGTTGCCCTTTTTTAGTCTTTTGGAATCTTACCTTATCCCCCATAAGTTTGCTTATATAACAGCCAAAGTTTCTACTATTACTTCGGCCAGTTCCTGCCATCAGGCAGCTACCCCTTTTTCATGAAGACTTAAGGTTAGAAAAAAAAAAAGCATTAAAACACTTTGGCTTTCTCTGCATTATCCATTATGAGTTTCTTGGTTTCTTGTCTCCATTCGGTAAGGTATCTATACATATGCCTTTATATTTTTCTTACTCTTAGAGGATTTATAGAATGTTTTTTGTTATCTTTGATGTCCCTTGCTAGCTACCTCACATTTTTTTTTATCTTGTCCTTTCTCATTTTCTATATACTACTTCTATATACTTACAGTCATCCTTAGTAATATGGCCAAGTTTCTACTTTTTGTAAGATTCTTTTTTAAGTTTGACTAAAGAGCTTATAGACTAGCCAAGTCACTCCTTCCACTTTTCCTTCACATTGGGATAGCATGCTCTTCCAGCCTTAAGTTTTGTTTCTTTAAAGCACAACCAACTTTCCTGAATTCCTTTTCCCCTTAGAGTCATCTCCCATGGGATGCTGCTTACCAGTTCTCAGAGTTAGTTTAAGTGTGTCTCTCTGAAGTCCATGGTTTTTATTCAGCTATTCTTCCTCCTTCCATTCATTAGGATTATCTATCATTTAATTTCCTGATCTATAGTAGACACTACTCTGACATTGCCCTTGCTGTTTTTTTCTTTTATCCTAACCCCAACTTCTAACCCTTATTTCATTCCAGACCTCAAAAGGAAATATAGATACCTTACTTATGACTCAGCCTGAATATATCTATTATTTTTCTTCCTGAGCAGGTTATACCCATCCATATCAATCTTTGAGTTGAGAGAATTATCTTACCAAGCCTCAGTTATTCTAATTACATTACAATGTTGGCTGTTTACTAAATCTTCCATTCTATTTGCTTATTCCTCATACTTCTTGTATTAATAAATAGGGACTAGCAAGCTGCCCCACTAACTTCCCTTATATCATCTCATTAAGACATTTAATATTTTCTCCTTTTTAAAGTCTCTATTCAGGTTGTCTTGGCTCAAAGGTGAAAATATTAAATAGGTTAGCATTAGCATTGGTATTAAGTCATCAATTTAGTTAAACCATCAAAAACAATATAATAATGACTTTTTACTCTTAGATAACAGTTTCAAGGAAAAACTTGGTTCATTTAGCTACATGTCATAGCCTCAAAACTTTTATTTATTGTGATGACCCAATTATTTTGCTGAGTGATTATTTGTGTATCAGATACAAACTAGGATTTATGACTATATGGCAATCTCAAAAATCAGCTGTTCCTTTCCTCATTAAAGTTCACTACTAGATATAGGGACTCATGTGTTTTCTTCCCTAAACATAAGCACAAAATAGACTTCATTTAACCCTTGGTAAAGGGGAGTTTCTGGCAGCTTTCTTACTGAACAATGACAGCTTTGTTTCTATGGAGACATTCACAGATGTAGAGCAGACAAACATTAATAATTTTAAGGCAAATTTTAGGACTTGCTTAGGGAATATTCCTTAGTACTTTCCCTGGGTGGTCTTAACAATCTCATATGTCTATAAGCATCCAATCACACACTCATTAAAGGAAAAAGAAAAGAAAAATAATGGATGTTTGAAGTTAAAAAGGGAAAATAAAATACATAATCTGAAAAGACATGGTAACTTCTTGGTTTTATACTCTTTAGACTCATGTGGTATACTAAATTTATGTCTTGGTTTTATACTCTTTAGAGTTATGTGGTATACTAAACTAGAACTGCAGTCATTGCTCTTTACTAGACCAGTTGGGAAGAAAAGCAGCAGATCAACCAGAGAGCAGATAACAGAGAAGCAGAGCAGTCACAAACCACAAAGCAGGAAACAGCACAGAGCAGATGGAGCCAGGAGAGGGAACTGGAGTGGATGCAGAGTTAATTTGTGGCACTGAGAAACATAACAAAGGTCTACTGATTATCACTAGGTAACTTTATGGTACAAACCAATGATAAAGAGGTCTCTAACAAATTGGTGAAAAGGAACTAAATGGAAATTATACTTGATTTTTTTTTTGAGTGAAGATATTTTTCATTGAAAAAATTAAATTTTTAGAACACAGAAATTTATATAAAATAAGATTTTTCATGAAATTAAAAAGAATTTAGTTTTTGTTCTTCAAATTATACCCCTAATATTTTTTCTTCCCTCTCTTCCCCTCCTTCCTTTATTGTTTCCTTTCCATCCCCCTTTTCCATGGCAGTATAAGGAAGAGAGGGAGAGGGAGAGGGATAAGGGAGGAAAAAGGAAATAGAAGAAAAGAGGTTGAGATAGAACAAAAACAAATCAGTGCATTTTGAAAGTTTTCAAAATAGAAACTAATTGATAAAAATATTCATAAACAAGTCACAAATTTACTTTCAAAACTTGCTGAATAAAAGTTACTGAATACTTTTTCAAATTTTCCATTTTCTCTCAATTGTTGATTAACTGTACAAAAACACATGAGCTACTATGGCAGAATTCCGATGACAGTAATACTGCTTGCTTGAATCTAAGATGAGAATTTTTTTCCCCATTAAGCATAGGGGAAAAACCCTCATCTACAATTTGAGCATGGACCAAGCAAGCAGCTGTTATGGCTCCAGACAGGTCAAATAGCACGTAAGGAATCTATTGAGTGGGGGAGAGCAGGGGAAGGGGCATTCAATGAAGTGGGAAGTGGTGGGGGGAAGAGGTGCTTGGTGCTAGGGGGAGCAAGGAGAAGGGGCACATAGTGTGGGGGCAGCACAGCAGAAATGGTGGTGGGGTAACACCGAAGAAGGGACAGAAGAGCAAGGGGAACACAGGAAAGGGGTGTGGAGATAGCCTTCAGGAGAAAGGGCATGCGGTGCTGAGGGGAGCACATGGAAGGAGTGAACTATGTGGGGGGAGTGCACAGAGGAATGGGTGAGGGAGGAAGTGTAAAGCAAGAGCCATGAAAAAAGTGCATGAAAAAGGACGTGTGGGAAAGTAACATGTGAATTAAGGGGAGCTTGGGAAAGGGAAGGGGAACATAGGTGGTAGAAGGCTGAGACTAATGGAGCTTAGCCCCCACAAATATGGGGCACTGGTGGTAGCACAGAGGACTGTAGGGCAGCCTGGCTGTGGACTCTGGGCAAGCTGCAGTAGTGGGTGGGGAAGAGGAGGTGCACACAAACTCAAACACGCAGATCTTTGTTCCATGTATCATTGTCCACTAGTCACTCATTAATAGGGGGAAGTATATATCCAGCTGCTAGAACCTAGCACATAAAATTGGAATGCTGGGAAATAATAAATGCCTAGCTATGTCCATGGCCTTATCCTCTAGTAGAAGCCCACAGTCAGACGTCATTCCTATGAAAAAGATACAACACTCCAATACGTGACTGCAAAAATATGTTCCCAGACTCATCCATGTGGTAAACGGATAAAACTGCAATCAACTGCATCCATATGAAGAAATTCAATCTCTTGGCTAAACAAAAAGGATCTAAAATTGCAATAAGTCCCAAAGAACCCAGTATCTTGTAGGCTCTCACCAGATACTCACTAATACAACCCAGTTAGCCACAACATGAAATGGGGAAGGCACTTCAAGTTCAGTGAGAAAAGAACCTAGGTTTATGGGAAGCATGGGCCTTAGGAAGTACTGATCTCACTTCATATAATAGGTCACAATAATTTCCAAATGTACCCCGTGCCTTGACAGAGAAAGTTTTCTCCAGCTATTATGCTTTCCACAAAGAAATTTCATCTGTCTTCCTAAGTCTCTAATGTGTACCACTGTAACATATAAAAGGGCACTGAGTATGGAAATTGTCATAGATTACCTAAACATCTCTGGAAAATATGCCTAGCTCAAAAATGGTGAATATTGTACATATTAGATGAAGGGGAACTTTTTATCTTTGTGAGACCCTCAGAACAAGGAGAAATGATAAGCAATGAAAGAAAACTAGAGAAAATGGAAACCTACCATACAAATACATAGAATGAAATTTTACTTCATTGGCCACTATTTTTATATAACAAAGGGCTTATTCCATCTATCTGTCTGTCGATATTGCTCTTGGAGCACTTTGATTGGTTAGTGAAACAACCAATCAGAGTGCAGATTGCTGCCATGATGATGGAAATGGAAGGGATGGAGCAGGGGGGTGAAGCCAGTGATGTTGGTCTCATCCCCTCACTATGTCCCCATGGTGGCGCTCCGCTGCCTCCAAGAAGCAGGGATGGGTGGAGCGGGTGAGGCCCCTGCTGCAGTGGAGGCAGCGGTGGGGCAGGGTCCTGGTGGAGGGGGACAGAGAGGATGGTGGGTCAAGTTTCCCCTCCCCACTGCTCCTGGGAGGTAGTAGCAGCATGGGGTGGCAAGTGGTGGCACTCTGACCTCCCCCTCCCTATCATTCTTGATGGGCAATTGGATAGTAACTTAGTAAGAATCAATTAGTGAAGAATATAATCAAAGCTCTCTAATGAATTCTGCAGAAAAATTAATGAATGTGAAAGTCTATACAAGCACAAAATTTGCAGCAGGGGAAAGCAACATTAGCAATACTGGATATAAACTGGTGCTTCCCAAACATGCTAATTCTCAGGATCTAAAAAAACCCACTTCATTGAAGAACATGCAAACCAGTGTTCCTTAAATTAGGCTGTTCTCCATTGATCAAGGGCATTTATAGTGCATGAATAAGGTTCTATCCAGATCTGTTTAGATGCCACTGGTAATTTTGATGACAGAAAAGGTTATTTTATCTTGCCAATTTTTTAAAATTGTGAATTAGTTGGTTAAAGGGGTCCTGAGAGATTTGAATAAATAACTAAGAAGTGCAAATTAATCAAAGCCTAAGAGAAAGAAAAGGCCAGATGTTACACTGGGAAGGTTAAAGCCAATCACAAAGTCAAAAAGGAATGAAAAAAGGGTCAGTGAAAAGGAAGAGAGAGAGAGATTGTAAAGCAAAGCCAAAGTTAAAACTGTCGTAAAAGGTTTTTACTTAAGATGGTGACCCCTCCCAGATCGTTCGTCATTAAGAGACAATTTGTTTTGTTCTGTAATGTTAATGATATACTTGTTGTGAATGTTGACAAGATTTGTTGTTTGTTAATGTAATGATGAGTTATGTTAAGTGACAGGACCATAGTGCAGAGAACGCAGTGGCAGAGAATGGAAAAGACATGCGAGAGGAGAGAGGGTTAACAGATTAACCTACATAGGTCTTGATTGACAGGCTTGCTAGCTGGTTCTAGGACCATCTAGAACCATCCACCGGAGCAGCTTTCGATTGACAAGAGAAGGAGATAAAAGGAGCTGCTTGGAGGTGGGTTGTGTGGGTTGTTGGAGCTGAGAGTTGGAGATAGAGGACAGATTTGGGAGTACTTACCTCACGAAGTAAGAGGTACGATTTCGGGCTACTAGTCTTCTTAGCAGCCAGGAACTAGTGTGCCTATGCCTCTGTGCAAGGCCAAGGGGTTTTGCCCTGCCTGTGCAGATACCGCAGTATTGGGATTAGTTGAGTACCTCAGTACTGAAGGGCCCCTAAGGGAGTTAGGGGGATTTAACCGAGAGCTGCCGTACACCAACTAGCTGTAGCCATTACGAACAAGATCAATCCGAGCCGCTGCTGTCCTCTCCGCATTGGTCGTCACTCCACCCGCTTTGGACCCTGTCATCCCCGTGGACCTCCACTTTGTAAATACGTTGAAGCTTCAGTTTGTGAGTAAAGTCCCCTTCTTTTCTTGACCACATTTTGGGAGTCTTCACTTTCTCTTGTGTGCCCCTCCTAGGATCCATGGCACACCTGGGTTGGCCTGGCTACCCAGCGCAAGGGCCTCACTCGGTTTACCAATTTGACTCAAGGCCTGCAGCCACCCGGAGCCTGCCGTTAGGCACGAGTCACAAAAACAGGAGAATGATGGAAAGAAACTGAGGAGGTAGAGAAGAAATGTGATTTTTCTAGGTGTAGTAAGATACTTCTAACCTTCCTCAGATTACCTGAAGATCCTCCTCCCCTTGTGGCAAGGTTACGGCACAGCAAAGAACAGACGTGAAATAAAGCAGTGTCAAACATTAATAGTTTGCTAAATAAATATAAGCAATATACTATGTTTAGTGAGCTCTGACATTCAGGTATCCTGTCTTCCGGATAAAGTTTATATTTGGAATATCACAATACTAGCAAACTTTAGAAAGCATGAGTTTAAAAAAAATATTTGGAAAGGGTTGTTGTGGAATGAAAAGCAAGTTGTGCAGGGAGGGATTGTAAAAGAGGTAATAACATAGGGTGCAAACAGAAGTGCATCTTGCCATTGCAACTGAGAATGATTTGCAGGAAGCATTTTAAGTTACAACAATCCCCTGGACCAAGCAGATGTTCACTGTTGGTTCCAAGGGGGAATGGAATCTAGTTGCTGGCTGCGAGGCTATAGATGGCTTCCCTTAGTCATGGCCCCTTCTCTTTGCCAGGTCCCTGACAGCCAGTGCTGTTTTCAGAATGGGAGGGGGGGAAAAGGAGCAGAGGAAGCTCATTCTAGGGCAGGGGTGGGCAAAATGCGGCCCACCAGACCATTCTATCCAGCCCGGGGTCTCTAAAAAATTTAGAAAATTAATATTTATTTGCCTCTGGCTGCCTGTCATGTGGCCCTCGATGGCTTGCCAAAAATCAGTGAGCATCCCTCCACCTGAAATAATTGCCCACCCCTGTTTTAGGGGTTCCCCAGTCAGCACTGGGGCCATGGGGTTCGGTGAATATGAACACCCTTGGGGATGCTCCAATATACCGTCCCCACTGCTAAAAAACCCAGACTATACTCCCTTCACTCCCTTTCCCCCCTCCTATTCTGAGAAGAGTGACAGGCTGGCAGGCAGCGCAGACACAAGATACAGAAGATGCTATTTTGAAACTTCTTCACCTGAACCTTCACTCAATGAAGATTCAGATTTCACCTGTTCAGTCATTTTTTGAAGTGGTCTGCAGCCATACACTTGTGTTTGGTCACAGCTACAAACTGCATTCTGTGACCAGATGGGCAAAATTTGTCACTTCTGTCTGCACCCATAGGACAAACTATGTCAAGAAGTAGCACTATTCATCTGTATCACTTCCAAATTAGTGCTAAAAGAATACGTTGCAAACCATAATTTCCTCTTTGTGCTTCTTTCTACTCTTTAATATGATAGTTTACCTGATTAGCATTATACTTTTAATTTTTTTCCAATTTTCATGGTCAGACACACGAATATAGTATGCTGTGATATTCTTTTCTGATAAGGCCAGATAAGCTAAGTGGAAACATGCTCAAAATATTTGTAGTATAGTACTGAAGAACAATATTTCTTTTTGAAGATACGATAGTTCACTGTGCTTATGGTTCAATAGATGGATATAAATTGATATAATTTTCAAAACCTACATGCAGGGGGAAATTACAAATTAACAAGAAAGCAAAATTTTGTGATGTGGTTAAAGCAGATTCAGTCTAAAATAAGTTTAGCAAGAATACCAAAATATTTAAATAATACTTTATCAAATCATGATTTTATAGCTTTTAGATGAGACAAATTTTAAGTGTTTAATGGAAACAATGTAGAACTGTTTTTTCCTAAGAAAAAAAGGACTCAATGTTGTCAATGCTGTTACAACTCGCATGGAAGCCTAACACAACGTGGATATATATCAAAATTATTTCAGATGAACAGAACATTTTTGGTCTCTCTTATCCTTCAAAAAACAAGGGAGATCAGACAAATCATGGTTGAAAACTATCATACCCATTCAATTCCTTTAAAGCATTCAGCTATGCTTTGAAATGTTACACACAGAAGGTGAAATACAGTGGCTTTTAACTAGCAGGAATAACCCACCAGAAGCCAATTTTTTTTCCCCATATATAGTATTATACGACAGCCTCCTTAAAAATAAAAATAATATTCTATTAATGTTGCTTTTTGGAAGAGAAACATATTCCTATCATTTAGCAGTAGTAGTACATTTTGCTGGACTGAGTATAGCTTTACTCTGGTTTTAACTCTATAGACATATGATTTTTTCATTAACTTGCCTGATACTTTAGGTAAGGTAAACTCTCTGTAAGGTAGCACCAGCCCAATGTTCTACCTGACTTCAGTCTAGCATTATTAAATACCTCTAATGCTTCAGAAACAGCAGGACTTACTTTATAATAAGGTTTTACTTAACTACAAACAGCAGTTTGGTTCTTGGGTCTGCTCTTCCCCTAAGAACATTGATACATAATTTCAAACATTCATGCCCTAGTTTTGCTTCCTGATAAACTCTTTTTTGGCTAGAATATATAATTTGCTGATAACTGATTTGTTGAATTCCTATCAAATAAATTATTTTAAAATGCAAGATAGGCTTAATCATATCTTTAACAAAATAACAGATTAACAGATACCATTGCAGCAGTAGAAAAAATAATATAAGATAAGTAATCACTTTAGGAAGAGAAGGATAAAAGATTAAGTAAGAAGATGATGTTGAAAGATGCTGTATAGGTGGGCTTTTGAATACTTACAACTATGTGGGTTTTGGGAGGTTTTTTTGCAGGACCAGACACTTGAATAAAATGCATTATGTTTCTCTGAATGGGGGATTCTCAAAAGTTACCTGAGATATTTTGGTTAACTTTATTTTATATTTAGTTCTCCTATCAATAGTATATTAGCTAAAATAATTTTTGCCCGTATGTTATATTGGAACATACCTTGTGATAAGGCCAAACACATTCTTTGAAAGTAATCCCAGGTATAAGGATTAAAAAGATAACTTTAAGCTGCATTTCTCTTATCTTATCACATCTTCGTTCCTTCACAGAAGCAGAAACGATAAATGCTCTATGAAAGAACAATACATTCCTGGCACAGATATCAAGGATGCATTCTTTTAGATCATTTGATGGAAATCTATGTAGGGGAACCTGCATTTTCGTCACTTTCAGCTATAATAGTTCTTACAGCCAAGAAACTTGCTAGGAAAGCCAAGGCAGTTAGGACATAAAGACCTATACAGGACTCTGTGGAGGTGGTTGTGGTGGCGAGGCACCACCACAGGCTCCTGAAGGGGAGAGAGTAAATCCCGTGGGCCCCGTACCCCAGAAGCAGAGCCCCAGCAGGGATGACTCACCTCCCATAGGGCAGCTGGTACAGGAGCTGTGACCGCGGCCACAGCCACATGAACCAGCGTTATGCCGGCTGTTTAATCAGCTATATTCAGTGCGGGAAACAGCTGGACGAATCCTGGGGGCTGTACCAGCTGCTGGAGGAAAGTTTAAAAGCCCCGACAGAACTAGGGTGGGGAGAGAGCCAGAGAAGGAGGGAATGGACCAGCAGCTCACTGGGCATGCTGTGGCTTTGGCGCAGCAAGGCAGTGACACAGCCTGTGCAGCTCCCACAGGCAACACCAGGGAGGTCTTTAAATCCCCTGCTGGAGGCAAAGCAGAGGCACCCCTCCAGCTCCCAGTGGAAGCAGAGGCCAAGGAGACAGGGGAGTCCCTTGCAGACAGCAGGAGGGAGGAAGCATTTGAGCCCCCTGGAGAAGGCAGGGGTAAAGGAGGCAGCTCTGCAGCCCTCTCCTCCTCAGGGGAATTTTTTTTTTTGAATTAGGGTAAACCTTGAGAAGGGGGAAAAAGCTACCACAACCAAGAAGACAGGCCTTGGGCCACCAAACAGGACTGACGATCACTATTAATAGACATCCAGCCAGTTGACAAATGGACAGGGTGTAGGGGAGGCAGAGCCCCATGGAACATCGCGCCAAACAACTGTAAGTACTGCTGGCTTTTGGGAGAGCCCTCCTCCTCCCCTGGAAGATCTCCACTAGGAAAAAAATCCTCTCCTACTCACCTGCCACTTCATCAAAGTCGTGGCAGATGAGTCGAGGGGAGGGGCTATACCCTGACAGGCCAGACGGCACAAAGGTCACAAAACACCACAGTGGTCATAAACTTTGCTAAGAACTGCCTATGAATTGTATGAAGGTGTCAATGTTGGATGATCTTTTCCTATATTTCACTCTTGCAGTGGATTCAGTTCTTGAAATATTAATTAGATATATTTTCTACTATTTGTACTTAGATTTTAAGCTCATATTAATTTCAAATATAATATATTAAATGTTTGTATTAATACCACCCTTTACCATGTACACATCAATGTGACACAGAAGTTTTATTAATTCTTTCCCTTTCCCCACCAAATTGTCAGTTATCTCCATGACAACCCTGTCTGAATTGTTTTTCAACTATTCTGAATGAACCATAGATGTAGTACACGTTCATATTTTGAGTATTACATTTTTTACCAGTAATAAAAATGTCAATGACACTTTTGCACTGTTAACAAATCCAATATCATCAGTTTTGGAGAAGTCTGCATTAAGAAATGTGGGAAAACATTTGAAGTATTAATCCAAAGCTTTGGAACTATGCTATGATATCCTTATGGATACTAAGTAGAAGATGATTCCAGTGCAATTATCTTTGCAGGTAGCTGCTCACCAAATGTGAATAAGTGGTTCATAATGTGGCCCTTGATAATTTGTTACAAGGCAAAAACAGTGAGAAATAGGATACCTAGTAGTCAGTAGCATCTCCAGGATTTATTGTGAATAGCTAATCCTCTTTCATGTAGATTTTCTGGAGACAAGAAAAATGTATTAACATATAATGTTTCTAATTATTTTGTCAAATGCAGACACTGTCTTTTTCCATAAACATTATTTAACTATTTGAAAGACACTCTGTATATATCCAAGTAATTTAGCCAGGTTTAAACAAGTATACTACTGAACTATAATAGTTGTAAAGATATAGAAGTAAAGTGGCCTTCACACCCATAGATATAGCTGGATCATTTACAGCTATAAATGAATTCACTAGTAAATATTTTTTTTGAGGAAAGTTACAGTGAATAGGATCAGGTATGGGCATTACACTTTTACCAGTATAAATGATTAGAAATTAATCTATACCCATAACAAAATAGATGTTCTTTACACAGATTGGTTTAAAAATGGTGGAACCTGGTCTAAATTTGCTCCCCCACCCAGAAAGGGTGAATGTGTATTCTGTTCATTACTGATCTAAACTACGCCACTTACAAAAATCTGTGTAGCTTAGATTGATATGACCTTGGGGTTTCTGAATGTCTGTAGCTAACCTAGGAATCAGGCAAATAAATCCTTTCCAATTATCCTTGCGGACAATCCAGAAACTAACATTAACTCATCCATGGAACTTAGATAAAAACTTACATTTTTTTGTAGATTTTTTTTTATTATTATTTTTTAGATTTTTTTTCTATAGATTATTTCTATAGATGATTCTTCAGAACAGCTGAGGCTCAAATCAGTTAGACAATGAAAACATGCTACAAAACTGAGTTAAAAATATGTTAATTCATAATATAAGAATGATACCTAGCCTTTCTACATGTTAGAGATAATAAAAAAAAAAAATCCAGAATGGTTATACTTGATGCATTACAGGTCTGTTAACATAATCTCTCAGTGGAAACTTTACATGTATAACAGCTGATGCCCACATTTTGATATATAAAAACAGAGATGGACCAATTGTTTAAAATACTTTAAATGCATATTTCAGGAAAGTACCTGAATTTGCTTTGACTTTATCTGGGACAAATATGATTAATTTTTTGCAAGTAGGATTTTAAACTAGGTTTTAAAAACCTAGTTAGTTTGATCTAAAATGTAACGCCTAACTAATCCCATCCTTTAGGTACTTGCTAAAGTATCTTGCTGAAACAGGCCTAAAATTATACCCTGTGCTTCTAGGTAACTCTAGGTATTATACATGCAATTTATAAACAAAAAATAACAGTATAATACAATTTATAATATGCATATGCACACACATACAGGTACACACACGCATGCTTATTTTCTGAAGATTTATTAATTATTTTTTATTTAAAGTCTCCCTTAAGCTTCCAAACTAGAAGATATTTTTGTGAGTGTTTTTAAATGTATATATATGCATATATACATATATAGATGTGTGTGTGTGTGTGTGTGTGTGTGTGTGTGTGTGTGTGTGTGTGTGTGACATATAGGTCCTTTCACTCTTCCATTGTCTAGGTTTAAATTATATGCATTTTATTTTCAGTTCTTATTTAACATTTAAAGAAAAATTCCTATGGGAGTATATATCTCAAGTTATCAAATCAGTGATGTTTAAATGCAAACATTTGGAAACCAAATCAAGGATGAGCAGTAGAGCAATGAAATATAACTAAATTAAAATTCTTCTCCAGTTGTTAAACAAATTTTTATCTGTAAGTATTGTGCCAATAATACTAACTCATATCAAAGATTAAAAAAAAAATCAAAGACAAGCCACATGCAGTGCTTATTTTGGTCTTTTGTTTCATGCATATTATTATTTACCACCCAAGAGGTAATTATCCACTTTTTCCCTTTATTTCAAGCATCTATTCACTCTAGAGAACTCTATTTGCACAAAGGAGCTCTCCTGGGAGGTTTGGGTCTATCTTAAAAATCATGATCAATTTCTGCATAATCCTGCTGGATATGAAGTGAGATATGGCACACAGATGAGTAGAAATGCAAGAGGCACCAAAGCGTGAAAGAAAGTCACCTTGAAGGGCTGATATTGCAGCATATTTTGCCTAAGGTTCTAGCTTTATTACATATGCATACTTTAAACATCTACTGACTGACCATACTATGAAGCGGCACCTAAGACGACAAAGATGACCAGAGTGTATTGGTGACCATTTAAGGTTCAAGTCCAGGCATATCCTTTTTTTGTTTTTAATTCATTTGAAAAATATACTCTTACAGATGGGCCAAATAAATTTGGATAAAGCAGGTTTCTCTCAGCAAAGGAGAACATGCTATATAGGTAGCTCATATGTCTAGTGCCCAGTACCACAGCTAATCTGCACATTATGAACCCTGTTTGTGCCAGCTGTGGAAAATATGAAAGCAAAATAACTGAAGAGTACTAAATTGTGCATATTTTTTGACACTATTACTGCCTCCTGTTACATTTTTCTGTCTTTCTTCCCTATTCAGGCCACAAACAGGCATTCATTTCTACCAGTGGAAATTACTGAAAATTTCAGTGGTAGAAATCTTTCTGGGAAATGGAGCATACAGGCATTCAGCCTGAAATCCCACTTTCCACACACTCCCTCCCGCCTCCCTCTCCTGCTCTCCATGCCTTCACCATACTGGGGTGATCCCAGTCTGGGGACAATACAGGAAGCAGTGTCTGTCCCATTCCTTTGGGTCCCCAGGGGGAGTGGAGTAGCAAGGAAAGACTACCCAGATTTCCTCAGTCTGGGGCCATGTAGTTCTGTAGAAAGGACACTTCACTCCCCTCACGTACCCTGTGAGTGGGAACTGAAGCAGCAGTGTCAAGGCCTTGATCCAAGGAGCAGGCAGAGAACAAGGAGAACCTGCTTATCTGATTAGCTCCTGGGCTAGGGACAGACATTCAAAAAGTCTGAGTATGAATTGATTCAATCATTTCAGGTTAGCCTAACCTGGCTAGGCTGAACTGGTTTGTAACTGGACAGACATTCTCTGTGGACTGAAGAAATTCAGGCATATGCCTGCAGGGCCTCAGGCTAGAACCTGGGGGGTGCTAGAGCAGCCCTCCCTTCCCTTGCACAGTACAGTGAAGTGAGGGGGAGTGTGACCAGGCCCCAGCAAGACCTCTGATTATGGAGGACTACCTGCACCATCACAGGCTTTTCTCCACTCGTTGCTCAAGGGGCAGGAGTGTTGCCAGCCCCTAGTCCCCTGCAAGCACTGAGGCAAGGGGAGGTGCAGTGCATGCATCTGTTGAAGATACTGAGCTTTTCAATCTTCCTCTCTGCTTCTTTATATTGTCTGCAACAAACTGACAAGCAAGCCAGCCAGGAGGGAGCTGATAACTGTGTGTATCACCTCATCAGCAAAACAATAGCCTCTCTCCATTAGTTAAAACTCTTCTTAAACAGCTTACCAGTTAATTAGCTGCAAAATGCCGTAAGTGGTCACTGTTCTCTCTGCCTGTCCCAGTGAAATCAGAGATGAACATAGACACCTCTTGGCATCAGCTAGCATACCACATGCCTGGGGTCCATGGGACTGGGGTCTGTGTTGTCAGAGGGGAAGAAGGAAGGGATTCTTGCTTGAGCAGTGAAGGTGGGGCAGGGCAGGGGGAAGCCAGGCAGACCCTGTTGTGCCTGCAATCTCTACAGAGCTGCAGCCAGGGAGCAGAGGGGAGGGGCCAGCTCTGCTGTGGAGCAGAGAGCCCCACCCATCCCAGGGAGCATGTTGGGATACTGGGAGAATCTGGTTCATCTTAAACCAGCAAGGGGTGTTGGACAGATATTGTATAACCCAGTTTAGTCTGATACTACATTGAACCAAATTTTTCTCTAACCGATTTCAGCCATTTTCAACCATTTCGGCACATTTTCGGTTTATGTGCACTGAACATCTGTTCCATTACAAGTTAAAACCAGTTTCTGATCACTTTATGTATAATGTCTGTCCCTAGGCCTGGTAGCCAGGGACTGAGCAGAGTGAGAAGTGAAGGAAACACCCTGCACCCACACCCTGCTCGGTAGATTGGGGACGCCAGTTTAGGGAGTAGATAGGGGGCTTTACCCTGCTGCTGCAGTCCCTTTTCAGACTGGACCTGGAGTGGATTAGGAAAGCAGAGCAGTCCCCAATCTGGGAAAGTCTGGGTAGCACTTCTTTGCAATCTTTCTGGATCAGATGAGGGGATTATACAAGGGTACACTCTTTTGCAAGGGAGATCTTCTAGGATCTTTCTCCTGGAAGGGGCCTGTCTCCCTCTGAAGAAACTGAGTGAATGCTCATGTGCTTGTCATTTTTACCAGGAGAACAGTGATTCTCCTGGTACAAATAGAAGGTCTGTACATGATCTAAGTGTCCTTCTCTTTTGTGGTAATCATTTGAAGAGGACAAAGTTTAGATGATTTTCTGCTTAAACCAGCGACAAATTCTTACACTGTGGATATAGTAGAGTAATATGATTTACAGCAGTTTAAAAGGACACAATGGGCAGGATAGATCCAAGATGGAAAATATTAGTTCTGAATTGGGATTCTTTATTTTAGTTTGCAGTGGGCAAAAACTGTTGTCATTATGAAAGCTTTGTTACCCATTATAAAATGACTAATCCTCCATTTCATAAAAGAAAAATGTCCATAACATAAAAGCCATCTTTGAAAAAGCCTGCTATGAAGAAATAATTATTTGTTATTTCTAATTATTTTGAAACAAAGCACTGGGTCCTAGTGTTACAGTTGTGTTCTTCACTATTTTAATATGTGGGATTTTGGATATCAGTTCTCCAGATGGAACTGAGAATTCTCAGTGTAACATCTGACTGAAGAGAAGTTATGAATAGGACAGCACATGTGAATAAAAGATGAGGCGACTGAATGGGCAGTGCATAAGTAGCTGCTTATCAATATGGGAAACATTTGGGATGGTCTTCTGAAAGTAATAAACATGGGCACATTGGGCACCCAGGGATTTGGAATGGGAAGCTCTGCAACCCAGGTGTGAAGCATCTGAGACCCCAAAAGGACTTTGAAACCTGGATGAAAAGTCAAAAGGAATAACTAGGGAGCCAGTTTGAGTATTTGTTAATAAATCAGATGCAGAAAGGGACATATAAGTTTGCAAAAGTACCAGTGTAGGTATGAGTATCTCCAAAGTACAAATTTAAGGCAATGGAAATAGAAGGACTATTGTTACCCATGAAACAGCAAATGTAGAGGACCACTGTTGTAAAGCAAGGAATCTCATTGAAACATATCCATTTTAACCCACGCAGAATGGAATGTTTTGATTTCTTGTTTCAAAAACACATTTTTTTCCCCAAATTAAACTATTTTAAAAATAATATAGACTACAAAACAAAGAAGTTGAAATATCATTTCTGTGGGGATGAAGGTGATTTTTTTTCATAGGAAGTTTTGAAATATTTTTTCTAGACCAGGATATTAGAAACTGTAGACTTTTCCTCTGGCTTGGAAAATCAGCTTCTTGCCTAGCGCTGCAAGATCCACATTACTCTCCACTTCTATCTCTTCTGAAAAAACCCCAGCTTTGTCTTCTGTGCTTACATAATTGAAATGATGCATATTTTGCAGGAAGTAGAAAACCATATACAAAGCAGACTGTCAATTTTCTTTCTGGCTTAAACAGGGCACATCTACTTTCAATGAACTGCAGGCTCAGGTTTTTTTTTTTTCTCATCAGAAATGTGATTTACTTTGGTTTACAAAAACAAAATATGTTTTGTAATGCTACTTAGAAACATATTGAAAACTTAAAAAATCCTAAACACATAATAAAATTACATCTTAGTATGTACAGTTATATTTTTTAAATCTCCCACATTCCCTCCCTTTCACTCCTTCCCTTCTCTCTTTCAAGGAGAAACACACTATCAAGACTATCACTAAGACTGTATGACAATGTCTTGTTCTACTATAATGCCTTTGGATAAATGTCAACTGATAACAGGAGCCAGTAGGAGACCCTGACAGTTCCAATTTATTAACATCATATAAGTTAGAAAATAAAAAATGCATTATTCCCAAGCATCTGCTGTACACATACCCAAACTACATTCTTAACACCATTTTCTCTTCCCCCTTCCCCACCATCATTCCTTGCGATTGTTTCTAATTGCAGCTTCCATATCTATAATATAGTGGGAGACTACTCAAAAGAAAAGAGCAGCCAGTGATTTACTAAATCAGGTGAGGTATGAAAAGACAAATGGACTACTGGCAGCAAATTCTTTTTCATTAAAAAAGGCATAAAAAGGATGGTTACAAACATGTCAAATTCAAACTGACTAAAAGCCAGCAAGAATTAGCCTATAGCTTTTTTTAGGGTTCTTTTTGAAACTCTGAGCAAAGTATTTTCAAACTTGCTATGGATTTAGAAGAGGAGTGAGCAAAATACAGCCTGAGAGCAGGGTCAGACCCACTAAGGGATTTTATCTGGCCTGTGGCAGGTCCCTCATCCCACCCAACTCAGGTGTGCTCTGGCCCAGGCTGCTTCCCCACATTGGGCTGGTAGCAGGGCTGGGGGGGAGGGTCTGGTGACAGGACTCACTTTCTGGGAGCCCCGGTGGTGGTGGCAACTTCTTCCAGCTGCTGCTGTCATACCCAGCCCTGCTGCCTGGGCACTCCAACCCAACCATCCTTCCCCACTACTGGGGGCAGGACCTGCATGGGCGGGGTGCGTGGACAGGTAGATGGGACTGGGCCACAGGTGGATGGGAAGCAGCATTCAGGAGCAGGACAGGTAGAAGGAGCTGGAATTGCAGGACAGTTACAGTGCAGGGCCTAGGGCATAGCTGTGATCTGCTGCTTACATGCCCTTGTGAGGGGCACCAGTTCCAAGACAGGAGTCTGTGGGGAGCAGATCATGGGTCTGCCTCAGGCCTCTTCTATCACCACCCCAAGATCCTGGACCCATGCTCACCCACTTATCCTGCTCCTGGATGCAGCTTCCACTCTACCTACAGCTCTCTCTCATCTACCCAGCCACACACCTTGCCTGTGTGGGGCCTGGCTGGTCTACTTGGAGACTTTGGAATGGTGGGACAGTGAGAGTACGAGGCCAGGGCCCAGGTCAGAGCCCAGTTCTGCTCCCTGCATGACCCTGCCTGTAAAACCAGTGCCCACTGTGGCAGCATGCATGTATCGGACTGTAGCTCTGCCCTGGGCTCCAGCCCCTCACTGCCATGGCTCTGTAATCACAGGGCTGGCCCTGCTCACCCATATTCCTTCTGGATGCCACCCATATGTGTGGCCCTGTCCCAGACAAACGTGGGACAGAGCCACTTAGAGACTTTTAGTCATCTGTTGCATTGGGTGTGTGTGTGGTGGGGTGCTGACTCGGTCCACAACAAATCACCAAGTGCCATTAAGTGGCCCTTGGACCCAAAGTATTGCCTGTCACTTGTTTAGATGGACCAGGATCTGTGACTAGAACATGAGATTCCATTCTGTCTATGTCTAGCATGTGCAGACAGATCATGGATTACCAATGCTGAACCCATAGACTCGAAACAGAGATACCAGTTCCCATGTCTGTTTTACATTTCACAAAGAGAAGCATTTTCATTTCCATTTCAAGTTTAAGGATTTCTGTAGAATGTGTGAGGGTCAGCATAGTACCTCTGCATAATGTGAGGTTAAAGGAAAGATCTCACTTAGCAGAAGCAAAGGTGGTTATGTAAAGAACATAGTAAATCAACAAGAGAATAGGAAGAGGACAAGGTTCCATTTTTAATTCATTTTCAGAGGTTGAGCACTTTGTTGTGGGATTATCCTACCAGGACAGATGGAGTTTATTTGTGGAATAGACTTTGGCAGGATAGATTTTTTGACAAAATAGCACTTGAAGGAATAAGGTGTCATTTGGGGGCAAATCACTTGAAATTCATTACAGAATTTGGATTTGTACACAGGAAAAAAAATATGGTGGACGTGACCGCTGTCAGAGTAGTTAGGCCCTTTCCATATCTACCTAAGAATGTCCCTCCTAGGTATAGTAACCTTTAAAAAGAAAACCTATGAAAGAGTACAGCATTATCAGCAATTTATCTTTTTCCTGAAGATCCTCAGTAATTGGTAATAAAGACTCTCAGTTCTGTTCAGTTGAGTATTCTTTGTTTGATGCTACAGTGACCATCATTGGAGAGTGGGATTAAGGATTTTTCAGTGAAATCTGCATTTCATTCACTCTCTATTCCATTTCATGTGAAGCTACAGGAAGACTGAATGCAATTTTGGACTCTGCTGTAGCGAGAGAAGTAAGCCGTCATCAAGTTGCACTTCTCTTTGATCATATTCCCTTTGTAGAAAAAGATGGGGGTGTTCACCTGACCCAACTACTAAATACATTTTAATAGTCATTACAATACCTAGAGAGCCTTTGCACTGAAATAATAAAAAAACCCCAAAACATAAGGCCCAACTAAAATGTGAATATATTTGGGAATCAACTTGAACACAGTTTAGGCCACAGGGGTGGGCAAAGTCTGGACTATGGGCTGAATCCAGGCCATGCTAGATTCCACTTCTGAGCAGCCCCTGTAGTGGCATCTCCTTGTAACTGCCACCATTGGATCCAGATTCACTGCCTGGACACCCTAGTCCATTCACCCACCGCTGGAGGCAGGACATGCAGGCAGGGTGCGTGGCTTGGCAATTGGGATGCAGCCATGACCAGGAGCAAGAGGGGCAGGGGATACCCCTCGGTCCAGCCCCATACTGCCACAGCTCTTCACTGTCATGGCCCTGTGCTCCCAGGATCTCCATAGAGACTGAGTACCAAACAGACTGGGTTTCCCTAGGAAATGGAGTTTGGCTGCCAACCTTAGTTTAGTGTACATTTCAGCTACCCATGGAAAAACTATATTTTTGAAAAACTTGAAAAGAGCCAGACAGGTTATCCTAAGAAGATTTAGGTAGTCATGGGGAATTTAAGCTTTCCAAATTAGGTGGTGGCTCTGCAAGTAGAACATTCTGAGCCCATTTGGCAGCATCCACTTCCAGAACCAACAATTTTGTCAGAGTAGCCAAAGAATGACCTCCCCTTGTGGGATCTGCTCCCTTTTGGGGTCTCTGGTGTGCCAGCTGGAGGACCTCCAAGCCATAGTCCAGAGACTGCATGCCATCACGGACTGTGAGCAGGAGATAGACTCCTACTACCAGGCCCTTCTCCCCTGGGAGGCGGAGGGTAGACCAGTCTCCCTCCAGGCCAAAGGAGGACTCCGGGACCGCCCGCCCTGTTCAGCCAGGGGCATGGACCAAGGTGGTGAAGGGCCCTAAGGCCCACTGCACCAAAGCCCCTGCCCCGCCAGAGCTGAGTAACAGATACGCAACCTCTTGCTGCTCCAGCAGAGCCTGCTGAGTTGCCAGCTGCCACAGGCAACATGGGCCTGTTGAGAACGGCCTCAAGCCATCCTCCCAAGACATAATAAAAGAAGAGACTGTGAGACTGTTATGTGAAAAAAATGCCCAGCTGCAGAGATAAGAAGGAGAGGGGTGTACTAGGCAAGAGAACTCAGAGGGTACAGAGGAAAGTGAGTGAAAGAACTCATTATAATACTAAAAAGCACACCCCTAGGTGGAGAGAAAGTATGCTAATGAAACATACATGTATGTAAATGA
>JAGPOW010000290.1:4677178-4745127 GCA_030014935.1 Caiman crocodilus
GTAGGAGCAAGAACAACTTCCCTAGGAAGCTGGTTCCACATCCTAGCCACCCTAACTGTGAAGTAGTGTTTCCTAATGTCCAACCTAAACCTGTGCTCCAGTAATTTGTGACCATTGGTCCTAGTTACCCCTGGTGGTGTCCGGGAAAAAAAAGCCTGCCTTACTTCCTGCTGATCTCCCTTCAGTAGTTTATAGGTTGCCACCAGGTCCTCCCTCAGCCTCCGTTTACTGATTCAGGGTTCAGGTCCCTCAGATGCTCCTCACAAGGCCTATCCTGCTGCCTGCATATCAATCTAGTGGCCCTCCTCTGGGCTGTCTCGAGGCCGTTCACATCCCTCTTGAAGTGTGGCACCCAGAACTGGACACAGTACTCCATCTGCCGCCTGACCAAAACCGCTGGTCCAAGACGGAGAACCACCGTCTTGGACCAGCTCGAAATGCATCGTTGAATGCACAATAGGGTTCATCTGGCCTTCCCAACCACCATCCCTTATTTCATAATTGGCGACGTCATCATCTCCACAGTTCTTGGTGGGGGTCTGGCCTACTCCCTCCTGCCCTGGCCTGGCTTATCAGTCCTCAGTCCTAACTGGGAGTAGTTGAACTGCCAGAAGGAGCACTTGAACTATGGATGAGGCCTGGCACCATGAACACATGTGGCACAGGGACAGGGGGGATGGATAGCCCTTCACTGATGTTGGTGGCTCCAGGCCTGCACAGCATCAGGCTACCTGGATCTGCAAATCCCTGGCCAACTACCTCCTCACCTATGTGGACCAGGAGCCCTCCCCAGAAAAGTAGGGTCAGGGGGCTTTGAGTACGCCCACCCTAGCAACCGGCCTGGGTCTGTAGCCCTGACCTCTGGGAGCCCCATGTCCTGGGCAGTACAGCCGACAAACCAGAATGGCTGGGCACCATTCCCCTTCCCCTCTCCTTTACCAACACCCACTATAGGCACACACTAGGGTGCAGGGTGAATACAATCTGAAAAAGAGACTTGCCTCATATTATTCAAATATTGAATCTTCAAAATTTTAGGATATTTATTAAAAAAACCCTATAGATCATTGTCTGCTCCAGAACTTGGATCCTTCTGCTTAGTTAACATTGAGATAGGGGCAGAAAAAACCTAGCTGCATTGATTATGACACTGGGGACAGGGGAAAGGGAGGTAGGTAGCCATGAGGGAGTCAACTTAAATTTGAAACATGAAAAGTTTGGGGCAGCAGGGGAAATATAGGAGTCAACGGGGAACACCAATAAATCAGTTTCACTAGTTTTCCACCTGTACATTTGTCAAGCCAAGAGCATGCTGAGTAACAGAGTAGGCACTCATATGCTTTCTTATGAGCATACCCCAATCTAGGTGTTACATTAGACTGTTTCCTCACTTATAAACATCACATTCAGAAGGACAGCGGTAAACTCTTTGTGTGGGCAGCTGCCTTAAGATGTTTAGCTAGCATGACATGGTATGCCAACTTCAAAGTACTCAGAACTTATTGCAGTTGCAATGGTACACGACCCAGAAGATTATTGTGCTCTTATATGGTCCAGAAGTTGTCACATTAAAAAGCTCAACACAGTACTTAACAGTGCATAAAGACTCCTAAAAGAGGCTGCACAACTTACATACAGATGTACTCCCTGTATTCTTGGTCTTATGTCATTGGTCTAATGACAATAGACCCTAACTACTCCCCTACTACTAGGTTTCCTGGCCTGTGAAGAGCCTGGCAGGCCAGGTAATGTGTCCCTGTGTGTTGTGCTAAACTTAGTTTGGGGGGGAGTTGAATGGAAATGAAATGATTAGTCAAACTAAACTGGTCTGAAATCTATTTCTACAGCATTTTATACTAATACCAAATGAGTCCTCCACTGGGTATGATCTTGACAGAGAAGTGTGGGTCAAGCTGAACAGACTGAGATCTGGATATGGATGCTTCAAAACAACACCGTACAGGATGAACATCTTGAATAGCCTCTCTGTTCTGTACAGAACTTAATATTTACAAATGTCCAGATGGGGTAAATGGAATCCACATACTGAGTAGTAATTTCAGAAAGTGTCTCATAGATTTGGAAGCTGGTATCTGCTTCCATAAAAAAGGAAAAGTGGGACCCTGAATTTGGTGGCCAAAAAAAACATATTTCATACCAAGTGCTCATCGGCCAGGAGTGCTCGAGCTGCAGAGGCCCCGTGGTCATCTCTGCACAGGCCCAGGCCTGATATTCTGGCCCCTTCCAACCTGAGCCAGTAGAGGCCAGCCACCCATACTAGGTCCTGCTAGGGATGGGGGCTAAGCTGGTATCCAACTGGCAGGATGCCTGGCCCCATGGATTGCCTCGGAGAGTGTGCTGGTGCCAGGGTCTGCCTCCCATGGTGTTGTGTATGGGTCCCTTTGTTTGGAAGGGTGTACCTATGCCAGGACCTGGATTCTGTGGAGCTGTACCTGCACATGGTAGGTTCTCCCAGTCTCATGATCAGGTGTGTTAGTTGCTTCATGACAGGATGGTGGAGCCCTCTCCAGGTACCCTGGTGTCAGGGCTGGTGCTAGGACATGGATCCCTTCCATTAACTCCATCCAGACTGCAGGTCAAAGTTGACTGGATGGAACAAGTGGGGAATGGAGTTTGAGATAGAGACTTCACTGTCTCAGGTAAGTGAGAGCCTTGGGGTGGGGCTGGCTTGGTGGTTGGGTGCTCTGCCCTAAGCTAAAGCACCACCTTGCAAGGGTGGGTGAGTGGGGTGCTGCAATGTTCCATGGGATGTCAATGGAATGCAGTCTACTTTGACTTGAGATGGGATCTGGCACGACTGTTTGATATAGCAACCTAAGGTTGTACTACATTGTACTACATTGTACTACTACAACCATTCAGTGTTACCCAAGCAGGCTCCTCCATTTTTACACACTCTATGAGCCATGACCATCTGTTCATTTATGGCTGTAGACCACTTCCTGTGTGCCTGCCATGTAACGAGTGTAATGTCTGTTCCTGGCCTGAGTATTGGAAAGGCTTTAGTGAACACAGAAGTTTTTCTAGCTTTGACATGTGAATATTATAAGATGAATATCATATACTGGCAAGCATGACTGTTTAAGAATACTATGTAATCACTGATCTTGAAAATTTCAGCTTATTTGACAGGGTGTGGGGGACGGGGCTTCTAAAAATGTCAACTTTTTTTCAGATTGCATAAGTCAAAATTCAGCAGGACCTATCCAAATACCATGTTATTTTGTTTCTCTTAAGTAATGCATTTATACCTATAGTATTGTAAGAAATGTTTAGACTAGGGCTGTCAATTCATCTCAATTAACGCACGCAATTAAAGCATTAATTGGTTCTTGTGTTCATTTTTTAATGTGTTAATTGTACACATGGCTTTGAAACCTGCACCTGGGTTTCGCTCCACCCTGCTGCTGTCACCATCACCTCTGGGCTGCTTAGCAGTGCAGTACAGAGAAGCTGCAGGTCACCTCGGCAGGAGCTCTGAGCAGTGAAAGCAGGGGGTGGAGGGCACATTAATAGATATAGACACATATGAGCAGCCGCAGCCTGCATGCAGCCAGGAAAATGAGCAGCCCAGTGGCAAGCAGAGCAGCACCCTACAGGTAATTCTGTGGAGGAAAGGAGTATGGGGGAGGAAAGGGTGAGAGGTGGGGTGCAAATTGAGCCCCCTGCCATGGTAAGGAAGGGAGTGAGGCAGAGGCAGAGGTTGCGGTGAATGGAGACCCAGGGTCAGGCTGGGATCCATAGGATGGAGCTGCATGCAGCTCATCCAGAAGCACAGGGCGGTGAAGCTCCCCACTGATGTGCACAGCCCTGGGGGAGACATGGGGAGCATTAAAAGCTCCCCACTGATGTGGGAAGCTCCCCACTGATGTGCCCCCTGGATTTGTGCATGAAGCAGAGGTGGGCTGCCCACTGTGGGCTGGGACTCTGTGCCCTTCTGCCTTTGACTGGGAGCTGCGTGATGCCATATTGTACATCCCACAGCCAGGTGAGTGGGGGATGAACAGAATGGTCAGCATGCAGATACTCGGGCAAAGGTAGCATGGATGCAAAGCCCCAGCCTGCAGCAGGCAACCTGCCTACAACTCACGCAGAAATCCAGGCATACCTCCCCGGGGGTGTACGCAGAGGTGCAGAGCTGCTCCCCTCCTGCACTCCTGGATGAGCCGCTCACAGCTCTATCCCACAATGCACCCTGGTCCCCATTCATCCCAGTCCCTGTCCTTGCTGCACTTCCTCCCTCCATCTCTGTGGAGGCCTTCATTTCCAACCCACTCCTTCCCTCTAGACTTACCTGCAGGTCACTGTGCCTCTCTGTCACTCTGGCTGTGTGTCTCTGTTGCTGTGTCTGTCCCTCACTCCCAAGCCACAGCCCCACCAGCCATGCTGCTGCCTTCACTCCTGATCCACAGTACCCCATATCCTGCCAGGGGAAACCCCCTTCCCTAGGCTCCAATGCCCCCCCCCCCACCTTCACAAATTCTCTCACACCCCCCAAATATCCCCCACACAAAGTACCTGCATAATTTTCCATCATTTTGAGTTTTTAGTTATGTGATTAAAATTGCAATTAATTGTGATTAATTTTTTTAATCAAGCAACTAATTACAATCTCATTTTTTAATAATTTGACAGCCCTAGTTTAAACCTATTTAACCAAGATTTGATAATGGCAGCTGCTTTAATGCTACTGTTGTAAGGGTTACATAGCCCCATAAATTGAAAGAGAAAATTATTATACTTACAGCAAGTTTGTTTGTTTTTTCTCCAATGCACAAAGAACTTTAAATGTATGTGAGTTCAAATATGAATGCCTAAAAATCAGTCACAGATCACCTTAAAATGACTTCAAATATAGAAATTGCCATATTTTCATGTTAAATGCTCTCTGATATAACTTGACTCACCTGAACTCTTATGATGACAACCCACTTCCAAACTATGCACATGAAGCAGAATAGTCTCCCAATACCTGAAGAAGGGTGTTTATACCCGAAGGCTTGCAAATAACCTTTTTTTCCAGCTATGTAGTTGCTTTAATAAAAGAATCACATCTCCCCAAAGAGCCTTGCCTGCCCATGCAAGATATCATCTTTTCAAAAATAAAAAATCTTCCTAGATGTTTATCGAGCTAGTGCCTTTTTACATAAAGGAGTGTTGTAAAACATGTATAAGCTAGAATCAAACTTTTCTAACTTGAGTGCTGAAACTTAGGTTGTAAAATGCTGTTATTAAACACCTATATTAGTGGACTGATTTATCAGAAGTGTTAAAAGCCTTCTCCTATAGATTCTCCACAGAAAATAATTTGTAGTACATGTTTTCAAGAACATGAAACTATATATACTGAGAAAACAAATTAGGGAGCAGGTTGGACTACAGCTTTCTTTAATACATGACGCCAACTCAAATGACAAATCATGTATTGTTAGGCCAGTCACTAAGGCTAGTGGTTTTAGCAGAATAAAGGAATGCTGTTTAAAAACGACTACTGAATGAGATAAAATGTGAACTATAAAAGCCTTTTAAATAGTGAGTTCTTTGCTGTTAAAATTTTCCATAGTTAGATAGCAAAACAATTATATTCTGTGACAGATTGCAGGAAAAATGGAAACATGATTTAAACGGTCGACAAATTTAACAGTTATTTTTTCTTTCTTAAAAAAAGACTCTTTTCTACTGTCATGCTATTCTTCCAAATGAATGGCTGTTAGGACTTCTTTGATTATCTGGACCATAATGATACAGTACCAAGTGACTACAATATAATACAAAATGTTTCCATACAGTGAAACACCAGCTCACACACACAATTGTTCTGCTATTTTTTATAAAATTCTTATTAGAGCTGATCAGGAAATTATTTTTCCTTTGTAAAAACCACCAGTCTCCCTGCCTTGAAATTCCTTGAAATTCTGGGAAAGAATATTTTCTTTTATAAAACTTTCTTCCTCTCTTTCCTTCCTACCCCCCGCCCACCAATTTCACATTTCTTTCACAATGAATATCTGCTTTTTCAATGAAAGACCTCAAAATTATGTAGTCTTTGCAAAAAATGTTGTGTGATTGACAATATGCATGCTATGAACTGTTTTCTACTGTGCAAGAGGGATGGGAGCATATTTTGATGGTTTTCATTTTACTTGTTGTAGTTCTTGAAGGTAATATTCTGAGAGCAAGCATAACTATGACTAAAAGGCTAATAATTAAAGCATCTCCCACAAACTACACAATAATGTATTTGGGAACGAAAAGAAACTTTTCTTTACTTTCAGACAAAGTAACCTTTAAAGTATCACAAATTCTTTTCCCTCTAAAATAGAGTTCTTTTGAGACCAATACAGAAAGGATCAAGCTTTCAGAATATTTTTGTGAAACTGCATGAACAAAAGGCACAGGAAATGCCACATACTGTTAAGGGGCCTGTTCAAAGAAACTGAATCTTGAACTTTTTATAAATACAAATATGCTGCAATTGTGAAAATTGGGCATCATGAGACAAAGGTAAAAATTCACTGTAGAAATAGGGAACTTAGAAACACAGGAAGACCCATTAAAAACTAGGTATTTGCTACAGTGATTGCTTTACTGATATTACAGATTTACTACAATTATCTCTAATGATGACTATTAAGAAGTCAATGGCAATTATAATATTTTGGGTAACTATATATTTAATACGGTTCTGTACTTTATCTCTGTTTAAGAGAAATATAAGCATAGTGGCCATGAACAGCCTATACAGTGCAATAGTGGTTAAAGAGTCATAGAGAAGTAGGGCTGGAAGGGCCACCAGGAGTCATCCAGTCTAAACCCCTGCCTGAGGCAGAATCATCCTTACCCAAATCATCCCATATAACCATAATTTAAACTCCATATAAGATTACCTTCAACCCTGACACAACACAGACCTAACACCCTAACCTGCTATGGGTAAAACAGGGGAACCATGGCAGTCACTGTCCTGCTTCTATGATATGCTCAAAAGGCCCTGGGGTAGAGGATCATGCTCCACCACTACAGAGGAAGGCAAAAACTCCCACAGACCATTTGGCACTCACTACTCAAAGTCCCCAACCATGCATGTAGCCAGCACACAATCCCGCTGGGAGGGTTTAAAAACACCCTGACACATGTAGCAGAAAAAGGGTGGGTAGGGGCAACCAATAAAGCCCAGAAGCATGGGAAATACCCATAGTAGAACATAGGCATAGCTATGCCTAGATCATCCCTCACCAGTGGCTGTACAACCTCTTCTTGAACACCCCCAGTGATGTTGAGAGTCCACAGCTTCCCTAGGCAGACTATTCCAGTGCCTCACAATTCTAACAGGGAAGTTGTTTTTCAGGATATCCAATCTAAACTTACTTTGCTGCAACTTCAAGCCTATTGTCTGTATCCTCCTCTTTGTGGCAAGAGAGAAAAGCTCCTTTTCCTCTTCTTTATGGCAGCCCTTCAAGTGTTTGCTTTTATGTCCCCTGTTAAGGACCCTTTCCACAAGCTGAACATGCCTAGTGGTGTCATGCCTATTATCCTCTAGGTTGGGGGTGTACCTACAGCAGGGCAAATGGGGCAACCAGCTGGGTGCCAACTTCATGGGGTAAGGAGGGGAGTGAAAAATAGCTACTGATGGAAGCTATGTGGTCACAGATGTGATTGCTGTGGCAACTGGAAACCTCCACTGCCTCCTCTACACTGCTGGGTCAGCAACCTAAGGCTCACAAGTGGTAGCTTCGAAGGTTGGTGCCCCCTGCTTTCGTGTGACCCTGTTCACTGACACACCATAGACCTTGAGTAGTACACTTGACACCACCCATCCCCATGTAATTTATAACATTCATCTTGTGGATATGATCTGAGATTTAATCCAAACATTATTTCTTTTTAAGTGGCTTTAAGATTTTGTAAGTGTCATAATCCTGCAACACAATGTTAAAAAACAAAGAAGACTGAGGCTGTGGAAAACATCCTTTGCATTCCTTAATGCCACAAAATGTTTCCACTGGTTGTTACATAATGGAAAGAGTCATCAAGGAGCTTTTCTCTACCTTCAAAAGAATAAATAAAAGCACTTCACAAAACAATTTATTCTCCCTCAAAAACCTCTTAATTTCATTATTGTTCATAAATAATGATGGTCTCTCACTCTCCCTCACCACCTCTACCTTTATCTATTGGAAACTACTTTTACCCAGCTGAAATGAAAAACTTTTATTATTATTATTTCAAAATCATCTGTCTAATCAAGGAAAAGTGTTGCAAGAAAATACGCAATTCTTCTGAAATTTTTCACTGTGTACCTATAATTCCTCTCCCCTGGGAACCTGCTTGCTGCTCCTCTACTAAATGAAGGTTTCCAATATAAATTACATTACAGTTTCATGGCCATAACTCATTAAAAGTGTAGCTCTCCTCCTTGAAGCACAGAAAAGAAAAACCCACAGGGTAAGTACAGGTACTTTTCAAGTGAGACAAGCTCTCACATTTATACAAATGGGGAGAAAGTGCAATTCTATCAAAACTGCCCCCTCTCTGTATGAAAAAGCACCCAACTAGGAGTTACAAGACCACAAGCCTTTATTACAGAGAAATGTTGTCTACCCCTTTCACAGAGATAGTAAAACAACATAATAGTTTAGCAGACCTGGAATCCAGATGTGTAAAATGCAGGCTCCTAATACTCTATATTTATTCACTAGCTTTGGTCTGTAATCATTGTGTAATCATACAAACAGAAACTAGAAATCCAGTGCCATCTTTCTACTGCAGTGTAGTTAATAGGCATGTTACCCACTGGAAAAGCATGCATGTTATTCCTCCCTTTAGAGACTGCTCCATATAAATAATAATTGCTTCAGCAGTCCAAGCAATTGAACTATGAACTGTGGGTTTGAAAGCCCAGGCTGTAAATACTGCTGACAAGTTTTGAGTAATGGCTTCCTGTAATAGGACATTATACTGGTTTTCTTCTTATTTATTTTTAAAGGTGCTCTGAATTTGGAGAGATTTCTTTTTTTAAATAGAAAATATCCAAAAAAATTTTTTTTACACATTATCTTGGCTTGTGTCTCATACTGATAGGTTTGAATTTTGAAAAGTGTTATAGTAAAGGCATTAATGAAACCAGGGAAATAATATATAATATAACAAATTTTAAAAGGCTCACTTACTTAAATTGGGAGGCAAATTCCAGAATCTTTCACCATTAAATTCACAATAAGACTCTGGGGTGACAGATCCTACTTGAAGGAGTTAATAAAAGTAAAATTGAAAGACAGAGCCAGATTCTTACTTGATGTATTTAGGGTTCTGTATGAAAATCTGGCCTTGGTTGAACTACACCAAAAAAAAATCAGCTGAGAACTTAACTTATCATTATTATTTTAATTATTGTACTCTACTAAGACATGCAACCCATCAGTATTTCCAGTAACTGATTTATATGCGGATACTAAATATTAATGGTATATTATTCTGCTTACTCCTTGTTCATTCATTACTCTTCTTGGAAACATGTTAAGACACTATAGAAACTGCAGAAGTAAGTAGAAGTCAAAGGTGAGAATGAGAAGGAAAGAGAATACGAGCTCACTGACAAAAACATCGTTCAGATATTCTCCTTCAAGTCAGAAGATGAATTATTATTTATTCTTTATTGGTTATTTGTAACACTGTGGTTAGAAGTACGTGTACAAATACTTTCTATTTATTCTTTGAAGTTATGGTGTGTGTCGATACCAACCTCAAAAACTACTTAAGGATGCATCTTTTGTTGGTTTTCCTAACCTGAAAAAAATATATATAGTTCTACATTGTGCTAATTTTTATGATTAATTTGCTTCAGCACCATTTTACGGTAACAGATTTTTACACATCTTCCATACTTAGCCAATGGATAACATGGGATGAGGAATCTCTGCTCTCAGGGATTACAGAGGCACTGCAGGGGATACAGAAAGAGACTTCTTATTTGACTGCCCTCTAGCACATGCTGGTAAAACCAATTTTAGGGTTATAAAACAACAACTCTTTGGAAAGTAATATGCTAACAGTTTACAGGGTATTCAAATTGTACTGCTGATAGCCTCAGGCTCTTCCATCTGTTGTTCACATTCCAAGCATGGTGAAGAGTTAATAACATTTTGCATATCAATGAAAAAGACACATGAAGCATAAAATACAGGAAAAAGAATAGCAGGAAATGGAGGAATAAGGAATTAAAACTAGATAAGTATGAATAGAAAGATATTAAAAAGGTAGAGAGAGTTAGGCAACAGTGATGAGAAAGAGAAACAGAATCATTTTGCTATCATTAATACAAGGTTTTCTTTTTTTAAGGCATTGTTATTAATTAAAAACATGATTCCTATGCATTTATTTGTTTTGACATATCTAGGCCATTGCTCAGGTGTATTTGGCCCACTTAGGTTGTAAGCTACCAATATAAGGGACATATTTAGTTAATACTCATGATTTGGCTAGGAAGTTAGCTTTACTCTAGTAGAAAATGACTAGCATGAGGAAGACTTCCTCCTACAAAATAATTTTCATGCAGCAAGAGATTATAGAATCAAGAAATGAGACTGAAAACTACTTGTCACAGAACATACCCTAGCTCGAGTGATTAACAAAGGATGTTCCAATCTCTCTTTTGCTTGAGGATTTGAGCCCATCTCACTACCTTCCCAAACGTGAGACTGTGTGATGGACTACAGATTTTATTGCATTATTTTTGTGTTAACTGTTTCCATGTTGTTAAATGTTGCATGTCTGTTTCTGCACACACCTAGGACATGGGAAAGGAAACAGAGATCTATCTCTGGGACAGACATATTGAGCCTTTAGCTTCAACAGTCTTGAATAGCTTCGTTACGGTACCAATGATGTTCCTGGCACCCAACAGGTATTCAAATGAGACTGAGATAAACTTGGGAGAGCAGGCTGAAGAAACTTGTTGTCAGCTGTCAGCTGCTGGAGGGAGAGTCTGGAGACTGAGAAGAGTGAGCAGCTCTGGGTCTCAGACCCTGGAAAATCTTAAAATAGGAACAGCTGAGTACATGAAGTACATGAGCACATGCAGAGTTGATCTCAGAGCTCCTGGCAATGATCTTCACAAAGTGGTGACACACAGAATAGGTACCAGAGAACTAGAAAAGGATCAGTGTAGTGTCCCTCTTTTAAAAAGCAAAAGGGAGGACCTGGATAATTATAGACCAGTTAGTCTCAACTCAACAAATTGGAAATTTATAGGAGCATATTGTAAGGAAAGCCCTTTGCAAGCATCGGGAGGAAGAAGGACTGATAGGAAGCAGCAAGTATGGCTTCATGAAAAAGAGTCAAACAAAACTTGATCTCCTTCTCTGACTAATTACCTACTTGGGCGGATGAAAAGAATGCTGTGGACATAGTATATCTGGACTTCAGCAAGATTTTTGACAAGGTCCCTCATGATCGTCTCATAAGCAAATCGGAGAAATGTAGGCAAGATAAAACAACTGTAAGGTAAATATATATACTGGCTCAATACCTGCAAGCAAAGGGTAATTGATAATGGGTCCAAGTCAGAATGGCAAGAGGTTTCAAGGGGAGTCCCACAGGACAGGGAAAGAAAAACTCTGCCTACTGCTGTCCCCAGTCAAGCCTGGCGGCCGGTATTGCTGCAATCTATGGCTGGAGTGGGCCAGGACTGGCTCTGGGGATCCCTCTCTGTCGAGGTCAGCAGGGGGCAGTAGCAGCAGGGTGCAGGAGGGTGTGTCTGCACCACTGCATCTTTAGGGGTCCTCTGTGCTGTGGGTGCTGGAATGGGGACAGACAAATGTTTTTACCTTTTGGAGGAGGAGAGACCTTCTGGCTGGATGGCCTTTGCCCCAGTAAATGTTTTTACTAAGGAGACTGTCTACTTTGCTGTTTAGGTTGCTCGCAGTTTCCCCAAAAAGAGGCAACATGCCTCTTTTCAGGAGCAAAACTGGATGCTAGCTCCTTGAACCAGGGCCACAGAGCACCAGGGAAGATGAGACACTGAAAGGCTGGGGTCCGAAACTGTAAAAAACACCCCCCAAGGGCTGCCGGGGCATGTTTCATCCCCTTAACACGGCCACTGGGGTGTTGCCCCCCCCCCCCCCCCCAAGAAGGCACTCTTTAACAGATTGCCCACTGAGCTATTATTTCAAGGGGCCAAAATTAAAAATTTTAGAACTGCTGAAGAAATGAACCATTTAAACATTGCCAAAATATTTCCGTTTTAGCTAACTGCATTGCATACACAGTGCCTTGTTTTTAATTTGGGACTAAAACATTTCCCCTTTGAACTCCACTGATATTCTTTCTAATACTCCCAGAGCTAAAAGTGAATTCACTTCTTGTTTAAACATTATGTTATGAGAGGGGTCCCTGAAGACAGATGGGGACTGAACATGGATTGATTACTTCCCATATAGTAATTCTAATACACAGGAGCTGGAGGAAATTTGACTCCTGGCCTGTCACAAGAGGTGGAAAATGGGTAAGAATTTTCCAAAATATTTCTGAATAGTGTTCCACAATAGCATTAAATTCACTGTATCAGGATGACCATATGTCCCAGTTTGGTTGGGACAGTCCCAGATTCCATGGGACAGTCCCAGCTAGTTGAGCAAAAGTCCTAGGTTGGAGTCCAGCATGGAGGTGAAGTGGCATAGTGTGCCAAGCAGGCAGGACGGAAGGCAACAACAGCACTGTATGGGAGCAAGGAATGTAGGGACCTCAAAAAGAGTTTTTCAGATAGGGTGACCATACATCTACCTGACTTGCTCCCAAAGTGTGACAGCAGCGCCTGCATGCTCACCTGCCTGGTACATCATGTTGCTCTGCCTCTTCACCAGATTCTGGACTAGGACTTTTGACCAACCAGCCAGGACCAGCATATGAAATCTCACAGTCTTAGTCAAACCTGGATGTATGGTCTCCCTACACTACAGTATCAAGAAAGAGGAAGACTCAAAAGGCATTTGCTCACTGGGGCCTGTACTTTTTATTCAGTATCTCTAATAATCTGCGTGAATTATAATACCAAAGTTGCCCTTTGCATTATGATGCAGGTATGCAGATTCTAATCTGACTGTTAGGAAATAAGTCCATTGATGCAGGGTTCATAATACGTTTTTTTTCTTGATTCAAATAGTTCTTCATTAATGATCATGTTAAGCATCAGAAGGATTGTAGAATATAGAATATCTAGTAACTCCTTCTTGAATCACCTGCACATGGATTTTTAAAGTGACTACTGCATAGCATTAACAGTCTTGTAATAATGTAATGTGTTGTGTTGAGTAGCAACAGGAATAGGACTGAGTATCTCTTTCTTTGGTAAATACAAACTGCAAAGATGGGACCTTACTGCTTTTTTTACTCTTTTGCTGTGCTAGGACATAGCTCTTGAATGCCACGGGCCAATGGAATCTGATCTTGCACATACGAGACACATGAACACCACAAGTGAAATGCAGACAGAAAAACATCTGAAAAATAATCTGTCAGAGCCATGATATCAGAAGAATATATTAGAAATTAATAGTAGAAATTAAATTAAGTAAAGTAAGGTCACTTCTATACATTGCTCTATGGCAATGTTGTTACTGCGCCATGCTTCAGTACTTCCTTTTGGATGCAGTAGCCACCTGTGCCAGGCTCGTGGCTGTATTTTGGTTCAGGCAAGCTGCCAATAGGCCTTGGAGTGAGCCCTAATACCAATAAGTTCCCATTGTGTCTCCTGAGACCCTGCTAACCTTGATCCAGCCCTCAGGTTTTGTAAGTCCCTCTCAGCCTGATTAGGCCCCTGCAGAGCACCAAGCACCTTAAGGGAAAATTGTGTGACTCCACCTCCCCTATACCACACTACAAGCCTCTTTGATCTTTCTCTTTATACACTTGACCCCTTCAGGCCCTCAGACTTCCTGGTCCCTCACTTAGTCTCCCTCAGCACTTTTGGACCTTCAGTCCTGCATGTAGCCCCTCCTCCAGGCTCTTGGACCCTCTAGTCTGGCTTGGTGCACTCTGGGTTCATGTACTCTCTGACCCAGCTCCACCTTTCCCTGGGCTCTTGCACTTTTGGGTTTTGGGTCTCAGCCTTTTTCTAGGCTCCTGGGCTCCCCACTGGGGCCCAGTCTCAGTCTGAGGCTCCTGATTTACCAGTCCTTTAAAGAGGCCTTGAGCCTACCCCAGCAGGGCTCCTGCCTAAACAACCAGGCTAACTTAATTAAACAAGGAACACCACCACCGTCTGGCAGATGCCTCTCCCATCTATGGGTTTAACATAAACAAAGGCCTGTAAACCCAGTCTTTTTTAGCCCAGGGGACTTGCCTCAGTTCCCAGACCTGCAAGCTTCTCCCTCGATACCCAGTCCCTTCAGGAGCCCTGTAGCCAGGAGCTCTGCACTTTTGGCTGCTGGAAAGAGACTACCTGACTAGTGTAGACTCTACTACACCACCCACACTGTGCCGTACACATGTTGCACTGTTATTTTTAGCAGCTTTTTTGCCACAGAAGCATGCTATAATGAGGGAGTGTGCTGCTATAACAAAGTAGCTGCTAGTCACGTAGGTATCTGTGGACACTACGCTGCTGTAGTGTGTCACTATGGTGACTAGCATCATGTGTAGACATGCTCCAAAAGTCCCAAATACCCATGGCAGATGGAGCTTTTGGAAGCTGAATTAAGTTTGTATCTTATATGATTTTAAGAATGATGAAGACTTAGGATTCTTGGAATGACAGAGATACAGAAAACTCAGAACAGTAATCTATCCATACGTATGGAATTGCATGGGAAGAAACTCAGAAAAAATTAATTGTGACTGGATCTAACTGAGGCAATAAGGGACATACATTTTCGTTGTCAATGCTGATGAAATATTGCTTTTGAAAAAAAATCTGTGGAAAAAGCTTGTGATCAATTCTGTAAGTTGTTATGCACTAAGAACTCACAGTGCTGAAATATATTAATATTTGATACGTCATAATTTACAATTTTTGATAAAGTTGATATATAGTTTCAGGAAAGGCAGAATAAATATTTATATGACACTAATTTATTTAAAGGAGAAAGGGCAGCAGTATGCTTTGCTATTATGAGATATTTCCATAAGACTGACCGTATATATTTCTTCTTAAATAAATTCAATTGCACGTGTCATTTGTCTTTATTTTTTCATTGAAGTTGCTGATTCTTTTTGATGATGATATTAAGTCATTGTGAAATAGACTTTACTGATTCCAACTGATTAGATTAGAACTTTCATTATAGTTGGCTAAATATCTGACAATACAATCCCTAAATTTTTCCTATAAGGTTAACAATGCATTTAAACTACCCATCAATTATGTTTTTAAAAAGCGTTTTCTTGGACCTGTTTTATAAATGGATTGAATTGTATGTGTGCAGAGCAGGAAAAACTATTTCCTATCTAAGACTCAATGTACTTAGACATTTCTTTCAAGAATAATTTTCTACCCAAGGGCAAGTACAGAGAGAGAGAGAGGAGTCTTCAAGTAATTCTCTGCTACTATTGTAATTTTGAAATTCACAGCATTTAGCAGCCAATGTCTCAAAGGAAAAAAAGACTGCTTTCATTTTTGCCTCCCACAGCCATTCCAACAGGGAGAGGTCTGGTCTCTGAAAATGCAGCTCGTTAAAATGAAGAATTTTTCAGACTTTGATATCTGCAGTTCACTAGGGATCTACTACCTGTGCACGGAGCTATGTTTAATAGAAGGTAGCTGTACAACAGACTACATCTTGATTAACCTGTTTTAATCATTAGGTCCCTAACATTTATATAATACAACAGGATATAATCTGGGCATTCTAGAAATTATTTCAAAAGTATTAAATGGTTTTCATCCCTCAACTAATCTGTCAAAATGTTTATCAACTCCAAAAGTTAGAGCCAAGTAAGGAGATGCGTTCTATAAAGTACACACCACTTGGTCTTTTTCTATTTGGTAAGTATTTTTTCAGCCTACATTCAGATAAGTTTAATTAGCTACCCTTTTAAAGAACATTTAATCTTGTAATTACAGAAGAACATACTTCATCCTTTTCCCTTTCGTAAAGCAAATGATACCTGCAGGCAACCCTTTGTTTATCTAGCTGTACTGTTTTTGAAGTTTGATGGCTTCAGCACTGCCACTCACTTTCTCTTCTAGCTTCTCTCTCTAAATTGACTTCTGTCTTGTTGGTACTGAAGGCTCCTGTAGTGGTTATTCATGTGCTCATTATCCCTTACCAATTGTCTCTAAGATTCTTCTGTTTTTATTTCACTTTTATAGTAACATAATTTAATTTCATATTCTTAACTGCAGTCATTATGCTGACAATATTGAAATCTACTACCCAAGCCTTCTCTTATATTAGTAGATCACTTCTTAGGTTGCTTTTATAACATTGTATTTTCATTTCACTGTGGTCACCTAAGATTCTACTTTTCCTCCTGATATCTCTCTCTGCTTCTCCTTTATACTTCTGTTCATACCTGCTCCATCTTTACTCTGTTAAAGGCATAGAACTTACATGTAATTTATATTGGATTTGCATGTTTCCTTCTTTTTATGTATCCAATCTCTGGATAGTATAAAAATAAGATTAAAATCAACATTTTTATTTAGTGTATCTGTAGTTAAAATTTTTCTTTATGTATTTGTTACCTTTATCTTGATTAACATAAACTTGGCCATGTCTAGACAATAACATTAGCATGCCCTAGTTGGGACATCCCTGGGCATGCTTTACCTACCAGATTCTGCTTGCATACACAAAACCTGCAAATGTGCTAGTGGGATCAATAAGGATGCCTCTGTACAACCACTCTCAAGACTTCAGTCTCCAGCATGATTAAGTTCAGACAGTGGGAGCAACCCTGGAGTGGCCTCACTGACCTTTTTCCCAGTTTGTTGTACGCAAGTAGGAATGAGTAAATGGGTATGCTCAGGAACATCCTGACAGAAGCACTCTGCTAGCACAGTATACCTAAACCCTTTGTTATATATGAGTGCCTTGTTTTTCCACTTCTTTCTGATACCCCTCCACCCCACCCATGTCCTTGTTTGTTTACAGTAAAGAATGTTAACCTTTGTAATAATTTATCTGGTACCGTGATGCATTTTCCATCACTTTACACCTATAAATTAAGATCAGGTGTGTTTCAGAAAGATATTCTTAGCCTCAGACAGATGTTACAGACTTGAGGCAAGAACCATGAAATGCCAGTTTTTGTCTTTTTTATGGAGAAAGATAGATGGTAACAGTCCTTTCTCTTTAAAAATATACTATCTTTGAAAAGTGCTTTCTAGTAGTTCTAGGGCAAACTATTTTCACTTCTGACTCAGAAAGATTTGTGAACTAAGATTATAATTTTGCCATCTTTTTACAGTCAAAAAAATCCTTGGACTCAATTTTTTTTTTTGCCTTAGTATGAAGGTCAGGAACCTGATTTAAGTCTAGCATACAGAAGTTTTCAAGGAAACCTAAGTATAAACTATGGGTGAAAATAAATCCAGAATATATTTCAGATCTAAAAATGTGTTTGAAGAAAGGTTTTTTTGTTGTTGTTTTTGTTTTTCCTTTAAGTTAGCTTTCGTTTCTTCAAATGCTGTAGACTGGAGGGTAATGCTACTAGACAGATTTGATGGGAATGGTACGTCACAACTACAATGCTAGAAACAAAACACCTCCTTTCTCATCTATATTCTTTCCCTGGCAAATGTTTCTACATATAAACAAGCTAAGAAAAGGAAATACTAATTTTCAATTAAATCACCCCTGGAAGAACCCTGTCAATGTACAGTTAATCCATAAGGGTTTTTTCTTTTCTTTTTTTAATCTTCATAATGCTTTCCATAGTGCTTCTAGTAAAGGTTAAGAAAGCTACAATTGCAACAACATGAAATATTTGTTATTAGAAAAGTGGATGCAAATAAAATATAAACCTTTTTTGTCATTTCATTCATCAAGGTCAGACAACAACAAGAAACCAACATGTGAAATATACAATGAAAAAACTTAAAGTTAATTGTCTAAACATTATTTAAGATGGGTAGAAGTATCTTAAGAAGAAATATCAAAATCTAGATCTTAAATGCTAGAAAAAATACCACAAAAAGGTCAGGAATGGAAGAGAAATAAAATACATTGCAGTGAGACTATTGGAATATATTTTTTAAAAAGTATTCTTGAGATCGGTTGGGGAAGGATTTTGAAGATATATATTGCTACCTCACTTTCTGGAAGTACAAACAAAACAAAACAAAAAAACCGTATTTTTGAGGTCTATAGATTCCAGCAAATTTGTTTTTGCATAGACCTGGTTTTATGGCTCAAACAGTCTCAATCACTTGGCATTTACCTTGGCTACTGTATGCTCCCCTATATCTTTCATGAAGGAAAATGGAAAATAAGATTCAAAATAAAGAGTCCTGTGCTTTGCATTGGCATGTGCTTAGCAGTTACATGTTAAGTACTGTATATTATAACATGCTGACAAAGTAAACCAAAGGGTTTATAGATTCACCAGAGCTGGGTGGCTCAAGGGGACATACTAACACATTTACATCTGATATATACCTGGATTGCCAATCTGCATCCTATACTTAGTTGAAATCTGAAAAAAAAAAAAAAAAAAGTCTGTAGGCATGCTACTAAAAGCCACTAAAGGAGAGTATTTGGAAAAAAAGGTAAGCTGATACAGCAAACTTCCTATGGTCCAAAAATAGTCTGGATCCAAATGGATGTAGACTATACCATGACAAGAAATGTAAAACCTGCTAACCTATCTCCACCATCTCCACAATAACTACACCCCACAACAGAACCATCAACATTCCTGGATTTTACACTTGCATCTCCAGAATGTAATACATCTCATCCAGTGCACCAAAATGCCCTGATGGAAAATATGTAGGAGAAACCAAACAACAAATGAGTACCAGAATGAACATACACCAAAGATATATCAAAGACAAGAATACCCAATTACCTCTCTCACAGGAAAACCACTTTGTTTCCAATCTCTTGATTCGAATCCTCAAAGGGAATTTAAAAAATACCTTTTACATATAAACCTAAGAACTTCAATTCATCAACATACTGGCTACAAAAAATCATGGACTAAATACAGACATTGGATTTATGACATATTATAACCTTCCTAACATCTGATATCCTTGGTACTTCTCTATTATTTACCAGCTATATTCTTATCACCTGGTCTACATTTCCCCCCGTACCTCCCACCTATCACTCACTCACTGACTGCTTCCTTTATTGACTGGCATCCTTACATGCATATTGGCCTCTGGTTTCTATTCTATTCCACCCAGGAAGAGCACAGACCAACTACAGATGTTTCTTCAGCCTGACACAGGGTGTACCCAAAAAGTTGCAAAGAAGAATTTTTGCAACTATTTTAGTTGGTCTAATAAAATATATTGGATTTACCAAAAGAAGCTTGGCTGCTTATGTCTTTAGATGAATATGTCTACAACCTGTACCCCTGAAACTTGGGTTCAGAAAGATCTTCAAATTGTTCTTTACAAAAATTAAATTAGGGGAAGAAATTTAAGGGTTAAATAGAAATAGAAGGGTTGTGAAATGAGGAGGTGGCAATATAGGTATAAGTCTTGCAGAGTACTTTAAGTCAGGGTGCAAATCCTTTTCCTTATAACAGCTGAGATCTGTGAGACCTTGTCTCTCGTGGAAAGAGTTAGGTCTGAGCTCTCTGGTGAACTCTGAGATCCTCTTTCTTTTCAGAGCCCTGAGGAAAGGTGAAGAGGACACTCACTGGGGGGAACTGAGTAGGTCACATAGCTCAGGGCTATTGTTTCAGGCCTGATTCATGGAACGTCTCAGATGAATAAGAACATTTTATTGAGAAGAATAGAGGCTCTGTCTCACTGGGGATGACAAAACTTTTCCCCTCTTAAATTAGCTGTGGTACTGGGGAGCTCTGAAATTTACAAAAATTAAAATGTGTGTGATGGTATGGCTCTGTTACTGGCCTGCAGAGAGAGCAAAGGCAAGTCTCTTCACCATCATATGACTACTTTTCCCTATGTGTTAAATAGGAATAATAATATAAATGGTTTTGAGATCTGAAAAAAAATATCTTCTATTTAAGAATTGGCTGTATTATCTAGACATAATAATATATTAACATCAAATCTCCATGAGAATTACAATTGCTTAAATGGGCTGAATTTTTACAATCAATATCACTTTAATGTGACCAAAAATACCCAGCAAGATACTTTCACTTACCCATCATTAAACCAACAGACCACTCATGTCCTAAGTGATTGCTGACAATCCCCAGGGCAAGAAAACCCGCTACTGCCATATCCTGCAGAACTGATTGCTAAGGTAAAGTATACTGAAAGCCTCAAGGTACATTTTCATTTTTTTACTGTACATGTACTCAGAAGGCTTTAGATTAATTTAGAACTACAGGAACTCACAGATTTCTTGGAATCATAGGGTTGGAAGGGATTCTCAAAGGCCCTTTAGTCCAGGCCCTGGATGAATGCAGCATGCACTATTCCTATACCATCCCAGACAAATGGTTATCCTACTTCCTTTTTAATACTCCAGTGAAGGAGTATACTCCTAGCCAGGCCCTGCACTTACCAGTCTGTGAACTCCTGTGCCAATCCAGAGAAGGGAGGAAAGCCTGTAGGCCGACAGCACGCCCTTGCCTGCTCCTGTGCACCTGCTCCCTAGGTGGGGCAGGCAGACAGCAGACAACATGCTCCCCATGGGCCCATCTTCCAGGCAGGACTGAAAACCTGAGCTCCACCCAGCATAGGAAGATAACAAGCAGCTGGTTTCTCTGGTGCTGCCTAGTGCCTGGAGGCTGCAAATGCAGGAGATGAACCCCTCAGGGGCTGTCGGCACTTGGTGGCAGCCACAGGGCATTTTGGAACATGCATCAGTCCAGGTTGGCAGAGGCTGACCTGGAACTTCCTTTATAGGGTAATGCCAGCCTCAGATACAGGGAGGCACTAGTGTAGGCACTGGCTCATGCTGCTTCCACCCATCGGAGCCAACCACGTCCAACTTAAGACCAGGTTGACTAACTCCCTCTGCGGAATCCTGACCACCTTGCAGACACTGGAGGTCAGGTACCTACAGGGGTCTCACAGGTGTTTTGTAAAACCTGTGACCTCAGGCTACCAAAAGAGCTTGGCCCAACATAGGCCAATCAATTGAAACTAGGCTTGCAACAGAGGGCGAACCCTGAGGAGCCTTGACCATTTGAAGAAAGGTGACCATGTGCTGCAAGGTGAAGGTGAGGCCTGAAGAAGACACAAACACTGTTATTTAGGTTATATTGTTTCATTTGTTTTTACATGGCCTGGATGCCACTGGCAAGAGACCCTTATCAGAATCCCCAGGCTCAGTCAACTCACACTGATCCCAGTCTGCTTTTCTTTTCATGGACCTTCCTACCCAGCAGATGAGGTCAGGCACCTAGGAAGCCCAGGCATCTACCCTGATCACCAATGGAACATCCAAGTGGAAAGGGATAGGGTGTAGGGGAAGCAAAGCACCACATCAAGACCCAAGCCTATCTCAACAAGCCCTATACAGTTAGGTACTACATCCTGATATTCTTTATAGTAGCATCAAGTCATGGCAGGAAGGATACAGAAATAAGAGGTTAAGAAATCCATTGAGTGTGGCACTTGGGCCCCACCCTGGTGTTGCTTCTCGGCCCAGGTTCTACTATAAGGAGATTCCACTATTGCTCTCACTGTAAGGAAGTTTTTCTGATATCTGGTTTAAATCTGTTTCACTGTAAACCCATTGCTTTTTTTTCTCTCTGTGGTGAAGGGGAACAGCTGATCTCCTTTTTCTTTATCACAACTTTTCAAATATTTGAGAACTGTTATCTTGTCCCTCCTGAAATCCTTTTCTCCAAACTGAATATATCTAGTTCTCTCAGCCTACACAGCTTTCATTCCCAATCATATTTATTGTCTTTGTCTCTTGTCTCTGAATCTCCTTCAGTTTCTCTACAGTCTTATAAAATATGTCAAGCCCCCCCCAAAATGCACAAGATACTCCCCATCTGAGGCCTATAACCTTCTGTTTCTTACATACAATACTCTTTTTTTAGATTTTTTTTCTTGAATCTGCATTACATTGTTGGTTCACGTTGAGTTGGTGACCTACCCAAACATCAAGATCCTTTGCAGCAATTTACTCTCATTCTGCATTTGTTTTTCCCCGCTTAGATTTAGAACCTTTCATTTATCTTTGTTGAATTTCATTCTGTTTAGGGTCCAGTTCTCTACTTCATCAAAATCCTTTTGAATTCTAATCATATACTTCAAAGTGTTTGCATATCACGATCACTACGCTTCCATGATTCTCAATCTAATCCTTAGATTGCATTGTATGACAATCACAATTTTGTCAAGCTCCTCCAAATAATTTCCTTGGTCCCTCACTCAGTATTGTTAAAAGGCACAGTGAGCAGAACTGGACTGAATGCAGAAAATTAGCAACTCTTGCCAATTTTTAGGGTAGGGAAAGTTGATAAAATAAGGCTGTCTTGGTGTATTCTGTACCTAACATTTCTTGGCTTCCATAAGTTTGAGTGCTGCTGAACCTAACGTTTTGACACAAAAGAGGAAGGTTGACTCTGAAATAATGAATCTGCATTTTTGTGATTTAAAACAAAAAGGCTTAGCTATCCTAATCAATTCACAACTGCTTATACAAACCATACCTGACTCGCACATGAAAGACTAGGAAAATGAAAATGTAAAGATACCCAACAGTAGTGCTTCCATCATTACCAAAACCCCTTAGACTACATATTAGAAGCCTATACTGATGTAAAGAAGGGTAAACTGAGGACAACCTTTACAGATTACTTCCCACTCAATACTACTTATGGTATGTTTTTAAGGTAGTCAAAGAGAAAAGATAATTCTGTAAAAAGAAGATGCTAGAAAACTGGCACCTAAGAATCATGGGGCTGGGGCTGCATTCTATGCACTGAATGAAATAGGACTGGTATAAAAAAAATAGCATTTGATCTTGTAATTAAATATTGTATCACAAAGTACAGGCCACTTCAGTCATGATGTCTCCTGGTCAAAAAAACTACAGCATGTATACTTTCTCTCACTCAAGAAAAGGATAGTGGGGAGAGAAGTAAATAAAGGTTGGTATGATGGGAGGACACCAGATGGCACCATTACACAATATTGTGCATTCTTTTTCTTAACTGTGTGAACAAGTCTGTAGTTCTGGCAGAAAACGTGGTAGTCTTGGCTTCCTAATTAAGTGTCGTTGTAGGAAATCTATCAAGTAACAAAAGGAGTGGCTTACTGCACTTCCTTTTGAACTAGTGCATTTTAGGCAGAGCTACTTTTTAGGAATCAGGCATTGGAGCTTGGTCTCCTGTTCCTTAGAGATACTTTGCTACTTGTGTCCCAAGACTGGACTATACATTGAATATACTCTGAATTTCTATCACAGATTTCTCCTCCAAAAAGATGAGGATTTGAAAGTTTATTGCTTCTCAAAAGAAAGGCAAGATTATTAATCCATTTATTTTTAACAATCTAACTTACTATGAAGAACAAAAGAAACTTTTAAAAGCATTAAAAGTAAGAACATTTCTTTTGTTAAGAATTTTTATTTTTATTTACTCTGTGTGATTTTCTCAACTGCTAAACTGCATTCCAGCACCACCTGCTGACTTATAGTTAAATAGCAACAGAAGCAAGTTTATTTCAACACTGTATTTTGCTTGAATCGAGTAACTATTTTATGCCTTTACTGAAGGACTTGGAGTAATAGAAAGAACTTTGTCTCCAAGCTATAGCATACAACACCACCGCTGATCTTTGGAGTCTAAATTAAAAACTGATATATAAAAGACCCCACTTTTTAGGCTAGTAAGTAAATCTCTGGTTTCCTCTCCCTCTGAGGAAAGGCAGGAAGAGAGGATGCATCAAAACTAGTTTAGCGTCATGCTGCTGCTAGTATGGAGTAGTACTGCAAAACTGGAGAAATCTGCCTGCAACTACACAAGTTTGGGAAACAACTGCAATTTCAACTGGAGTAAATGACTCAAATGCAAGTGCAGCAGGGTCTAGCAGGTAATATAAGCCCTGATTCAAGAGCATATTTCAGAATTAGAAGAAACCCATCTTTACACAGCACAGCACTTTAGCATGTGATTACTACTCATGAGAGTCATCCTGTGGAAATCAAAGTGCGTTGGTTTCAAGTTACAAGTAAGCATATGCTTAAGTGCTTTTCTGAATTAGGACCAAAATGAGCAAAATCATCACAATATCCTGTCAACTCCATTATAGCAGGTAGAACTCAATAACAACAGGTAGAAACCACAGTAACCATGAGGGCACTGACTGAAGAATGCATACTGGCCAAAGTATCTCGTGTTTTATGAACAGCTGCATATTAAAGGTCTACCCATTTGAAAGGGTAGGGGAGGAGTTGCCTTTCTTTTTGACACCTAATATTCATTTGACACACACTATTCATTTATGTCCTGATTAATGCATACAGATACATTGATCAGGAAATGTAAAACAAGAAAAATGAATAAGACCAGCATACTTTCTTGTATTGAAACATGCTAGGATTTTTGTAGCTGCCTGAACTGGTATTTTCTTCCAAACATCAAGATAAGATGCTCCTAAAAGCCAACACAGGATATGTTCATTTAAGTTTCCACTCCCCAAAATATCTTTTATTTGCAATAAAAATGAAGCTCGCATATATTAAATGGATTCAGGGATTATTTTTCCTTACTAAAATATGAAACATATTGGTGTCACTTACCTTAATATACTGATGAAGAAGTAACCAACCAAATCACTATTTCACATTGTTCAGCCTTTTCTGCAGCTTGCCATTCCTCTCTTCCATAAGCACTGCTATACTCAGTAGTTTAAAGCCAATGGGAGCCTTTTAAGATTCTGTATAGTCTACATAAATTCCCATAATTTTTTAGCTACTAAAAAGTACTAAATGAAAATTACGTTTTTTTTTCATTTAATGTAGAATGTTTGCCTGATGTTCTTGTGCCTCAGGGTTCATCAAATTGGAAGCTGTTATATAAGATCTATGAACAAAAACATTTCTAAGACCTAGTAACTAATTAACAGCATTAATAGTACATGGCTTAATACTTGAAACAATTTGGCTGGATCAGATGTCTCCTTTGTTTTTTCTGTTAAACTGCGTCAATGAAACTTTTATTTAAATGGCAATAAAAGTACATGGACTGCAGAACTTGAAAGAAAGTGTGGATAAATCTGTCAGATATTATGTCAGATACTGTGGTGTGCTTCAAATATAAAACAGGCTGAACTGTTATTTTGAGGGAAAACCCTCAAATGATCATCAATATGTTAATACACCTCTACCCAATTATTATCTGAAATATAATTAATATAAAATATGTTAAATGTTTATGACTGGTGACGAGATGCATCTTTAAGCTGTGCACCAAGTATTGCTTGATAGTACTTTAAGCAAAAAGCAAAAATATCCATCATATATCTTCAACCTATCAAAGACTGCAGTGTCAGTGGAGAGCTCTAACACAAATGAGACCATTCCTTGAATAAATATTTAGAATGAATACCCTGAAGAAGAATGTGCCAAACTGAAAGGCAATTTTAAATCTTGTTGCAGTAATAAATAAGAGAAATGCCAGGATACTTTATCTATGATATATTTCTATTCTATCAAGCAAGTGAAACATCTGAAGTTCAAGATACAGAATTAATCAAAGTAGCTACAAAGCAGGTAAGGAGAAACACAATGTAGGCATCCTATCACAGACGAATTGTGAAAAGAAAAGGAGTTTGATCTTGAATACTTTTGGCAAGAGAGATAATAAACATGTTCTAATGAAGGAACTGCTTTAGAGGCTTATTTGTTATTTCTTTAAACTTAATCCAAATTTTCCAAAATTCATCCATAACAAATGAATGCAGGTATTTACATTTACATTTCAGATTTACATCTATCTGCATAACGATTATTAGAAAATCCTCAGTTTTCTTTTTATAAAGCTTGAAGCACTTATTGAAGTTTAAAAAAAAAGAAGTCTGATCAGAACAGGGAAAAATGTTTAAAAGAAATAGTCTCTTATTTTTAGTTTTCAGAATTTCTCTTGTGAAAATTCCAGGATACAAATATGGCCCGTATTTTCTTACAGCGGTTTGGGAAGTCAAATTCTAAGTTACAATCTCACTTTGGCCAGCATTTTTACTCCAATCTTGAAACTAATAGCAGGTATGCAGATTCTTGTGCCAATCTTTGGCCCTGTTAATGGATATCAGTGGCTCTGTAAAGCAATGAAAAGTTTGGGTGAAGTATTGCCAAAGTACAGTCATAAAATGAAACACAAATTCTCTCTCTCAAAAAAAAAAAGAAATCTCTTTTTCTGAAATACAAAATACAAAAGACAGTATCATTATGTACACTTCTTCACTGAGCACTTCCTTGATTAGGAAAAGGCCAAGGTTTAGTTAATTTCTGCATGTCTATTTGCATATTAGGATCTCATTTCCTGAAGGATGTTGTAGTATTCCCTTTGTTAATCCAACTTGTTAGATATATTTGGACAGTATAATCTAGTCATATTTTTACAATTTCATTTAATTTATTTTTAGGCAACAATTTGGGTCTAGATTTCAGTCTCTCTGACCAAAGACAAGGTGTGTACCTTGTTTCTTATCTCTTTCACCTTCTGATCTGATCAACTTCTGACACGTCATGTTAATACGGATACATTTTTATCCTTTTCTTGTTATTCTTTTTAAATTTCATATGGCTGGACCAGAATTTAACACCTAAATATTGACCTCTCCTTGCATGTACAATTTTTATTATTTTGTCCCCTATTGCCGTTAAAAATTCTGTAAAAAAAAAATTCATACTATTTGCTACTATCATCAGAGCAAAATAGTCTTCTAGGCTCCATTTAATACGCTAGGATATACAGGTGTGTCGTATCTTACGCAGGGGTTAGGTTTCGAGGTCAGCGCCTAAGGTGAAAATCGTGCATAGTCAGATCTCCAGCGATTTGACTAGTGGTGACTGCCTCTGCCTCCAAAACCTCCCGCCACTGTTGCGGAGCTGTGCTTGGAGCTGTGCAGCCAGCAGCAGTGAAGTGTGTGTGGGGGGGAAGGCTGTTTGCCGCCGGGCCACCATCATTTTGCCAAGACCTCCCGCTGCCACCACAAACTGAAGCAAACTGAAGCCCAGCCCTCCCCCCACCCTGTGTAAAGTTAAAGTCACGCAAGTTAAATGCGTGTATGACATGACTGTACTGTAATTTCTACATATTGCATCTGGATAGCATCCATTTGTATTAGCTGTAGGCATATAGAGCATATGATAGTCTTATTTCTGGGTCTAAGCAGCCCCCCCCAAACTCCCTCATACAAACTTACAGGTAAACATATGTAGGAACTAATGAAGAACAGATAAATATTTTTCATTTGTGTAAATTCATCAGCTTTCTAGAAGAAAATCTTCTCATCTAGCTTTTCAGATGAGAACTAATGCCTCATTGATTTTATAAATATCAGCCTGAGAACACTACTGTTTTGGATAGAATAATGACCAAAATTATACAGAACACATTCACTAATAAGTCACTTTGCATAATTACACACGCCCTTACTACACTGTGCAGAATTAAGAAACCAATGAGACAGAGAGAAAGCAGGATAGATTAGGGGTAGACTAGCAAATGCCCAAAAAGGGTTTGTTTTTTTTTTTAAATCTGAAAAGCACATAACAGATCTTATATTTGCTAGGTCCTTAGCTATATCACACTTCCAAAACAAGGAAATTCTCATAATAATAAAATCAATCGATCAACCAACATATCAATCAGAATTTTGGCTATTTAGGAAAGGTGAATAGGATCCATAAGTTGTTTTTTTTTAAGTCTGTAGTCCATATTTTATGTTGGTATTATAAATTCATACCCTATGGCTACTTAAAATTCATCATTTGCATCTAGTATTAATAAACAGCGTTTACTAAAAATCCTTTAAAAAGTTATGGTTACAAAATAAACTGGACAAAATGTGTAACCTTACCCATGAATATGGTTATGTTAGCTGTCAAACTTTTAAATTCTTCCCTTTTAAATGGAACCCCTGAGGATTCATAGCTGGGAATATTTTAAAGGGAGGATTTAGACAATTTTGTTTAAACAAAGAACATAATTGACAAAGTTTCTAAAGAAAATCATGTTTCTTCTCAATAAATATTGCTACCTAGGGATGCAGAGTAGATGGAAGTTTTAGCAAGAAGTTTCTTTCTTTAAAAGAAAAAAAGAAACAAAAACCAACAAACAACCCCCCACCCAAAAATACCCTGCAAGTAATGTGTTACCATCTCATTTTCCTTCTAAATCCTATACAAATATAACGAGCCTACTTATTAAATCTCTCTCAACTAATAGATTTCCAAAGTATTTTTTAAAAGCTGCTTCTTATTGAAACTCCATAGGGAAATACTGAATGTATAGTTATATGTAAAGGGGAACCCATTTACAGTGAAATCACTACTGGCAGAAGCTCACTATAATTTGAAATTATTAATTGAAGAAATTCAAGGATTTTCATTATACATAATTAAAAACTAAGCATCATTAGACCCAAGTTTACTTTGAATTTTATTTTATCCCCTGAATAGCAGTTATCCCAAAGCAAAATATGAAATATGTATTTAAAAATATAGACTGATCTTTATTATTAATTTTTGTATGAGGCAAAGTGGTTTCATGCAGATACACAGAGCTATATTTACCAAAATCAGCAATAATTCCTGTCAGTCAATATAGAGTCCCAAATATAACAAAAAAATACATTTGATCAAGAGCAACCTAAGATACATTATTTTAAAGACAATATGTGCTTAACACTGGGGTTTTTTTGCATTGACTTTCTCTAGAAAGCAACATCAATGTCTGAACTACTTGAAAAGAAGGTCAATCTTTGTCTAATTTATTTTTGTCAAAGATAGCTGAATCTAATTACTTCTACATTTATAAGTGTAATAGCCATTAGCAAACAATTTTAATGTCAAGTTGTGGCAAGTATGAATAATAATATACTAGTTTAGAATAATAGTTTTGTTTTGTTCCGCATATTGTAGGATTCTCACATACCTAGACCCGATGCATATTCTAGCACTAATTTTGACACAGAATACTCTCTGCAGCATGCCCCATTCATTAGCAAAACCCAGAAATGAAGCCATTCTTGGTGGTTCCTTCCTCTCCCTGATCACTCTCAAGTATGCTGGAGGCAGATATCAGGAATTGGAGGTACAGGAAAGTCAAGGCATATCCCTGGTGAGGTTTCAACACTTTTTTTTTTCTGGGCTTGAGCCATGAAAGGAGGAAGTTGAGTGGGGCATGCTCAAGAACAATGCTCAGAATAATTACTGATAACACAATATAGCTGTATCTACTGAAATGAATGGGAGTTTGGATTTCACTTCTTGTTTTTCGGCCTGCTCAAGGTGAATGGCGTGCTGTGCTCCCTGTTCTCCGTGCATCACGGCATACGCCAGGGCTGCCCCCTGTCAGGCATGCTGTATACCCTGGCCGTTGAACCGCTGCTGCACGCTCTGCGACGTTGCCTGACCGGCCTAGCCCTGCCACCGGCGCTGGGCCCTGCCACTGACCCCCCGCTCCAGCTGACAGCGTACGCGGATGATGTGACCGTCTTCCTGGGCAGCCAGGAGGACGTGTGGGCCCTGGTGGACTGCCAACATGCCTATGAGCTCGCCGCCTTGGCCCGCATCAACTGGGGCAAGAGCAATGCCTTCCTGCTGGGGACGTGGGCTGGCAAGCTGCCTCCGGACCTGCCGGGAGGCCTCCCCTGGTGCTGGGAAGGCCTCAAAGCCCTGGGCGTGTTTCAGGGGCTGCCGGCCTTTGCGGTCCACAACTGGGAGGACCTGGTGAAGGGAGTGGAGGCCCGCCTGCAGAGCTGGTGCTGGCGCCTGCCCGCCCTCTCTTACTGTGGATAGGTCCTCGTCGCCAACAACCTGGCAGCGGCCACCCTGTGGCACTGCTGCATGGTGCTGGACCCTCCGCTGAAGCTCCTGGAGAGAGTGCAGTGGCTCCTGGTTGACTTTCTGTGGGACAGATGCCACTGGCTCCCCTGAGCTGCCCTCTATCTGCCCACTGGGGAAGGGGGCCAAGGCCTGATCAACCTGGCCCCCAGGTGGCTCCTGGATGCCAAAGGCCATAGCAGCAGCTGGTGTGCCAGTTACTGCAGCGAGTGGGGGGGCCTTGGTTTTGACCGGGAGCTGTTTCTGCTGGACCTCACTTTCCTGAACAGGGCAGTCCTTCCCCCGTTCTACCGCAGCATGGTGCGGGCCTGGCGGGTGGCCTTCCATCTCTGCCCCCAGGCCAGGTGTCTGTGGTTCCTGCACCTGCTTCGGGAGCCCCTGGTCTACAACCCGGCCCTGCAGTGTGTCGCACTGAGCCTGGCCTCTGCCAGCCTTGTGGCAGCCCTCATCGAGGTGCGCACCACCCACCTGGAGCACCTCCTGGACCCTGCTTGGTTGGTGTGGCTGTACCCCAAAGCTCTGGCTGCCCGGCTGGCACTGCACTCTGTCCGCACCATGGGCCGGCTTCTGCGGACTGTCAGAGGTGCTTTCCTGAAGGAAGCAGCAACTGCCCTGTAAGTCCATCTCCAGGCTTGCCGGACCCTCCCCACCACAGACTCTGTGCACAATGACTTCCCACCACTGCCCATCATCCTAGCAGTACCTGGTGAGCTGGCCGAGCGGCCCAACACGCTGCTCAGACTCCCGGTGCCCCTCAGCAGCAACACGGGCTGCCCTTTTGGCACTGTGTGCTGCAAGGGCCTCTACATGTGGGTGGTACGCACCCAGCACGCCCAGGTGCTGACCGGCTGCCCTGACACTGTGCGGCAGTGGTGCCTGGTGTGGCCTGGGACCCCAGTGTGGCACACACTGTATAAGGTGCCCACCGCCAAGAAGACCAGCGACCTGCAGTGGCGGCTTATGTACGGCATCCTGTCCACCAGCACCTTTGTTCACCACCTGGACCTGGTGGCCTCGGCGGCCTGCCCCTTCTGCCCGGGAGTGCCAGAGGAGGACATTTTCCACACATTCCTTGACTGCCCCCAGCTGCAACCGCTCTTTGCCACCCTGGGCATGCTGCTTTGGGAGCTGGGCCGGGACTTCTCTGAGGACATCGATGTCCACTTCTTCCCCTACCAGGCGGCGGAGAAAGCCGTGATCAGCCTGGCCAACTTCCTTCTGGCCCAGGCCAAGATAGCCACCCTGAAGAGCCGGCAAAACCAGCTCGCCGGGACCAGGATGGTCGATGCCCTGCAGCTTTTCCGCCTGCTGGTGCAGGCCTGCCTCTCTCTTGAGTTTGAGCACATGGTTCTGCAGCGGACGGTGTCTACCTTCAAGGAACACTCAGCCCTCGAGGGGGCGCTCTGCCGAGTTGAGGCAGGGCGCCTGCTCCTCTCCCTGTAACATCCCTGGCTGCTCAAGCTGCGGCAATGTGTCCAGCGGGCTGAGGCCTTGGACTTTGCTTCACTCAGGTCAACCCCTGAGGCCCCCCATGGGTGTCCCCACTGGCAGAACTGTAAATATGTAACTAGTCCTTTGGCTCGCTATGATTTTTAGTCTAGAGTGTATGGGCAGGCCTTGCAAGCCGTGAGCCCAGGACCATGTTCGTGAAGCCCAGGTTTCGGGCCAGCCTATACATACTCTCTACTGGCCCCAATTTGTCACCCTCCCTGGAATAAATGCCTCTTAAAAGTCAAAGTCTTTTTTAAAAGACTCAAACAGAACACTCAAGGCAGAAAAGCAGACTTTACTGTTCAATACATCTGTCTGGAGTTACTACATAGCACGAGCCAGGGAAGCACTGCATCATATCTGCATAGACTAGAGGTAGTAGAAATTAAGCATGCATGAGATCAACATCAAATATACAGCATTTATATAAAAGGTCAATATATAATAATAGGAAATATCCTCAGGACAACAGTAATAATTGCAAATAACACGTGTAGTACACATAGCCCTTTCTCAGCTCATGAATTATTTGCAAGCTAACCCTGAAGAACTGTCAATATATTTGCTAAGTTAAAGTATTTGATGAATAATTGGGGGACTGGGGAAGCAGCCTATGGGTTTGTTGCAAACTGTTTTCTTCAGTTAGTTGCTGTTCAAGAGATTTTTTTACTGAAATGTTGATTGATCATATAACCACAGGTCACTGTTTCCAGACTGTGATTCTATGACTAACTTTTAAAACTAAGTAATATCCAAAGGAAATAAGAAAGATGATTAGTGAACAACTAAGGTATTATTTGATACCATATTTTTGACAAATATTCACCACTGCTACCATATATGGAACACTGAAGTTTTATCAACACATTTACAAAAAATACCTAGAGGTTCTTCAAGTGCTTGTTATTAATAATTAAGACCATCCTGAGAACAGTAGCAAACAGTTCTTGATTTGATTTATAAAACTGTCCTTGAATTACTTGATAATCAAGTTAACCCACTCCAGTTATGTCTATGCTACTTATAAATGGAGAAAAACACTCACTATCATTTTAAGAGAAATATAATACTTTTATTTTATGCGGATGATGGTTTTCATTACCTGTGCATATTTTTGTTGCTTACCACATGTTAAAAATATGGACCCACAACAATTATAAGAATAATTTTAATACAATATTAATTAATAATAATATTGTTAATAATTAATATTATTAATTAATAATAATAATGTAATAATAAGATTGCTTGGTCTGGATATACTGATGCCTTATCTTGTACATATCTGTTTTTATGGGACCTTTTTCTGTGGAAAATGATTGCATCTATTTCTATGTACAGCACACATCATCAGCTTATCATTAATAAATGAATGCCTATAAAAGACTAAATAATATATGTACCTATGTTTGTCCAAGATTTATTTAACCTTCATTTTCAAATTCCAAAAATCATCCGGGTTGTTAGGCAGCAACTTAAAGAAATATATAAAGTCACGCAGACACTACAGAGACCTACTTTAGAACTCCTATGATCAAACTCCTGCTCTGAGACTTAATTATACGGGCTGAAGGATGAGTTACAACTGGGCAAGGCATTCAAATGCACATATAAGAGAAGAACAATGAAAGAGAGACTCTCTCAGCAAGGAAAACTGTAGAAAGCCTTTGACAAATGAGTCACAGGAAGTCAAGTCATAACAGTATTTTTTTTTTAATTTCCATAGTTTGATAATAACTCTACAGAATTCACTGTAGAAGCATTCTTAATGAGCTTCTATTTTTCCATTAGAAAATAATTTTGCTTTGGAGAGAAATGCATTTCCTCCTCATCAATCCCTCAAGAAACACAAGTGTTGATAATTCTGTTGTATTGCATCTTCAATGAAGAATTAATACCATAGCTGCAAAGTTTACAGGTATAGAGGGCACTGGTCACTAACAATCAATAATAGGATTTAATATATCAAGCTAAAATATACCTCTAGGTGAATTTGGATTATTGAACATATCTCTCCTTAATATCTGTACTCTTCCTATTTCTAACACAGATACAAAATTCCAATACTGTTTTGCCCCAGAATCAAGTTGTAAAAATTGCTGACAGGCCCTGACTTCAATAGACTTTTCATCAGATCCTTGGAGAACACTTAGGGTTTCTACCATTAACACTTCTACAAACTCAAAGTGGACAAGCACTCACAATGCTTTGTGCAGACTAAAAATAGCACCCATGGTATAAATTTAAATCCTGTTGGATAAGGCAGTCTAGTTTCGTATGGATTCTATTGGTTAAATGAATGCTTGTACACCATGACTTGGCCACAATTCCACTGTTCCTACCTAGCCACATACCAATCCCCTCCCTCTGTGATCCCTGGAGCTGGGAAAGCCCAGCCCCTCTCCCCAGTCCCAGGGTTATACAGCTGCAAAGCCCCTGTCCCTGAGTAGGCAAGGAAAAGTCACCCACCAGCATCCCTTGAACTTTTTTGTTGACCAAGACTCCCAGAACCCTGCCTAAAAGGCCAGGCTCTATTGTAGTGAGGATGGGTAGAGGTGTTACAGGTCTCCAGAAATAGCAGGGATCAAGGGGTAACTGGAGTTTGGGTATGGAGGATTGGGTCTGATGGCTGTGTCCCCTCCTGTACACAAACAACATTGAACATCATTCCAGGAGCCCCTTGATCTCCCACTACCAACACAGACTTGCACCTCAGTTAGGATCCAAGAGGAGAGGTAAGGGAGAATCATGAGGGATGCACCAACATACTCTGGGTACAGGGCACATAGCCACCAGAACCTCACCCCCCGCCATCCAAACTTTATTGACACTTACCATTCCCAGAGGCACCTGATCCCTCTTCCCCAGTGGAACTGGATACTCCAGCCCTAGCCCCAACAACAGAACCAGGCCATCCCAGCCCAGCACCCTAAGCACCCAACACCCAACCCCAACCAGACTCATCTGACCTACACTGGAATTGGGTCTCAGATCAAGTGGGCAGTTGAAGAGGAAGCTGACAGATTTGAAAAGATAGTAGACCTGTTTTGGGTCTGCTGTTCAAGTGCCTGGCAGCTGAGAAGTAGGGGGTCATAGGAAGGGGCCAACCAAACCATTCTGATCTGTGCCCTCAGGTACTGTCACCTGTTTGTAGGCAGACTGGAACCTGCAAAGTGTACATCCTACTATGTTTTGGGACCTCCTGGCTGGGTGCCACCAACAATGCTGCCTGCACTAACTGCAGAGTACACAGCCAGCTCCACAAACACTGAGAGCGTTTTATTGACAAAGCTTCTAACTGCTCAAATTAAGCAGCTTAACTTGTACCGGTTCATTCAATCAAGGACAATGGTAGCCATTTAGTCTTACCACAGTAGCAAAGCACATAAGATGACAGGAAGGATATATGTGGTGACTCATAGCCAAAGCCTTCTAGCAGCATAGTAGCAATAGTTTGCTTCCCTGACCCTCAATTTATGGATTTCTTTCCTTACATATATGAAAAAGATTTTAAGTAATGCCCTGTGTTGTCCTCTGGTACACACTGGACCTACTACTGCAACACGTTGATGAAAATTATAGAAATATTAAGTGTGAGTATGGCAATTTTAGCTTAATTTAAAAAAATGGTTTAGAATTTAATAAATTAGGATAGTGACCAATACAAACCTTATAATACAGTTTCAAAATATGTAGATACTGTCCTGAAAAAAATCCCTATCTAAAATTAAAAAAAAAAAAACTCTGTCTTTCACCTTTAACGTGTGTGTGTCGGAATCGGTGGAGATACTTTGTGTCTAAATGCATCTACCTAAAATTCTGCTCTGGATAAAAATATTTTCAAATTAAAAAGTAAAACAAATTAATTTTACTGCATCCAGAGCAATCCCTACAAACATCCACACCTATGTTTTTTTAGAATTAGGAAAAACAAAAAACAAACAGTGTAAACCTGACTGCAAGAGGGATTATTATGGCACTGTATGTAAATTTATCCCACAATACCACTGTAGGTTGACAGCTGTGCTAAAACAATCAGTAATAAAATACTCAATAATGACATTTAAGGGATGAGATTAGAGCATCATCATTACACTGGGAGAAATTGTGGCTGTAGCTCTACTGATCTGACATTTCATTCTGTGTGCAGATTTAGCATGTAAACATTTATATCTGGTGTCATTTATTTCAAATGAAAACTAAGACTTAGTGGAAATTGATGGGGATGCTTTGGGAAAACTTTGTCACATACTAGAGTATGTAATGGCCCAACATAACTGCTGAGAACATATGTTACTACGTTGTGACTGTGTGCATCTGATTTCAGAAGGCGGGAACATGGCCTTAAAGAAGTTGTGTGCACAGATTTTGGGAAAAGAAGCAGTAAAGAGTTGAAAGAGAAGTTCTCAAACAGTGTAACTTGCCCCTATCTAATTTCTAGCCATACTCAATTTATTGAGATGCTCCAACTACTGTGTTATTTTATTTCTCGTTCCACTGTATCTTGTAGCCTGCTGGCCAAAGCTTTCCATACTGCTGTGCAATCATTTCTCCTGTTACCTGCTTGTGATGGGATGTATAAACTGCAGTCTGAAAGAAAAAGGATTGCTTGGAAGCTCAGTCGGCCTTCCTTGCTTTTTCTGGAGTGGGGCAGATAATTGAATTATCTGGCATATCTCCAGAGGAATTAAGTTTCCTCTAAAAAGCGCCAGGAAAATCTCAGATGGGAGGAGACTCCTTCTAAGTAAGGAAAATTCTCAATTAGGAGGAGATGAGACAGGTGAAGGCAAAAGCCATGTCCAATCATGTAGCAGCATGTCATGCTGCGACTCATCTTTGCACACACTATTGTACTCCACAATTCTCTCTATTTGTGGAAGTAAACATATTTTAATGGGTATGGCATGTCATTATTATTCCTTGTATTTTGATCTCTGCTCAGTACGTTTACAACAGTCAATAAAGGGTCACTTATGTAGTATGGAACTATGGATTTCTGCCATCTTGTATCTTGGGTGGGTGCTGCTGTTGATTACATTATTGTCCTCACATGCCTGCAACTCTTCGTTCTAAGATTATTCCCTTAAATAATAGATCTTCCAGTTACACGTCCCAATGAAATAGGACTATCGGCAAAAAAACAATAAGAACAGTTTCTCAATATACTATTTCCGCAGTAGATAATCCTGATGATAGTAAAAAAGAAAAAGATAGGTTTGTGGAGGATAAGTATATTAGTCCAAAACTGGGGATTCTTGGGATGGAAAGCATGTGAAGAGAATTCAATTAGTCAGAAACACAAAAAGAAGCAAAATCATACCTTAAGATTTCTGGGCATATAAAAGTGTTGGCTTTATTGTTTAAAGAAATACCTTCATAACATTTTTTATATATACATCACACACACACACACACACACACACACACACACACACACACAAAAAGAATGTGACATTTTTTCTTACAAGAACTCTTTGCATATTGGCTCTGATGGACCAATTTTTAGCATTGCTAATAATGAAAATAAAATACTTACTGGTTATTTTTTCTTTATGTATCAGAACTACTGAGAGAAGGTACGGCTTTTATTTCATAAAGGTATGTTTTATATTTCCAGCAAGAAGCAGTCTTCAAAAACAAATGAAGGCAAATTTCCATACAAATTACAATATATGGGGTCCAGCATTTTTCAAATACTACTTTCTTATCATGATTTGCTGCTGAGACATTAATATACTTGTATGTAATGTCAATAAAAACAAAAATTTCACCCCATCTGTAGAAAGAAATAGATGACCATCATATCATTCTTCTGTGCCAATATGTGGGTTTGTCAATATGTGGGCCTTCAAAATTTTATTGAAAATAAAATTGAATGACAAAAGACATCTTTAAATAGTATTCATTCTACATTTCACACCTTAATCTTATGTTTGCTCACCTTACTCAGTAAAAATGTGGTACTTCTGCTGTCCTCTGCTTTTCAGGGTCTATATAATTTGGGAAAAATATTTTTTAATCTTCTCATATATAACAATCTAGCAATACTCAGATAATGGTCTTGATTTATTAGTTTTAAAAATTTTTAATAGGAAGGGAAGAAGATTTTTGGAAGGACTCTCAGTACATATGGTAATACTTTAAAAGAATATTCTTAAAATGACATTTATATTTACTAAGTGAGTAGACAGGTATCCTCTTTAAAGAGTTGCATTAAATGGAGTAATTCTGCATCATTGATATATTCCTCATACAGGTAGGAGGATCTCCTGAAAATTACTTATTTATATTTGCTTTTGGTAGTGTAAGAGGAATGATGAAGCTGTGACAGTGCTGAAATTATGTGAGGAGGCAAGGATTTCCTTGTGTGATATCTTTTATTGGAGGGGTGGATTCCTTTCCTTCTGCATGCAGCCAGGAAGGGAGCAGACCCCTTGACAGCCAGGAAGGGAGCAGACCCCTTGACAGCACTATTATCATGCCTCTATTCTGGTAGAAATTATCAGCTTTCTTGCTTAACATACATCCCAATTTAGGATAGTTAATGGTGGGGGTGAGAGGAAATGCATGTAGTATATCAGAAGAAAGTGATAATATACATTTTCTCTCTTACAATTCTATTTAAATATATAACATTACTTTATCTAAAGAATCCAACCTAAATTTTAATCCCCTTTTTTCTCAGCGAACCAGAACAATTAGTTAATACTTTCAAAATCTGAGAAATGAATTTGGGCTATGATATAGTTTCAATTAAGTGAAAATCCTTCTATGGGTGTATATAAACATAATTAGACATATATTCATGAGCTAAGATTTTTCATACTTTAGCCATAGCATCTTAAACTAGTTTATATTTGTGTTACAGAAAAATACATTCAGAAAAATCCTATTTTAAGAACTTTGTCATGTCAGAGTGATGTTTTAGCTGTGATAGTCTAGGAAATGTGCAAAAGCATGGATATTTTGACATTATTTTTCTATTGAACCAACTGAATAGTTGGAAGACTCTGGCTTCTGGGCACAAGGTACCCAAGGAAAGGGTAGCTTGTGCCTGAAACCTTGTCTTAGATCTCTGCCAAATAAACAGATGATTCAATAAAAGGTATCACCTCAAAAAATCCTTGCCACTCATTTAAAAAATGTACTATATTGAAGTGAAACACACTCACTTGGCTATTCATAGATTTTTTTGTAGTTCATCCTGGTCTACTGCAGTTGTCAACATAAGAAAGTGTTGGATTTACTAGTAACACCAAACTAATCCCTCCTATATTTGCCACCAATTATTCTTCATTTACATATTTGTAGGCCCACTAATTATACCTTCTGAAAAATACATTCTTATACAAGTAAACTAGACATATATGGACAATATAATTATGTAATTACTATAAAATGGATAGATGTCTGGCCAAATAACCAAAGAGAGTCAACATAGATATATCTACACCATAGTGGCAAGAGGTTTCAAGTGGGAATCTACTCTGATTCTGATGGTGTTTAACACTTACTAATGATTTAGATTAGATGCCATAATAACAGTCTTCCTGAGCAAATTTGCAGATAACATGAAAATAGGAGGGAGGGGAGTCAAACTCTTTCAAGTGGATAGGACTAGAATTCAAAAGGCTACTTGACAGCCTGTTGAATTTCATTCTCTTGGCTACTACTGAGTCCTCTAAAGACAAACGTAAGGTACTATACCTACAAAATAAAAAATAAAAGCACAAACAATGCCACAAAACCTATCTGTAGGGATCCCATAGAGCTTAAAGTTTCTCTATACTGTCCTACTTTCTCAAGGAACAACCTGAGATTTATCCTTGGTTAACTCCTTAGCCCCACAAGCCTCACCTCTATTGCCCTTAGATTGGACCTCCTAGCTGCAGTAGGGGAATCTTAGGTTGTGAATGACATTTTTAGGTTCCCCTTGCCATGGAATAAACTAGCCTGGCATATCACTCACTCAGTGATCATTCTTTCTACAGGCCATCAGATCACAAAATGATTTATTATGTTGAAGGAAAGAACACAAGCAAAACTGACCAGAAGTTTGAAGACAGAACAAAAATACATGTAAAGATTTTTTTACTCTCTTATCTGGCTACAACCTAGCCCTCCCTAGATATCTGCCACTGTTTTCAGAGATCAACCTTCCATCTGATTCTAAAATCTGTGATTTCTGAGGCAACAGACTCTCCAAAGCCTAGGATCCAAACACCCTGATTCCATCATAAACAGACCCTAAAATACGTTCCAGCCAATGTTGTCATCAGCATAATTTTAATTGCTATTTCCAGAGCTCTCCAGAAACTTATCCCCATGGAACATCTGGCATTTCTTTGGCTGATGGGTCATTTCTCTCAGATGCCTTTTCTACATAGAAGGTAATTTCCCTATTGCAGGGAGACTGTTAATTATGCATGCCTCAGTTATGACCAAAAATATAAAGATCTACAGACAGAATAATATTATCTATACAGCAACAACAGCAACATAAATGGATATGCCATAACATGCAGTGGTGATGCATAGGAGGTGCGTGTGCACCCCCCGAGAGCACTGGTACATCCTCTGACAGCTGGGACTCCCTACTTAGGTGATGGGCGGGGGGGGGGCAGGCAGGAGCACCTGTGCTCCCCCTATGAGTACGGGCTGGGGAGTGGGGGCACCAGGAAAAGCACTGCTGGCACTTCTGGGCCAGCCGTGTGGGGACCTCCTCAGTCACTCTGATTGCTGCCACCCCCCAATGAGATCGGCCACAGGAGACCCCTCAGTCATTGACTGGCCTCTGGGGAGACACTTGCCCACCCTGACTCTGAGGCACCAGTCACTGTAGCTAGCATGGGCTTTTCCACAAGATCACACATACTGACTAAATCTACACATGTGCATTGGTATTAGGGCATAGTAAACTAATTAACTTTACCATATAGGATAATACTGCCAGGGACAGTACTGTCTTATGGCAGAGTAATTTACTGCACTGAAATATACATGTAAACAGTGACTTGGAGGGGGATGTATTCCTGCCTGCTACTTAGGCACACAGCTCTACAACGTCAGCACTCTCATGCCCCAGCCAGCCCCTCTGCCATCGCCACCACCCTGAGCCTGGGGCTGACCCCCATATTCCCTACCAGCTCAGGCCTGTTCCACCCTGCCTGAAAGCACTGCTGTCCCAGGTGCATGTTTAGACACTATGCCCAGGAGCACTTTACTTCAGTGCAAACAGCACCAGAGTTTGTGTCACCTTAACTGCACATGTAGATGCACCCAATGGTATCCGCAACAAACATGAGAAAACATTCCTGACACCCCATTAACTATCAAAACATAACAGAATTAATAATATACAGAATGGCAAAGAATTGGATAGGCAGTAGCATTGCTGAGAAGGATCTGGGTTGGTAGAGCACGGACAACATGAGTCAGAAATGCGATGCAGTCACCAAAAAGAAAATAAAAAATGCAATTCAGAAGATTCAGGAGGGACAAGACAGCAGTTTTCAAATATTCGAAAGGTTACCATAAAGAAGAGACAGATGAGTTGTTCTTCTCCCTTGCCACAGAGGGCAGGACACAAAGTAATGGGTTTAAACTGGAGCAAAGCAGATTAATCTAAATCTCACCAAAAAAAATCTACCTTACTGTCTGAATAATAAGACAAGGGAACAAGCTGTCCAGGGAAACTGTGGATATTTCTTTATTGGAAGCTTTCAAAAGGAAGGTTAATATAGGCATTTGTCAGGGATATGATAGGAACAGAACATCCAGCATTAGCACAAGGGGGTGGACTAGAGGAGCCTTGAGGCTCCTTCCAGATTTACGATTCTGTATGTGGTTATTTCATGCATCTCTCCCAGGTTTTTTTTTGTTTTGTTTTGTTTTTTTTAACTAAAGAACAATGTCCGAGTTAGAAATTCTCATTTTTGTCTAATGTTTCTAATATCCTATAAGTCCAAAAGCACAGTTTATTCATCTAAAAAACATATGTATGGGCAGTAATTTCTACAAAATGAGTTTTAAGCATGCAAAATTATTGAACCTTGTTGTATATAATCAATTTGCCCTTGGGAAGCTGATTACAAAGACATGGAAAACATAATGGTCTTTTAAAGCTATAAGAGATTTTTCCACTAAAATATGAATGTCACAGGAACTAAAGGACAAGTGTTCTAGCTTGATCTATTAACTTAGGTGTCATAGCTGAATTGAAACCTACCAATAATGTGTTCTGTGTGTACACACACACACACACACACACACACACGAGCAATTCTTACACCTGTAAAGCAATTGTTGGGGATATACGTTTATATTTTATCTAAAATATAATGTACTAAAATAACATTGCTACGCTTGTAAATTAAAACATCTGAAAGTTAGGAAATGCCATAACCTTACCTTCCCTCACCCCACGTGGGTTACAATTCTTTTTGCATTTCATAACTTTTGAAAGCTTAAATATGTATCCTAAATAATATTATTTAAATGAAGGGGGTTTGAAAGGTAACTTCCTAAATTATTAAAGCGAAAACTGGGAAAATTCCTATAAAATCTAACACAGCAACTCACATAGGTCATTAACAAGATTGAAATGTTTAGAGGTACCACCTAGATATTTACCATTTGAGCTAACATAGTAAATTATAGGTAGAAGACAGGCAGAGTGACTAGAGAGAATCAAACTTAACACTTGATGAAGTAAACTGTTGCTTAAGTAAATGATAGTTACTGATATCAGGTTTGTTGCATATTATGTAGATGAATAACAGAGGGGAATGACATGGGCAGTTTAGGATCATAGGTAAGTAGGGCTAGCAAGGGTCTCTCATGAGGATTGTTCCTGGCTAAACCACTTCTAAATCATCCCAGTCAAGTGTCTGTCTAACCTGCTCTTGGAAACTTCCAAGAACGGAAATTTCACAACTTCTTTAGGTAGCCTGTTCTAATGCTTGTTCGGCCTCCTAGTCAGATAGTTCTTCCTAACAGCGATCTTAAATTTCCTATGCTGTAGTTTGAGGTCGTTGTCCTAGCTCTGTTCCTTATGGTCATAGCAAACAGTATGTCCTCATCTACCTTTTAATCATTCTCCAGGTATTTGGAGAACTGTTATCACATCCCTCTTCAATCTTCTCTTCCCCAGACTAAACAATGCTTGTTTTTCAACCTTTCTTCTGAGGTTATATTCCATAGGTCTCTAGTCATTTCTGTTACCCTCCACTGGACTCTTTCCAGTCTTCTGCCTATGTCTTTCTGGAAGTGTTTGGCCACACAAAACCCCTGGGGAGTCCCAGGTGATACCTGTTCTCAACTAGACATTGAGCCACTGATGGTTATTTGTTGAGCACGATGCTCCAAACAGTTGTGTACCTACCTTACAGTGTTTTCACCTAGCCTGCATTTTTTTAGCTGAGTGTTCAGCAACCTTTTAAGGCTCTGGGCCAGACTGACTCAGTTCAGATCAGAGGCAGACAATGGGTGGGTGCTACGACAGGACCACCACTGCCACTTTTTGTTCACTGTTGGCATAGAGACAAACACTTGCCCCTTTTCTCAGCACTGGGATGGGGAAATGTGCCAGCTGCTGTTGCTCTTCCCCATATCTGTTTCTCCCTATGTTGGTATAAGGGAGGTTCCTCCATCGACACAGGGAAAGTGCCTATTGATATACCTTTTCCCTGAGTCTGCCGCTGCCACTTCTCCCCACGCTGATATGGAGAAGGCACCTGCTGCTGCTACTGGTCTTCAATGAGCCAGTACAGAAAAAGTGACTACTGCCAAAGTCCCCAGCCACTCAATGTCACCAAAGCCCCATGCCCATAAGCCATACTTGATCTTTGAGCTGTAGGTTGCCAACCACCAGCTTTTCTAAGAGCTTGTTAAAAGTCTTCCTAAAGTCAAAATAGATACCATCCACTTTGTTAATGAGTTTTGTATATATTTTCTGAGACTTGGGAGCCTTGCAGTTCTATTCCAGGTGCTAGAAGTTTAGGAGGGCGTTTTAAGGGACACAGAATGTTCCCACCAAAACCAACCCTTTCTGCTTCTCTGACCTGCCCCTGTCTAAATCCTGTTGGTCTCTTTCTTACCATACCAACACAGCCCCCATTTTTCCTCAGTCCCAATATCTATTCTTCAGGATTTTTATCTTACCATCAGTGTGCTTGTGCCACCAGTCAGTCTGCCATCTGGCTTGCTCTCTAAATCCCAATCTTTCACAAGATACAATCAGATTCTCATACATTTCAACTTGGACTCGCATCCCATGCCCAGCCAGTCCAGTTCATCCACTCAGACAGCCCCTGCTTTACCACTATTCTACTTAACAATTACATTTCTATTCACTCCAATATAGTCTCAAACTTCTTGGTATATATTTTTTCCTTTCCTCTTTCCCTCTGGTGCAGATTTTGTTCCACTGCATCCAAATTGGATGAATTCCTCTAACATCTTACCAGGTGCCAGGATGAAGATGTAGGAGAAAGTTTCCCAATTTCCAGTGCTGCGCCATATGTAAGCCTGGAGAAATCATAGAGAGGAATTGTAAAGAAAATTCAGGTTTTTCCCTTCTGGGGATTGGACCACTTATCTGCTTTATAGAGCTGGGGCATGAAGATTTTAGAAACAAACTCTATGAAGTCTCTAGAGAAGAGCAGGTTCATAGTGGAAGAATGACTTTTCAAGGGCTTATACCCTTGCCAAAAGTAGGCAGATTTTTAAAAAAAAATGTGGCATAATATGCTTCTCTGAAACAAAGGGGAAAACCTTGCCAAATTTCAAAAACCCACTTAATAGCATACTGATGCTAGAGCTTGTCAAAGAAAGGCTCACCTGATCTTTACACAGACATGCACATGCACACTCACTGGCGTGCGTGCATGCAATGTTTTCTATATTTGTCTTGCTCACATTTAACAATAACTATTTTAACTAAAATTAGAATTAAATAAATACAGTGAACATAAGGCTAATACCAACATAGACAAGTTCAGCAAAACTGTTCATGTTTGGTAAAGTTATATGATCCTGTTTTCAGTCACGTATAATGGAAAGTATCAGACAACTTTAATAACAGGCACTGCTACCAGCTGTGCCTATAATTAAGTCAATCTAAAATGAAGCGATTAAAGGAACTAGATCACAAATTGATTGAGGTACGTAGGTGCAAAATGAAATAACACAGAAGTGACATCTTAAGGCTGATTTGAAACCTAGTCAAGTCAAGGGAGAGGCTCTTGCTGATTTCACCAATTTACTATATTTCTTTGCTAATATTTAAAAGTATATCTGCAAAAAAAAGTATATTATTTGAAGTAAATCGTGATTCTGTTAAGGTTTGTTTCATCTCAGTAACCACTCAATATCTAATCAACAATATTAAATGATTGGATGAGGGGCTATGGATCCTTTTCATGACAAGGGTTCCAGGTTTAGAGACTGTATTCAAGTTAAACTGCATTTACACAAAGTGCTGCAATTTAGCTCAATGAGGTAAAAATGACAGAACTAGGTCTCTGTAAACACCAAAGGAACATTCAATTGTTAAATGTTAAATGCAGATTTTTACTTATTACAGAGCAGCAGGAGAGTTTAGTAAAGGAAGGATGTTATATTCAACATTTAAGTCCTTATTGTATAGAAATCTCGATGAAATGGGGTAATCCAGAACTAGAAAATCTGAGCACTATTTGAATCTTTCTTGGTAGTTTGCTTAAAAAAAGTGAACTAGCACAGAAAGTATAATGAAGGTTTAAAAATCAACTTGAGGCATTTTTTTCCCCATTGGACTGTCTCTCTTCTGTCTGTACTTCTTTTAGAAGAAATCTATATGACACTGGCATCTATTCCTTGGCCACGCTACTGCCCTTTCTGTGCCAATTTGTAGAAAATGCATTATTCACAGTTAGGCAGACAAGGTTCTTTGGATAATTATTCACAGATAGTTTTTCTGCATAATATATTAACAATTCTTGCCATATAGAAAATATATGTAACAAATGAACCCATGGCATTTTACTCTAGTGATATCTTGTGTGTTAATCATTTCAAAGAGACTTCTTTTTTAAATACCTACTTATCCTATGGGAAAAGGTTCTAGTGTTGAAAGAGAGACAATTAGAAGCCCATAACCTCATTTCTTTGAAGTGCTGTATAACTTCCCATACAATTTACTATTGTAAAAAGCTATACACTCCATACTAGGAGACAAGAAAAATGGTCAAAATAAATCAGGAGAGAGTTTAACTCAGTTCTTACAGGAGGCAGCATCCAGATTTCTAGTATGACAAATTTTTATCCCATATGTTGTACAACTCTACCTTTACAGATGGCCTAAACCAATTTGGATTATCCCACTATAATCACCTTAAATCACACTCCTCTCCCCCAAGGCCCATGATAGAATCTAAGAATACCGATCAATACTTTTCAGTTCTGGTGGTCACTGAGCTGCTAGAAAACCCATTGAAGCTTGTAGAAAGAGACATCCAGTGACACTCTTCATCTTTGTGACAAATATAAAATGATCTAAATTGTTGAACAGCTAGATTGTCTGCTATGATTTCATGTGCAAGTGAAAAAATGCATTGCAGAGTAAGAATTTCATGGGACTGGCATGAGGTACTACAAGTAATATTTTTTGTTTATTTGTTCTACAAGAAACATGAGTTCAATTAGTAGCCAAACTAAACTATAGCACGTGGTCATTTTTCATAATCAAAAACACACACATTTGTTTCTTTCTTTTTAAAAGGAAGGACACTGATAGACATTTTGAGGGAAGTATGGGGGTGGGGGTTATTATATTTAAGCAGCATGAAGGAAATCAGTGACTATAAATTACATCTATCATTAAATTCTGTTTTCCAAGCACAGAAAAGGCATAAAGAACACATCGAACTTTAATGAATCTAGCCATTACATTTAAATTCTTTAGGTTTTAATGTTCTTTTCTTATTTCCTTTTGATTATATGAGAAAAGTTTTACTGTATTTGTAGCTGTCTATTCATATATTTGGCCCACTTTAGAGGCAATATGCAGTACAAATAACCATAAAAATCACAAGGTTATGAAGAGGATGTCACTTTTTTTTCTAATAGATGACTTGCACACATTCTGACACTGCTTACAATAACATTTTATTTTAAATGTCAACCATATATAAATTCTGTCCTGCTGCAACCATTGAGATGCTCAGAATTGTCTATGTGGACATGGATTTCTTTTGTTTTTTTAATAAAGGAAGCAAAAACCATTTGCATTGAAAAAATGCTGTAAAATGATAATCTGTTGCAAAATGTAACAAAAAAGCCTGGCAATAAATCATGTAATGCTTCATAAATTTGGAAATTAGCTACTGAACAGCACAATGCTTCTGAATGTTATGCCAGCACAGGAGGACAAAAAGAGATCTCCACGCCACTACATTATAAAAGAGAATGAACAGACAGATCAAAATTTGTACACACAAATTAGTGCATATTAGGCAATAATAAAATAGAAAAGTAATTAAGATATAATTATCTCCACGGTACTCTACTAAATTGTATTCTATGATTGCATCAACAAACATGTCTATCTCATTTTCTTTTAAATGAAATGCAAAGCCTTTTTTCCCCTGTTATAATAGTTTTAATTTTACCACAAGAGTTTCCAGCCTCCAGCATAAAAGGAAGAATGTTAATTAAAGGAAGAAATAAACCAATGTATTTTAAAAAATTAGTCTTGAAAAAAATCCTATTTTGGACTGCAAAGTAAAACACTTTTGGTTTACCAACTTAAGTAAGCTTCTAACACCTAATTTTAAAGTTAACACTTTAGAAAACGTAAATGAACAGATTCACAAATATTAATATATTGGGTGTGGTTTAACTGCTGATGAATTTCTCCCATAGGTTTTTGAAAGGCTACTTCCCTTCGATATATATTCTCTGAAATCAGCAATATGTTTTGGGTTTTATAGAAATGAATGCATTGAAACTGTGTTCTGTGATTTCCCTGCTGGGGGCAATATCACTCCACTTGTCATCAGTGAATGATCAAAAATTACATAGGTCAAAAAACTCAAACCAGTATAAAACACCAACTCTGAACCACTAACAGAAAACACGGGGAAGTCTCAAATATTGTTTAATGAAACATATCAGCAACTATAAATGTAGAAAGATGCTTAAGATGGCAGAAGGCCTTCCCAGGACTACTACAACTAATTATTATGATCATTATCATCATCATTACTATTCATATGAGAAGTAGTAGTATAGAACCATAGGAATGAAAAAATATTGATATAAAGAGTGTGGCACACACGAGATTTATATATTTAAATTATTGTGCTATACATAAAATAATGTTGTAGCTTGTTACAGAAAATTGAATAAGAATGTATGCACTCCTAAATAATTTATAGGACAACAGTGAATACACTTTTATAGTTATCATGATATGATCTGGACATCTTGGTCCTAAAACAAAGTGAACAAAATAAAAAAAAGTGCAAGAGTTAGAGATATAAAATTTATGATCCAAGATGAATATTGCAAAAAAAATGGACACCTTCTAAGATACACTAGGAACTGTCAATAGGGTTTGATAGAACACTAGCTTTTTCCATTAGAATACTATTTTATCTTATCTTTCACCTTTTCAATAATAAACTATTCATTTATATTTAATGAGGAAAATGTTATAACTTAAGGATAGTAGTTGAGGAAAAAAATACTAGACAGGCTACAGGGGTGGGTGAACGAGAACAGGATGGGTTTCAACACTGACAAGTGCAAGGTGCTGCACCTGGGGAGGAAGAACCAGCATCATACCTACAGGCTGGGGAACTCCCTTCTTGTCAGTGCAGAGACAGAAAAGGATTTTGGAGTCATTACTGATGCCAAAATGAACATGCCCAACAGTGTGGGGAGGCGGTCAGGAAGGCCAACTGCACCTTGCCATGCATCCAGAGATGCATCTCAAGCAGGTCCAAGGAGGTGATCCTCCCCCTCTATGCAGCACTGGTCAGGTCGTAGTTGGAGTATTGCATCCAGTTCTGGGTGCCGCACTTCAGGAGGGATGTGAACAGCATTGAGAGGGTCCACAGGAGGTCCACCCACATGATCAGTAGTCAGCAGGGCAGGCCCTACAAGGAGATGTTAAGGGACCTGAACCTGTTCAGCCTCCACAAGAGAAGGCTGAGGGGGGATCTAGTGGCCATTTACAAACTAGTCAGGGGGGACCAGCAGGAACTGGGGGAGTCCCTGTTCCTCCAAGCACTACTAGGAGCAACAAGAACGAACAGTCAAAAGCTGGCAGAGGGTAGATTCAGGCTAGACATCAGGAGGCGCTACTTCACTGTCAGGGTGGCTAGAATATGGAACCAACTTCCAAGAGAAGTGGTGCTGGCTCCTACCCTGGGGGTCTTTAAGAGGAGGCTGGATGAATACCTTGCTGGGGCCATTTGACCCCAGTACTCTCTCCCATGGCAGGGGGTCAGACTTGATGATCTGCTCAGGTCCTTTCCGACCCTACTGATTATTAAACTATACCAAATAGAACACAAACTCTTCAACGTGGTAGTGAAACCATCTTTCTTTATTAAGATTCATGTATAGCATTCTTTTCATATTTCTGCTTATAATAATCTCAAGAATACACAGACTTACCAAGAGATTCTGATGTCAACTCTATTTAAGTCAGTATATAGAATCAGTGTTTAAGCTATAGCCTGTCTTCAGTTTGATACTATCAGTCAAAGTTACCATGTGTGTGTCTGCACATACAGACGCACGCGTTTTTCAGTTATAACTTTGCAATTCATACCAAAGGTTTCCATACCAGAGTCTACCTCATGTTATATTTTGGAAAGTTCATTAAAACATTTCCAAGAAAAATATCAAGAAAAAATAGTTATTTTATAATATTAAAAGTCTTACACTATTAGCACTATAGCGTGTAGCCATCTAGACCAACACAGCTACAAACTATATCCCTGTAACATGGAAGATACTGTAATTAGCCATTTGCAAAATGTTCACTTCATTGCTAAACAGGAATTAAGCACAATTTAACTGCTTGCCTGGCATCTGACACCTTCAGGGAAGAAACCTGCTGGACCTTTGTCTCTGCTTATTCTGTATATTCACAGAGCAACTTTTTCACAAGTGGACTTTGAAAACCAGGAAAACCCCACCAATCTTTACCTCCCCTGTGGAAGATGAAAATTCAAAGATTATAAAAGTTCTCCCAGGCAGAAAAGAATCTTCCTCTGCCTGAAGAAGGATGTTTGGACCTGAAAGCTTTCAAAGAAAGTATTATTTTTGCTACACTTTAGTTCAGGGGCGGGCAAAATGTGGCCCGTGGGCTGAATGCGGTCTGCCAGGCCATTCTATCCGGCCTACCGGTCCCCTAAAAAATTAGAAAATTAATATATATCTTCCCCTGGTTGCCTGTCATGTGGCCCTCTATGGCTTACCAAAACTCAGTAAGTGGACCTCTGCCTGAAATAATTGCCCACCCTTGCTTTAGTTGGTCTAATAAAAGATATTGCCTCTGGCCCAAGAATTTTGTCTGTCTTAAAGTATCAGCATGCTTTCAAGCAGAGATTTGGAAAATACCAGCAGTTGTTTAAATCCAGATAGATGCTCCTTGGTGTTACTCCTATGAAAATACATTCAACTCTATCTGAGTTCAGAACTTCTGAAAATCATGAAGTGCAAACGTTCAATGAAGTCACATTTTTTTCAAGGAAGCCCACAGCCAAATTCTGAAAATGATTTAGCTATGTAGCCCAGGTATACTTGGGTATCTACTCTCTTCTCCAACTGGAACAGAATGTTAACAGAGCAGGTGTGCTGTGGGGGGGTGAGCACAGCTTCCCTCCCTTCACTATAGAGCCAGGCCAGGCCAATCTGAAACTTAACCATATACAAATTTATTAATGTATACAGATCAAAAAGATAAATACACACACACACACACACACACACACACAAAATGTAACTATAAGCCTCATTCTCTATCTATCGGATCTTTTACTGCCAACACAGATACAGGTAAGTTATAGGTAAGCAAAGGGAAAGGGTCTCAACCAGAGTCTCAATAAGGTCATTTTAATAATAATGTCTATCATCAGTTAAACTCACAAATCAAGAAATTAGGTTGAACAAAATATAAGATGTTGTTTCACATAATATAAGGTGCGTGAAGATCAAAAATAATTTCAGTCTTAAGGGGGCGGGGGAACACCCCAAATCCAAGTTGTCTTGAAGCTGTAGCAATGCTCCAAGAGGGAGGTGGCTGGGAGCGGTGGGCAGATCCCCAGTGCTCCTCAAGCCTTCCCTGGCCTGATAGAGATCCAATCTTGGAGGTGCGGGGGGATTTCTTCCCCCATGAGAAACCCTTTCTCCAGTAACTCAAAACTCTGGGGGACCTAAGGAATGGGCCTCATTCCTTCAGATGAGTCTTCTCCTTGCTAGTGGAGACTCGGGTCCTCTGGATCCTTCTGGGCTGTTCACCCACTCAAAGCTCTGTGCATCATTGCCTTCTGCTCAAGGTTGGACGCTTGGGCTGCCTTATGCAGCTCTGAAGTCTAGGTCCCCACTTGGGACCAGCTGTGCACTGCCTGTGCACTGAGTTTTTGGCTACATGCCAGGGGTGGAGGACCTCAGCTGCCTCGAGCAGCTCCCAAGGCCTTGGTCCCAATTAGGGTCCACCATGCCTCGCTTGTGCACCGAGCTCCTGGCTGCATGCCAGGAGTGGAGGACCTGAGCAGCTCTCAAGGTCTCAGTCTCTGCCTGGGACCACTCCGTGCTGTGCTGTTGGCACCAAGTTCCCTGGCCACTTGTCAGGGGTGGTGAACCCAAGATGCCTTGTGTTGCTCCCCAGAGTCTCAGTCCACTCCCAGATCACTTTGTACACCGGACTGAGCACTGTTGCTGTGCTCCTCAGCTGCGAGGCTGGGGTCGCAGTTGCTCACTGCTCCTGTCTGATGAACTGGTCTTCAGGATCTTTGGGCAACATCTCCACCCAAATAGGTAAATCCTGATAGCTTTTCTTTTCCCGTCCAGCTTCTCTGTTTCTTGACACAGTCGCCTGTGTGCCAGGCATGCTGCTCTTTTTATATACTCTGGAGGCTGCGCCCCTAGATTGCAAATGGACTAACCAGAGTGAAGGGGGCTGTAGTCCTCACCCAGGCCCTGACTCTTTCCCTTGCCCCAGGTAAGGGCAGGGCGAGCACTCCTCCAGCCCTTATCTGATTGGTGGAAACATCCCACCAATTGTTCAAAGCCCTTTTTGAGCTGGTAGCCTGGCTGCTGTCAGCAAGCTCACCACAGCTATATTAATCAAAGTACTTTCTCTGCAGTTATAGCATCCATCTGCTAAGAATTACATAGTAGTGGGGGAAAACATAAGACCAGTATTTCTTTAGACCCAGCCAACCTGGAAAAGAAGTAAGAAAGCTACTTAACTAAAATTGAGGCAAAAATAACAGATTGGGAGGGTGGCCCCAGAGGGATCTGAATGTTAGAATCATACCTTCCAACTTTGTGAATATATGTCAAAGGTCATTTGGTTTGACCCTCTGCACAAACGGAGAAATGCTCCTCCTATATCATCCTTGCCTAATGATTATCCCAACTCTTCTTAAAAACCTCCATGAAAGATTCTACAGCTACTACTGGCACTCCATTCCACTGCTTTACTGTTTTAACAGTAAGGAAGTTTTTGTAAAGTAATCTAAACCGTCATCGCTGCAATTTAAAACCCTTTCTTTGTGTCCTACCTTTTAAAGCAAAGGAGAAAAGTTGTTCTTCCTCTTTTTTGGCACCCTTTCAAATATTTGAAGACCACTACCATGTCTCTTTGAATCACCTTCTCTATGTGCTAAACAGTCACTATGAGCTAAATAGCCCTTACCTGGGGCAAGAGAAAGAGTCGGGACCTGGGTGAGGACTACAACCCGCTTCAATCTGGTTGATCCATTTGAAATCTGGGGGCAGAGCCTCCAGAGGATATAAAAAGAGCAGTGTGCCTGGCACACAGGCGGCTGTGTCAACAGGAGTGACTATGAGCTAAGATAACAAAAAGAATGATGAGAAACAATATCTGGATAGAGACGTGTCAATGGAAAAATACCTTGACTTCGAACAAATACTTGAAATCCCTATAAAAGTGGGATGCAGCAATGCCACAGTGGGGAATTTACACTCTGCAACCTTCACTGGAGCATAGACACATCTGTTCACCCCCATTCCCATCACCCTCAGTGAACCTGGGCTGGCCACCCAGTACTAACATTGAGCAAGCAAGCTGGCAACTATAACATCTCCACAGAGTGTGTTTGTATGTGAATGATGAGTGTGCTTGCCCTTGTGTTTGACTCCATGAAGTCTTTGTATGTTATTGTTTTATGGAGTCAATAAACATGGCATCTTGCCTTATAAAGTCTCATTTGTGATTTGAGCTTTGGCAATTTGTGTAACATTTCCTTGTACATCTTACTTTTCAAACTCCTTACATAATTTTTATTCACCTACCTCTGAGGCTTCTAACTTCTTCATGTACTTCTTAAAATGTGGAGTCCACAATTCTACACAATGTTCCTCATGTGGTCTTAGGGTGCCTACAGACATTAAGAAGCCCTGCTCCAACTCATGGCACTTTACATGTTGGCCTGTTGGGTTGAGCCTGCCTGCACCAGACATGGCTAGTAGGTGCAGGTGCTCCACCAGCCTCTGAGGAAGTTGCTGAACTGCCCGTCTCCCCAGCCCTGCCCCCCTCCCCCCCAGCTCTTAAGCTGACAGTAGGTTAGGAAGACAGAGTGGGAGGGAGTATTAGGCAGCTGCCAGCTGGGCTTTGCCAGCTGGATGGAGCTGGGGGGAAGGGGGGAAGTGGAACAGAGTCCCCTTGCCTCATGGGTCACCCAGATACTCCTCCCTCCAACCCCAAGGGAACACATGTTCCCTAAGACACTCGGCTTTAGAGCACCTTCATCTAAAACCTGATTCAATAAAGGTTAATTCTTTTGTATGATCATCCATTTAAAAATGTGCTGCAGCTGTGCACATGTTATGGCATGTTTGTAGAGCATTTTCAGGGGTCTGATTATGTGAAAAATGTAACTTAGGTCAGCACCTTTATACTTCATATTCCTGTTGATACCACCCAAAGCCACTTTAGGTTTTTTTCTTTACACTTGTAGCATATTTTTGACTCATGTTGAGTTTGTGATCTACTAAAACTCAAATATACTTCTCAGCAATGCTACCATCCAGCCAATTACCACTTATTTGTGCTTTTAGTTATTCTTCCCTACATGTATTTTTTTGCCCTGAATTTAATTCTGTTATCTCTAACCCAGCTCTTCAATCCATCAAAAACCTTCTGAATTCTACTCATATCCTGTACAGTATTTGCAATCCAGCTTTGTGTGTTATGCAAACATGGGCCAAAAAGTATAAGCTCGACTGGATTGCCACTGTAGCCAACAGGAGCAGGACCTCTGTGGCAGGATTCTTAAACTGATACACCTACAACTGATTGTATGGCAGACTAGTTTTCTATCATTTCATATCAAATCATGTTTTTAAGGTAGGATATACACATGATGACTTTAAGGTTCTATGGTGAGGAGCCCACAACTTAAATTCCATTGAAAAATGCAGCATCAATACCCTTTTACCAAAAAAATTAGCCTATCCCTTGATTTTAGTAATTATATAGCTTTACTGCTGAATTTGTATACATTTGAAGGCAGGAATATTGAAGTACACAAGGTCAGGGGGAAATGGTAACAGGATAATACCACTAAAGACACAGCCATGCCAACAATTACTGTGGTATCAGAGTGACTGCAATTACGTCTTTGTTTTAGAAGCAATTTAGGCTAGTCACCTCCAGAGCCCCTATGCAGCAGGAAGGAAGCATGACCATGTTTGCTTGCATATATGGGGTGCTAGGATGAAGCCATCTCTGCTCCTCAAACCCAAACTGAAGTTCCACTTGACCTATTTGGAAGATTGGCTTTTGGAAGGCTCAGGGTTCTTTTCCCATCCTACACTTAACATTTATAAATCATCTTTCAGAGATGGATTTTAATGTTTCTTTGCAAATACGAGTTAAATCACAAAATTACTGCGACAAGCATTATTCCTAGTTTATTGAGGAAAATACTAAGAGACTGCTGAAAAATATAATTGGGTATATAGCAAACACAGAAATTCTTGCTCTCTCTTTCTGCAGATCTGCATTTGTTTAACTTCATTTTTGTAGGCTGCTGTAGCTCCAGAAGTAGACAGTGTAGTGTTTGATACATCAGCGTTTCATAGGGTGCTGGTATTTTAAGTGCTTTTTTCCAGAGAAGTTGTAAGCTAGCAGCACATTTTGCCTCATCTACCCGGTGCTATCTTACATAAAGCCACATTTCATGAAGATTTGTAAGAAACCAAAAAGCATTCAGGTGAGACCTTGAATGCTAGATTTCAATCCAAAGAACACTTTTTATTACCAAGTTATAAACCTCTGAATAATAAAGTTCACTGAAAAATTGGATTCTAACACAGCTAATATATTACTGTTACTGACAGCCATGTAATAACTCCATGCAAAAAATTCCTCAAAACCTAATGTTAAGGCAATATTAAAATGTGTGACAAATGCCTCTATTTTAAATAAATTAAATTTTATGTGTAGTTTTATCTCTGTGTTTCATTTGACAAAGAAACTGCAAGATTCTCTGTGAAGAGAAGATTAGCTGGATAAGAGTCCAATGGCATACAAAGACCAGGTGAGCACTAAGTGTTTAGCCAATGGGCCCTTGGAAGGTAAAAAGATTCCTTTCAGCTGCCTCATATATTATATAACTTCAATATAACAAAAGCCTTTCAAATGACTAAATGGCTCTAAGGAGAAAGGGTGTTATAAGTTTAATTAAATGCTGTAAAACAGTGGATTATGGACAGTCTGACTTCTAAAACAGACTGAGATTTTAGATTCTGGCTCAGCAAATTACTGAAGAACACAACTGAGTTAAAACAGAATGAATCCTTATGATTTCAATATGGCTGTCTATGTGCCTAAAATTATATATATATGTAATTACCTTATTGAAATGAATACATTACATGGAGTTTTGACATTTCAATTCTAAGGTAATAAACGGAAGAAAAGTCACATGATAACATTTGGGAAAATTCACTGATACTGGAGCTGAGAAAGAATGAGTGGCTATTAGGCCATAAAAAAGATAGGAAGAAGTTGCGAGTTCCAGACTGAGGAAAACTCAACTCAGAGTCTAATGGATAAATGAACATTTAAAACTGTCCTTAAAACTTCCCTGTTTAAGTCTTAACATCTGTGTGTAAGGTTTTTTTTTTCTTAGCAAGTCATCAATTCTATATTTATATACTATTTTTTAAAGTTTCTTCTATTCCTTTTACAAATATATTGAGATACACGTGTAATTTGGATCAATAGTGCTGGAAAAAAAGCCTGACTGAACAAGACAAAAACACTTCAAATCACGATGAAGAATCTCTCTCACACACAATCCAAAGAGGTGTTGTAAGCAGTAGCTTGAATTCCCACAGACTGACAATCCAGATGTTAGAATATAACCCACATTTTAAATAGATTAGCTGGATACTGAAAGCAAGATGACTACATAAGTGAGGTTTTTCAACTTGGGCTGATTTACTACTGCAGAAGGTAAATTAGCTTGAGTGGAGCACCCTGTGAAAGCAATTAGATTGCTTTCACTACCCAGGCCAGCAGCACTATTCTTACATGGAGGTATGCCTATGCAACAGATGTAGTTCAAGTGACAACTTATTCAATACATTGCAAATTGAGTATGTATGCATACAGACAAATTAAAAACAAAACAAAACAAAACAATGCACACAAAAATACAAAGAAAGAAAAAGGTTGCACCTTCCAATATCTCTACTTTTACCAAGTCTGCACAATAGGTTTTGGAACAAACAATTAAATCATTTAGTTTAAGAGTTAAAATTTCTTTCTGAAAAAAAGATTTATATCCTAACCAAAGTAGTCATTAATGTTAGAAGGATATAATAGTCCTTTGAAACTCCTTTAAACAGAAAGTAAATGTTTCTGAGTGGACATTTAGCATAATACTGCTGAAAAGAAGATTTATCAAAATATTCCTTGAGAGAGCCATTACAAAAAAAAAAAAAAGTAGTGGCACTACTAAGCTGCAGGGAAATTTTAAAACAATTTTCTCAATGATGTCTAGGCCTAGTGAGCAAGAAGAGCAGGAGTATATAAACTGAAGATGTATTGTACAAGTTCATAAATAAATACTGATGGGTATTGCAGATAATTCAGGAGAGCACGCAGATTACAATATGAATTGTAAGATCATAAAGCTCTAAAAATGTACGCCTAACAAACCATTTTAGAATATCTTTAAACTTGTGTGAATTTCAATGTTGCTGATGTAGCTAAAATTTGTTCTGAATCTAAATCTGCAAGACAAGCCTTTAATGTGCGTGGGGGGGAAGGGTTGCATAGGGGAGTAATGTCAGGTGGCTTCTTTCATCTATACGTTCCAACAATTCTAGTAGATTGGCAATTTCATTAGAAACTGAATGGCAGAGAGGTTTGAACATGCTGTTTAGGAATGGTTTGGAGAATATAAACATTACATACCTGAGAAATTATCCTTGAATCTATCTAAGCTATGATACCGTATTCTAGTGTCAAACTAGAACCAACTAAAGCAATCCCTTTTTAAATTATATGATTAGTAGATTTCCACTAAAAATGACACAAAGGTTCACGGAGTACAATTGAAAGTTGTAGAAGGTAAAAATGATCCCAGAAGTAAGATGGATAATTCTGGCATAGAAAACAAAAGACAGAACAGAGCTATTAAATATAGAACTACGGTGAAAAGCACATGGTCACACCCAAAAAATCATTCTTTTTTGCCATCTTCTTTCAAAAGTGTAGAGACAGAATGGGATTTACCTTAAGCTGTACTGTCAATTTATATTAGGATCTCTATTTTGTTCTGCATCGTGGATATATATCTAAGCTTGCCCACAGCATGTTATTCTATTGCATTCCAGATAGGTGACTCACCCAGGTACAATTTAACAACTCCTTGAATGACCATCGTGGACCACCCATCAAAATAGCCATCAACTTCAATTATATCATAACCACTGGCCCACACCTTAGAACATTGTTTTCCTACATACCAATCTGCATGGGGAAAAAGGACAAGCTTTCTACCTGAGCATTAGGGCTGTGCAAAGCTTTGTTTTGAGATATGATTCAGAGAAAATTTGGCCCAGTTTGGAGGCTGAATCTCTGAATCTGAATCAAATTGCTAAAAGCGTAAAACTTTCTATTGATCTGGAGCCTCTGAATCTATTCAAAAAGATTCAGAAAAGATTCAGCGATTTGGGGGAAGTCTTTATGGGGAAACAGAAACTTACAGGGGGGAGGTGGGAAGTACCAACATCTGTAGCTGACAAGTGGCTGTGACTTCTCTCTGACTGCCCTTCCAATCACAATGTTGGGAGGAGGGGGCATAGAAACAGCATAAAAGTCTTTGTCTGCAGGCTTTTCTGTCCCTTTCCTGAGCTGTTTCTGCCTGAGCAACAGCGTCTCAAAGGTACTGTGGCTACTGGCCTGGCTACCTAGTCAGTAGCATGCTATATTTTGCTGTTAGAAAGGATTTGATAGGATATAGCTTAGTTTAGCTTAGCATGTGTCTACTTCCAATTAATTTCTTTCAATTTATATTTGTCACACACACACACACACACACACACACGCGTGCACGCGCGAAGAAAAATCAGATATTCATAGAAGAAGAGATTCAGATTATATTATAGTAGTTATTAATATTATTATAGTGATCTTACATACAGACTAAAGACAACACAAAGGAAGTCAGATAGAGATTCAGGTTGAGAGATTAACATACTCAACACAGAACTCAGAGTCCAAGAAGAAGAAGATATATTATTTTTGGTACATTACACAGAAGAGCAAGAAGTAGTCACACATTCACATTAATAGCACATCACAGAAGAAGACACCATATATAGTTATTATTAAGAATCATAATCAGGAGTCAGCATACCAGGCTCCTGTACACACACACACACACCCCACAACACAGAGAGTAAGCAGCAACAGAAGTCACATAGTCACACTGAATAGTCATATAATATCACAGCTCAGAAGAAGAGAGAACACATCAAATATTTTTGTAGAGTTATTACTAAGATAGAAGAAGTCATACAGTCACACACACCTTTTGCAGCACAGGAAAGATTAATATGAAGTGTGCTGGAAAGGCAGGTGCCAGGTCTTCTGACAGGGGAGGGAGAGGGGGTAGGGGGAGAGTTACAAGTTTCCATTCCCCAACCCCCTGTCCCCCAAACATAGGATCCTCTTCCCAAGCAGCCATGAGGCTTCTGCTGCCAGTGGAAGCACGGAGGTGGGAGCAGTACCTGTACCTCATGACCCTGCACTTCCCCTAACTCCAGAAACAGGCACCAGCAGCAGAATCACTGTTTCCTTCACTCTAATGTCATCTCCCAGTGTGAGCCTCCCACTGCCAGAGGAGGAGCTGGAGATGGAACCAGGGGACCTGAGCACCCTGGCTCAAACAACACTGGGGACTGAGAAGGAATCAAAGTTTGTGCTCCAAACCCCTCAAAGTTCCCCTAGACCCAGGTCTCCTTCTCTGGAAAGCAGCGCCTCAGAGAAAGCTGAGGTTGTGGAGGCTCAGGCAAGTGGCTCAGCTGAGGCAGCTCCTCCTGCTGTTGTGCTTCAGCCTCCTGAGGAAGGGGATAAGGCAGCACCCCCACTCTCAACCCAGAAGCGGGTGAGTAGCATAGTGTGGGAGCATTTTGAGCTGGCAGGTGATCCCAAGGTTTGCTAGCTGCCAGCACTGCCAAAAGCAGATCAGTTTCACCACACTTCACCACCACAATGATGCTGCTGCAACTCAGGAGGAAGCATCCCCTTGCCCTTCTTCTTGCTCAGCCTGGCACCAGTGTGAGCATGCCCAAAGGGAAGTCCCCCACTTGCTTCAAAGCCCCTGCCCACCCAAAGCAGAAGCAAGCCACACTGGAACAGTGGGGGAAAGGTGGAAAGAAATGGGGGGGGCGACTTGCAAAGGCGAGAGAGATCATTCAGACCATTGGGGAAATGCTTGCTCTGGATAGCCAGCCCTTCTCTCTAGTTGAGTGGCCAGGGTTCAGGTGGCTAATGGTGCTTGTGGCCCCATCTTACCAAGTGCCCACATGCACCACCTTTAGTAAGATGGTAGTGCCCTGTCTGTATGAGGTAAACAGGGGATACTTGAGGGAGGTGCTGCACAAGGCAGGGCCGCAGATAGCCTTGCACATCACCTAAGACATTTGGAGCAGCCAGAGTGGTGATCACACCTACCTCTCCCTCTCAGGGCACTGGTGTGATCAGTCAGGTCATTGGTGGGCTCTCCTGCACCCTAGGGTGTTGAGGGAATTGGCAGGGGTTATTGCGGGGCCCCTGGCATGGCTTTAAGAGCATTCCTGGTGCTCTCGCCAGGTGCCGGATAACTAGAAGAGGGCTAATGTGGTCCTCATCTTCAAAAAAGGGAAAAGGGAGGACTCGAGCAATTACAAGCCCATTAGTCTTACTTTGATCCTGGGAAAACTCTTTGAGAGGATTATTAAGGAGCATATCTGTGAAAAGCCAGGGGCAACTAGCATGGTTTCATCAGGGGCAGGTCCTGTCAGACCAACCTGATTGCCTTCTACGATCAGGTCACAAAATCATTGGACGCAGATATTGTGGTAGATGTAGTCTTTCTGGACTTCAGGAAGGGCTTTGGCACTGTCTCCCACCCCATTCTCATTAAAAAGCTAGGCGACTGTGGCATTGATGTCTACACAGTCAGATGGATTGGAAATTGGCTGAGGGGCTGAACTCAGAATGGTGGTGTACAAGTCATATTCGATCTGGAGAGATGTGAGCAGTGGAGCCCCCCAAGGGCTTGGTCCTTGGGCCCATGCTGTTCAATTTCTTTAGTAGTGATTTGGATGAGGGGGTGAAAAGCACCCTGTTTAAATTTGTGGACAACACCAAGATTTGGGGTGAGCTGGGTAGGTTAGAAGGGAGGGACAGGATACAGCTGGACCTGGATAGGTTACAGGGGTGGGAAAATGAGAATAGGATAGGATTCAATACTGACAAGTGCAGGGTGCTGCACTTGGGCAGTAAGAACCAGCAGCATACCTATAGGCTGGGGAACTCTCTTCTTGAAAGCACAGTGGCAGAAAGATCTTGGAGTCATTATTGATTCCAAGATGAACATGAGCCACCAATGCGAGGACAGGAGGCACTTCAGGAGGGATGTGGACAGCATTGAGAGGGTCCAAAGGAGGGCCACTCACATGATCTGGGGACAGCAAGGCAGACACTATGAGGAGAGGCTACAGGACCTTAACCTGTTCGGACTTCACAAGAGAAGGCTGAGTGGGGACCTGGTGGCCATCTATAAACTTACTAGGGGGGACCAGCGGGAAATGGGAGAGACCTTGTTCCCCTGAGTGCCTCCTGGAGTAACAAGGAATAATGGCCATAAGTTGTTAGAGAGTAGGTTCAGACTAGACATTAGAAGGCACTACTTCACAGTCAGGGCAGCTAGGATCTGGAATCAACTCCCAAGGGAAACAGTGCTGACTCCTACCTTTGGGGTCTTTAAGAGGAGGCTTGACGATTACCTAGCTAGGGTCATTTGAGCCCAGTTTTCTCTCCTGCCCAGAGCAGGGGGTCAGACTAGAAGATCTGTAAGGTCCCTTCTGACCCTACATCTATGAATCTGTGAACCCATGAATTCATGGTCGCTATGAACTGCATGGTGTAGGGGTATCTCGTTGAGCAGGCTGAGCTCAGCCATAGGCTCATGGTCACTGACGATGGGGCCAATATTGTCAAGGCTGTCTATGATGCCAACTTTGTTGGCCTTCACTGCGTGGCACACAGGCTGCACCTCATAGTCAAGGATGCGGTGGAGGGGACAGGGCTGCCAGCGATGGTGCTGCTACCACTACCACTACAAGCCAGCTAATGTCAAAGTGCAGGAAGGTCGTGGGCTACTTCCACTGCAGCATCAAGAGGGGCAAGATACTGTGGGAGAAACAGGCAGAGCTAAACATCTCGCAGCACAAAATTATGCAGGGTGTGGAGACTCAGTGGAACTCCACATGCCTAATGCTTGAAAGGCTGGTGGAGCAACAAAAAGCCATCCATGAAATGGTCTTGCTTGAGGAGATTGGGATCAGTGGCCCTCTGAACAGAACTGAGTGGGGTACAATGTCCCAGCTCTCAGTAGTCCTCAAGCCCTTCCTCAAGGCCACCAAGACCCTTAGCACTGGCAATACCCTCCTCGTCCAGTTGATCCCCATAGTGGGGGAACCTGAGAACCAAATGGAGAGCTTTCAGGGGATCAATGTTCCCCTGGCTGTGTAGGGTGCTGTCATCAGACGTGCAGGCACTGGTAAGGCAGGTGAAGGAGGGCATCAGGAGATGGCTGAATCCCTTGCAGTCGAGTACGGTCCACATACTGGTGGGCATGTGCAACCCAAGGGTGAAGGGGAGCATGTGCACTGGCAGCACAAAAACCCTCAATCTCTGGACGCAGGTGCTGATCAATGAAGTCAGGGAGGCTGAAGGGCAAAGGCGATGTGATATGGAAGATGGGGATCCACGTTCCCGTGCCAGCACTCCCAGCACCAGCACCACCACCACCACCAGCATCAGCCACTCTTATCCACACCAGCCACTGCCAATGTGGGCCAAGGGCATGGCTTTAATGTGGGGGTCCAAACGCACCAGACCCCAGCCTTGGGCAGGTAGTGCTGAGGCTTTGGTGGCAACCTATCTTATTGAGGATGTGGAGCCACTGGGCAAGCCACAGCCAGATGTGGCAGGATCTGGCTATGGTTGCCTGGCAAAACCTGTCCTGTCCACCAACCAGTGTTCCAAGAGAGAGGGTGTTCAGCATTGTTGGGGATGTTGTGACACCCCACTGAATCTGCCTGGATCCAGGTTTGGTGGAACAGCTAGTGTTCTTGAAGGTGACTCTCCCATTGCTGGGGTTCTTCAAGCTCCACCTGCAGACAGACTGAGTGCCACCTTCCTTGCTCAGTCTGCACCAATTTCCTTTTATCATATTTTAAAAAACAAGTTAATGCCCCGCTCTCAGCTGGAGGGAGCATTTACTGCATCACCACCCAGCAGGGGAAGAACATGTCCCGGCTGAGCTTGCTTCCCTACAAGGATAAACTTGGAGGTATGAGCTGGGGCTATGGGGAAGGAGGAGGCCCCAGGTCCTGGGTATGACCACTAAAACTGCACCCTGACAGGGTAAGAAGGCCTGGTGAGGCTGGTGGTGTGGCAGCCCTGTAAGTGCCAGGACCAATGATCCCTTCATGAAAGGTGGGTAGGAGGTGCCATAAGCTTCAGTTAACACATGCACATGCACAATCCTGGCTGGGGAAAGCCTAGACCTGTCACATCTTTGACAGGCCTGATGCTTGCTGGTTGCAGTGCAGTTGTGAGGCTCCTGGTGAGCTCAGCTCAGCTGCCTGGGATGCCAGCTTTTGCATTGAGAAACCTTTTGTCAAGCTGGGAAAGTACCTGTAGTTAGTGTATCTCCTGGTTCTGGATGGAAGGAATAGTAAAGAAGCCAGAGGCTGGCCTGGCACACAATGCAGGCAAGAAAGCCAGTCAGTGAAAATGGAAATGGTGGCATCAGGGGGTGAGAGACAGGCTGGGGTGCAGGGTGGGGGAGAAAGGGGGATGTAGTAGAACAGGTAAAAGTGCAGAGGTACCTGGGGACTTAGATGTCCAGCAGGTTGCAGTGTGTCAGAATTCCACTGTCTAATCTATATTGAGTCCATGAGTTTCTGTACCTAGTAGGCTGATGAAGTGATGTTCGTAGGTCTGGCTGTGAAAAGTGGTTTGTAATTTGTTCTCTCTCAGGATCAGGCCTGAGAGACTGGAGGCAGAGTGTTTTTTTCATGAGGAAATTGCCCCAACAGGTAGATGGGTTTTGTTGTCTTCGATAGATTCTGATGTGCAGTTTGTGGGGGTACTGGAGATAGTTGTCAGGTTTTGTATTTTGAGCTGTAGGAAGTTGGCTTCAGTTCTGGTGATGAGGTTAGGTGCTTGTTTGAAAGTACAAACCAGTTTTCAGAGATGGGCCTATGAACAAACCGCACGTCATCAGCCTCCTAGGTATTAGGTACAGAACCTCATGGACTCAATATACACTGTGGAATTCTGGAACACTGCAACCTGGCGGACATCTGACTCCCCAGGTACCTTTGCACTTTTACCTGTGTTGTTACATCCCCCTTTCTCCCCGTCCCCACCCCAGCCTGTCCCTCCCTCCCGACGCCTCCATTTCTATTTTTATTGATTGGCTTTCTTGCTTGCATTGCATGCCATGCTAGCCTCTTGCTTCTTTACCATTCCTTCCATGCAGGACCTGGAGACACCAACTGCAGGTACTTCCTCAGCCTGACAATGGGTTTTTCAACCCGAAAGCTTCCTAAGATATATTTCTTTAACTATTCCATTCTTTTTCTCATAATAAACATATAAACATAAAAACACAAGGTAAGCCATCACATGCCACGACTAACATATATCCAACACAGCATATTTACTTCTTGCTGTCAATTCCTTTATAAAAAGAAAGGCTGTATGACAGTTCAGTTTGGCTACCTTATATGCTGCTGGTGCTACTGGTGCTGACTGCCAAGTCACCTACTTTATTTTTACCTGCTGTCATTTACAGTGGTGGACCAGGCTGAGGCTGTAGGGGAGGAGGAGACCTCACTGGGGCACACTGCCATGTTGTGCAGAGGCCTCAGCACCAGGAAAGGTGCATCTGAACACACACGGTGTCACCAACCAATGTCACAAGTTTTGCCTGCCTGTAGCCAGAGGTGCAGGGCCCCAGAATCCAGACTCCCCCTGCACCTATCTCCTTGACAGCTGGCAGGTTTTGTGGCTGCACAGCGACAAGACTTAGCCCAAACCCAGACCCATAGGCAGATTAATACATAGGCCAGCTGGGCCCAGGCTCAGGGGCCACCACATGGAGAGTGGGTACAGGGGGGATGGAAGGGACAACAGCTCAGTGGAGACAAATCTGGTGGTCAGGCCAGGCCAGGCATGTGTGATATGGTGGCTCATGGCTGCTGGGTACTGAGTAGGGCACGACTGCACCAGAGTCCTGGGAGTGGCCAGAGCTGCTGGCGGCAGGGAGCGGAGCTTGGTGTGATCCATGGCCAGGACCTTTTTGGAGGGGGACGGCCCCAATGCAGCTGGTTCCCAACCTGGCCCCGCTGAGATCCTGAGCATTGGCCAAGTGCTGCTGCAGACTGCCACAGTGGGGCAAGGGGCTGCTCCGGGAGCTCAGTGGCTCCCACATGCACCCAGTGGGCAGTGGCTCTGTACCCCTGCAGAGTGATGTTGTGTGGGATGCTATGTGACTAGCTCTGGGCTCCAGATCCAGCTCCAGCTCCAGCACAGAACTGTGGGTGGCCATGGCTACTGCCCCGGGCCTGCTCATGTATCACAGAAGTGTTGTGTTAGGGCCTGAGGGGTGTGTAAAATCTTGTTATTTAACAGATGGCGTGTCATAAAAGATATTTAAGTGGCTGTTATTGAGATAAATATTTAAGAGGCCAACTACATGTTTTATGGGGTAATCCAAAATACAGACTTGCAAGAAGTTACTGATTATGCTAGCGTTGGCTGACGGAAAGCCACTTTTCATCTCTATCACCGCAGAAGTACCTTGCAATGAGAGTTACTCTCATAGCATAGGGGCTTTCAGTCTGCTACAGGCATTGTCCCATTCATGTTTTTTGGGATTAGGAAGAAATATTTCCCTCACTACTAGACTGACTGGAGAGAGGTTATTTTTCCTTACAAGCTGGGACTGTGTAGATTGGAAGGATAGGTGAATTTCTGCCAAGTAAGTGGATAAAATCTGTGCAGTGCAGATATTTATTCTATAAGACATCTTGTTCTCTGATAAACAGAAATTGAAAGAGATGGCAGAGGGAAGACAACCCATAAAGAAGCTAGGGAACAGGACTGATGCTCTAAATGCCCTTAATCACCTTTTTATCCTCATCCCTTTTACCCTATATGAGAGGACAGCATGGGGTGTCCACAGCAGATTAGCAACTAGCTGCAGAAAACTGGATTGATACGAGGCCTTTATCACATGAAAACAATTTTAAAAAGAATCATGAATGGTACAGTACAAGTTATTGCTGGCAGTTCCCAGACCAGTTATGTTAATATAGTTATGATCTATTTAAACTTCATCGCTCATATTTTGGCTTTTTGCATATCTAGGTCAATGATTTATGAAAACTTTCAATAAACTCTAAAAGATGTTCTTATATGAACTGTGGTACAAATGAAAGTTTGTCATCCAGGAAAACAAATGGGGAAACAAAGGGGGGAAAAAATTTGAGGAAAACAAATGTATGTCATGCCTGTAACAGCTCTAAGGGGACAGTTGAGATTTTTCTATAGTTTTGTGAAGATAAAGTATGGACATAGGCAAACAGTTTCATTGCATAGTTGAAAGCAATCATATAATCACATTTACATCAGAGAAACGGAACAGGTCAACTCTCAGAGAGATAAAGCAAGTCTTCTGCAGGGAGATGAAGAAGCTAACAGGTGCAACTGCTAAGAATACTAAAATGTTAGTTAGCAGGCCTTTTAGTGACCAGAGATGGATCCAAGGGATGCAATGGCATGGCTGCATCCTTTGGCTGCATACCACATGGACAGAACTCACAGAGCTCACCAGCATGTTAGCTGAGCTCCTGCTGGGGGCTGTCCCTGTGCTGGGAGCTCTATGAGCTCACCAGCTGGTCTGCTCATAGGTTCTGTTTTCCAGAAGCTCCAGATGCTGCTGCTATTTCACCTGCCACTGCCTTCTTACCCTCTCCTTCTTCCCCTGCTTCCCAACCCTCCCCTCACAAAGTCAGCAGCAAGGGAAAAGGAGAGAAGTGACATCAGCAGCATTGCTCAGTTTCTGCTTTCAAGGAGCCCAGGGACTGCAAGTTCCTTTTCCCTTGTTGCTGAACTTGGAGGTGGTGGGGAGGAGGTATGCAGAGGAAGGAAGTGGAGAAGAGAGAAGGGAAAACCAAACAGCAGCAGGATCCAGAACTGAAAGCAGGGACTCCAGGCAGACCCTGTAGACATGAGCTCAGATTGCTCAAAGCACACACGGAGCTCTGGAAGAAATTACATGGATATGCCAAGGAGCAATGAGAGCATCCAGAATCACAGCAAGAGACTCTGGGCACATCCCTCTTTGGCTATGTGACACATGTGCAATGAGGTGTGTTTACTATGCATGTGCCACACAGGGGATGGCATTAGCCACCACCATGATCCTGGATTTGCCCATCAATATCTTTACGAAGATAGATATTCCACATTCTCTCAAGACACTGGTCAAGATCCAGGTTGCAGGGCTCCTGGTGCAGTCAGGAATTCAGGAATGAGTGGAAGCAGGGCTCACTGCTGAATTCTGGTGAACAGAGCACCAACAGGGATGCATCAGTGGTGGGGAGGCAAGCAACAGTAGCATTAATTCCTATGGCTCAGGAACCAATGGTGATTAATGCTATTGCTCGTGGCTCCGCCTCTGAAGCTGAGTCTATCTAGCCCACAAGGCTGCTTGCAGACTGTATCTGACGTGCAAATAGCCCTTAGGTCTAGATGCAACTCAAGCATCTGAGAGTTTGCCACCTTTGCCTTAGGACAATGAGATACTCCTGCATGTTGAGTATGGGAAGCAGAGAAAGGATGGCAGCTGATGGTACAGAGTGAATGGAACAAGTAGAAGTACCATACTGAAAACTGCCCTGACAAAAATTTTTCCTACTGGAAAAATCAGTAAAAGTTTGGGTATACTAAGACAGGCATTTCCCTACTTGCTTCTAACCACCAATGCCACCCTGTACTCTACCCTCCTATCCCCCACCCAAGAAAAAAGAAACCCATAAGACCAAGAACCCCAACTAAGCAAAGCCAGGAAAAGTAGAATTTGTCTGAAAAAGCAAATTCCAGCATGAGAACTAAAATATACTGAAATGCTAAAACAATTAAACTAACTGCAATGGGATGAAAGGTAAATGTGCAGATTGCATTGTAGGCGGTGACTCATGACACCACCTAAGAGGCCAAACCCTCGTAGTGAAATCAAACCCCTTGTAGTAACGCCTGAGGCC
>JAGPOW010000290.1:4754634-4812736 GCA_030014935.1 Caiman crocodilus
CTGTGACCCTGGCACTTGTTCCTGCCATTGGTGGGGGGTCAGACTAGATGGCCTGCTTTAGGCCCCTTCTGACCCTAGATACTATGATACTATGAAGTGCTGGCACTTCCATTGGTGCTGTGCCGCCAGCGTGTTTGGTGACTGGCTGCTGGGGAACCCTCCCCACCAGTCACCAGCTGGCCACTGTGGGACCTCTACCTCCCCCCTGGTCATGTCCCGCTGGTGGCCCCCCAGACTCGGGAGGCACCAGTTGCCCATGCTCCCCACCCTGGTCACTGCTCAAGCAGCAGGAGTGAGGGGAGAGGGTGCAGAGTACATTATGCTGCAGCCTTTTGGATTCTCCTTTTACTGTCTTTAACAGCTGTACCCTTTGTTGCATCTCTTTAGTGAAATTTTTGCATGTCAATAGTAACCCTTCCAGAGCGATTTGTTTCTTTGTCTTTTAATTTGCCAGGGTGTATACCTAGAGGCAATCTGAGAGTCACAAAATTGTACAAATGCACCTCAGCTACACAATATTCCCTTACTCTAAAAACCTTAAGCTTTTTTTTTTTTTTATCCACCCATCCAGTTCTGATAGCTATTTTCTCACCAAACCTGCCATATCAAGTCAATCCAAAAAGGCAGAAAGTTTCTGAATTCCAACTTAATCTGTGCTCCCCTCCCTTGCAAAACTAGTTTGGCAAGTTTAAGAGACTAAGCCTCCAAGCCCCTGGAACAGATTTTGCAATTCTCTACAGCTCTAAATTCAAGCAATCTCCAATTTCTAAGTCCAGTGTTCAACAAAATTTCCAAGTGCTGTGCATAATGAAGTCTCTCAATCCAAGTATATTCAGTAGTGCCCAGCCAGGGAAAGGGAAAGCTTGACCGCTCCTCCAGGAAGCAGGGGTGGGGGAACTGGGAACACATGACAAAGGCTGCTGTCCCCTCTGACTCCAGGCACACCCCAGCTGGGGACTGTGTAGGCCAGGGTGGTGGTTTGAACTCCTCCCCGGTCATACTGAGCCTGCTGGGACCTTGCCACTCCCCTCCCCACTCCACCTCAGCTTTCCTCCATTCTTCTGGCCACTGTCCAAAGAGAAGGGAGGGCTCGCTGTAGCACCCTACAGCTTCTAGCCTGAGCCACTGCAGGCATGTGGCTGCATTTTCAGGATCAAAAGTGAATGACTATTCACTTGTTTCTCAGTTCAATCTACACAGGTTAGATTAACCTGCAAAGACTGAATCAAGTTAGACTCGGGCTTTCTGAATGTGTACTTAGGGAACTGTTGTTTGCTGAGTTCCAGATTACTAGAACTAGGAAGCACCTACTGAAATTAGTAGGTAACAGGTTTAACTAGTAAAACAAAGTACTTCTGGTAGTTAACGTGGATTTCACTGCTACAGGAACTGGTAGAGGCAGATTGATTAGTCCCTTGTTGAACCTGGGTAGGCTAATTTATGGATGGTAGATCTATTAGTGGCTGTCAAACAGCATGGTTGGAGAGGTTTTCCCTGGCATCTCTAAACCAACATTGGCAGATGCCAGGGAAGGTAATGAATAAAGGATGGATCAGTCTAGAGATATCCAGTTTAATGTCCTGCCTTTAGCATCTGCTCCCACTACTGCTGGAGACAATATACCAGAATAGATAGAACATTGATCTGATCCAGTACAGCACTTTTTATGTTGTTACAAGTTAGTGCCTTGATTATGTAGGCAAATCCATGTGGAAAACCTTTTCACTCATGGTGGAACACAACCTACTTCAATGCAACTGCACATGCAAAAGAGTCCACCAGAACTGCAGACTGAATTCAGTGCAAGTGTCAGGGTGTGGACAGACATAATTAAAATGTTTCAAATGCCTTTGAAATGTTTCAGAGGGCCAGCTGTATTAATGTACAAGCCCTTTGAAATGTTTTAAAGCAGCTGAAAAAATGTTTTTATATGAAGTACCTTTTTGGAGATTTTTATTTTTTGTTATGTCTGTACAGGGTCAGTGACATGCAGGAGAGGAGAACGGATGAACAGTATACCCTGTTTCAGTTGTTACCTCCACAACAGTTATAATGCAGTCTTTCCTAAGTTTAAGGGTAGCAACCATCTGGTAAAAAACTGAGAGCATTTCTGAAGGATAGAACACAAAAGAGCATTCTTGGTTGTACAATAAGAATACTTTTTCAATATCTATAAAGAGAAGAAGAGGGCCTCAGTTTCTGTGGTCTTTCCAAAACTGTATAGAAATTAAATGACTTGTCGACCACAAAACTGTGAAAAGATATGTTGATTCCACTGGGATTCAAAGTCTATAATTGCATTCAGACTCAGTATTTTAGAATAAGGAATTGAGAACACTATGACAATCCTTATAGGAAAGGCATTGGATCAAAATACAATAGGCTTGTTTCTTGCATATTTTATTGAGCTCTCCTTAGAAAAAGAACACATGAGGAACATCAGCTACTAGTGATGGTGTTCCTGCCAATATAGTTTGGAAAAATTTCATCATGAGATCATTAGCAGCAATGAACATAGAAATTCTGCAAGACGTACTCCAAGCATAAAAAAAATCCTAATGTGTTGGGGATGTTCCAATACTAAATGACCTGCAGTACGTGCATTTTATCTAGACAGACTGACAGTTCAGTATTCCATTAAGTACTCAGATACCAAGGGATAAAGAAGGTTACTACCATGTTTATCCACATCCAAGACAACTTTGAATTTAAGAAAACACCCCCACCCACATTATATTCTTTACATAGAATAAAATTATAAATCTCTTACAAGCAAAGAATCAAATTATTAGAGGGTCACCTGAAATTCTTACCCCCACCAGAGCAGAGAAAGCAGCAGCGGGAGGGGCAAGCAGTGAGGATGCAACTGGCAGAGGAAGCCTGGCCCTAGACCCTTTCCCCCCTGCTACTTGTCCATGCCATTTGCTTCTCACCTCCATGCCTGCATACCCACTCACCTGCACATTGTTTCCTGTGCTTTCACCTATGTGTCTGCACCCCTCCTCCCACATACACACAGGATCCAGTGCACAGGTATGAGCCAAAGAGCAGACTGAGACGCAGCACTGATTCCCTCAGTATTTCAGGCTTTCTGTTGAGCCAGAGAGCAGTGAGGGAATCAAGCCAGAGCCAGAAAGCTGGGCACCTAGCACCGATTCTCTCACTACTCTCTGGCTGTATGCTAGGTCTTGAACTGCTCTCTGGCTCCAAATTGATTCTTCTGCTACTCCCTGGCTCAGCAAGGAGTCCAAGATTAGCACAGAACCCAACTAACTGTGCCTGCACCTGCACCTTCATTTTCCCCATGGATGAAAGGAGGGGGTAGGGAGGGGTCATCTTTAAATCTAGTAAATAGAGTACTTTATGTGCCAATACAATGAAGAAAATAAAAGTATGCTTACAGTGCAAACACATTCTAAAGGATATTTCAAGCAATCACTGGCTGTTGCTTCTTGTATGTGGCTTATTTTTAGTTATTTATCTCAAGTGCCTGTGAAACAGATGGCTTGAACTAAGATAAAGGAGAGAGATGAGTAAAGTAAAATGACTAGTATGAGGAGGTACTCATGATCTCAGGATCATAAAATCATTTATGCCTCACTTTTGCCATAGTTATTAATGTTATAAAATAACATAGGCTGCATTTTTAACAGTTTGATTATATTGAATGAAACTGCAAGTCAATAATATAAACACTGAAAAGCATCATTGTAAAAGAACATAGCCTATTTTTCACCCAAATGTAAATGCAGACAAAATATTGAGATAATATATTGCATTCTGCTCAATTATTCAGAAAACCTCTAGTCAGTTTAACTACTGTTTAAATAAACCAGGTATGAAATAATGGATACATAAAACATCAGTGTCTGTTAAAGAAAAAGAGAGAGCTGCAGGATAACAGATAATTTAATACAGGGATATTGTTATGAGTGATTAAACTGTTAGAAAAAATAGGCAAAGCCAACAAAGAACATTTGTTATGTGAATACTGCACAGCAAGAAAATGCCCTGAACATCCTACTTAAAGTATACTCGGCTTTGATTCAGAATTGTTCCATGTTCTTTTTAAAGCATTTCTGTATGAGCTAGAAGGATAATTATATTTAGGATCAGTAGGCACATATAAAGTGTTATATGCACTAGTGATTCACAAGTATGATGACATTACATTATCCTGGTTTTAAATACTATTAATGCTTATGCTTGCAGGAACAAATCATATCTCTCTTGAAATCAATGCAAATTCTCTCACCTGGAGGAACAGGATTTGGCCAAATGTTTATGATTTTGTTCCATCATTGAGAGCTGCTATAGCATTTTCTTTTATTATATATTTGAACACCTAAGTTTTGCAGTTGACTAAGACTACTGCACCTATTAGACACACAAGCTAACTTGGGTACATAATTGAGACTTTGGTCCACCCTACTCGAGTCCCTGAGAAACAATCAGTGCAAAAGGTGGATGGGTCTTCCTCCTTTTTGCTACACTTTTTGGAAATAGAAATCACACACAGACACAGTAGGTGGAATACAGCCTGGCAGTCCCACAATACACAAACAATGATCAGTAAGTACCAAAATTTAGAATTCATTTACACCCATAAAAAGACAGCCTGTAAAAAATTAAGTCATGGTTTTCCTTTTGTGATACACTGATCTATCAGGAAAAAAACCAAACTGTTTTAGAATTCCTAAATTATGCACCAACCTTCTCACATACAACATTTGGTATTGTCTTCTTGCCCCTTTTGATGCTGCAATGCTGTGATATTATTTGTCCAGTTTTTGGGATGGCGAGTTCTTTATCTTTACCACCCAGATAAAGAAAGAAGGCACTAATCTCCCAGCTGCAAAATGTTTCAATCTCACTAACCTGGCACTTGTACTGGAATTCTATTACTGGGAGAAGTTCTTTTAGTGAAGGAATGGCTTCTCCATCATATATACCAGATTGGCTTCCAATTCCCCTGATTTTTAAATTTTTTTATTTTTATTTCCAAGCCTTCTCACCCCAAACTCTGTGTTGTGTGTGATTTTGAACAGGTTTGCATTATCATTCATCTTGCCTCACAGACCTTCTTCATTTGGCTAGACAATTACATTAGAGAAATCACCTATGCAGAGCTTGATCTAGTTATAGGAGTTTTACAATTCACAACCTGCTAACTGACTTTTCTACCTCCTTTTTCTGCTCCTGAGCCCCCTAGTGAACCATTATGACCAGCACTGTCTGGATGACTACAAGATACTCCATAGAAATGGACACAAACAAAATATTAATTAAAAATAAGTAAATAAAGTACATTCCTTACTAATATAAAATTATATTTACTATACAAAACATGTTGTTTAACATTTCTCTTAAACACATTATTTGCTAGACAGCAAGGTAGTGATCCTTTTTTTTTTTTTTTTTTTGGCAGTAATACACATTTAAACCTCCAAGTACTTGCATCTCCACTTAACTGATAGAAGGTCCTTCACTCTGCAAAGTTGCTTCCGTTCAAGGACTTTATTACACACATTTGCAGATTGAAAGGATAAAGTTTGTTTATTAACCAGCCAAATAAAACAAACATAATAGTGCTTTTATGATAGAAAATGGTTAACACTACTTTCTTTTCAAAATTTGCAAAGGTTCATTCCTTCCATTTCCCCTTTCAGGATATTTGTACTAATTAGTGTACGCTTTTTACAAACAAAAAAGAAATAAAAAATTAATACGAGCTAATTCCTCTCAATTTGAACCTTATACTCATTCAGATTGATTCCTTATCCTTAAAGATTATCTCTGTCTTTCAGAGTATAATCTTTCATTATTCTATCTGTAAATAACGTTGTGAACTGTGACAGTTTGGAAAGTTTTAATTTAAAAAGACAGACATTAGTTATTCTCAATAACTAATCAGTGAAACTGTCTTAAAACCATCCCTTCATTAATCTCAATTTTGTTGGCAGCTCCTATGATAAAAGCAGAGAGGCTAGGGATTTAAGGAGGAGGAAAAACTCTTTCCGTAGCTGTAAATGAAAACCTTTTAAATCAGTGATGCCTAACCTCCTAGGCCTGCATGCTGAATGAAGGGCATGGGGATGGCCTATGGGCTGGATCTAGCATGGGGTTGATCTGTCCGTGTATCATGAGGGTCCTATCCTATTAGATCTAGCACAATGTTTCAATCTGTTAAGAGCCTTGTGAACTGTGCTTGCATGCCCCAATATGTTTGTAATCCTTCCCAATTTCATGTTGTCTGAAAACTTGTTCAACAAGCTTCCTATGCCAGCGTCCAAATAATTAATAAATATGTTGAACAGCACCAAGTCCAGGACGGACCCTCGTGGGACTCCACTTGAAACCTCCTGTCAGTCTGACATGAACCCATTAATAACTACCATGGCTACTGAGCCACTTTTCTGTCTACTTTGTAGTAGTTTTATCCAGCCCACATTTCTCCAGTTTGTTTATAAGGTTTTGCAGACCTCAACAAAAACCTTGCTTAAGTCCAGATCCACTAGATCCACTGCATTCCCTTCATCCACCCAAGTAGTTACTTTGTCAAAGGAGGAGACAGAGCTTGTTTGACACATCTTGTTTTTCATAAAGCCATGCTTACTGCTTGTGATCAGCCTTTCCTTCTCCAGATGCTTGCACATGTTCTTCTTTAGGATATGCTCCAGTACCATCCTAGGTACTGAAGTGAAACTAGCTTATCTGGAGTTCCCTATGTCCTTCTCTTTGCTTTATTTGAAGAGGGGCACTACCTTGGCCCTTTCCTAGTCCTCTGGTACCCAACCCATGTCCATGTCAGAGTTCATGAAAATCTTTGCCAAGGTCTCCAATTATCCTCTGCCAGTTCCTTCAGGACCTGGTGAGGAAGCTTAATTTTTTGTGAAGACAAAAATTAATTAAAAAATAAAAAAATATTTTTTTGTAAAGACTGCTCGCAAAGTAGCAGTTGAGTAGCTCCACTTTGTATCTTCAGTTAAAAGTTCCCTGTGATTTAAAAGCTGCCATTTTCACCGCTTCATTATTAACATAGTAATCTAAAAAAGATTTAACCCTCTCAATTTCTAAGCCACATGTTCTAATGTTGCCATACCTTATCCTTCTTAATAAATTAAGCAACATAGAGACAATTTGTTTTTACTGAGAAAGTCACTGCACCAAAAATATACAGATGTTCAGGATTTCTCCCAGAGCAAAAATGAACACCCCAGGAAAAAAATAACCTGGAAACAAGCAGGCTTAAATCACTCCCAGAAGAGTTTCTCCTGGGAGACCAAATGTCTGCATGTGTGGGGCATGGACAGAAGACAATATAGACCTCCAGCAGTAAGTTGCTGCAGTGGTTTAATTAACCTGAGCTGTTTAATTCAGTTTAGAGTAAGAAAAAAAAATAACTTGGGAGAAATCTGGATTAAAACACTCCTGGGAAAGTTTCTCCTGGGAAAGTGAATGCCTGTACAGTTATCCTCCTGAGAGAAGCTGTAGTACAGTTCTCCAGCATCACAGGATGGCTTGCTCATGTCCTGCAAGGAAACTGTCACTAAGGATGGATTCTACTGCTCTAGCTAAGCAGAGATCAGAGCATGCCCACATTACAATCCCCATATTGTGCTGTAGGGAGACAGAGATTGACGCCAAGTAGTCTGGGTCAGTCAGACAGGGCTGTCCTATGCAGTGTTGCCATCTGTCTCCAGGCAAGCTCTGGGAGCCTGCCAGCATGCTGAGATGCGTGCATATCGGCTCCTGGGCTGTGCAGCATCAGCATTACAAACGCTCTGCTCTTCAGAGGCTCAGCATTCAAATTTCTTTTCAGGGATCTCTGATTGAACCCAGGAGAATTCTCCCATGTTATTTGAATGCGTGTACATAACCTTATCTAAATCTGAAAAGCACAGTTCTTTTTGTGTGACCAGGCACACATGCTACATACCTAAAATGTATTAATTGGTAACAAATACACATTGATATGGTATGAAGTGTTTATGAATATGGTTGCAACAAACAATAAAAGAGTTAAGGAGTACAGGTAAAATCATTATGCTTTGTGTATGTGTGCACTTCTTTGCATTTGTGTATCCAGACCATATTTCTTGTACTAGATCTAATTTACAAATATTTTAAAATGTAAAACAAAAAACTATTTGGTCTGTTTCTCAGATCTCTCCCCCCCACCCCGACTCAAGTTCCATACTTACCATGAGTTCAAGCTTGTAGGGTTTAAAAGGAAAAGGAAAAATAAAACCAGTCCATGTTTACTACCTCACAAAAGTAACCTATAATAGTTTTTTTCTGTATATTTGAAAATGACATAACTGTTTCAGGCCTTCTAGGACTAGCAGTTTGTTTTGAGTCCATCTGGAAAGCTAAGGATTCTCCCATTTCTGGTGACCTAAAAGGTCCTAATTTCTGAGGCTAAGGACAGACATTACACATAAACCGGTTTAAGTGATCAAAAACTTGCTTAAACTTGTAACAGAACAGATGTTCAGTGCACCAGTTTGAGACTGGCTGTAACTGATTTGAGATAAACATGGTGGAATGTAGTATCAGACTTAACTGATTTGGCTCAAACCAGATTATACAATGTCCGTCCCAGACCCCTTGCTCGTTTAAATTTAATCAGGAGCCCCCAGCATGGTCTCTTATCTGGACAGGGCTCTATGCTCCACAGCAGGTCTGCTTCTCCCCTCTGCTCCTTGGCTGCAGCTCCAGCAGTATCTGCAGGCATCTGCCTGGCTTCTGATCCTCACCCTTCCCTCCCTACTCTCTGCTAAGCAGGCATTCCCCCATCCTTCACAGACACCTCTCAGCATTAGCTAGCAGACCACATGCAGGCGACCTCTGAGCTGTAGCACAGGTGACAAGGCAGAATCAACAGATAGTTGGGAATGTCCCTCTTGTTTTCTTAATGGACTGATAATCACTGAATATGGGGTGATAAACATTCTGTACTAGGCTGCTCAAGAAGGGGGAGAACCCCTCCATAATCACAGCATCCTGCCAGGGCCTGGCCATGCCCCCCTCAGCTCAGCCCTTAGGAAGTGAAGGACAGGCTTTAGTGCCCCCTAGAGAAGTGGCTTCTAGCCTGAGCCAGTGCAGACATGTGCCTGCATTTCTGGAATGTCTGTCTGGTTACAAAACTGATTTAGCCTAGCCAGGTTAGATTAACCTGCAAAAAATCCACTCAGGGTCAGGCTTTTTGAATATCTGTCTGTACAGGTCGCCCTTCCCAGCGCCATCTTCCTAGTACTCTGCACCTTGCGTGGGGCGCCTTTGGATCGTTCTTTAGGGTTCTTAGGTCCCACCCTATACTCGTCTGCCACATCTTGATGGAAATTATGATGATGTTCTTGCAAGCGGGAGGCTGCCTATTGTACTGCCCCAATGCCAGTGTGCTATCTGCAGCTCTGCTTCCTCTCCTACACTGCAGTCCATGCCTCCCCGATGTAATGGACATTATTCTGTCCCTCTCTCTGTCTTCATGCTCACTCTGGCACTCGGGCTCTCCGCAGCCCTGTCTCTCTCCATGCCTCCTCTGGGACTCCTCAATAATGCCGCCCTCTCTCCGGGCCTTCTCAATAATGCCGACCTCTTCTCTAGGGCCTTCTCAAGCACTGCCTCCTTCTCTGAGGGTTCCTTAGTAATGCGGCCTCCTCTGGGGCTCTTCTACACTGCTGCTCCCCTCTCCAAGGCTCACCACACCCTCACTGGGCCTTCTTAGCAAGGCCCCCTTCTCTAGAGCTCTTCAGTAATGCTGCCTCCTCTGTGCACCTCACTGCACCTGCACGGGGGCTCCTTAGCAATGCCCCCTTCTCTAGGGCTTCTCAACTGTCCCCCTTCTGGGGCTGAGGTCTGTGCATCCCCAATGCTGCACCCTTGCTGGCACTGGGGTTCCCCACACTAGTGCGAGTCCCCTATGAGGCCTCCTCCAACCCCTAATAGCTGCATCCAAACCGCCGGATTTGTTGTAACAAATAGCAAGACACACAGAAGCCTCTTGGCTATAACGTAAACAGAAGCCACCCAGCCATAACCACGTTCAACCCTAACAGGGATCCTTTCTCGCTCTACAGTACCAGAACATGACTGAAAGCTCCCTCCTCCTTGGCTGCTGGTAGGGAACTACCAGCCTGGCTTCAGCCCCTGGGCTTTATAAGGGAGCCCTGCCCTGCCCCTTTCAATCAGCTGAAAGGGGCAGGTGCAATCTCTTGCTCCCTCTAGTTGCTCTGGCAACCAACAGCTGGGCTCCTTACTCACTGCTAGGGCTCTTTCTCTAGCAGTTTCCCTTCTTAGGAGCAGGGCACCTAAGTGCTCTGTGACACTGTCCCTAGGCTAAAGGTCCTGTTATATCAAACTAAAACACCACGAGTCCTAGATTAAATTAGAGCTTTGCTTGTTTATAACCAAAGGCTAGAAGAGCCTTACTATAAATTAACTGATCCTTTGAATCAAGACAAATTAGTTATAACTAACCATTCTTAACCCATTACCTAGAGAAGTGGTGCTTAGCCATCAACCCATGGGCCAACAACCTTTGTTGTCAAGCGTAAAGGACGTTCAATAGGTTGAGAAATTTGGTACTGCTCCCCGACTTTCAATTTTCCAAGCTGTGCAAACCAGATGCCATAGCCCCATGCACCACATGAGGTTGGTGTGGATGCAATTAAATACATGGCAAGGCCAGGGCTTCGGCAGCAGTCTCATACGATCACAGAAAATTAGGGTTGGAGAGGACCTCAGGAAGTATCTAGTCCAACCCCTGCACAAAACAGAACCTTTCCCAGTGATATCATCGCAGCCAAGGCTTTGTCTAGCCAGGTCTTAAAAACTTCCAAGGATGAAGAGTCCACAACCTCTCTGGGTAACCAGTTCCAGTACCTTATTACCCTCCTAGTGAGAAAGTTTTTCCAAATATCTAAACTAAACTTCCATTGCTGCAATTTGAGATTATTGCTCTTTGTTTTCATCTGTCACCAGTTAGCTCCATGACATTTGGGACCACCCTTTAGGTAGTCGAAGGCTGCTATTAAATCCCCCCCTGTCTTCTCTACTCCAGATTAAACAAGCCCGGTTCCACTGGCATCTCATAGAATCATAAAATATCAGGGTTGTAAGGGACCTCAGGTGGGCATCTAGTCCAACCCCCTGCTCAAAGAAGGACCATAAGTCTTGTACCATGCATGAAAGCAGGACCATAAGTCATCTCCTAAAAGTCATGTGCCCCAGCTCCCTATTTTTGTTGCCTTCCGCTGGACTCTTTCCAATTTGTCCACATCCTGTCCATAGTGTGGGGCCCAAAACTTAACACAATACTCCAGATATGGCCTTATAAGTGCTGATTAGAGGGGAATAATCACTTCTCTTGACCTGCTGGCAACACACCTAACAGTGCTGTCCAGGATGCCATTAGCCTGCTTTAGAACAAGAGTACATTGTTGACTCAATAAGCTAATTTCCCACTGTAACTCCAGGTCCTCCTCTGCAAACCTGCTGAGGGCCAGTTGATCCCTAGCCTATACCAATTAGCCTGTTGTACCCTAAACGCAAGATTTTGCACTTCTCCTTATTGAATCTCATGGCCAGATCCAGACGTGCAGGCACACATGGTTTCTGGTGCTGCAAACCTCTTTGCAAAGACAGAAACAAGTGTTGTATGCTGAACTGTGCATAGCAGCACCAAGGCAAAATTTCCTACTTGAATTTTCTGAAGGAATCCTAAGGGATTTGATTATTAGTCTAGTATTGTACATGTATTTCAAACCTCTTAATTAATAACAGAAATCTAATACAGTACCAGGTCTATGAAACAAACTATGTCACTTGCCACCAGTGTATAATCTACTCACCAAGCAAAATAATATGCTTCCATTCTTCTTTAAAAAATATATTACAACAAGTAAACACATTGTTTGCTATAAAAATTAAAATTTAGATTAAGAGATAATCCATTGATTATAAAAACAACCAAGGACATTTTGGGTTTCTCGACCTTTTCCGTGTTTTGTATAATATTCTAATTCCCTGTATTGATTAATTTAATAGACACAAAGAACTGCACATTGCCAAACAGAATACTTAGTGTACTATTGTACATATAATGCATATTTATTTTTCCTTTTCAGGTTTTATTCTGCAAATTAGTAAAGGGCCTTTTAGAAGCAAACCAATATCTTGAATATTGTTTTGCTTTTGTACCTTAACTAAAACCAGATCAGTTGCATTTATTTACTTCTACTAAATATATGTTTAAGAAAGGAATAAAGATAAGTCAGATTTATCATGTCTAGCAGGTTTATCACCATGGATGCATAAACTAAAACATTTCTTTGCTTGTTCTTTCCATTCCTTTGGAAATTAACACCACCATAACTAACCCACAACTTTAAACATAACGATCTGAATATATTTTAATTCATACATTTCTGAAACTATCAGGGTTCACTGTTAATACCTAAATAAGCTATTATTTCTTCTTTGCCCTGTTTATATCTCTATGCTGTTCTATAAAATAACAGAAAATTTAAAATTATGTTCACTACTAATATTGAAAGCCATATTTAATTATGTTTGTACAGAGACTTGATGAGTAAGCAGAAGACTTCACTTGTTAGTATTCAGGAAGTCAATACAACAGAATCTTGATTGCTTGAATTCAGTAAAGAAACTTCTATTGTCTTCACTAGAAGTAGAGTTAAGGGAAAATTATGCTTGGTGACAGAATTTTGCAAGTAATGATAACTTTCAGTATCTAGAATCATTATTATTTCCATTTTATTATTTCACATCAATACAGTAATGATTGTTTTCTCCTCTACACATACATGCACATACATGCACCCAATTACACATTCTAAAAGCTTTTTTTTCAATATATTATCTTTAACCAGAAAACAAAATTAGAAATACATTAGGGTTATGCCTACCAAGAGTTTCACACAATGAGAGACTTTATGTAAAATAGAAATGTTTTTCTTCATATACTCAATATTGTATTCAATATACTGATAAAAATTATAAAAAAAGTGTCCCATACTAATTTAAGATTAGTAGTGAACTCATGACCTAATGGAGTGGTGTTCGTTGCTAGTCTGTGGGCTATGTGTAGCCTGTTAAGGCAACATCCACACATGCAGGCACATGAATTTATGGCAACTTATATAGCAGTGGCACAAATTTGTGCCACAGATCTGTGCCTTAGTGCATGTGCCTCAACATGCAGTTTGGTGTAGGGCAAATTGTGCTACTTGAGGCAAACTGATCCTGCCCAGGTTCTCCTGGATCTACAGCCAGGGGTAGCTAGAGGCTGGGACCACCAGGGTAGTTTTGTTTATACTGCTGGGGCCAGCACAACTGTAAAAAAAAGCTACCCTGGTGAGCAGTTCAGGCTACTTGCCCTCAGAAGCTTCTGAGGCCCCACAAATTGGTACCTGGGGACACTAGTCCCTTGTACCAGCTGGACTGCTGAAGCAGCCCTGACCTAGAGTGGACCCTGCACCTTCTACCCACTGCAGCAGTCCGGCAGTGGTGGCTGCTGCCTAGCTGTGGCCTCCTAGCACCTGCAACAGCATCCATGTCCTTGGACCCATGGCTGTGTCCCAGACGGGGACTGCACAGCCACCTTGGCTCTGGTACAGGCACTGCACTAGATCCACCTGCACCTCCAGGCCAGCTGCCAGTGGGCGATGGCTACACAGCTAGCTTTCGGGCAGCACTGCTGTCATGTCTTCTGGTGTCCCCACTCTGCCAGCTAGGTACCTACTGCTCAGATATGCTTCATGCAGCAGCCTGCTTCGAACTGCTGAGGCATGTCCTCCTGGCCCCAAATGGCTAGGTCAGACACCTCATCTGCCCTCCAGCTGGGTCCCTGGTGCTGGTGCAGGCTCCTTTGCCCCAGTCCTGCCACTTGCCTCACTAGCAGACATCCTAGTTTCAAAGTGCAAACTCTCTGATAACCCCCACCCTGAATTCTCTCATTAAAATACCCAAAAGCCATGGTCTTCCATAATCAATATGAAATGCCTCTATGTAAAGAGAGATCAATTCAGCAATATTTTATTGATATATTTACAAGTGTAAAACAATTTGGAAGCCTACCAGTGCCACTATCATCATAAAACAAATTCTAAATATCTATACATTTTGGCATTTGCTTTTGGGTTTTTGTTTTTAATCACAGGAAATTCAGAACTACCCTTGCCCCGTTTGCTCACCAAGATATGGGGCACTAAGCAGCACTGATATGCTGGTGCCCTGCCCCTTACTCCCAACTCAAAGACTTGCCAATGCCCCTTACTCCCGACCAGCAGCCCCTGCCTTCCCGCACTAATCCCCTCCTGGAAGCAGCTCCATTCCAGCACCAGGACGTGAGTCCAGCTGCATCTGTCCCACTGGCTGCATTGTGGTTTGGAGCAGTGTCAGCCCTTCCTGTTCTGCTCCCTGTGCCTGTGCCAAGGCCCCAGTGATTTCCATGCTGTTCCTGGGACACAGGGACTGGACTGGGCAAGCCCTTCCTAGCCAGCCTCCCCCCTGCACAGGCTACTCTAGGGGAGCAGGGGGCTCGAAGCCCAGCTCTGGCAGACTGTCCTACCCAAAGTGCTACCTCACCCAACCCCCTTCTCTCTCTCACACATCCTCTGCTGCCAACTACACCCTTATCCCCAGCCCATCACCCCCGCACCCCAAGTGGTTCCAGGAACCAGTATCCCCCACAGGCCAGGGCCCCATGGCCCAGCCCTGGTGTGGGCATGGGACAGGGCTGTAGTGTGGCAGTTGCTATTGCAGCTACCACCACCAAATCCTTTTCCATCTGGCAGCTGGGTATGAAGGGTGTGTGATGTATGAGGGGATATAAGGCTTGGAGGGGAAGTGGGGTGGGGAGTGGGTGTAGGGTTTGTGGGGGAGAGGCTTGTGGGAGTGGTGTGAGGCTTATGTGTGGGTTTGTAGGTGAAGGGGTTGTGGGGGAGCTTGTTTTTGTGGGAAGACTGTATGGGGGTGGGGAAGACTGCTCAGAAGGGGTGGGTCCCCTGCCAACCCCCCACAACAGCAGCAACAGCCATCCAGGCACTGATTCCTGCTCCTGACAGAGATCCCTGGTTGCACAGGCCACCTCAGACTGGTGGCTGCACATGGCCCACATACACTTGGCCAGAACTGGGCCAGCTCCTGCTGTCACCCAGGGCTTTCAGCCCTGTAGGCAGAAGCCACACACACTTAGACTGGGCTGCGTTCTTCCTGCATGTGCCCTACTGCTGCCACTGTTGCAAGGGGGGAGGGCTGTATGGGGGGGCACCCACCCCTCCTGAGCAGTCCTCCTACCCTCATGTCCCTACTTACTGGGACAGTGCCTGGGTCCAATCCAATCCATCACTCCAGCCTTACCTCATTCCTATAGGCCCCAGCATGCTGAGGCAGAGTGCTATAGCAACAGGGCATGGTGCAGCCATAGAGACACTCTCCCTGGTATGGCCCATGAATATGTAATCCCCACAGGCACAGTCCACAGGCATTTGACCTCTGGCCATTTATATGTGGAACAACCCTGACCTAATAAAATTATTTCAACTTTCTTTTTTTCTCCTCAGGTAAATTACATGAACACACAGTAGTTAAATAGGAGTTAGCCATTTAAAACCTGCCATTTCTGGCTAAGTTTGTTGAGCAGGTCTTAATAAACAAGTCAGAAAAGCATTCAGCCCAACATGTATAAATATTTACTTAGTTATCATGTTTACAGAAAACCGCATATGATCATAAAATAAAGGGTTTGTAAAAAGGCATAAAAGCCTTGCTTTATTATTAATAGCATGAAAGATATAATTTATCCCCAATACAAGAGAAAGTAATACAACATACAGCACTGTTTCTGTTCTATGGAACAGAAGCCAGACCCTGCTGAATGAGGCAACCAAGGGCAGAAACTAGTTTAGCAGTGAAGTAATCGACTGAAATCAAATAATGCTTAGTTCTAATCCATCACTTTTTATCAGCAGATTGCAGAGCTTTACAAAAGAGTTTATTTACAAATGGGAAAACTGAGGCACTGTGGCTAGGTGCAAACATTTAAAAAGCCTGAGGTGAAATTGATCTGTTATATGGTTTTCTGTAAGTGGCATGCTTTAGATACATAATGAACAGAACACATATTCACCCTTTGGTGGTGGAGAAGGAATGGGGGATGGGGTAAAAATCTTAGACTGGGTTCTGCTATTTTTAAAACCAGCTGTGTGCCAAACTTCTGCTCTGTTAGAAGTATAGACCAATTTCCATTCTGTTACAGGTATAGATTGGTTTCCAATCATTTAAACCAGTAAGAATGTAATGTTTGTACCTGGCCAGGGAGGCAAAGTGATTTGTCCACAGCCATCCAGATGTCAAGGGAAAAAGCCAGGTTTACAACCTTGTTCCAAGACCCATACTACTATTTATGCACAGTGTTACACTGCCTTCCATGTAGAAGTAGGGAATTTTATTTCTTCTTCTTTTTTTATTTTTTTTTATTTTTGAGAGGTGGAGAAGTATAACTTGCAGTACAACTGTACACAAAAAAAGCCTCATCTTACTACACAAAAGGAAAAATAATTTTATTTCTGAAAGAATAAAATGACTTTCCTCATCTTTAACAAATAGGCAAGTGATTCACTTTCTTAAGCAGCCACCAGACCCAAGTGCAGCTCCTCACTACTTGGCCATAGAGAGGGTGTTGACAAAGTCACCAGTGGGGACTAGAAGCCATGAACATGCAGCCAAAGCCCTCTGGTTCCATGGATGAGATCCAGAGGCTCCATGGACTTGATCCAGCCTGTGGACTGCATGTTGCTGATTCCCAAAAAAGAATGTATGCCTTTCTAGTTTCTCCATGCATTTTCCAGGGTAAAGCCATTTATTAAGCTTTTTCACAGATATGAAAAAGTTTGACCTTATTGTTGATGGCCAATAAAAAGTTTGACCTTATTGTTGATGGCTAGAAAATGATATTTAAAGGATTCTAGGAACTTGTATGTAGGTAAAGTAAAGTAGATGTTGCATTAGAACAATGATATAGGGGAATGGCAAGGGTTAATTGGTTTCAAAAAGCCTGTTTGTGATAAAGCTTCCTTCAAGGTCCAATGTGTCTGAAGTAGGCATAAACGGACTGAGAAATTTGAACAGTGTTTCATAATAAAAGAAGGTGGATGCAGGTCATAGTGACCAGCTGCAGAGCCCTTGGGATTTTTGATTTTGGTGGACAGATCAAATTAAGGCACGGCTAAATGACCAAATCTATCAGTGTGTCCATGCGATGGGTTTCTTGGAACAAATGAACGTGCTGACAGGACAGATCATGGACAGAATAACAACTACAGGGAGACCAATCAATGATGCCTGGAGATGAAGAGGCAGAGGAGGAAGAGAAGACAAAAGGAGGGATTTCAAAGCAGCAAAGGGTTCCTGACGGGGGAACCTGAGGCCACCATGGACAGAGAGCATACCACCAGCCCATCTCACACACCCCAGTAGGGGGGAGGGGAAGAGAAGGGGGAGAAGGGGGCGAGTGGGAACACACTCTCATCCCTTGATCTCCAGGCTGCTCACATCTGACATTCAAGAAATAATCACAGGGTGAAGCTCAAATACAGGCCAGATGTACCTTTCCCATGTGACAGCCCTAGGACTGGTAGATATAGAACTGGGGGGGGAAGAGGGTGTATTTTGTTTGCCTTGCCTGCATTGTTCTTATGTGCTGTCACTGTGCATCAATAAAATTTTCCTGTTATCGAATGGAGAAGACTATGGGCTTGGGTCCACCCAGAACCAGGTATCCAAGTCATAAACCCAGTACCAACAATTGTCATTTTGATTTATTTTTAAAACATCATAGATGAAAACCAAAATCAAACCAAACCAACAAACAAAAAGAAAACATACCATAAAAACCCCTCACAAAACACTTCTACAATATAAGTTATGGAGTCCTATGGACTAGACCAGTGGTGCTCAATCTCTGGCCTGTGAGCTGGATTCAGCCCATGGAGTGTGTCATCTATGGAGTCCCCACACATCTGAAAATGTATTGGTAGGGGAGCAGTACAATATTCTTTGCTTCCAAAGCTGTGGTAGTTAACATTGATACCATTCCCTGAAATCACATTTCTAGACCCAGCTCCATATACCATATTGTGCCATGGGGTTGGATCATGCTGACAGGAGGTATCTTGCCCCAGACCGGTCCCACATATTGCCTACCATTTCCAGGTCATCCATCCAAGCTACAGGGTTCAAGAGGGTGTATACCACTGCATTAGGGTATTGCAAAGTGAGTAATCATAGAAGCTCCAGCAAGAGTTATGATACACTTAACATCACTCTTGAATAACTTAATATATATTACTTTTGTCTCCCTAAATCAGCTAATTTTGGGCCAGATTAAAAATCCACTGCATCTGTAGAAATATTCCTGTTAACAGCTTGGTGTTAGGTTATGTCTATTTGTTCTGTTAAAGATTTACTCATATTGTATACATTTTTCACTTTCTTAATGTACATATTTCTCTGAAGAAAATTACTGAGAAATATGGACTCCACCTGTGGACAAATGTACACATTACCTTTAGTTAAAAAGGAGCAGGAACTCACCACATTTTATTTGCTCTGGGATAACCATGCATATGCCTCCTTTTCATAATATGTTAAAAGCGAAGCTACATTAATTTAACATTCTTTAAATGAGACTGGGCATATAGTTACCAGGGAACAAAAACCTTTCACCAGCCAGCTGGTATATACACTGTATATCAGCCAGAAACTCAGTTTTTCTTTAAAAAATAAAATAAATAAAAAGGTTGTGAATACAGCATCAAAGATATAAGCTGACTGATGGATGCATAAATTATCACATTTTGCAATAGCTTTAAGAGTCATGACCTGTATCATTCACCTCAATAAAAAGCCTATGCTAGTGATGATGTTTAAAGTAGCAGTGAATTATTTTATTCCTCATGTAGGAAAGGTGAAAGACCACCTGCACAACTTACTGCAAGTGATGTTTCATTTTTGGTATTGAAAGTAGATAACTCCTCAGGGGACCCACACTTTCATCAACATTAACAATGACACATCCATCTGAGCAAGGACTGCACATATTTATGTTCATTCCTGGAGTACTATATTTAGTTACCAGTTAGGCCAGGATAACACGTTCTGAACACTTGCACAATTTACTTAGATGAGAAAAGGAATTGAGGGATTTTAGAATTACACATTTTGTTTTCAGAACACTCATCTCTCAGATAATATTTTCATAGACTTCCGTTCTGACCAGAAGTAACCAACATAAATGCTAAGGGAAGAGACAGATAACGAATGGAAGTTTCCATGGTTGTTCTCAGGGAATTTTGCAAGGAAAAAATATTATTCCTTCACACTGGAAAACTCACAAAGTGTATAGGGGCTGTGGTTCTGTGTGTAAGTTTAAAGTCAGGATTTTTTTGTCCAGAAGCTGATTGTGTAATCTTGTTCCATTTCACTAATAAAATATCTGAAGTTATATTTGCTACTACTATCCAAACCTGTGCCTCCAACTTAGCTTGGTTTTCCTAAATGTAATTGAAACCACATGCACTTTACTGAGGAGTACACTAATTACTCTAATTAAACTAATTAATTCTGCTGTGAGATAGTACAGTTGAGGACAGTACTTCTTACGGTGGAGTAAGTAATTTTGCTGAGATGCATGTGTAGACAGCAATAGGGACTGGCTGGGGTGCTAATATACAGAGACTGCCTGGTGCCTAACTACACGGCTCTTCACTTTTGGCACTCTCATGGACCAGTCACTTCCCAATGCTACCACCCAGAGCCTGTAGCTGATGCCTCCTCAAGCCTGCTTCCAGCTTGGGTCTGCTCCATCCCAGCTCAAACTGCTGCCATTCCAGGCATACGTGTAGATACTGCACATGGAACAGCATACTTTGGCTCAAAGTGTTCCAGAGTTTATCGCATAACAATTCTCATTTCAACTCTTAAAAGCCATGCGTCATTTCTTTGGGGGTAGTGATGCTTTGGTAATTCCAGTAGCCTCCTCTGACACCTCATCATCTTGCAGTGCAGAACAGAAACAGCATGCCTCTTAACTGTTTTTTGGTTCATGCGGTTGTCAGAATTAGTTCTTTTAAAAATCCCTAAACGCTTGATGATAGAAATGTCTTCCATCTGTGACAATTAAATTTAGCTAGGTTGTAGACCTTTTTTGCTTCATCTGATCACAGATACGCAAGCTCCGGGGGATCGTGTCCCCTCCTGCCAAAGTAAATGTACTACATTGCAAGAAATACTTCTGGGAGGGATATTATCAATATAAATAACAGCTGGAGGTCCCCGAAAGCCTCAAATTTTGTCTCATAAGAGTGTGTATTAAATCCTGTATGACAATCATTGCCAAAAAAGTGTCTAAGTATGGAGCATGGGCAGCTGCAGGTAGAAGTATCAGCAGGAGATGTGACAGCTCTACAGTAGTTCCAATAGCCTAGGGAGAATACACTTAAAAAGATGTACTAAAATCACTCTGAGAAAGTAAAACTTAACAGCCACAAGTATCAGGGAATAGAAGGTGCTATTTCCTATACAGAAACAAATAGGAGTCTAACCCTTATGTTTACAAAGCAGATAGTTTATTTTAGTAATGGGATAAAGTAAACAAAAACACAACATATACCTAGGAAAGATTTGAACTACATGCCTCTCCCAATTTTATTGCGCTTGTCTAAATCATCTGTTGTATTCATGTGAAACACCCACATTTCTTCTATTAGAAGATAAAGTTGCCGTCTCAAGAAGCCCCATCTGGCAACATTTATGCAGCAATCTTTATACCCTTTTTGAAGTAGTCTAATTTACCTGTAAGTAGGTACAAGTTAGCAAAATAATTGGGTTTTCACCTCCATTCCATTAGTGAGTTAAATATACCCACTAACAGCAGACTAAGGAATCAATTCTGAACCAGCCCTGTGCCTTTGCACCAACTGCACAGCTGAAAATAGCTCAGAAGAACCTAGACCTTTTTTTAGCTGGGGTTAGTTCAATGAAGGTCAAACTTGCTAGGGCCATAAAAACTGCACTACTGGACCAGAACTCTTGTCCACTGTTTTCAGTAACAGGTCTCTGTCAGCGGTCAGCACTAGATATTTCAGAGAAAGGATGAAAACTTTAGAGTGAATGATTGCAGAAAAACATGCATCCATAAAACATTAAGTGTTTACCCTTTACTTCAATACTTTCTTTGCATTAAATGCAATAGATCTGGATATATTTATTTTCCATATAAGTATCTATCACCTCTTTTGGTTTGTAGCAAGTTCTAAGTCTGTTGGCATAGAAAAGGAAAAATAGTACTGATCTAGCACCACTTAGTCCATTTGAATTGCCAAAATGAGACATCATTTATAACAGATTGTTGGATTAAGTCCCACAAAAAGAAAAATCTCTTTGGTAGGTGCTTAATAACTTTGCTTATGTAGACAAAAATGCTAACCTTAGCAAGGCTCCCATAATGCTTGTATTTCATAGTAAGGTAAGTGGATAAAATTTAAATTTGCATGATACGGCAGTTGCTAATAATGAACCTAAGCAAGGTCCATTTAAGATTTGGAAGAACTGTAAAGAGACTGGAAAACATAGGCGGGAAAAGTTACTCAGACTGTACAGAAATATAAAGCTCTTCAAATAATTAAGTATGTAATTTTTTTGTGGAATTGTATAAGAAATGTTCAAAGTGATTGGATAGTTCATATAACAAAAAAGATTCAGACAAGATTAAAAAAGGTAGATTTATTATTTCTATGTTTACACATGTGTGCATCTGTACACACACACAAGCTGCACCTGAGTAACGGGAGAAACACAGGTCCCAATAAAAGAAACCATAGACAAGATTTTCTGATAACAAACAGCACACTTTCTTCCCAGGCTGGGAAACTGAACACTGATCAGTTCTGCTCTGCTGAAATTGGGTGTGCACAATGCCTTCTAAGACCGAAATACTGAACAGAGAATTATGCAATTGTGTTAATATCTTAATAGGCTTTTCTTCAGTGGGCTTTATATTAGTTCTGTGCTAATGATTGAATGTTTTGTTTTAGTAAACCAAATGGAGGGAAGAAATAGTTTCAACTGAAAATATAGTTTTCAGTATTTTCAGCAAAATAAAAACGCACCAAAATTTCAGTTGAACAAAAACATTTCATTTTACCCAAAATAAAAATGTATATGTTGTCAGGCTATTTTTAACCCTTTTATTTTCATTTACAACTAGACCTAAATTTAAATTTAAGTAAAAGGCCAAATCATGTTGTTTAGAAAAAAAATATTAAGAGAAGGGGGGTTGACTTCTTCAAATATTTCTCTTTTTGGTTTTTTTAATACAATTGAATTTTCTGAATTTAATACAATTTTTTCTCTCAATTGAAACAAAATTTGCAACTCATTTGAGACTCATTAAAAGTTATTCTGCAGTAAATTAGTAAATTCATTTTTAAAACTTATCTCCTGGGTTTAGTATAATTGTTCCATTTCTTTATTCCATACTTTCGTAAGACCTCAAATAGTTAACTCTACTGATATTTCAGGCAGCATTGAACATCTGCATTAATACTCATTAAAATGATACAATAGAATTCTATATTCTAGGACTCAAATTCTGCTCTCAGTTATACCTTTTCTAGATGCAAGACCCAAGAGGAATTCTTTTGGTGTCCTTCTAAACATAGCCATAAGGTATTCTATCTATCTGTTGATCCAAAAAAAAACCAAACAAAAAACCAAAACCCCCAAACATATTTTAAATAGTGTATCTTGGTGATTTCTGTTTTCAGGTACTTCGGGTTTATAGTTTAGAACCTTATATTTCAGAGCTAAAACTAAAAAGTGTGATGTGTACAAGAAGCATTTCTTGATATTCCCCTTTTGCATGCCCTTTTTATGAGGCTCAAAGTGTAATTTTAAGACTGTAATGAGAATGGGCAAAACTGTCCTACATTGCATCACATTAAGGAACACACATTACAGTGCATGCTCTGTTCTGTTCGTATTACAAACTCTGCCAGAAGAACGAGATGTCAAAATTTTATTGTCCGATATACACTGTGCATTAGAATTATATCTGTGTATCTCTCACCTGCATCCACATTCTGTCTTTTCATTGGCTGGCCACTGTTTTCCTCCTTGTTTATGGTTTTATGAAACCGTGGGAAAGAGGTGGTGTAGCTTACTAGTCAACATACAAAATTTTGAAAAGATCTAGGCAATAAGCTAGGCTACTAGCTTTCACAGACTATGATGCACTACAATACTGACAGCTCAATCTCCTGAAAAGATTGCAATAGGAACAGGAAATGGCAAAACATATTTACATAGTCACAAAAATTGAAAAAACTGCAAATTTAGCCCATTCAACATATAATTGTATTTTTAAGGCTTCTTTCAAAACATTGTATCTTTGAAAGAGTTATTTGAGGTCATGATATCAGTTTGGATTATCATTCATGTGACAAATACATTAAGCCTGGTTTAAAGAAAAAAAAAAAAAAAGCTATTTCAGGTCTGTCATATTACTGAGTTGATATCAAATCACAGATTGATTACAATTCTCTCCAGCTGTTTTCTGACAGAGGTCATATTGATTTGCTCTTGGCAGCATGCCAGAACTCTGCAGTCTATTGTGACAATTTGCAACTTTCCTCAAGATATAAAGATGCCATACCAGATAGAAATGCATTAGATGTGCTACTGATTTTTGTTCCATATTTGTTCTTTGCATATGTTAGTTTAAAACTTGAAGCTATACCAAGAGCCTTTCATTTTCTTCATTTTGTGATAGAACGCTCAGATTAATATGTAGTAGAAGCATTTGGCGATCAAGAAATCTGAACTCTAATTCCTAAGTAAGTGGTTTCATAGGACATCTTTACACGTGCTGTGGCAGCTCTCAGGAGCTCTTGCAATTAAAGTGCTTGCAGTGTCTCCTGTATTCAGTGTCCCACACTTCAAAATAGCAGCCCTTACTGACAGTCAGACAGTCAGCTGATGGTCACAGTGACAGTTAACAGTTAGACAGTGCATTATTTCACTGGTTTATTTTACTCCTGGTTTTGAATTGAACAAAATAGTGAACAGAAGTTCATATGACATTTCCAATATCTTAAGCTAAACCTATGTAATGTTCTTACAAGATCTATTGCACAGAATTCAAATCATAATCCAAAAACTTTATCTTGAATCCAAAGCCTAAAATGCAAGTGAAATTGGAATAGAATACAATTTCTTCAGCAATAAGTGCTGATAGAGCCAATATAGAGTAGGTAAAATAATGCTAGATTCAACTGTGTCTTCAACTTTCCAGGTTTTATTATAGTCTACCCAGACATGAACAGCAATCATTAGGTTTAACAATTTACAATATTACTTTAAAATATAAATACCAATCGCCCCATAATCACAGTTCAAGTATTTCAGATAAATATGTTGTACCTTAAATCTCTCTATTATGCCTTTACCTAGGATCTCCTGTTCTGTCGGAACAGATTTCACGCTTTAAAGAGGGAAGCCAAAATGCCAGCAGGTAATCAGGTAAAGCTTTTTTAAATAACATGGTGAATAGTAGGATAATGATAGTATTACAAGTGAGATAAACTACACAAGCTCACATGCGGCTGCACTTAAATTTTAAAAGGTATGATTACTTCCCCTCCCCTCCTTTTCCCTCCCTTCATTTTTTAGCTCATATGCATCCAAACTTCTGCTCACAGAATAAAAATAAGACTTTAGATCTCCATAATTAAGATTTTAAATCTTTGCTTTCTGATAGCTTATTAATCTTGTTTTCTTCTATACTGAACTCAGCTCTTAAGAATTTTCTTTTTTCAAAAGGGAAGGTATTGTTGGACCTAAGTCTTTATAATTCTTGTAATTTTTATGGGATAAAACCTACTTTTTTTGTTCCTTTATTGTAAAATATTGTGTTCATTTTCTGTATAATATAGTTGCTATTAGCAAATAGCTGTTTGAAGTTAACAATTTACAAATATCACAAGAACAATGTAATTAATAATAAAAATTGAAATATATTAATATTTCTGATCAACTAAAATTACTTGAGTAATAAATATCTAATAGATAAATTGCAATAAAACATTTAGCACATATACCAGGCTAAATACAGCATAAGTGTTCTACAAAAGCACTAGTATTATTTCCTGGGTCATGTTTAATTTTCATTTGGATAAGCACTATCATGGAAACAATTCTTTATTATTAAAGTTTGGTTACATAATGACTACTTTGATGATATTTCTCATATAATAAGGTATTTTTTGAGTGAAATGCTTAATAACCTTTAAAAATCTGGCCCCAAATGTTCAAAAGTATCCACTAATTCTGCTTGGTGTCAAGTTTCAAGTGTCACAATTTATTAAGATCTACATTTCTCAAGAGATGCCCATCCAAAACTTGATATGTCCCCATATAATAATTTTGACTCCATCTAAATCACCTAGTCAATGGCAGACAAAAGCAAGAATGACACATGGATACCAAACAAATTTTGAGAGAGATTTTTATAAAGCTCGTCTGCAATGAAGCAGGATTAAGTCAGGGAGCACATATGTTCAAATATGTGCAAGTTAATTTATGTTCCCTTTTAAGTGAGACCAAAAAGTTGGTACTATAGCTGTGACAGTTCGCAGGTACATAAGTTCAACTGTCTGTAAAGGGGGAGGGAGGAAACAAACAAACAAAGGAACTAAGTAGAAATTAATAATGGGACAAATGTTGTTGGTGCTGCGATACTGCAGGCAGAGAAAGACAAAACAGATGTAAACTGAGAGCACAGATACACTGCCTATGTAAAAAACACACCGTAATTAAACAATAAAACACCATATATATTTCAACAATACACTTAAAAAAATATGTTTTAAACACAGCTTTCAAACATTAGAAACGTATATTGATAAAGCAATACAGCAAGGAAAAATATGGCAGGAGAACACAGAGAAGCATATTAATTTTTTATTAACAACTTTCAGGGCTAAATACTGCCTCATAACACTTTTATATTCTAAGAACAGGATTTAGTATGCTATTTAGAGTCTTGCTGTTGGTGTTCCCATTAGCTCTCCATCATGCAAGTATGAATATTTGCTAGTAAGTGATATCCTACAGGAGAATTATCAGTGCTGGACAATGATCCATCAAAATTCACCAGCTCAATTTTATAAGGTCATTCTAATTACCTTCTCCACTTCCCCCTTCCCACTTAGGGCCCTAGTAATTATGAGGACTCAGAAATGCTATATTGATTTATTTGAAATATGCTATCTATAATACTGATATTGCAGGTACTATGTGATGGATAATTGCTGAGCTTGGTCTTTGAAATTGTTTCCTGCATACCCTGCATCAGGTGATTCCATTGATGTGACTACTGCAAAAGAAGCAGCATTTCATGTCGTCTGTGTAGAAGGATTAAAACAACATTTTGAAAAACTAAGCTTTGGAGGTAAATTGAAGTCCCAACCCTCCTCAGAAGTTCAGTCATCATGGACTCTCAATGCCTCATACAGACCCAGCAAAATCAGTGGGTACCAGTAATAGCATTGATAGCAATGATTAAAATGACTATTTTTAACAACCTACGTAAGATGGGTAAGTTGGCTAGCATTTTTGGTAATTCTGTGCAATGCACTGTATACTCTCTAAGAAAAGATCTATATTTATATACTATATAAATCTAAGCACATTGGTTAATTTTAGCAGTTTTAAATTCTAACAATTTAGTACAGCACTGTTCTTTTTGTGCCGCTGCACAACCAAGCTACAGAACTAAAAAGCAAGAACTCTAATGATCAAATGGATGGGAGAGAGAGGCATAAAAAATGGATGGAGCAGTTCCTTTCAATAATAATATAGCTACATGGCACATTAGGAAATGTGCTGTATCAGATACAGACCTGGCATTTTAAACTGTACTTACTTACAAGCTCCCTCTCCACCCTTTGCCTGTCCCAATCTCAAATAAGGACAGGCTGGGAGACAGGCAGGCTGTTGCCAGGGAAAACTGGCTGCAGGCTCCCAGGCAGCAGCTACATTCCCTTCTGTCCTGGAACCAAAAGTGAACTTTTGTTTGGTCCAGAGGATTGTTGCAACTGAGAATGGTTCCTGCAAAATGTTCTCAGTTACAGCAGGGAGATGCACTTCTGTCTGCACCCATAACTGCCACCATACAATAGAGATTCAAGAAGGACAGAGGCTATTAACAACAAAAAGATTATTACTTAAACTGTCAAATCATGCATTTCCATACTATGGGGAGAAGCTTCATCTCAGACCCAGTGTAATATTTATTTTGTGCTAAACAGCATGATGTAATGCAAGTACAAATCACTGTTACATTTACATTTCATAATTATTATGTCTTCAAATTTCATATGACATTGAATTCTACAGTCAGGAATAGATTTTGATAGTACAGGTAACCCCTCAACAATCCTTCAATAACTATGAAGCGTCTCCCAACCCACTGTTAACTTTTTCACAGAAGCAGAAACTGACAATATTTTGTATTATATACTGATGAAACCTGTTTAAAATATGCTACTTAGCAAACAATAAAGTAAATCTGTAACTATTTATTTATATGAAAAGAAAAAAGATATATTCTATTCTGCTCTATCTCTATTAAAGCCCAATTTGCTGATCAGGACTCAATACCTTACAGAAGGCAAATTAATTATTTGGTAGGTTAATTCCATCTTTCTTGGTCAAAATCAGAAACATAGTCAAATGAGTATCATTCTGCATTATAGAATATTTCTCAATGTGATACAAGCTTCCCACTGTTGGAATTATTTTATTCCCAATAATTAGGGCATTTGATGGCTTAGAGGCAATCAAAATGCATCCCCATTCTCATTTAAATAAGTGATCACATGAACTTAAATGTCACCTCAGAGATTGTACTTTATCAGAAAACTATAATTTGGAAAACATATTTTATGATTCCACAAATTTCTCCTGAAGACATTATATTTCAAAGTTAATACTATAGGAATGCTTACATTTCATATTTATATATAGTCTCTGATGTTTGATTTACCTTTATATGTAAGCCAGATATTTGCATTGAGGATGCCAAAACGAGAGTTAGCTAACTACATTAGGTCTGTTAGAACCTCAACTCCAATTAAACAGCCTAAAGCCAAAAAACACATTTTATTCTTAAACAGTGAACTGAATTATTTCTTCTCATACATGTTAGTATATCCAAATATCAAACCAGCAACTTTAAAAAAAAAGCTGGCATCACTGGCTACAATAATTAGAGGTACACATGAAAGTAACAAAGAAAAAGAAAAAAAAAAGAAAGAAAAGATACTAAAATTTAGGACAAATGATACTATAAGAGCATTCTTTTTTCTACTTCATTTTCTTTGATCTGCCAACATAGGCTTTTTGTTTGTTCTTCTAGTTTAATGCATTTTCTGCTAGCTGAAGAGCTTTTAGTTCTGACCCTGATTTGTACAAGTTACCCTTGAAATTATGGCTCCCAGACTATTCTAATCATTTGAGTCCATGTTAGCATGTTAACAATGGTTCCTTTTTAGCTAAAAAGATTAATTATTGTACAGCTTAAAGTTTTGACTCTGTACTCATTTGGTTGAATACTATTATATAGAGAGTGATAATTCAGTTATTGCTTTTAAAAATTTCTTTTTACCTATACAATCATGATGCGATTTTACACATAAGACTGATCATTTAAACGTGAGCATATTATCAAGTTATTTTAAATTTCATACCCATATATATTTGGGGGTTTTGACTATGACCTTGTCATTATGCAATAGGTTTCTGAATTATGCAAGCACCAGAAGAAAAAGACAAAGACAACCTAGTTCTGTGGAAGACTGAACCTTGATTTAGATAAAAGCATCAGTTACAGAAACAGACAACTGAAAAATTCTAGCTGAAACTGATCCAGCTAAAGTCTTAAAAAAGCCTCCAGTGAGGAAGCAAAATCTTGTTAATATTTAGACTGAGAAATACACTAATTCTCTGGACCTTTAACATGAATGTTTCTTCTTTCTGTTAACACACTTTTGATTTATAAAGGGAATGATTTTCATATCATACTTCTGTTATGGATACTATTTTCCCACTTTATAGATAAGACAAGACAATAAAGATATAACTGCATCAAGATGCTAAAAAAGGCACCTAGCAAATAGCTGGGTAAATCAGGAAGAGAAGTAATTTATAACCCCTTATGTTATTTACCATCTATGCATGCAAAAAAACCCCACCCTTCCAAAAAAACCCAATAAACAGATTTTGATTTAATAGGTCAATGCAGCCATGAGCCTGGACAAAAAGAAAAATAAACACATGTCAGTGGGCATTTAAAAAATGAATAATAGAAAATACAGACCAAAAGGGATTTATCAAACCACTTACAGCAATGCCTTGTTTTCTGCATAACTGCCCTATGCTACTACTAGGTTTTTCTTCATTCTCAATGTAAGCATCTCAAATGCACTGGAGCGTCTATTATTTTCTTCTCTTTACAGTTCCAGTACCTTAAGATGAAAGTGTTTCTTTCTCTCTTCACCTGAAATATTCTATTTTCTCTAAATCTCTCTCCAGCACTCCTGTTTGCTTAATTTAAAAAGATCAATATTACATATGGGGAATGACTAGATAGCTGGCTGTATGCTACTGTCTGCCCTTCCTCCTCCAAGGCACTGGGAAACACCTGAATAGAGGGGAATAGCTGCAACAATGGGTGGAGCAATCCACAGGAGCTCTCTTGAATCAACAATTTAAAGAAGTCAAGTTCCACTACTTAAATAACCTATGATGGGATGGGCCTAGAGATGGACTGACCATCAGAAAAATAGAAAGACGACTAGGGTTGTGAACAGACACAGGCCACATAGAGACATTCTTTTTTTTCTGGAAGAGTCACTGCTCTTCCAGGAGAAACCATGAGTGTACAGATGATTATGATTTTTCTCTCAGAGCAAAATTAACTACTCCAGGAGAAAAATAACATGGGAAAAAACAGGACTAACTCTCCTAGGAGATTTTCTCCTGTGAGAGCTCATGTCTGTATCTGTTCTTTTTGGAGAGGAGCCACAGCACAGTCCTCTAGCAGGTGAGGGTGCTTTACTCCCATTCTCTCACAGGGAGACAAAGTCAAGCAGGGAGAAGAACGTGCCATCATCACATCCCACTCTCCAAAGGCTTATAATCTGAATGTCTGGTCAGGGCTAGGGCAGACATTCAAAAAGCCTGAGCCTGAATTGATTCAATCTTTGCAGATTAGTCTAACCTGGCTAGACTGAATCAGTTTGTAACCTTAAGACATTCCCTCTGGATTGAAGAAATGAAGGCACATGCCTCAAGTGGCTCAAGCTAGAAGATGGGTGGTGAGCGGGGGGATTAGAGCAGCCCTCCATTCTCTTCCACAGTGCTGAGCTGAGGGGGGGCATGGCCAGGCCTTGGCAGGATGCTTTAATTAGGGAGGAGTTCCCCCTTCCCCCCTCACTGTTCCTGACTAGTTAGGGACCTGGCAGGGTGTTACAAAGCATTTACTTATACAGCAGGGAGTTGTTAACATTTATCAGCCCATCAAAATAAAACAAAAGCCTCTATCATTAGTTTAACCTCTTCTTAAACAGATTTTTTGAAGGAAGGACATTACCATGGACGTTAGCTGTTGATTAGCAAGTATCCTGGTTTTCTCCAATTTAAAAAAAATCCCCAATTTTTGGTTTAAAAAAAGTAACCTACAATCTATATATTACTGGTGTTTCATTTTAAATCATGAAAAATGTGGATTTTGGGTTACTTTTTTAAACCAAAAATCAGGAACTTTTTTTTTTATATCAGAGAAAACCGGAATTTTTGTTGATTAGTTCCAAAAAGACCAAAGCAAACACTGTCCTGTCTACCTTACACACACACCTCTAGCATACCACATGCTGGCTACAGCCCATGCTGTGGGAGACAGGGAGGGAGGGGATCCGTGCTTGAGCAGGAAGTGGGGGGGGGAAGGGGTGTGGGGGAGGAGAAAGCCAGGCAGATGCTGCTATGCCTGCAGTCTCTGCTGGAGCTCCAGCTAGGGAGCAAAGAGGAGGAGCCAATCCAGTTCTCTGCAGCAGAGCGCCCTGTCCAGGCTGCAAAGCATCTGGGATGCTGGGGGACTCTGGTTTAACTTAAACTACCAAAGGATCTGGGACAGATATTGCATAAACCACTTAGACCAAAATCAGTTAAGTCTGATATTACATTCAACCAGATTTATCTCAAACTGGTTTCAGCAATTTTCAAACTGGTTCAAGTGCACTGAACATCTGTTCTGTTGCAGGTTTACACCATTTATGATCACTTAAACTGGTTTGTGTATAATGTCTGTCCCTAGCCCAGGTGTCTTCAGGTAAGTTTTTGTACCAGAACAAACCTGGGTGAATTCTTTCAGATCATGTGAACCTATGGCTGCATACATATCTTTCAGCCAGTTTTAAAGGAGAGGTACTTGCTGCTTGAGATTGCTGTTATGATATAACTTGTTAGGTGTTTATGTTCCTAAAAAGAGAAAGTAAAGCATTATCACTGTAATTTAAACCCCATTTAATTCATGGTTACACTGTAACAAATTATATTAGTATTGTTTGACACCAATGTAAATGTGTATATCTGTCCACTAGTCATTTATCCCTCGACTATCTTCACTCTTAGCAATCAACACTTAATGTGTTCCAATTCTTATTTATTTTAGATTTTTCACTTTGAATGTTGTTTTATTTTTATTTCCTTAAGAAATGTGGAAAGTGAAAGAGGAAATCTTTTGCCAGATATTTTCCTAATTAGTATCACTTAGAGAATATCAGCTACCACTGTGTTTGGTTCTGTTTGTGAAAGCTCTTTAGTTCATCATCTTTATCCCACTTAGTAAAGGAGTTAGCAGCTCCACATCCCTTTTCATTAGAAATCCTGAATTAAGGCTAAATGAGTAGCTTTGTAGGTAATTCATAACATTGCTAGACATACTGGAAATTTGATCCTGAATTTATTTCAGGACTGTATTCTCTCTGTGTACAATTCACTTGATTTTTTTTCAGTGGGAATTACGGATCGCGAGATGTCAAATTTAAAATTCAGAGTTTCAGAGGCCTTATTGTTTCTAGTAAAAATGCCCTTTACGAAGAATCTCTTAACTGCAAACTCCACTTACATAAGAGCACAACTAGTACATTTGCCTTAGAATGACAATGTTACATGATTTTCCCATTTCACTTCAAATTGTTTTAATGTTTAGCTGGATTCAAGAAAGACAAACAAACAAACAAAGGAGCATATTAGAAAGTGGGAATGAATACAATTATTCTTTGCTACATAACAGACAAAGCCACCTGGAGAATTTAAAAACTCAAGGTGCTGAGTTTTAGGAGGTGCAATAGTGCATTCATTTAAAATTAACACGTACAAGACAAAAAAAGTCTACAGGTACTAAGTGCAACAGAGTTATTATAAATTCAGACAAAATTGTGGAAAAGGTTTAGAAAAGGAGCAGAGATAAAGAAGAATGATTGCCTGATTTTATTTCTAACTTTGTCTAACCCCATCTGTTGGATTTATGAAAAGAATGGTAATACTTTTTAAAAAAAATCTTGGTAGATATAGTTCTAAAAAACAGGTATTGTTTTATTCAAGTGTCTCTCTCTCTCTCTCACACACACACACACAATCTGAATAAAGTGCTCCAAGTCCAGCTTTATTTAACTGTTTTAATATTCAATAATATTCTTGATAACTACCATATTCAGAGGCATGAGATCAGGACAATTAGGAGTCAATTTGAAAATAACTTATCTAAAGTTGCCTGTTTTATTACACAGGGGGAGGGTTATATTTTAGGCACTTAAAATCCTTGTTACTTGGATGTTTTAATATAGGTAAATACTACCAAATCTTTCTAACTCTCCACTTGTATCATTTTGCTCAGAGATTTTCCCTAACTATAGCATCCCATCTGTCAGAGATTCTCTTTCTGTCTGTGGCACCCTTCTGCCACCCTTACTAACATACCACAGATCTACAGCTCCTCACTTCCAAAACTCATTTTCACTATACATTAATAAAGGAAGAAAATTCAAAACTGGTAAAAAAAATATATATATATAAAAAGTTAGTTAAGCCACAAACATAAATAAAATTTTAATATATTATGAATGTGGAAGCAAATTAATATTAGATTATTATATTCAAAAGATATGAAACAGGCTTCTTTCATATCCAGTATAAAACTCATTAAATTTGTGGGTAAACACAACATACTGTTATGCCACACGTTTTTAAGCATAACTCTTCACTAAAACCAACAATTATGTCTGCATAAAAACTCAGTTTCCATGCGACCCATTTTCCTATTCTTATATGACTGTAAATTTCAACATAAATATATGTAAACCCTGGAAATATTTTTTTCCTGTATTATTTCACCGTATTTCAAAGGACATCAATAGATAGCACTAATCAGTACTTTTTATCCAATACACAAATGCATTTAAAATCGCTGGACTAACATCACCACTTGAAATATAACTAAAACAATAAATGCTTTATTCATAATCATATTAACCTTTCCCATTCATTTCTAAATAATTTTATTTTGAAAACCTAATAAAAATAATCCAATGTAATAAAAGCAAATGTAATATTTAATGCATTTTAAATGTAAATTGTGAATAAAAATCTTTAGTATTTTGTCCTCCTCACTAAGTGATCTTAAACTTGGGCACTAAAATTCTTAAGAAAAAGCTTTCTGCAGAGTTGGAACATTTGCTGTACTAAGGTAATCATATTATCTTTTTAAGAAACATTTATGCAATAATGGAGGGTGTAAGCATTTAAAAAACACCACAAACATAATATACACATAAACACTTACTGTTCTTTTCTTGCAGCAGAATCTATATTCTCAATGCAAGCTTCAAGTTATTGCCTGTTAAGAAGTCACAAAACCAGGAATATGTTAATTTAAAATACAATAAACTGTGAATTGCAACAGCTAATAAGAATCTTTTCATATCCATAAATAAGAAATATAACAACCATAAAATCCCCATTTTAGGTTTTTTTTTCTTCAAGAATTAAGAACTACCAAAGCAGGGCAAATGAAAATTATGTCTTAATACAGATATTGTCTTAGGAAGAACTAAGAAATGCCTCTTAGGGACCAGAGGAAATATTTTAGCAACTGCACAAATGAAAACCTACTAAAGTGAAAAACAAAAGCTTAACCTCTTCTAGTAGCATAAGAGAAAAAACATAAGCTCACAATACTGAGAAACACATCTTATTATTGCTAATACTAAATTTAGTGCCAAATCATCAGCTGCCATCAATTTCTGTTAATTTATTAACATCTTGACTTCGATTGCTGAGGATTGGGTCCTTGGAGTTTAAGTTTCAATAGTTACCTTCAGCTCAGGAATATTATTCAATAATTTAACCAATAAAAATGGAGGGGGTATCTTATGAAAGCACAAGCATTGATCTGCTAGGTTTGGAAATATTAGAGGTATGTACATATGTGTCTCTATGCGACACTGGTCAGGCTGCAGTTGGAGTACTGCATCCAGTTCTGGGTGCTGCACTTCAGGAGGGATGTAGACAGCATTGAGAGGGTCCAGAGGAGGGCCACCTGCATGATCCAGGGACAGCAGGGTAGACCCTATGAAGAGAGACTACGGGACCTTAACCTGTTCAGCCTTCGCAAGAGAAGGCTGAGGGGGTACCTGGTGGCCATCTATAAAATCACTAGGGGGGACCAACAAGGTTTGGAAGAGACCCTGTTCCCCCCCATGCCCCCCAGGGTAACAAGGAATAATGGGCACGAATTGTTAGAGAGTAGGTTTAGACTAGACATCCAAAGACACTACTTCACAGACAGGGCGGCTAGGATCTGGGACCAACTTCCAAGGGAAGTGGTGATGGTTTCTACCCTGGGGATCTTTAAAAGGAGGTTTGACGCCTACCTGGCTGGGATCATTTGAGCCCAGTTTTCTCTTCTGACCAGGGCAGGGAGTTGGATTTGATGATCTACATGGTCCCTTCTGACCCTGCTTCTATGAATCGATGTCATTCATGGGAACTGATCTATGCTCATTCCATTTATTTTAAGCTGCATGATCATAGATTGGGCCCCACTTGTGCAGATGGTTGCCAGTGCTGGAAGCTGTGCCAGGAACTCCATCCAAGTAAACTGAGGCGGTGGAAGAGGTGGGCTTGCAGGTCCACCTAGGGGCTAACAGTAGCTTGGTCAGGGTTGGGAATGGGAAAGTGGAAAAAGTACAGTCCCAGGGATGGGGTGACGGGTGGGGCTTTCGTAAGTCCAAGGCTATGCTCTTAATGAGTACAACAGACATTCAGCAGATTGAGCTAACCTGTTCTCAGTCTAAATTTATTTTACCACCTCAGGAGACCCAAGTTCAATTGAGCTGGCTATTTGTTGCCTGATCTAACCTCTCTGAACATCTGTATAGATTGGAAATTGACCTAACTAGGGATAGGTTCATTTAATCTAAATGTAACCTCTGTACATACTTTGGAACAACTTTTCATTGAAAATTTCTGCTGTTCCAGTTTAGGTATATATACACAACAATGTGTAAAAGAGAAATATTTCTTAATTACAAGTGTTCTTTATCCATGGTAGTTGTATGACTACTCTTCAAAATGTTAAGAGATATTCTTGATAATGATTACAAAAATCAGGCTCTTCACCTTAAATCCAGCAAAGCAGTTAACTTTATAAAATGAGTAGCCCATATTTGTGGCAGGGCACTGGTAGTGTCTGCCATTTTAAGGACTGCGCCAGGGAGGGACAGGTGCATAATGAGGGTGACCATTTTAAGACCCAGCTCCCTGAGCTGAGAGTAGTTTATGATCAGCCAACAGAAAAGAAACATCTCTCTGCTGAGCTCTGTCAGGAACACCTTGGAGGTAAGGGTGAGGCTATAGGCATGGCTTAGAGGCTTCACTGATCCAGGGCATGACCTAAAGCTGCACCTGAGATGGGGCCAGGGCCTAACAGGGAGCCAAAGGCCTCAGAGAGGAGATCACAGCTAATCAGCAAAGGGGACAGCTGAGTTTAGCTGCCTGGGATGCCATCTGCAAGGTTTGGGCCACAGTGTAGGAATGGAACAGAGCTGGGGATACCCCCTAAACATTGGGGTTCAATATGGACAGCCTCACACTTTATTAACATCCTCATATTACCACATCAAGGCATGGCAGATGAGTGAGGAGGGTAGCTGGCCCATAGACAGGAGGCAGGTTGGTGCCTGTACTGGGCATGAAAGCTTGCCCCAGTCACAACATTCACTAAAATTAAATGGGACTCTTACAAACTTAAAATTAGGTATATGCTTAAGTACCATGCCAAATCATGGCCTAAATGGTTTGACAGATTGAATCCACATCAATACCATAGAAGAAATAAGATAAATATTATTCCCAATAAAGTTGTACATTTTAGTAGACTAAAATCTCTTTAATTATACATTTTAATTATATACATTTAACTTATATTTGCATCTATTTAGACATTTTAAACATTTACTTTATTTCAACCACCATTTTATGGTGGTCTCTAAATGTAAAGTTTCTAGTAGTGGCTTTCAATAATTAATATAAAATCTGAAAATTGCAACTTGCTAATAAAGTTTGATCCTTCATCTACTGCAAAAGTTAATATTTGATGGTAAATAACTGCTTTAATTTTTGTCTGCCAGAACCCCTTTATTTTTGAGTTTGCTGCTAGTATGAATGAAGCCTACATAGTACTGAATAATGCAATTTTTTTTCACCTTCTAAAATTTAGTTTGCAAAGACAAATTGAAAGTGATATTTGGAATAGGATTTGTCTTTTAAAATTAAATTTAATTTTAAGTAGTATTAGACAAATACTTTATATTATTTTGATTACAATCCTTCTTTAAAGAGGGTATAAATAATAAATAAATGATTGTCTTCATTACACCAGTTCAAAACAGCAATCAACTGACCTCTAAAGGGGCACAGTGGTTAACACAAGTGGATATCATTACAGGGTGAGAACCTATGTTTGCATGGGTATAACAAAGGACAATTATCTTTATCAGTAAAATAAACTGGGATTTTTGGAGTGGAAGTAAGGCTGAGCTATTAAACAGCTAATTCAATTTAATGGTGCTCATGCAGGAGCCCTCTTTCCCTCCTTTCCACCCCATATTTCCCCCCACCAAACACATTATAATATGACATGATGAAACAGGTAAGAAGAACAAACAAATAGGGGAGTTCAACACGTAGCAACAGCACCAAGTTAAACATAATTAGCAAGTTAAACACAGCAGCAGTCATGGCACATATGCTACGTTTTCATTAAAAGTGTTCTGTAAATGTTATCGCAAAACCTTAAGGGACAGATTTGGAGGTAGGAAAAAGTGTGGTGGCATTACAAGGATTGATTTTTTCTTCTTTTAACACAGAATGCCTTGCATGCATGTCAGATGATATGGGACAAAATACAGAAATGTCCCCAACTGCACATTCCCAGTTCTAACTACCTTTCCATGGAAGAAAACAGATATCTATCTATAGATATAGATACATTTGTATATATCTATCTATATAAAAAAAATGTATATTATATTTTTTAAGAAGAAAAGTTGCCACAACTTTCAAGGCACCTTCAAACTGTTCATGCCATTCATAGCTGTTGCTCACCTAACTGGAGTGCACTTCCTGACATTAAGCAGTCCTGTTATATATCCTCATACCTCAGCTGGATTCTTCTTTAAGAAAACAGCTTGCAGGCAGCCACTTCTCCTCCTCCCCAAGATTTCCTGACATCCCAGACCAGCACTTCATCAGTAATCTCAGATACTCCACTAACTTGGAATGCCACATATTTTATCCATTCAGACACCTTAAGTTCCTAGTCCCATTCAGGCTCTTCTAAGCATGCTGCAATTCCACAAGTACCATCACCCTTCTTCCCTCATCATTGTTTAGGCTCCACTCACCCTTGGTGCACTGGCATCAACTCTACCACTACACCCAACCTGCCAGTTTTGTGCAACTCTGTATCCCACTACTGCCACTGCTTGTGTTGACAGGTTAAAATGTATGGTTGTTGGCATATATTTTGTTGACACGTAAAGTACTGTACAGCCTGAAATACAAGACTATTTTTTTTCTCTAAGCAACAAGGTGGGGAAGCCCTTATCTTACATTCACAAACAAGGAAACCTTACCAAACGTATTGTCCATTGTTAAACTGCCCTCAAAGGCAACATATGCTCAGAAATGGAAACCAATGCTGAAATGAATTAAATGCAGCCAACACTGGGCATCACCTCTCAAAGACATGGCCGATATTGGGAAGCCATACTGTCGGGAACCTGCCATGAGGATAGGTTAGCTCAGCCTATGTAAATAAGATATATGGTAGTGCTCACTACACTCAGCCTCCTCTGTGCCAACTATTTCAAGTCATGGTAAGCCACTACATTGCATACACTTTGACTTCCTCTTCCTTCCCACAGCAGACTTGTGTCTTTCTCTTCTATTTTCAATGATTCCCATTTCTTCACCAGCCTTAAATGTCTAGCAAACATCACCAAATGGGGTCCCAAACCAATCACCCAGGATCCTGTTTTTGCTCCCGCAACCTGTCACTTATGATTACTGTGGCCCTCTCTCTATGATATGGAAAATATGTAATATGGAAACTACCTACTTTACATACATCACACATGCAAAGTGGCTGCTGTGTGAGAATTTACGCTGCTCAGCAATAGGCCACTGATTAAAGGATTTGTAGGACAAGCTTTTTTTCACTAGAAATAGAAGAATGGTACATAAAAAAAATTGAATAGATAGGGACAAGTAAGACTCTAAGTACCTAACCATATAATACTCGAATCCAGAACAGGGTTAGAATAATAGAATCATAGAAAATTAGGGTTGGAAGGGACCACAGAAGGTCATCTAGTCCATCTAGCTAGGTCTTAAAAATCTCTAAGGATGGAGACTCCACAACCTCTCTGGGTAACCTGTGCTTTACTATCCTTGTTGTGAGAGTCTGCCTAATAACCAAATCTAAAATTCCACTGCTGCAACTTAAGACCACTGCTTCTTCTTCTGTTACCTGCCACTATTAGAGTAGCTTGTCATATCTTATGCATTAAAGTTAATAGAGTTAACTGTTAATGCATAAGATATGATGCATTGTTAATAGAGTGGTGAATTAGAGTATTGTTTAAAGTTTTCTTTTATATTCAGCCTAAAGTTCTGTATAGCCTCACTGTTATCTGAACTTTTCATTTTTCTGGTGTTTGTAATTAGCTGGCCTTGCCTCTTGTAAGCAGTTTATGATCTTGAGTTTGCTCACATGATGTTTCTTTCCTTTTCTATCACTGTGAGAAGCTTTTCTAACACAACATAGTAATAGTTTTGTTACTAGCTCAAACTAACTGAACTTGGCACTTACCAGCTGAAGCACAGGGATGAAATGATTCAATATATTAATGAAAGGTGAAAAAGGAGACCAATGGACAAAAGCCAAAGTAAGAGACCAGAAAAAGGTCAAATTAAGAGTTATGCTCATGATGGGTCTGTTAAAAAGGGAATATGTTGTCCATATTTTATCCTGTCAATATGCTTATTGGAGAAAGACTAATCTGAAAGCAACAAGTCATCAAAGAAGTGAAGTTATAAAACATAACAGAAAGAAAATTAAGTGTTGTCGTCGTGATCATCATCACTGTAATAATGAATCCAGTTTTCAACACCTATCTGCACCATCCCAGCCAACAACACACCCTTTGCTTCAGGAACTGAGTGCCCATTTTCAAGAAAGGGAGAAGGGATGAGCTGGCTAACTTTAGACCAGTCGGTCTTACCTCTATCCTGGGAAAATACTAGATAAAATAATCAAAGAACACATTTGTGCAAGTCCAGCAGGTGAAACAATGCTGAGGGGAAACCAGCATGTGTATGTCACAGGTAAATCCTGCCTGACAAACCTTGTAGACTTCTATGACCAGGTCACACACTGCCTGGACGTGGGAGCCAAGGCTGATGTCATCTTCCTGGACTTTAGGAAGGCCTTCGACCCAGTTTTGCACCCTATCCTTCTTGGGAAGCTAGCAGACTATGGAGTGGATGCCTACATGGTCAGGTGGGTGGGCCAAGTGGCTTAGGGACCTCACCCAGAAAGTAGCGGTGGATGATTCCTTCTCGGCCTGGAGGGAGGTGGGCAGCAGGGTCCCGCAGGGTTCAGTCCTCGAACCAACATTATTTAATATCTTCATCAGCGATTTGGACTAGGGCATGGAGAGCACCCTCTCCAAGTTCACAGATGATACCAAGTTATAGGGTACGGAAGAAGAAAACCCCAAGCCTTAATTTCTGCTGACTTCTTGAGTTAGTGCACTATTTGCTAATGATTGCTTTTTCCCCCACCTATTTTGCAATCTGCTCTTTTTTTGCCCTTTTCCCCTTGTTGAGCTGAGTAGACCTATGAGGTTAATAGGCCAAACCACAATCTATGCCCTCTTGCAACTTTCTGGTTCAAACCAGTTTCTTTGACTTGTTATATCTTGTGTCATGTGACCTGAATTGAAACGTATAAAAGGCTTGCTTCAATTGATTGTTGGGGGAGAGTGGGGGAAGCATGCGGGAATGATAACAGGAAGTTTTGTCTATCCAGTTCTCTCCCCAGTAGCTGCTTGTAAAAAAAAAAGTTCTCTGATAACTTTGTGACCAGACAATAGAGTTATGCCTGTTTCTTCCACAGGGACAAAGTAAGTACAATGGAGGACAAGAAGCAGATTCAGGCCAACCTGGACAGGCTGGATCAATGGGCAGAGAGAAATAGGATGCAATTTAATAAAGATAAATGTAAGGTACTCCACCTGGGAAGGAGGAATCCCCAGCACACTTATAGGATGGGGAGTGTCCTTCTCTGCAGCTCGGAGGCAGAGAGGGATCTTGGAGTTATAATTGACTCCAAGATGAACATGAGCCAGCAGTATAATGAGGCCGTCAACAAGGCCAATTGCACCTTGTCGTGCATTAGCAGGTGCATGACTAATAGATCAAAGGAGGTGATGTGCCTCCTCTATTCGGCACGGATCAGGCCACAGTTGGAGTACTGTGTCCAGTTCTGCGTGCTACACTTCAAGAGGGATGCGGAGAATCTGGCGAGTAGACAGAGAATCTGGCACATGTGGGCAGTTTGGAGGGAACCTTGACCCCCAGCCCCTTCTATGTAGAGCTGCTGCTTAGCCAGTTGGTCCCCAGCCTGTATCGGTGCATGGGACTGTTCCATCCCAAGTGCATGACTTTGCACTTCTTATTGAACCTCAAGAGATTTATTTTGGTCCAATTCTCCAATTTGTTGAGGTCTTTCTGAATCCTAACTGTACCCTGTAGAGTATCAACTACTCTCCCCAGCTTGGTGTCATCTGTCAAATTGTTGAGGATGCGCTTTACCCCATCTTCCAGGTTAGCGATGAGAAAATTGAACAAAACTAACCCAGGACTAACCCCTGGCACACTCCACTTGATACCAGCTGCCAACTAGACATTGACTACCAACCTCTGAAACCAATGATCCAGCCAGTTTTTTTTTTTTTATCTACTCTACAGTCCATTCATCAAACCCATACTTCCTTAGCTTGCATGCAAGAATATTATGGTAGATCATATCAAAAGCCTTGCTAAAGTCATGTATATCATGTCTACTGGTCTCCCCAAATCCACAGACCCAGTGATCTTATTATAGAAAGCAATCACACTCATCAGGCATGGCTGGTTGAAGTTGAAACAGAGAACAAAAATTATAACTGCTGGCTCATATCTCTAGCCTTATATTGGGAGTAGTAGCATTAATGTCTTGTTGACTTCATAATCGTATTCAAAGCAGTGAAAGTTTTACATTGTTTGCTTTAGAAATACTATACTAAAAATACTACATTGCTATTTGTTTGACAAAATAAAACAATCTCTTTTTTATACCTTATTTTAAATTCAAGGAATTAATACAATTTAAATTTCAATAAATTGATCTTTCCCTTTAGGCATGCTGTGAATCTTCCAGAGTTACAGGAAAGTGAAAGGAAAATGAATGTGGATTGCACAATTAAAATTAAGAATAAAAATGTCACTTTTGAAATACAAAGCAAAAGCTGAAATTAACCACAAAGTAACCAAAATTAAAGCATAATTTTATGACAGAATCATGCCATTATTCTCATTTGCTGAAAATGAGGGTGTCAAAGCCTTAAAAAGTTTTTTGGCAATATCATCATGTCATTTAAGCCATCTAGGTCTAATACTTATGACTGCTTTATGCTTTGAGACTCTTGAATAACTATTAAATAAAAATTAAGAAAGCATTAAAATGTTGAGCTACTCAAAACTAGGAAATTCCAATAGTGAGTTTAACCAAGCAATATTTTCTCCAATTCACCTGTTTACACAAAGAATTATAAATATGGCCTTTGACAAGTTAACAAAATATGAACTAGGAACATCATTTCCATGTATATGTTACCATAAGCTTTTTTTTTTTTTTTAATTGTTATATTCACCACGATTTTTCATCAGGTTTAAGGAGTTAAATATCCTTGTTATTTTTAACTTGCAGTGAAGGCAAACTCTAAAATAAACTGTGGTAAATTCTGATACTTTTGGCATACTGGTAGGTAGCTGGTTTCATCTGTTATATAGATGTGCTCTGTAACACTATACAAAAAAATTAGCAGTCAGCAAGTTTCTGGAGGCACAGGCCAGATCAACCTGATCTGAGTCCCAGGCAGGCTGGTGCCTCTGATTTCCCTGCTGCCGATGCTGCTGCTTCTCCCACTCACCTGGCTGTTGGAATGTGTGAGTCCCTACCCACTACATGGGCCAGATCTAGTCCACAGGACATACGTTGTCAAGACCTTGGAAAAAAAATATTTCCCAATCTCCCCAAACAGTCAAATTGGTGACTCTACAACATGAAACAGTATTTCAACTATAAGAGCTGGGCAACAAGACAGTCCCGCAGCTCCTGATCAGGTGTTAATATGGGAGCAGGTGAAGGGGGGAGGGTTTGGAAATTTGATGGAGAGGGGAGCAGTAGTAGCATTAATTTGTCCCAGAGCCATGGCAATGAACATTGCCACTACTGCTCCAGTGCCACAATTCCAGATCTATTGGAACAGAGCCCTCCAACTGAGATGACATGACCCCACATGCCAGCTTTTAGGGTCATGCTGCATTCAGATTCAGTGCATGGGGTCACACCATAGTCAGATAGCACCCTCAGACCAAATCTATACATGGGATCCATCCTATACCATTCATTCAGGCCACAGGGCTGGAAGGTTAAGTATCACTAGAACAGCCACAGCATTACTCTTTGAAACTGGTATGGTTTTGTGGTTCTTTTGGCATTTTTGTAGCAGCCTGAATGGCCACGGTGTTTCAGAAAGCATAGGTACAAGAATGCTAATCATGTTAGAAATATCAAGCTTATCCATAACCTAGGTTCACCATACTGCACTCTGTCTCCCGCCATGTGCTGAGCTTCATCAGGCTCTGGAGCCACTCAGAGTGCAGAGAGCTGCTCTGGCTCTTCCCTGCCTCCTGCCATCAGGCTGCTTTGAAACTCAAAATGTTTAAAAACATTTGAAATGTTTTGAGTACCCTCATTTTGTTTTGAAGCTGTTTCAAAGCTTTTTATTTCACTTCAATTTAGCTGTTTTGAGCTAGAAATGTGTCAAAACAGTTTTGAAACGAAACACTTGGTGAAATTTCACACAGCTCTATTACCTATGGCTTCTTAACAGTTGACCCTCCCTTTACAATGTCCTTAGAGTTTGCAATCTATTGTGTCAGGGCTCTGTTACATCAACTCAGACTCTGATGGGCCCTTCCATCAGAGTCAGAGTATCTATGCCTTGTATCTAAAGCAGGCATAAGATACACAGCTGGGAAAAAAAATGTTTTTACTCTAAACTGAAATAAACAGCTCAAGGTAACTAAATACTGCAACAACTTACAGCTGGAGATATATTTTCTTTTCTGATAGATGCCCCACAGATATGTGCGAACATGCTTAGGAAACTAGTAGGAGAGACTGTCTGGAAAGAAGGACCAGAGGGGAAGGGAGCTCAGGAAGGGTGGTCATTACTCAAAGGAATGATCCTCAGAGTGCAGGAAAAGTCCTTTCCTGGATGCTAGAAAGTTGGTAAAGGGGCCATGAATCCTTCTTGGCTTACCAGAGAAATCAAGGAGTGCTTAAAAAAAAGAAAAAGGAGGCTTATAGACTATGGAAAAAAGGGGTGGTCACCAAGGAGAAATACACAACTATAGCCTGTATTTGTAGGCAGGGGATAAGAAAGGCAAAGGTGGCAACTGAGACCAGGTTGATGAGTGAAATCAAATCAATAAGAGGTCCTTCTTTAGGCATATAGAGAGCAGGAGAAAGACCAAAGGAAATGTAGGGTCCTTGCAGAATGGGATGGGACATCTGATAACAGGCAGTCTGGAGAAAGCTAAACTCTTTAATGAATACTTTGTGTCAGTGTTCCTACATGCAGATGATGGTTTCCCACCTGGTTTCAGATACTGGATAGATGCTGGGGGTGATTAACAATCAATGGTCAGTTTTGAACTGGTGAGAAAGTACTTAGAGCGACTGCATGTCTTCAAGTAGGTGGGAACAGAAGAACTGCACCTGAGAGTGCTGAGAGAATTGTCTGGAGTCATTGCAGGATCAGTAGCAAAGGTATCTGAACACTTGTGGTGCTCATGAGAGGTCCCAAAAGACTGGAAGGGCCAATTTGGTGCCAGTCTTTAAGAAGGGGAGGAAGTTCCAGAAAACTATAGGCCAGTCAGCTTGACCTTGATACTGAAAAAGTTTTGGAAAAAAGTATCAAGTTTATTTGAGAAACCAGCAGAAGGCATAATGCTGAAGGATAGCCAGCATGGTCTCGTTTGACCAACCTCGTCTCCTTCTATGATCAAGTAACAAACCGCTTAGATATGGATTGATGGCATATACTTGGAATTTAAAAAAAGCCTTTGATATGGTCTCCCATGACACTCTTATAACAAAAACTGGGGGACTGTGGGCTGGTACAGTCCAGTCAGGTAGGTTGGGAACTGCCTAAGGGTTTAAACCCAGAGACTTATTTGACAGGTCTGGATCATCTTGGTGGGAGATGGCCAGTGGTGTCCTGCAGGGTTCAGTTCTTGGCCCTGTGCTGTTCAACATCTTTATCAACAATATAAATGAATATGTGAAAAGCACTTTGGTCAAGTCTGTAGACGATACTAAATTATGGGGAAAAGCAATCATCTTAGGGGATAGGATGCAGATCCTAGCAGATCTGGACAAGCTGAAAAGGAGGGTGGAGCAAATGTTCCGATGCAGCCCACTAAGGATAAATGCAGAGTGCTTTATCTGAGGAGGAGTAACTAGTGAAATGAATATAGGTTAGGAGGAGATGTCCTGGCCAGCATGATGGCTGAAAGGGACCTCAGGGTTATGGTTGATCATAGGATGAACATAAGCCACCAATGCAATGCTGCAGTGAACAGAATAAGCAGCATACTGGGATTCATTAGCCAATGTATCATGACTGCTCATGATAATACTTCCCATCTACTTGGCATTGTTGAGACCCCAGCTGGAGTATTGCACTTCAAAAGACATGGAGAATCTTGAAAGGTTCCAGAGAAGGGCCACAAGAATGATTAAGGCCCTGGAGGATAATCCTTATGAGGGGACTGTTCCATCTGGGGAAGAGAAGACTGAGGGTGCACTTGGTGGTCATCTGTAAGTATGGAAGGGGTGAAAATCTGGAGTTGGGATAAAAAAAAGTGTTCACTAGGGCCCCCCAGGGGACGACAAGGAGCAGTGGCCACAAACTGTTAGAGGATGGTTTCAGGTTGGATACAAGGAAGAACTGTTTTATGGCAAGACCCAGAATCTGAAACACTTCCCAAGGAGATGGTGTAGTCTCCATCCTTGGAAGTCTTCAAGATGAGACTGGAAAGATACCTTGCTGAGCTCATTTGATTTCAGCAGTATTCCTGCCCAGGGCAGAGGGGTTGGACTCACTGATCTTTCAAGATTCCTTCCAGGCCTTAATTTCTATGATTCTATGACAGCTGTTGTCCCAGAAGAAACTCTCCTGGGAGTGATTTAAACCTGGTGCTTCCCAGGGGGTGCAGACAGAAGTGCAGCTCCCAGCTATAATTCAAAATGACTTTTGCAAAGCATTCCAATTTACAGTGTTACCCCAGACCAGACAGAAGTTCATTGTTGGTTCTAGAGAAGAGGGGAATCTAGTTGTGGCTGGGAGCCTGCAGCCAGGTTTCTATAGCAATGGCCAGGCTGTCCACCACTGCTCACTGTTTTCAGAATGGGAGGGGGGAAAGGCAGCAGAGAAAGCTCATTCTTGAGGCTCCTTGTGCTGAAGGGTGGGGTGGTGGGGGAGCGGTGTGCTCCCAGCAGAAAAATACCCTCACAACAACGGAAGATGGGGGGGGGGCTCCAATTCAACTGCCCCACCCTCCAGGGTAGGCAGAAAGCCCCCCAGACTGAACTCCCTCTGCTCCCTTCATCCCCTTCCCATTCTGAAAACAGCAAAAGGCTGGGAGCTCCGTAGACACAAGTTACAAAAGATGCTACATTTTTTTACATCTTCATCTGATACCTCATGTAACGAGGTGTCAGATTTTCACCCAATCGGCCATGTTTGAAGCTGTATTCAGCCATTTACTTGTGTTTGCTCATAGCTACAAACTGCTTTGTGTAGCAGATCAGGCAAAAATTGTCACTTGCATCTGCACCCCAGGTTATTATTTTTTTCTCCTGGAGTGGCCATTTTTACTCCAGGAGAGAAAGCCTGAACATTCAGGATTTCTCCTCTGAAAGCAGTGAGTCTTCCAGGATAAAGTGAATGCTTGCACAAGGTTAAGTGATGCAGTAGATTCTCTATCACTTTGATCAGTGGAGATTTTTTTCTAAAGAGTTATATTCTAGGTCAATCACAAGACAACTCATGTTAAGTAACATATCAGCCTAAATTCTCATATGGTCCCTTCTGACTTTATTCACTGATTCAATTCCCATGGTACCAGAGGGCTGCAGAATAAGATGGCAGTATTAACAGATACTGGTTGTATAGTTGTAATGTTTTTTTTTCCCCCCTGTAAATATGAACACACCTAAGGCTTGACATTAATGTGCTACCAGTCACAGAAGTTGGGGAATAGTTAGGGTAGCCATGTGTCTCTGTTTGGCCAGGCCAGTCCTGGATTTCATAGGCCAGTATGAAAATTAAAACAGAAGTCCCTGAATCACAAGGCCATGGGACAGTCTGGAGGGGAAGCAGAGGGGCATGGTACAGTAGGCAGGTTCCACCTCTGTGCCAGACTGCACCCTATACCCCTACCCAACTTCTTCTGCCTGCAGCAACACTGCTGATTTGGAGGGAGGAGACAGTGTCCCAGATTTCTTTAGAAATAATATAGTCACACTAGGAATAGTGGGAAGTTTGAGGCAGTCTATTAAAAGCAGAGGAGTATTTTCTATATGCCTTAATCCTTTAGTCAATTCTTGATACCTAGTTGGTCCTGGAGGCTGTTTGCAACTACCCAATGCATCTTTAACATCTAGAACATAAAATAAATCAGTTGCATAAAAATTATAACCAGACAGCACATCAATGATTTATTTATTTTTTTAAGAGAACAATGCCAACAACAGCTAGCACATCATAGCAAATTTTCTGGTAGTAATGCAAACAATTTCTAAACATCCATTAATGAAGCCCTTGCGAATCAGAATAAATGTTATGAACACATTATACAGATGAATATACTCTGTGCTCACAAATTAAAGAAGAAATATTGAAGTTAAGGTTCACATTTCTGTACACAAATTCTTACATTGGGTTCTCCAAAAAATGCACACTGTGCAAGTCAATAAAATAATACTAGGATGTTTTGGCAATATACAATCAGTAAGGAAATCAGTTTAGGTCTCAGTGATGAAATTATTTAAAAAAAAAAAAAGAGAAGGAGGGATGCATGAATTGCAAATGTTATAAGCAAACAATGTTGTTCTCTAGTACTTCTAAGTCCTTCACAACATTATAATGTTGAGCATAAAGATTACATTTTTCTCCTTGAAAGCAAAGTAAAATGGTAACTTCATTTAAAATCTGGTTTATCAGCATTAGGAATATCAGTAATCAGAATCAGTAAGGGAGATATATTTACTGCAACAACTGAATTTATGATTTTTCCTAAATTAATCAAACTGTTCATTTTATTTAAAGAAAAGAAAGAGAATCAAATTCATATTTTCCAATTGGCACATATTTTATTCATTGTCTGCTTCCACCCCCATGTTTCTCACTGCATGTGAATTGTAAGATAAAGGCATAACCAAATTGTATTAAGCCTCAAACACTGAATAGGCTCAGTATCTTGGATATCATAGAAGGAAAAGCCAAATGACTCAAAACTTTCAGGGTACAGTTTTGCTAGGTGTTTTTTTTCATTCTCTGGCCCATAAGCCATTTAAAATTTACTATTTTTATTTCTGCATGCGAGTAAATATTTATACTGAAGCACTGAAATCTACCAGCTACTGCAGAATTAGATCAATGGTAGAAATTCAGAGTATGGACTACTGCTTTTAGGCTCTGGTCTTAAAAAGAATCAAAGTGAGTAGGCGGTTATACCAACAAAACTTAGTCAGGAATCAGAAGAATAGAAAGTTGAACTGTAGGAGTTCATTCTTTCTTTGCTGACCCATGTTTCTCTGAGCTTACAACTCTTCAAATTTATTTTATTTAAAAGTTATTGTGGGAAGACTATGTCTGAATAATTCAGTGTTGTACAACAGCACAGGTAAAGGGAGAAAGGAACCATTTTCCAAATGCCATTTTGTTTTAAATACAAAAAAGGTCAATTTTTGTTAAACAACATAAATAATACTGTAAACCAGAAAAATACAATTTACTTCCTATTGCTTGCTGCAAATATGAACTTACAGTAGGTTGGCCTTTTAGGCTGCTAGTCTAACAATATCAAATTATATTTAACATTTATTGAATCTTGGATGCATATATTATATAAAATGCACAAGATCATGCAGAATAAGCATAAATAAATTCACAAGACTGATAAAATTCAAAAGGTTATCAATAGTATATTAAGATCACATACTTAAGGGATATTAAATATTGTTGAGAGATCTGTAGTAGCCTATGACAACTACATGAACAGAATTAGAAAATAAAAGCAAGATCATGGGTTGCCTTAGCAATTATTTTATTTATAGGTCTTCAAGTTTACATACCATAAGCCATCTCTTCTATGGTGTTATTTGCACAAATTTGTCTTTTATAAGTTTATGCATATACATATAGAAAAAGGTTGCTGGCACAAGTTCATTTTTATGTAGGATGGTTTGAAGTCTAGTAGAAGAGCATGAAAACAAAAGGACTTCTAGATTTTATTAATGACTTATCATGCGACACTGACTTGCTAATGATGCTTCAGTTAGTTTCTTATTTATCAAATAAATCTCTCACTGGAACACTGCAAGGTTTAATTTATGTTTGTAAAAACCTTTGGGACACAAATGCTAGTTGATAAAAGCTAAAAGTTACAATGCAATGCTCCATTATGATGAAGCCGGTTGAAGCTACTAGAGCATGATGGATGCTCTTTTCAGATAGTATGTATAAAGCAATTCAGCTACTGATGCAGTGAGACAGATCACATGGAACAACAGTCATAAACCAGAACGTCCAGAGGTGATTTAGTCCAACCCTCTGTCTGAGGCAGGATCATCCCTATCCAGATCATCCCATATAAACCATAAACTAAACTATACATGACACTGCAGCCAATCCTGACAACACAGACCTAACCCCTAGCCTGTCGCATGTAAAGCAGGGGAACCACAACAGCCAATGTCCTGCTTCTATGAAATGGTGTCAATACATGCTCAAGAGATCCCAGAAAGGGCCATGCCCCTCACTACAGAGGAAGAAAAAAAACTTCCACCAGTTCCTACCAATCTGAGCAAAGGCTAAAAGACTTTCCTGACCAAAATCTGGTGATTGCCTGACCCTGAGTGGAGGAACAAACTCCTCTATCTAGCAACCCCTGGCTTTGGTCCCAGCAGGAGCATTTGCACACCCCAATTTAAGTCTCTAGACTTGGCTGTAACCAATACCCGTGCCACTGGGGAGGCTTAAGAACACCCTGACATGTATCAGAGCAACAAGCAAAGCCCGGAAACATGGGGTATACCCAGAACATAGGCATTGATGGGTATGTGTAAATGAAAAGGGAGCCCTAAATTGAAGTGGTGGGTTTTAAAAAACACTGCTTCAATTTAGGACTGACTGATTAAATCCCCGTGTTGTGCACACACCCCATTGACTTACCTGCCTCTCTGGCAGTGAGGGGAAGGTGAGCTATCAGAGGCAAGTAGTCTTTGGGCTGCAAGAGGGGGGGGGCGCGGCACTGGTGCTTCCCTCCATGGCAGTGGCAGCCCCCACCCACAGGCACCCAGCTCAGGAGACCACAGATGGGGGGGCACCACAGCCACAGAGGGAAGCACCGGGCCCCCACACAACTCAGGCAGGCCAGTTCTTATGGGGGGGGGGGGAAGGAATATCAGGCTCACCGCTTTTCTTGGGCGAAGCCTGCTTTCCCAGGGTGCCTGCAGGACTTCCTGCAGAGCCCCTGACCTGCACAGATCCCAGTGCTTCACTCCAGAGAGTTTTAAGCTTGCTGCACCCCAAGTTATTTAAGGCACATTACACTGCTGAATTTCCTATAGCAGCTGGAATTAATGCACAATACACCACCAAGGCATGCAAACACTGATTCCATTCAAGCAATGCAAAAGCATTTAGGATGCTTTAAAGTGTCATGTATACACACCTCTCATTTCATCTACACATGGCCAATATGCCTAGTTCTTCCTTGACCGGTAGCTATCAAAACACTTCTTGAACACCTCCAGTGATGGAGAGTCCACAGCTTCCTTAGGCAGTCTGTTTCACTCCCTCACTATTTAATTCTAACAGTGGAATTTTATTCAAGATATCCACTCTAAGCTTATTCTGCTGCAATTTCAAAATCTTGGTTTCCATTCTTCTCTCTCCAGCAAGAAATAAAAGTGCTTTCCCTCTTCTTTATGACAACCCTTCCGGTATTTGAAGACTACTATCGTGTCCCCTCTCAAAATCACACTGCAGGACCACGCTGAGTCTGTAATTTGCCAAGAATCCCAACTCCTTTTCCACAGTAGTGCCATTCAGTCAGGTGTCACCCACTATATACGTTTGTTTTTGATCATTTCTCCTGAGGTGTAGCACCTTGCATTTGTCCACATTGAATTTCATCCTGTTAGGTCTAAAACAACTTTCTAATGTGTTAATATCCTTCTGAATTGCATTTGTATCCTCTGATGTGCTTGTAATTCCTCCCAGTTTTGTGTTGTCTACAAACTTGCTCAGTAAGCTTTCTACAACAGCATCCAAATAGTTAAAAAAGCAAGTGCCCAGGCCCAGGACAGACCCTTGTGGGATTCTACTCAAGACATCCTGCCATTCTGACATGGATCTGTTAATAACTACCCTTTGCCTATGGCTATTGAGCCAGTTACCTTTCCACCTTGTAGTAGTTTTATCTAGCTCATATTTTTCCAATTTGTTTATAAGCAGGTCATATAGGACCTTGTTAAAAGCCTTGCTTAAGTCCAGATATACTGTATCAACAACAACAAAAAAAAAAGAGTAATCATTTTGTGCCTCTTTCTTATCATGAACTGAATATGATAACTGAATATTAACTTAATATGTTAACTGAATATGTGGCCATAAGTACTCTCACAGCTGACAGGGCTTCCAGCCACAGAAACTTGCCACCAGTGCAGGGGGAGCCCAGGATCATGATCTCCATCTTCCCTTGCATCAGCAATAAGGTGTGGATTGGATCTCCTGCTAGATCTCACAATTATACTTCCTGCTATGGACCCATGGCCTGGCAGGAGGCACTATTGTGTGGAACATGCATCAGATCTTATCATACCTTTACCTGAACTTGCTTTTTCCATTAATTCCTTCTCTTTCAGGAAACAAACTACAAGCCTCTGAATATTGTTTATAGTTTTGTTGTTGTTTTTTTCAGGTTTTTAAGATGTCCTAACATTTTACTTCATAGAGGAATAATAAGATTGTAAAATGGAGAATGAAAACAAACCAGCCATGAGGCAAAAGATAGGTCTATTCCCATCTGATTTTCAACATTCACTAAGTCCATGCCCAGTCGGGAAAGGTTTTTGAGACTGCTGTGGCTGAACAACTGTTCAAGATTTTCTAGATTAAGACTGTACAAGAAGTCTGTTCATCAAAAAAAAGAAAAAAAAATGTAGCATGTTATTGTTGTTTCTGCTCAAGGAAACACCCTCAAAATAGTATTGTAGTATAAATATTAAGACTAAGTTCTGGAACCCTAGAAAAATATAAGAAATAAGGTTCTTTGAAATGGACAAACAATACACCACCATAATACACTGCAAAGCATGCAAGTGTTCACCAAAGATAGCCTCACTTAAGGCATCCAATGCAACAACTATTTTTGAACTCTACTGTTATTTTACTATCTACCACATGCACACACACTCAAGTTTTTTGGGTTTTTTTTAAATATTCGAGAAGTAAGAATTGCATTGTTTTTAGATCTCTGCACTATGACCCACATCTGCATACAGTTTCTGACTCTGCCATGTCATCTACATGCAATTTCAGAATTTGCGATGTTACCTTGGGAGACATGAAATAGTATTATCATCATGTTTCTGGCTAAGGAACTAAAAAAAAACAACCAAAACTTTCCCAACCACCCCATATCCATCTGTGAGGAGACTGTAAAAACTTTGGGGCAGGGACTCTATTTTACTATGTCACAATAGGGTCACTTGTGGCCAGTAAGTGTAACAGAACAGCATTCAGTACATCCTCAGTCATTCAATCTCAGCAAGGTTTTCTTTCCCCTTTTTATTCTTTGCCTTCTACAGGATACTGGCCATAAGCCAGTTTTCCTAAATTGTTAATGTTTCTCTTATTCTCTCTCTTGTTACATGAAGGAGAGAAATAAGGGAAGCCTTAGGAAGAGCAAAGTTCTCAACAGAAAGCAGCTTCTCTCAAGCACTTAAACACACTTTTTGAAAGCCCAGACAAGCTTCTAAGGCAAACTGGTTAACTTAAAAACAAAAGAAAACAGCTATGAATTGCATGTTAAGCTGCAGAGCATGTAATTTAAAATAGTGTTATAACAGAAAAAAAATTATCATTTTTAGTGACAATTAGGAACTCAGAATGGGAAAGTGCAACTGATAATATTTAAAAAGCAAGGAAGAAATTAAAGAAAATGTCAGCCATTTGAAAAGTGAAACAGGAATTTCAAAGCTTGCTCCTATCTGCTTTACCAAAGGGCCCCATTTTCTAGTGATCTGAGTCTTCAGCAAGCTTCCCGATAAAACAAAAACACTGAAGTGATTGAATCTCAGGTCCTTGTCAGTTGTGTTTTTAAAGTTGCTCAAACAAAAAGTGCATTCTGAGTTTATTTTATCCAAACTGTGTTATTTCTAATTGCCCTTGCTAATCATATTTCCCATTAATGTTTTCATTTGTGCTTTCCACTTCAAACATCTCCCTGTTTAAACCTTCCTTTTCCTCTGTACCAGACAAAAAAAATTCTGTCAAGAGGCTCTTACCAGAGATAGAGTCATTAGATTCTTCTACAGATTAAGACTGCACATATTTAGTTAGAGCCTAGACTCACTGATCACTTCAGTGTAATCCCTAGCCTCCTGCAAAAACTCCCATGCACTGGAACAAAGGTGAACACTACTCTTAAAAAGCAGAAAAGCAAAATTTAAGGCTGCTGATGGCTCTTCACAAGTTTACTCAGGGATGGTCCAGAATCCATTCATAACTTAGTTTAGCTTAGCTTGTTTCAATTTTAGGATCTACCAAAGGATACTGAAGCGTTTTGTCACATTCAAAGACCAGAAGCAGTTCTGGTAAAGCTGAAGTGAAATATCCTCCTTTTGATCAACTCATCACAATACTGTGAAAAAAGTCATCTTTTTCATTCAAGTTGCTGCTCATACTTCTGTATAAACATTTGAGCAGTATTGGGAGCTCCTGATGGAACCACCAACTTAAATGTAAGAAATGCTGCTCTAGGTCTTTAAACAGAACAGAACAATGCTGCTAATCACCAGGGGGGGGGGGAGGGAGAGAGATGGGAGAGACATCATATTGCAGGCAGACATTACTAAGCAAAGCTTTGGAGGAGTAAGAAGAAAAAAATTATGCACTAGAAAAAAGGCACAAGTGAGAAGAAGCTATCAAGGAAGGAGAAACTGAGGATGAAATTTAAAGACAGAAGAAAAAGCCAGTGACAAGTGAATAAAGCACACACACAAAAAAAGGAAACATGCAAGAATAATAGTGGGAAGAAAAAGTAGTAAGATTAGAATAGCAAATTCCACAGAAACCAACTAAAGGGTTTTGTGTTGTTTGTTTATTTTTATAAAGGAAAAGTACAAAGCAAGTACTGGCATAGTAAAAGGATATAAACGCATAGGAAACTGGTATATTACAAACAGGATGGCAATCCACAAATGAAAGGAACTTTTGGGTAATATAATACCCAAGCAACAGCAAGACTCTCAATGGAGGTTTGAGGACAGCCCCAGTTCAGCTCTCAGCTTGGAAGGGCCAATTTATAAGGCATCCCAGCCTGATGGGCATAGTGGGTGGAAGTAAGCCCATTCCCTCAGCTTGCTTACACTCCCTAGAAGAACAGTTTTGCTTTGGGTGACTTCCTGCAGCCACTCCTAGTTACCCCACTAATGCAGTTGGTCCAATAAAAGATGTCACCCTAAGAAATCCTTGCCTCTCACACAACTGCTTCTGAGTAGTTCTTATAACCTCTCCTACAGTCTCATCTTCCTAGTCATAAACCGGCTCTTCAGTAGGATTGCAGTGCAAACTTTCATCACAGTCAAGTGCTTCAGGGTTGCCTGCATCCTGACTCACTTCAGGTACCTGGAGCTTTCACAGCTCTGTGAATAAACTACACTCTTCTTCTACCTTCAACTATCTTCCTCAGTTGCAAGACCCCACATTTCTCAGGACCACCCTTTCCCTAATGTCTCCAGGCATTTCTTTAGTCCTACCACCACAACACATCTCAAATCAAAACTTCTTCCTTTGTGATGGGTTAACAAGGGGGTTGGCAACATTTTACAGCCCCAGGCTGAAGCCTGCACCCTCCTCCCACTGGAGAGTTCAAGCCCACCTGAACTTACCCTTGCTGCACAGGAGCAAAGTAAATACAGGCACCAGAAAGGAGCAGGGAGGACTGTTAAGGAGAGCAATTCAGTACGGGCAGGAAGTTCAGGTACCGCTCAAAACTTTTGTGATTCCATAACCTGAGTCAGACTGTTTTGCAGGTTAGATCTGATTCAGGGGCTGTAGGTTGCTGACCCCTAGTTTACCAAACATCATACTTAGGGGGTGGGCAACATCTTTAAATGGATCTCAAATGCCCCTACAGCTGATATATCTTCACACACAATTACTCCCAATTAATAGATACTTTTTTTTTTTTGCATGTGGGCATCACTGAAAACATTTGCATGTGTGCATCCAGGTGTGTGTCACTGAAAACATTACCAAGATATCCCTGCTATCCCAGAACAAAATACAGCTTTAGGGACTGAAGTGCAGGGAGGAGGAAAAGACAGTGATCCTTTTGAAAAGTTTTCATCCAAGGTTACTTCAGAGTGCCTAGTCTGATCACATCCCTAGAATCCCCACGTTGCAGTACATACTCTCCTTACCTTCTGTAGTGGGGTACTTCTCCCCAGTGAATTAGGGTCCCTTTTACATCAGTCCTAATCTGACTAAAACATTTGCCCTCATTTCAGGATACAAGCCAGACTGCTCATCTCTTGAGGCTTGTTACAATTCCTGCACCTCCTCTCCAGAAATGGTCTCATTTTAGCTACTCCTGAAGCCCCCTTCCTGAGGAATACTAACCACTTGCTCAAATGCACAGAAGGAGTCTTAAGGGTCTTCTTCCAGGCCCAGCATCCCCATGGCCAAATAATTGGTCTGTTCAGCAGGCTCCACACCCTACAGAATCTTGGGAGCTATTTCTCCAGTTGTTGCAGGTCCTGGACACCAAGCAGCACTACCCACTGTATTTGATGCTGTAACAGGAGTTTGCTAAGATTATTTCAGAATTGGGCAGTGCAAGCTCCTTCATCTTTTCCCCCTTCACAATAACAAACTCTGCCACTACCCTAATATTACCTACCCCATCCAAGATGTTTTTTCTTTCCTTCTGCTGTCTCAACTTCCTCTTCATTCCAAAGACGATCCATATACCCATCTTCTCCATCAAATGTAAGGCTCCCCAACTCAGGGATTGCCTCCCCAGCTCAGGGCTGAATGATATAGTCATCAAGTCTATCAAACCCTTCCATTCAGGAAAAACATTCTTAATTAATCTTCTTTCTTCCCACAATGTCACATCCAAACAAAACGCTCACTCTGATCAATGCAAGTTGCCCAAATCCAGAGAACTTTTGTTCCATGCCTGTGCTCATAGAAAGATCACAAAAACTGAAACTTATTCCTCCAGTTCTTTGCTAATTGAGTTCTATTTGCCCTTTATAGGCATCACCTTACTTTCTCTTTCTCTGCACCTTCTTCCCAGCTAGGTCTGAAAACAGAACAGGGCTAGCTGAACCCTGTCTTTCTGTGCTATTTTTTTACATGTTTAATTCAATTAGGATTGTATCTGATTTTTTTAAATTATGCTTTTAAGGAAAAAATATTTTAGTACCACCTCTTGTGGACAGTTATTGAAGATTTTTTAAAATTCTTTTTAAGAATATAAATACACGTTTGTAATGGGAATAAATAACAAAGTGACATAATTGTGTGACTCCAAAGCATGTTTTGTCACCCCTGTGTGTGTGTGTGTGTGTGTGTGTGTGTGTGTGTGTGTGTGTGTGTGTGTGTGTGTGTGTGTTCAGGATTACTAGGACCTTTCCCTTGTGGATGTACTTCTCCCCAACTCAGGAAAGATATTATGGAACCAGCCAGCAGTGGCAGCTTGTTAAAGTTTTATTCTGGAAGGTCCTCTGCTGCTAACTGACTTCATCTCCCTCATGCTGCCTCCAAGTCTCTTGGTTTCATTCAAAGTCCATCTGCCAATGTTCCTTAGTATCTACCTATCCCCTTCTTTTCTTTCTTTCCTTTTTCTCCTTTCCCCTTGTTTTTCCCTCTCTATTCTCCATTATAGCAGTCATTTTCTAGTTTTCCTCCTCATGCAAACAAACAAAAAAATCCAAGCAGAAGTATTAAAATGAAAGAAAAACAAAACAAATATGACGTCTGTAGGTCATATGCCTCTCTCATCCAATGCCTGTCTTCTCTATTGTTCTTTATATGATGCCCAGCATAACATAGCCCTAATTTTCACTGTAGCTTCAATGTCCTATTGGAATGATAAATCTAAACATACATATGCAACACTGAAATTACTGAAGTTCACCTATTTCTGTGGGTGTTTTCTTCTCTAATAGAAATACTGGGAAAGACATGGTGAGGGTTGACCTAGTGGAAGGGCTTCTGGAAGGGCTGGACGTCTTTAAGTCGGCGGGTCCGGATGACCGACACCCAAGGGTGTTGAGGGAGCTGGCGGGGGTGATTGCTGAGCCCTTCGCTCGGTTGTACGAGCTCTCTTGGAGCTCTGGTCAAGTGCCGGAGGACTGGAAGGTGGCCACTGCGTTCCCATCTTTAAGAAGGGGAGGAAAGAGGACCCAGAGAACTACAGGCCAGTCAGTCTCACCTTGGTCCCGGGAAAGATATTTGAGAAGATTCTCAAG
>JAGPOW010000290.1:4818451-4836604 GCA_030014935.1 Caiman crocodilus
TGCCTATAAGCTGCTGAGGGGTGATCAGCAGGAAATAGGGCAGGCTCTTTTTTCCTGGGTACCACCAGGGGTAACTAGGACCAATGGTCACAAGTTACTAGAGAGCAGGTTTAGGTTGGACATTAGGAGGCACTACTTCATAGTTAGGGTGGCTAGGAAGTGGAACCGGCTTCCTAGGGAAATGGTTCTTGCTCCTACCTTAGGCATCTTCAAGAGTAGTTTGGATAGGTACTTGGCTGGGGTCCTGTGACCCTGGCACTCGTTCCTGCCATTGGCAGGGGGTCAGACTAGATGGCCTGCTCTTGGCCCCTTCTGACCCTAGGTACTATGAAACTATGAAACTATGAAACCGTCCATTAGGTCAAATTCAGCAAGTAGTTTTGTCTGGAAAAATTCATTAAAGCAAAACTGATTTCAGTATTTTCAAAATTATTCTTTTTTCCCCAAAAAGATATTTTTCTTTCAAAACCTGTCAATTTTCTAAAGGTTCAAAATATCCATATTGAAAATGAAATATGTAAAGTAATACAAAACAATTATTTTTATTTAGTTAACTAGCCAGCCATTTTAACTCCATTTTCAGGAGGTTGATTTGAAGTGAATATTTCTTGTAATAGTTTTGGTTTGTACAGTAAACTAAGAAAATCAAATACTCAGGAAGCTGAAACTTTTCTTTCTCTGACAAGCACTTCATTTTTTCTTATCTTTACATGTTAAAATTTAGTGCTGCTGCCCATGTGTATATATATGAGCATTTCTTGCAATGTACAGATATACTAGGTATTGAGGATATAGTTTTCAGGAAATATGTTGCCTATTTATACATTTTTCCCCACAAAATGTGTCTTTCCATTCTAGCACATAGCCTTGCTGCAAATGGGTGATAATTAATTTTAAATTAGGAAAGAGTAAAACTCTTCTTTTGATAATAAAGTAAATGCTTGGAATCTAACATTGTATAATGTCTTTGGAAACAAAAATCTAGATATCACTCTTGTTACCATGTACAAACCATAAACAATCTCTTTTGGTCAGGGCAGGAGAAAACTATCTGAAACAATTTCTTCCATCTACTATTGCTAATTTCTCATATTCTAAAATATACTATCCTAAAAAAATTCTCAATACCATTAATACTTCTGTACAGGCAGCCACTTTCTCAACAGACATAATCTTTATATGGGCCAAAATTTTTCAAAATGAAAGCTTAAAATTATGCAGCCATCCACGGTATTTTCAAAAGTGCTTAGGAGATATACAGTCATAAATCCCATTATCCATCTTTATTATCTGACACTTTTTCAACTATTGCCAATTAGAAAATAGTGAAAATAATACTTTTCCCTTTTAAAAGTGAAAAGTAGTACTCTATCAATTTTTAATTTTTTCTCATTAATTTCCAATTCTCTGGGTGAGAGAAAAATCAAGCTAAAAGAAATAATACTTTTGTTTTCACAAAATACTGATTTTTTTCCCATAACAAAGTTTTTATTTAGAATTTTCTCAAAATTCATCTTTAGGCAAAAATCCCATTTTTAATCTAGTCTATTAGACCAGCTATTATGTAAAAGAACTCCTGCAAGTCTGAGTACCTGACCAGAAAGAAACTGCAGAAACTATTCAAAGTAGTTCACACTGACTAGCTTTGTTAACATTATTCCTGTAACACAGTAGTGTTCATTGCACTTAGTTTATCTACTCAATTTTTTGATCTGCACATGTGCAGTTGCACCCTTGATTTGTTATGTTATTAGGTAGAATAGGATCAGTTTTACATGTTTTTCTGATTTAATTTGCTTCTTATTCCCTTGTTTCCTTGTTCATATATATTTATTATGCAAGACTACTACCATGCCTGTGGAATGAATATACAATGTACTATCAAGTAAATAACCGTTAACTAGGTTATGATTGGGTTGGATTGGGATCCTTCATTTTTAATGGTCTTAATGTTCCACTAATGAAGCTATTTCTTCTGTGGTTCTGCTATCTGTTAGCTGTTCCTGGCAATGTAGCTCCTGTTTCATAGTCCTTCAGGCTGTTTTTAACTCTAGCTAAAAACATTAAGTCAGGTGTGGAATTAGCTTTAAGTGCAAGATGCTCAAGAAGACTTACTTTTTTTATGAATCTAAAAGAGATGGATTCTAATGACTATAGGACTAAAACCCCCCAATATATTTTGATTATTTTAGCCTACTTTGTGTGTTTTTAATAAATAATTTATTATATGGTAAATTAGCACACATTCCAATAAAGTATTTTTTGCTTTGACCTTAGACTGAATAATATAGCTATAGGTCCCTAGTATTTTAGTAAAGCTAGTTTCTTTTTACCTGCATAAAAATGTGTGTTGTGATTTATCTGATGATGTACTGTACCATCTGTACCATCCTTCTTAAAATCCTAGGTCTGGCCATGGTTATGGTATTGCACTGCATGCAGAAAATTCAGAGATCTTGCTCTTCGTAGGAAGCTACGTGAACAGTCTGTATGTGAATGATGCCTAAAGCAGTTGGTGAATGTTGCCCTTACTCAGCATCATTTCCAATAAGTTTTTGGTAGTGTTACAGCATTCAGTCTTTAGCCACTTTAAGTCTAGCAGTCAATAATGAAGAAGGATGGTTAGACCTATGGTAATTCTGCTTTCATTGTAATTTAATATTGCTCAGCATAACAAATTCAGTTCCTAGTCAACATCCTTAAAGAATCCATTGAAACAAGTAAAAAAAAACCATCTCTTCACTGCCCTCCCTAACCCTGAAGATTTATGCAGCCATTCAAATAACATGGAACATAACTTTGAAAAAATAATTTATTTTCTACAATTGTTATTTCCTGGTATTGGTGAGGTTAGCAAGGTTAGCAATTGCCACTCTAGTAATATCACCTTATACACTTGACAAGAAAACTTCTCTTTACAGTGAATAATGGGAGAACTGAATGGAAAATTTCAGAATGAAAGCATGTATTATCACCAAGCTATTAAAAGTAGTCTTCTGACTCATTTCAGGAGTGTATTATTTTTAATACTCTTAAGATTTAAGAGAGATTTAAAAATGACATAATTGTCTAGCAACAACCATTAATGTCTCCTTTGTAATCTCACTCTGATCTTTAATGAAAGAATACATGGTTAGGATTGAGTTTATAGAACAAATGGAGAGATTAGTTATGTCATTTTGATTTAGTTATGATGGAGATGCACACTGACAGCTCTCCAAAGAACTCCTTTCATTTCCACCACAAAAAGTAATAATTTGCTTTCTAAAAGTTTTCATAGTTCCTGAAAGAAGAAATCCTAAGAAGGAGAGAGGAAAAAATACAATAAAAAGAAAGAAAGGGGATTTGAATGACAGGCAATACCTACAATAAAAGCCTTTATTACTGGGAAATCCAGGAAGTGTGAACTTTTATGGCATAAATTGCAGACCCAGCACATGAACTACAAAATGAAGAAACCTAGGGATTCGGTCATACTCCCAATCTGTAGACCTGTCACCAAACCATTACTATATGTTCAGCTATTCTGTGGGCACATCTACATGTGCGTTTATGCCATCTTAAATTTACTGTGCAGTAAGTTACTGTGCAGTAAGCAGCAATAGGCCCACATCTACACATGCAGGTGTTAAACTGTATTAACACTGTGTGTGGACTGACTTGGGACTAAAGATACTCCACACACACAGTGTTACTGCTCAGTAAGGTGTCTTTATGTAAGTTACTGTACAGTAACTAATCAGGCATGATGCAGGTATCAAATTTATGCTAAGTCAGCATAAGTCACCATATATATTGCACAGTACAGGTGTGTACGTGCAAACATATGCCTGTACTGTGCAGTAATTTTGGTTACTGTGCACCAGTTTAACCCTTTTCCAGTTTAACCCTTCTCCCTAAAACCTCTTTCTTTAAAAGTGCTTTATGGATCTTGCCTGACACAGGGGATTGCCCTAGGCTCCCCACACACACTCTCTCCTGAGGTTTTGTTCTTATATAATAACTTGAAATGATACCATACTGTATTTTCTTCCATGCAATGCCTACCTTCTCCCCAGAAAATTAGCGCCACAAAATTGTAATGCATGTTTTAAGTGGGGAAGCTGATTTTTTCTGACCAGGATAGAATTAATCTACATTGATGCCTGCTCCACAATGTAGCAACTATCACAATGCTATTCAGGCACCTGGGGGAGTCTATTGACTTAATGGCTCATTGTTCTTTACTACAGTTTCGGTTAACAAACATCTTTCCTTTTTAATGGTTTTGATGTTTCACTAATCTACCCTAATATTTCTTAAGCAATTTTGTTGTCTGCTCGGTACTTCTGGTCTCTCTGGCCCCCTTTTTGTCAGACTTAGAGACTCTTTAGTTTTTTTCAAAATATCAGGCTATGGCCTGGAACCTGGGGCCTCAGCCTGCCACTTCACAGCTGACCACCTAGACAGGGCAAGGCTCGTCTGAAGCTGCAGCAGGGCCTAATCCTTTACCTACTCCCTGTCGCTGGAGTGGCTTGTCAGGATCACCTGACTATCTACTTCCTCTATATAAACCCCTGTTCAGGAATGGTAGTGTCAGGGCAACAAGGTTCAAACTGACTCAAGGATACTTTGCTGGTTGCTCCAGCATGCTTTCTGATCCTGCTCCCAGCTTGACCTCCTGGCTTGCAACTCAGCTCACTCCTAGACCCTGTTCTTGGATTGACCTCTTGGCTTCCTGATTTAGCTTGTCCCTGGGTTTTGCTCACCCTTCCTGACCCTGATTAGCACCTCAATCCCCAAGTGCTGACTCATGTCTCCATGTGACACAAAAATCACAGATTTACCTATGGAGACCAGTTTTTAGTAGCAGCTAGGTTTTAAGTGTTACTTATGCAGAAAAGGTAAGGCAAGTAATTTGAAAACTAGGCCCTGTCTGTTCTATATACCCATAAAACTGAAAAAAAATCATTCTGCCTTTCAAAAGCAAGGTGCATAATATATTCTGGAGCACGTTATATGTGCAAAAAATATAGTAACTTTACAGGTATGGAGTAATGCAAAAATTACATCAGTAAGTATATATATTTTTGCCTTTATTCCATGGAAGAGAAAATAGTCCTCCAATAGCAGAATTAAAACCATCTTTGGTAGGTGTGTGTGTAAAGTTTTTGGAGAATCAAGTTTTCATTTTTGTTTTATTAAGCACAGAAGTGCAAATTTTATACTATGTTGATAATTAGTATTACCATATAAAAACATTACCTTTTGAATGTCCTTGTACAATCTTTTGAAACATTCCCAATTCTGAATAGGACAAATGATTTGGTAAAAATCAAACAGCCTTTATTCAGATAACCTATTAGATGAGTTTTGTTCAAGTAAACACTTGGGAAACAGACAAGACTACTTTTGAGCACACTGCTTAAAACTTTCTGTATTCCATGGCAGGGAAAAGATACTCAATATAATGCATGGCAAGTCTGTTCCATCAAGTACTTTTATAAGGCAGCTAGTATCATTGTATTTTGACCACATGACCTTTTTAAAAGAAAACAATTTAGATGAAGACCTGGATCTAATTATAATAACATTTCTTCTACCTTATTCAAGAGGATTCTTATCTGTATTTTAAAACTATCTGATTACCAGTATATGGACATAAACTCCATGAGTAAGGATTGTAAGTTTGTAGAAGTCTTATGCTAAATCATATCTTAAGGCAAAAATTCAAATATTATCTTTATTATTTCTCTGAAAAATTTTGGAGCATTTGTCAGATAACACAATCAGTCACCAAAGGATTCAATGTCAGGTCTGTCTTTTTAAATACGAATTAGGTGCTTAAAAAGGTTCCAGACTGACAACTCTCTGACATTGAATAAATTAATTTGTCTTCATGATACCAAGAACAGGAACATTAGGGATGCAGGCCTCTGCACCAGTGCAACTGTCAAGAAACACCTTCTGATGATTCTTTACAGTTGATGGCAGATGGGGGTCCCTGCCCACCTTGCATTTGGGAGCTCCTTCAACAAATCCTGCAATCAGAATCTGTCCGTCTTTCCCAAAATACTTTTCTGTCTGTATCAGATCACTTTCTCTGTGTAGGGCCAGATCCTTTTCTACCTCTAAGAGGATTTTTTTAGCTTTTAAGTAACTGTGCAATAACCACAAAAAAATTAAGAAGTTCAGATTCCTTATTCACTTGCATTTTGGTCTAAAAAATTCCTCAGTGGAAAGATTGAGGTACTGTGCATTTTCAGAGGCCACCTAGATATTAAATTCCACTTAAGCTCTGTTGTGATGCAGTTCCATTTGTGGCATGTGATCTCCCTTATCCTGGAAGACTTGGGTTCTAGGCTGTACTCATTGGGTGCATCTACATGTGCATTTAACTCAGCTGAATACACTCTGATGCAGATCATGCCAAAGTTTATTGCTCCTTGGGGCAGCATTTACATGTGCACCCGGTATTGCAGCACTGAGCCAACGTGGCACAGCCCCATCTGGCAAGGAGTCCAGGGGGTCAACCTGCCAGCCCAGAGCTGCTCCCTCTCCAGCTCAGCATGCTATAGAGGGGCTGGCTAGGGCACAAGGGTGCTACCATGTAGGGCTAGCGGGCAAGCAGCCCAGCACTGTAGCACCCTTATGCCCCAGCCAGCCCAAATCACCATCTACACATGCACTGCAATGCATTAAATAACCCTGCCATAGAATAATACTTTCATTGGGCAGTACTATCCTATAGCAGAGTTAATTCATGTACATGTCATTTATTGTAGCCTAAAAGCACTGCATGTGTAGATGGTGATGCTTTACTGTGGAGCTAATTAGTCAATTGCAGTAAAGTGCATGTGTAGGTGCCCCCAATTATAGGGGAATTTGAAGCCATATATATTCTGTTGCACAGGTCACTGCCACAAGCACCAGGCTATGACCTAGGTGAGGCTGTCAGGAAATCTTCCATTATTTGTGTGGCAGCTGGGAAAGGGAATAATGGTTCTGGAGGCTGTTCCAAATGTTATTTCTGCATTTTATTAAATAATTATTCTATATAAAATTTGTAAACAGCATTTGCATTTCTGAGGGAAGGCAAAACCTTTTTAAAATGAGTGGTGGCAAAGACTTTAATGTTTTAGAGGTAAAAAAGAAATCTAAATATCAGGATTCCTTTCCTTTTAGGGCTTTGACCAAAAGCAGAGGGTGGTAGATCAAAAACTAGGTCTCCTTTGTTTCTTTGAAAGAAATAAGCAAACACTAGTCTTGCAAGCTGAAACAAATTGCAGTTTTTAACCCCTCCTTTCTGAAGGCATGATTAAAGTCTTTTTAGCAAGCAGAAAGAGAACCAATCTATGAATAACCTTTAGGAAAACAAAACAAAAGCAAAGGAGATTTTAAAAAACCCCTCTAATATCCAAAATTTTGTTAGGGAACTACGACCTGCTTTGATTACAAAGAAGACCACATCTACATTTAGAGGGCCACCTCTCCATAAACTCAGCTAATTTTCTCTCCTTAGCTAAACTTAAACTGTTTCCCAGTCCTGTCTATGAACCTTTAGCTTCATAGCACAGAATCTGAGAGATCTGGTCCTTAGTCCTATCCAGGACCCAAAGGGATGCTATTTGCTATCATTCACAGGTAGGTTATATGACTGCGATACTTGCTAAGGTGCTGCTCATTAAAAATGCAGTTTAGTTCCTTTGCTTTTAAATCCTTATCTTCTCAGACTGCAGTCAGTTAAATGGAGTGAACACTTGTTTATTGGGGATTGGATTGAGACCACAAGCCCAATTTCAATAAGCCTAAATGATGATGTCTTAGCTTTGTTGTAAAAAAAAAATTATACAAAAATCTCCATTACTTAAAAAAGAAAAAGGGGGAGAATTATCATTCTAATTTTAAATGATAGATGTCATATTGATCTTGATAGGCAAAACTTGATAGGCAGAGTATGATTTTTTCCTCTGAACTCTCTGAGTACCATACAAGATCACTGTTTCCATATGTAAGACTCCCTTGAATAAAAATCTTTCCTTAGATTTAGGCCTCAATGCTACAGGTAGGACTTTCAAAATACCTTCCCTAGTGGGCATCTTGGCTATCTCAGTATATCCCTATATTTAGTAGTAACTATTGACAAATCTTGAAGATTTAATGGTGACCTCTGCATGCTTTAGAACACATAGTATTTTCCCTTCCTATTATAAATTTTAAACAGAATAATTGCTTTAAAAAGCTTTTTTACTTAACAAATGAACCATATATATCAATCTGTCATGAATATGCCACAGGTTTTGGCATAGGTGCAACATATGATGGGCACCCTGTACCCATGTCTTCTTGTCTACAGGATGTAACACATAAAGTCACAGAAAAAAACAAAAATAAAATGGAGCAACAAAAAAAGAGAAAAAGGAAGAGCATAATGAGAAAAAAAATAAAATAGAGAACTAAAGAAGGTAATAAAATAAATCTATAAGGGTAAGAAACTGAAATAAGAGCAAAGATCGAAAGTAGGCAGAGAATAAGGAGAGTAAGAATTAGAACAAAGCATTAAAAAGAAGAGATGATATAAAATTAAGATTACATCACAAAATACAGAAATAAAAATATAAATACAAAAGGAAGTAATGAAAGAGATAGAAGAGGTGATGTGGGATAAGGATGGATGACTATATATGCATGTCTTATGTTTTTAAAGTAGAGCTATTGTTAAGAAATAAAATCAGGACAACTTGACTAAAGCTGAATCTTGGAAATAATTGCTAGAAGCTTTTTGGTTCTTCCATCCCTAACATTCAGTTATTCTCCTTTGATAGCTTCTCACAGATTGAACAGATGATACAGTATTTCAATAGCCAATAAAAGTACTATATGGCCAGAAATAAGTTATCTTGACTGGAGCAGGAAATGCTGAAGCAATTACAATAATGACTCATCATTAAAATTATTCTTCTTTTCTAAAGTGGTCATGGCTGCAAACAGCTTATGATTATCTGAAAGTAGCCAGACTTCAAAAAGAAAGGGCAAAAGTATTTTTGTTTAAGAAGCCAATTGAATGCTCATTGTGCCTTTCACCATTAGCCTTTTCCTATTGCAAAAGTGTTATTTCCTCCTTCGTCACCTCATTTATATTCTGCAGTATAAGATTCATTGATTACAATCAGGAGAAGAAAAAAAAACTTACAGTGAAGTGAATTATAAGTTTTATTCACAATGGCCTCTACGCCTAAAGTAAAAGTTGCAGATAATATCCCTAAGGCTTCTGAGATACAGCATGGCAGAAAATTGCTTCATATTGCTTAATTTAGAAACATTAACATAATGGAATACAATCAATAGGCTCTAATAATTACAGTAAAACCGCATAATTCCCACAAGTAAACATGTGCTTTATGTGGTATACAAATTGCTATCCTGTAAAATGCATAATTACATTCTCTGTAAAGCAATTCATCAGGAAACACAACTATCTTGTTATACTCTTGAGGGCATTTCAAAAATTCATTCCATAATACTAGCAACACCAAAGTTAAAACAACTTCCAAACCAAACAATGGCTAACAAAAGCTATTGTGAGAACTTTCTACAAGAGTTTGAATAATGTAAACAAATGTCAAAAAGGAACTGCAGATGTGGCCCTAATTATTAGTAACTGTAATGATATAAAATTAAGAAAAGGATTGTTTTGGCTTTATGCTTGGGGTGCTGGAGTGGGGAGGGGATGTGGTCGCAAAAACCCATAACCGTTACAGCTATTAGATTGTGGAGAAGTTTCCTGACTGAAGTGAAGACAGTTTTGAATCGATGAAACTTAGACTTTCGAAACATACAAATGGGGAAAATCCTACATTGGAAAAATGAAGTAACAGATAATCCACCAATCCCCCCATCTCAGAACTATTTTCCTTTTTTATGTCTTCTCTGGAAATATTCGTAATTGTATGTCTATACAATGGATTTATTTCTCCTATTATAACAAACACAGATTTCTGTGTAATATTCATTGTAAAAGAAAACTATAGTAGAGATGTTTCAAGAGAGAGAGAGATGTTTCAAGAGATGTGTCAAGTATTTTAAAAATCAATAAAAAATTTAAAGTAAAGTGGAATAAAAAGTTTTTAGCTCTACTTTACTTCTTAACCTTAATATAAGTATAAAAGGACCGATCCTAGTAAGAGAAATTCTATTTTTTTCCTTTAAAATAAAGGTAAGCAGTCAATTTAATTCATGTACATTGCACAATAGGATTCCATATGTGTATACAGGCTAAAGTTTAGTATCAGAATTTAACAATTATTATTTTTAAAAGTAAGCCTGGTGTTTTGCTTTTATTTATATATTTGCAGCATCAGGGCACAACAGATAAATATGGCACCTTCTATCATAAACTATAAGCATTGTACATACTTACTGATGACATAGCCATTTGCTTGACTGACACCAGTTCAACTTGATATGAAAGATATACATATATTGTATTTCATTATACTTCATGTTGTTGTACCTTCTTTAATTTCTGTCTTTGTGCTCATGTCTCTGTCCCTTATTTTTTATGTATACTTTCTAACAAGGGGCGGGAAATTATTTGGGCTTATGGACTATACAGGCAGCTCTGGGGAATTGTCAAGGGCTGGTCAGCACCTCCCCCTCCACCATCACCACGACCAATGCCCAGAGCATACAGCCCCAGCCTCAGCCTTGGACTGCCCCACACCTGTTCCAGACTCGTCCTGGCTGGAGCAATCTAGCTCCAAATCAGCCAGGACCTAAGCGCACAGCTCTAACCCTGGTCCTATGCCTTCTGCAGACCAGCCTGCTCATGATGAGCAGCAGCAGCAGTGGCGTTGGATGGGCAGAAGTTTCTGCTGGGTGTGGGCAAAAGCAGCCATCTTCCTCTTGCCATTCCTGAGCTCTTCTTGCTGCAGAAACCCAGAGGTGCCTGCCATGACTGCCCCACTGGGTGGCCTGGAAGCAGCAGTGTTGGCTGCAGAGAGGAGCCACAGGAATGCCCAAGCTTGGGCTCTAGGCAGATGAAGATCCCAGAAGCAGTGAGGGAGAGATCGCTGCTTTTCCCCTGCACCCAGCAGCAGCTTCTGCCTGACCATCACTGCTCATCATGTGCAGGTAGTCCAGAGCAGGTACAGGGATGGCTGGGGTCAGGGCAAAGCACCTGGGTCCAGTCCATTCTGGTTGAGGCAGATTCAGAACAAGCGTGGGGCAGGCTGAGGTCATGCCAGGGCTTTGTGAGCAGGTCCCTGCCAGTACCATGGGATGGCAGGGATCATCCCATGGCCAGTACAGTGATGGCAGCAGCTGAAGGGAACCACCACCGCTTGGGCTGCCTAGAAATGTGTACCAGACACAGAGCTGCCCCAGCTCCACTGTATGCCCAGGGGTGGCACAACACACCATAGGCAGGATGGTGCACAAGCCAGGTAGGACTGAGGGACCTGCCGTAGGCAGGACAAAGTCCCTCCATAGGCCAGGTCTGGCTTGCAGGTTGTATTTTGCTCATCCCTGTCCTAATCCTTTTCTGGTTCCTCCTTCACTATGTTGTCTGTCCACTAGTGAAAGAAGTGTAAGACGTGACACTGAGGGAACCTACAATGCTAGCTCGTGTACTAGAAGCAGTACAACCATATTGTTTATTATTCTATCCAGAGGCATTGTGTTGGGTAGATATATCCACAAAAGAACAAATGCAAATTTCTAGTAAGCTCTGCAACCCTTTAAAACTTTTTTGCTTGTTGTGTGTGGGAATGGCACGTGTGCAGTCTGTTTGATATGTAGGAGTTGCATACAAGGGACTGAAGCATTCTCTGTAAAGATGGAATCTTGGGAGGATTACAGAACCAACTAACAAAGAGCAAATGTACAGTCACTGAGAGTTTTACATTTAGAACAACCTAATTTAGGTGAATTTGTATGGCAATACACATGTTCAACTTGACACTTTCTAGGGTAGTTAAAATGTTAATAGACATGTTCAAGCAGTTTAAAATGTGTTTAGTGCCCTCGTGGTGTTGCAAAGTTGCTTGCTATCAGGCAAATATTATCTTCTAACCTGTACTAACTTTAATAGGTCACTACATTCAAAAGATTTGTGACTTTTACAAATGAATGTGTGATAAGGGAAGGCAAAAGAAACTTTCCTCACACAATTGTACCCACTACAAATTTTAAAGTAGAGTGTTTGGGCAGTGATCCATAGACAGTGGCTTTCAGGCAACATATTGCTCATTACATTTTCCACATTGCTTGTGGCCAAAATAATACTGAGGTCAACAGCAAGAGCAAAGACTGGTGTTCCCTTGTTATGTGCTCTGTATTGCTGGCCAGGGACCAGCAAAGTTCTCAGACTTATGAAAAAAAATGTAAGAATACTTAATATAAGAAAAAACGGCATCTTTCTCTAAATTTTGTTTCTAGAACGAGGAAACTTTTTTCTTTGAAACTTTCTCATAAAATATTCAGCCTGAGTCAGTTGCTTGTTATGGAAAATTTCAGCCCAAATGGTTACAATGTTGCAACAAACTAACAAGGGTTATAAAATAGAAAGTGTTAGGCAACATTAATCATAGATGTTGTCATCACCTGATTCCAGAAAAAGCAAATGAATACCTGTTTATCAAGTAATCCAATACAGACTGAAGTACATTCAAAAAACAATATCCCAAGAATACCTTTAAAAAGGTCTAAAAAGGAAGAACAAGGATTTTGTCTACTAATCTCATGAAAATTCAACATGATTACCAAACTGTCAGACTAGGAAGATGTCTGAACTGATCTCCCAAAGACTAGGATCAGTGGGGCCACTATGCCAGGACTACACACTTTCTGAAGAAGGTTTTCACTGCATGTACAAGACAAAACAATTACTTTTTAGCTATTTCCAAGTCATCCATTATGTACCACCCTGTTCTGAACTTTGCATAGATATTCACATCATGGAGGTTCTCTACCTCAATAAGCTATATACAGCATTTGGCCCAGTACTACCCAATTTCCTCTCTTTCTCTTCTCATCTCTCCCCATTCCCTACAATATCCCAATTTACTACTGTAACACTGTAATATGAACATCTAGTGTTTTATACAGTTCTATGCCCTGCTGTTATTACTATGATGAAATTCCATTTGAACTCAATGAGATTTTTGTCTAACTAAGCACTATAGGACTCTGCCCTTGATTTATAAAATACTAATCACCACAGCATCTAGGTACCATTTCTAAAATTTAAAAACAGATTACATAAAGCTACTCACAATGGATGGTGTTACATAAACCTACTGCTACCACTAAGAATATATTGGTAACCCAGGAGCTGGTAACAGCAAGAGCATTTGATTTTTCTTCTATTTTGATTAACCTCAGTAGGAGATCCCCCCTTTTTTTGTAGGTATGACTATTTTACAGATTTCTCATTAGTTAACAAGAAGATTGCTGAACAGCAATCTCTATAGATTTATTCTTCAAAGCACAGTAAAATTTAATTTAATCACAGCTTCAAAATATCATATAGTAAAATTAATTTAATTACACTTAGCAATAGCCACTAGTCTCATTAAAATGTTAATGAGGCTTATAATTATTAAATTGCTTAATGACTGTTAATAGAAATAAATGACAAAATAAAGCTTAAACACAAAATAAAATTGCCCTCAGGCAATTTCTCTCGGTAGCAGTTTCATGGGGCATTGTTACTTTGCAGGATTTAAGGAAACAAGGTTGAGATATATAAAAAAGGATAATGAGGGCTGATAGGAAACAACCAACCTATTTCTATTCTTAACATTTAAATAGTACCAAAATCTACTTTCTCTTGTTAGAGTCTTCAGTGTAGAATTAAAGATCAAACACGTACACATATGCTTAAAGCATGGAAATCCAAGTAACAAGAGCATGTTTTAGATAAGAGGGTCAGATATCTGTTAGTCAATTTAGGATCTATTTTTGATCACCATAACATCATAATGTGGCTTATTTATTGTTCACTGACAGAACTAAAGCTTTATAGCCACATATTATATCAACATTTTTATTAATTATGGGCCATTTGATAATTTTTACATATTTACCCAGAGGAGTGAGTACTCGTCCCCAGGGCTTGGAAGAAAGAAGTGCCATTTCTATAACAGCATGTTTAAAACTGGTCAAACATGTTCATTGAAGTGATATTTTAAAATATGCTGCTTTGCTGAAACCAAAAGTATAGCGATATATGATTTTTGACAAATTGTTGCTGAAAGGTTGGTAGGAGACAAAAAAAAAGAAAACATACTCTATGTCTTCATGTTTAGGTAGAAGATTCGAGTTCAGGTTCCGGCTCTGATTTGGGCTGATTAAAACTGGGAAAAAAAGTCTGTTCTCTCTTATACACACTCTCCTGTGTTTGCAAAAAAATCAAAACTTTGTTGTTTTTTTTAAAATGATCCAAAGAGGAACAAAATAAGTTTCAAAACTTTTACATGAAACTATCTTCCTTTAGGCCAGTGATTCTTCCCCAGGTTGCTGTACAACCCTGGAGTACCATGAAATATTTTGAGGGGCACACAAAGTGTGATATGATAAGCAGGTATGATGGGATAAGTACAGGTGCAGATCTACCCATGGTTGGCTGCTGGAGGTAAGCATTCTTCAAGGAGGTAAGCAGTGTAATAAATTGATTAACTTTTGAAATAAGGTGCTACTCATTTCAAATTTATAGAGGGATGTCTTGAATCAAATGAGGGGTGCCTTGAATCTAGCAAGGTTGAGAAACATTTTTCTGGGTAGTTGTAATCACTATTCCCTTTTCCACTCCCATAGAAGCCATTGGGGAATTTAGGTTCCATGTGTGACAAAAAAGTGGGATCAGATGCATCTTTGTATGATCTCAGCTTCATTTTATCTCCAGATCACAAAATCAGTCAGTCTTAACTTACTCATTTTCTCCCTTAACATTATGAGATGCCCAACTGGATAGAGACAGAAAACCCAGGATGGACTCAATCTAAGTTACACAGTGTTCTGTAAGTGGCATAGTTTAGATTGGTAGCAAGCATAATATACATTCACCCTTTGGTGGTGGGTAAGGAGGGGGAGGTGCAAATCTTAAGACTGAGTTCCACCATTCTTAAACCAGTCTATGTATGCTGAAATACTGTTCTGTTATGGATACAGATTGGCTTCTGATCACTTATACCAGTCTGGACCTGCCCATGAAGTGGAGTCCTAGGGAAACGGACAGAGACAAAACCTCTGTTACTAGCTACACTAATAGTCAGGATAAAAAGTGAATGGTCATGCACATATGAAATCCAAGAACAGCTGCTACTCTGGGTGGGATAAACAATCTAAACCTTATATGCTGCATCCATGTGAGCACAGACATTTGTTTCCCCAGAGACAAGAAACAGTGGTACACCTTGTGCCATTGCTACTTGTCCCCAGGGAATGCCTGGGCCATGTGCCCTCTGGTGCATGGCAGGTTACCCCAGGTGGGATAGGGAAGGCTTGAGCCAGCAGCCTTATCTGGGTTCTTGAGGGCCTTAGGGAGCTGCAGCCCTGGTGCTCCTGTAACTGGGAGCCTAACACGCTCCTGCAGACCAGGCTCCAGTTTTGGGTGGCATGTGCTAAAGCCATGTGTACCACCCCACTTTTTTAAGGATCTCCCAGGGTCAAAAAACCTCCTATGCTGCAAAGCAGCACTGCAGAAAATGCCTGCACATGCAGTGAGTGGCGCTGCTGTCATGTCTGTGGTGCCACATACCACATATCCACGCTTGTCTGGATGTGGTCATACTGGGAGAAAGGCTGGGTTTCTTAAGTTCTAGAGGGGAATAAATAGACCAGATAGAGCATGGTTAGGGTGTAGGATACTGTTCTAATGCCCACTGAAAGTTGAATCAGGCAGCAAAGGTATGCATCATTCAAAAACAAATAGAAAGAAAATGGCCACTATATCAGTGCACAGCCTTGAAATAAGAATGACTTAAACGTGCATGAAACAAATTAAGGTTAATCAATTAAAACTTGTTTCTGTTTCTATGCCAAGTAAACCATCATGAAAAAAAATAGAGTGGATCTAAAGAAGATTTATGCCAAACTGTACGCTAGGCAAGAAAATATAGAGGAATACTATACTGTATTTGATCTGAGTCAACCAGAGCCACTTGAACTCAGAGGCCTTCTTCAGTAATGAGTTGTTCAGTACAGAGCACATACTACACATGACATTTGCGTCTTATTTTTAGAATGCTCAATACAGAGAAAGTACTCTAAATCTGCTTATGTTTCTGTAAATAAAACACTATCAAATATTCAAGTACAATTCTCTTCACAACATATTTTTCTCTTTGAAATTTCATTTTGCTTTCTAGAAAGTATGAATGTCCTATTATTAATATTACATCTTTGCCCCTTCCATGCTGATAACACCAACCATTAGTTACATTTAAATTTAGATATATAATTTCTAAGTGGTCATATATTTTCTAAGACTCAGACTTTAGTATAAGTCAATGTAATCTTGGTATTAATAAATAGCTCTCAAAATCCAATATGGTTGTAGAGTAGATAAAATGTTAGCTACTAAGCAATAACTTGTAAATAAAGGCCAGCCCTCTATACAGCCTTTACAAAATATAGCAAGAATTAAACATCAGTCCTGTTCCTAAAGTAGGAGTTGGTAACTTATGGACTATGGAACCATTGCATTTGGCCCACAGATGTGAGGTTTGGCAACATTTAGCTCTCCCCATGTCACCACAGGGACAAGCCACAGCAGCAGCCAGGTCCTAGGAGATGCCTGCTTGACTCCAATCTGGGCTTGGTCATTCCAGCCAACAGATAGAAAAGGTTGCCCACCCCTGCAATAAAATGCTTAATATATAATAGGTTCTACAGATAAGGCTTTTGCTAAAACAGGCACTATTGCTAGAATATCTGCTGCATACTTCTCAATGAAAATCAATTACATTAACTTCCTTTTCAGAGAATTTCAAATTGAACAGGTCATTTAAGGAGAAACTCCAATAAGCTGAGTTCTTGTCTCTGCAAGCAACATTAACTTCCCCAAAAGCTCACAGAACTAAAACCTGGCAGCAAGAGCCAAATTACCTTTCCACATGGCATCTCCCTCATCTAAACAATGCTACCTGCTGCTGGTCACCAATGCAAAGAACCTTGAAGCCACTCACATTCTGTTGTTGCCACTTCCTTTTCTGCCAATGGAGTATACAATGGCAGGAATCAGTATAAACTCTAGAATAGCTATTTCTTCATTTTTCAAGCAACTTAACCTGACAAAGAAAAACTGACAAAGAAAACTAAACCTAGATTACAGAATTTCCTTAGCTAAAGAAGCCTTCCTCCTTTGGAACATCTGGATGTAAGTTGAAAATATCAGTAATTCTTCATGCACATAAAAATGCCCATCATTGTTGTAATGCATCCAATCAGATTTCAAGTTTAAAGGGCAACAGAAGATACTAGCATGGTAAAATAGGAAGGAATGCAAAATTGTAGAAAGTATCCTTACAAAACCCAAACTGGGTAAAACAATGTGCAGAATTCATCTCAGCAAACCATGTCACTGTGCATTCTGTGAAAAAAGATCAACAAGACTGCAGATTCCAACACTTCTAGGACATTAGTCATCTTATAGTTCAGAATTGTAGACTTATTTTCCATCTTGGTCACTATATTTACTTTTCCCTTTTACTTTTAACGCAAATGCTCATGGCCCGCACAAGGAGCTTTCCTTATTTGTAAATGAAAACAAACTGGCAGCCTAATTGGTCACAGGCATGCCACCAAGGCATAAAAGAGCAACAGACTTCCGCCCAAAGCAGCAGCACACACGGACGGGTAGAGGCTTGTTTCTGAGTGGCAAGCCAGCCGCTCTTCTATCTCAACCTGGCTGCTCACGGGCCCCCGTACGATTTACAGAGCTCTGCAACCTGCCTCCTCCGCAAACTGCTTCTCCCTGGATTACATTCTCCTAATGACTCACCCACATTGTAACCATCATAACTTTAATAAATGTAACCTGCTTCAGTACATGGCAGAGCTCTGAGTAAGTAACTACAACCATTACGCTTATTTTACCATCAATTGGGTACACGGGTAACAAAACTGAGCCGCGCACGACCTTGCGCCTAGCTGCATCTTAAAAAAAAAAAA
>JAGPOW010000290.1:4836704-4876509 GCA_030014935.1 Caiman crocodilus
CATCCTGCCTCCAATTATACCACCTACAAACCCCACTCCAGTACCCTATGGTACAACCGCCCCAGCGTGGATGGCATCCGATGGCACCAGCCGGGGATACGGGGGTTACAGATACTACTGCCAACCCTGCAAAGATGTTTTCCTCCACACGTTACCAGAATAAATATCAGTCCAAGCATTAGAGCTCAAAGGTTTCAAGGCAGTCCTCAAACACTGCCTCCAACATCATGACGGCACGTTCCCAGTTCCAGTCATAGTGATCAACTCCCAATACATTTACAAAATCATTACGGGAGTTGCAACGCCATCCAAAAATCTCCCCATCTGGGAAAAGGTCTGGACCATTCTACTACAATTCCGAAGACTACCTCTAATCAAGCATACTAAGTCCCACACAACTAGTATGGATCCAGTACCCGTCATTATTAACAAGCTCTTAGAAGACCCTCTGCGTACTGATGTCGAAATACTAACAGCATCCACTCATACTGAAGTTGTCACAGATCCACTCCTTTCATGGTTACATGATCACTGGGGACACCCAGTGGGAAAATCAGCGGCAAGACGGTGGAGAAGAACCGACGCCCACATCGATGCACCATCATCTTACATCCCGTGTGGGTCCCAAAAAGACTGGACTAGAATTGCACAAGCCTGTGCAATTTGTGCTAAAGAAAAGCCACACCCAACCTCACATCAACAAGGTGCTTTTGACCCCTTTTACTTCAGCCCAGGAATGACTTGGCAAGTTGACTTGATGGGGCCACTCCCCAGTGCAGCACTTCCCAACAAGGCGCTTGTCAGCGTAGACCTTGGGTCGCGACGTCTCTCTACAGTCCCTCTACGAAAGACTACAGCCATGGCCATAATTTCACCTCTAACTACCATCTATGTAGCATGGGGAATTCCGCAATTTATTCAGTCCGACGGCAGACCTCCTTTCAACTCAAAAGCCATTGAACATTTTGGTGCCCAACACAATGTCATCTGGCAACTTCATCTTCCATATCACCCTCGATCTAATGGTGTCGTTGAAAGAGACATTGGTCTTCTTAAAGAAAAGCTTCATCTCCCAGGAGGAGGCTTCTACAAAAACTGGACCAAACATTTACCCACTGCGCTCTTAGCGCTCAATGACAACAAAACCTTTGTGGCCTACGCAACTCCCACTGTCATGAAAAGCATGGACACCCCGCTACAGTCCAAGCGATCTAGTGTGGGTTACCTTCCCTAGCCATTCAAATCCATGACCTACACCCATCCCAGGCCAGATCCTACAGCCGGAACATTTTCCCAACACCTACCTCGTAAAAGTTACCACTGGCACCGATCGAACATCCAACGTCCTAACCCATCATAATTGGATTACCCGTAGACAAGAACGTACACAGTAACCCCCCTAACTTACCCTTCTCTAGTTTTCTTGTTTCAGGTGAAGTGCCGAGGGACATTCTTTCTGCGAGCCATGGATCCTGTCCTCTGATGCCCTCACCACTACTACATCAGGTTCTTCCTCGTCCTTCTTGTTGCACCCACCACACTCAATCATGCATCATCTTCGTCGCTGCTTCTTCAAAACACCATCCTTCATCTCATCGCAGTTTGGGCCAACACAACCAGACCACATCCGAATGGCGTAACTGCGTGCATCCCACATCGATTGGCACCAACGTCTTCAAGGTCTACGTCACACCCTTTAATGTCCCCGATTGATTCCGTATTATTCATGATACAACACATAAGCGTACCAGCATCATCAAAAGGGGACTTGACTATTTCAAAATTAGACTCTTACACCTGGGTATTACGAATATTTGGAATGTCTCAAAAATCCAAGTTGCTTCTGATGTAGTTAACAGTAGTTGCACCGCCACCCTAGCGTTTTGTTTCACCACTGGCTCAGATCTGCCTCAAATGCCCCAAAATATCTCGTGTTCTCAAGTTCTGTGGGGCATTTCTCCTCACAGAGAGTCTTTTACTCGTGAAAATCACTCCCTCACTTGGAACTCCTTAATCCAACCCTCTTGGTTCCTAGCGCTACCTCCAGGCCCACCCCGCAATCGTACCTTCAGAGCTGATGTCACTAATGGCAGACCCGTTCCAACAAAATTACTTACCCTAACACGACAAGCTACTTGGAATTGGTCGCTAACTGTCAACATCTCTAAGAGTCGGGCCTGGTTCACTTATTACTACCCTGTTCTTTGTGCCGCTAGGCTCAGTCAGTGGTGTCATGGCCCTACTCCTCCTGCCAATGTAACCCCCTTCCACATGACGTCTTCGGATACAGATGGGCCCATTATACCTGCGACCAATTATCCACTCCAGCGTCCTTAGGCCTCATGTGGGCTTGTTCTAATGGCCAAATATATACACACTTGTCTGCTACCTTCTCTGGTATACAATGCTTTCTTGCTGATGTCCACCTCTGCCCCCCTCTAGTCCGAAACTCTTCACACTCACCCCATCTGTGATACCGTAAATTGAAGAGAACCACAGATGCCTCATGGATATCATTGACCGACTGGCAGCGTACAGTCCAAGTTGCCCAGTGGGTGGCTGAATATTTTCTGTCACTGATAGTCGCATCTATCCACTCCCGGGATGCTATTCTCGCCTTGTCCCGCTCGGTTGAATCAGGCTTTAACGCCACTCGCGACTCTATTGCGTTACTCAACTCCCAGCTTCAGGCTACGTCCCAAATGATATTACAAAACTGTTTAGCCTTAGACGCCCTCCTGTTACGTGAAGGAGCTGTGTGTCAGTTCTTAAACCTATCTGATGATATGTGCTGCATTGCCATCCCCAATGTTACCGCCCCGTTACAAAATCAATTAAATGCAATATCCAAAGCTGCAGAAAAAGCCAACTCTGCGGGTTGTCTCGCAATGGGATGGCTCCCTGATTTGTTCAGCTCATGGAGAATAAGCTTTTCATCCTTGGAAATGCGCATCCTCCCCCCAATCATTATATTCGTTCTCCCTTTTCTTATATTGTTTTATGTACTTTGCTGTGTAATCTCGATTGTTAGGCGAAACATAGAACAACAGTTTGCTTTTGTATACACCCGCCTTCCCGATCCAACCTTAGACCTCAACCAGCTAGACCCCTTATAACTTGTCATCTACTCTATATTCTGTTTCTGTATACCCCGCCATTCTCTGCTTCTGGTTTTGCTAATTATTGTACAAAACCCGAAAAACCTCTATGTCCTGTGCCATGAACAAGGGGGCATGTGTGGACTTAGTGCCATCTAGTAACCATGTAATGCAAATGCTCATGGCCCAAAGAGCTTTCCTTATTTGGAAATGAAAACAAACTGGCAGCCTAATTGGTCACAGGCGTGCCACCGAAGGCATAAAAGAGCAACAAACTTCCGCCCAAAGCAGCAGCACACACGGACGGGTAGAGGCTTTTTTTTGAGTGGCAAACCAGCTGCTCTTCTACCTCAACCTGGCTGCTCATGGGCCCCCATACGATTTACAGTGCTCCGCAACCCACCTCCTCTGCAATCCGCTTCTCCCCGGATTACATTCTCCTAATGACTCACCCACATTGTAACCATCGTAAATTTAATAAGTGTAACATGCTTCACTACACGGCAGAGCTCTTTTAAAACTTACTTTACCGTCAACTAGGTACACGGGTAACAAAACTGAGCCATGCATGACCTTGTGCCTAGCTGCATCTTAAAAAAAAAAATCATAGCCAGGCACAACATCCCTTAATTGAGTGCTATATTGTCAGGACTAAAGAAACAGCTTCTACTTTCTGAGCTTTCTGCACTGTGGCATTCAATTTTCAAACTTTTAATCTCAATTAGCGACAAATTTAGACTCTCTTCATGCTTCTCACTGCATCTTGCCTAGGGCAGATGTCCAACTTGTAGATAGTTTGGTTAGTACTGATGATCAGCTTGAACCACCAGTGTTCTTTCTAATCGGTACATCTACACATTTAATTAATTCAAATCAATACACTCTGGAGCTGTTTGAGCTAGAGTATACTACTTCTGGGCACAGCATCTACAAATGTGCCCTGGACAGCAGCAATTTAAGTCATGGTAGAGCCAGATCCAGGGACATGAAAGGAGTCAGTCCCCAACTCTGGGTTGTGGAGGGGCTGGCTGGGGCATGAGGGTCCTGGAAGTTGAGAGCTAGGCGCTTGGCAGCAGGCACAAGTCTGGCCCCCTGCTGGCTGGGCTCACTGGATGTAATTTATGCCCAAAGTCAGCATCTTACCATGCATTTAATCACAGTTAATTACCCACTATAAGATAGTACTATTCCTGACATTAATCTCTTATGGCCTCATTAATTAGTTTATTGCAGCCTAATAGCATTACACATGTAAACAGTGATACTTTACTCCTCAGCTAATTAGTCCACTCCACAGTTAAGCACTTGAGTAGACATGGCCAGTGGCTATCAAAAGTCTATTTAAAAACAAAACAAACATACAAAAAACCTAAACAAAAAAGTTGCAGAAGTAGCTTTATTTTAGTTGTATGAAGAAAATGTGAGGTAAGAATAGTGCATAGGTAATTAAAACAAACAATCTGAACCAAACATTCTTTTTCATAAGGAAGGTAAGAAAGCTCTGGAACAGGTTACTGAGAGAGATTGTGGAATCATCATCCTTGGAGGTTTTTAGACAAAGCCTAGGCTGGGATGATTTATTTGGAGACGGTATTGCTTTGACCAGGGACTTGGATTAGGTGACCTCCTGAGGTCCCTTCCAAACTTCTTTTTCTATGATTCTATATAACATCCATGCAGTCCCAATAACTTACAGATCAAGTTGCCTGATTGACTGAGCCATTGGCATGTCCTTCTCATTTCATAATTATGCTTCTTTTATTTACTTGTCAAATGCTATGACACTCATTTGAACTATTAAGAATGTTCTGCCAAGTGTGGGAGTTCCAAGTGCTTCTACAACTAGAAATTTACTGGTGTATTCACACATGTTGGAAATCTATCCCTCTGCAAGAGGATGTAAGTTAACTCTCCAGGCAAATTCATGGTTTGTCTCTGCACTGCCACAACAATAAACATCAGACCAGGCTCCTAAGTAAATAAATGGAAACCTGGCAAAGGAAAAGATTACAGCTCTTCTATGTCCATTCAAGTTTGTTTGACACCAATTCCTTTTAGCTCCAGAAAAGTCATTTTTATTAATTCTGCACATAGCAGCCATTATTATTTTTTCTAACTAATGTAAAAAGGTCTGTGTGCACATACCTTAATAGAGTTGTTAGAATTCCGTTCTGGAAGTGCTAAAATCCAGATCAAATTTAAACAACCCTCGCAGGGAGGAAGGATTAATTAATGAAGTTTTTTCTTAGATGTCCTAATGGACTTTGAATAATTCACTTGCTAAATTTGTTCATCTACAGCAGTCCTTGACTGGAATTGCTGTGCTCTCCCTCCAGCAATTCATCTGCAGAGAGAATTCATTTATTCTGTTGGCCAGAAGTTATCAGCATGCTTAAGATATCTGGGGTCATGATTCCTCAGGCAAATGTTAAGAAGCAGTTTTCTTGGCATGTCTCAAACAGTTCATTGCATTAAAATTGAATAAAAAAGCTCCAGCCACTCTTATATCTGGCTACCTGCCCAAACAAAATATAGAGATTTGCTGAGTCATATGTTTCATTCAATTCACAAATACTTTATCAAAGGTAGGCAAGATATATGTTTCCCTTTGCAAAATTTCTAAGGAAGAACTGCAACATGTCTTCAAACATATTTATCTGGCATTACATCTAGTTCCTCTGACTAGAAAAGAATGGAAGTAGAAGTGGTTCCTAAGTGGATGGGAAGAGATAGAGGAGGAAGAATGGTGAAAAGGTTACTGCATTAGGTAGGTAGGATGTGTGGGAGCTAACACTGATAAAACTTTTGTTTTCAATACAAATGCAAGCAGGCAGTAGAACTGTAGTCTAATTACTTTTGAATATACAACTAGAAAGGCTATTTCAGCTAAGTCAAAATAATGATACATGAGCAATTAGAACAGATGATAATTGTTCTTTGTGTAGGTGACAATTCAAGATCCTGATGATATTTGAATTATTTCAGAAAAAAAATTCAAATCATGTCCTTACTGAAAAATAAAAAAATGAAAGAGAGAGTGGCTTCTTTCTTGTGCTTCCTTCCTTTTATCCAGTTAAAGTGTCCAAGGCCATGTACAAACATTAAACATAAACCAGTCTAAGTGATTGGAAATTGAACTAAACCCATAACTATACAGAAGTTTTGTGTACATAGAGTGGTCTAAAAATGATGGAACCCAGTCTATGATAGACCTGGATTGATGTGTACTCAAACTTAATTTAAGTTAGACCAGTGAATCTAACTTGTATACCTGATCCCCTACTGATTCAATATAGATCACTGTCCTCCAGCCCCTGCTGTGGTCACCCACAACCACCCTCAAAGGGAGGTGCTTTCAGCCTGTGCTGGCTTCTCTGGCGAGCAACCAGTGGGCCCCACCCCTGAGATCTCCCAGATTCGAGCCAAGACCATTTCTGCATCTCTGCCTCCAACCATCTTTAGCTACAGACAGGCAGAAGGGGAGGAAGGGAGGTGTCTGTCCCCCCTGCATGAGCCCTGAGCTCCCATGTCCCCCTGCATCCCATCACAAAGCATCCCACAATGTACACACATACCTGACACAGAGTCCAGGAGAACGCCCATACTTGGATGGTGTCCCATGGACTATAACCCTTGCTCCTGCACACCCAGCCAGGGACTTCCACATCCCTATGTGTGGGCACAGCCCCACAGACCACAACCCTGGATCCTGCACTCCACATCTCAGTGGCCAGAACTAGGCACTTTATCACCCAGACCCCAGCATGGACTTCCCCAAGCAGGAGCCAGTGTGGGTGGCTCACAATGGAAGGTGGCTGAACATCAGGACTGTGCTTACATGGAGGCAACACTGTGACCTTTGTGGCTTGGCCTTCGCTGGTAGGTACCTAGGCCATGGCCACCTGGGGGGCTTCAATGCCCATAGCTACAGGGTCCTAGAGTACTAGGGTAGGGAGGGGTGTGGAGGTAGGCACTGAGCATCCATGCCCTTGGTTGCCCCTGGAAACTTCAGGAGGAGATGGAATGTAACCACCACTGCTTGCCCATGCCTGGGACCCAATCAGGGGTAGCCTGGGTACTCAGCTCTGCTCAGTGGTCTCCAGCAGCCTGGGGATCCTTCTGGGCCTGCTGGGAGGTGTGCAAAAGCACCCCCAACCTGCTGTCCTCAGCATTGCAGGCAGCCTGCATACCAAAAGCTGAACATGTGTTCTATTCACAACTCATCTAACCTAGCCCACCTACAGAAAATCCCATAACTTAGATTGATTCTGCCTTGGGATTTCTGAATGCCAGTACCTAGCCCAACTGTTTACTTCCCACCCTCCCTGTACCACAGTAGTTCACTTTCATTGTGAAGAGAGCACTGGTATACAACTTCTTTTTATTGCCTAATAATCAATTAGGAATCACGTAGGGTGAATTATGGTACATCTTCTGATTGCAGAAGGGTTCAGTTCAATTTGTGTGTGTGTTCAGCCTTCTGGAAAGATATTGTTCACAAAGGGTATGCTCAGAGCTGTAACCTTAGAGCCATATGGAGATATTATACACACACATAGAGGTACTCCTCACTTAATATTGTCCCAGTTAATGTTGTTTTATTATTATATCACTGATCTATTAGAGAACATACTGGTTTAAAGGCACACAATGTTGAATTATAAGATTGTTTGACTGCCTCTTGCTAATAGGTAATTCTGTGATGTAACTGGATTTGTTTAACATCATTTTGCATAAAGTCCCATTTTTCAAGAATATAACTATAATGTTAAGCAAGAAGTAGCTGTATATTTATATATTTGTCCTATGAGAACTTTATGACATCAAAAAGATTCCATTCTGTATTAGGATGAAGTGGAGACCTTTCAAAATTATTTTTAAAAAATGAAAAGAGAAATCATAGCTCATTACAACCAGTTGCTAAGTGGCCATGGCATTGAATGGGATGCTGAAAGCAGAAGAGCAGCTCTTTCATAGTTCAAGTGTGCCTCCTGATAACCAGAATGTGGAGACAGTCTCTTTCCCTCTGGCTGCAAACATATGCCACATTTATCCTGGGATAAATGGTTTATCTCAGGACAGTACACCCTTGTTGCCAAGAAGGTTAACAGCATAATGGGCTGCACTGGTATGTGTGTTGCAACTGGGTCAAGGGAAGTTATTATTCTCCTCTATTCAGCACTGGTGAGGCCACATCTGGAGTACGGTGTTCAGTTTTGTGACCCCCTCTGCGAAGGATGTGGACAAATTGGACAGAATCCAGAGGAGAGCAATAAAATGGTGAGGGGGCTGGAGGACATGACCTATGAGGAAAGACTGAGGGAACTGGGCTTATTTAGTTTAGAGAAGAGGGGGACTTAATAGCAGCCTTTAACTACCTGAAGCAGGTTCAAAAGAGGATGGAGCTACACTGTTTTCATTGGTAGCAGATGACAGAACAAGGAGCAATGGTCTCAAGCTACAGTAAGAGGAGTTTAGATTATATATTAGGAAGAATTTTCTCACTAGATGGGTAGTAAAACACTGAAACAGGTTACCCAGAGAGGTGGTGGAAGCTCCATCCTTGGAGGTTTTCAAAACCCAGCTAGACAAAGCTTTGGCTGGGATGATCTAGTTGGGATGGTCCTGCTTTGAGCAGGAGGTTAGACTAGATGACCTCCTGATGTCCCTTCCAACCCTAGATTTCTATGGTTCTATGGAGTCACAATCATACAGACATACATATCCATTGTTTGGAGATATATGCTAAAAAAGATAAGAAATAGTAACAGTTTATCTTAGGATGTTGCAAAGTATGTCTCTACAATAATCCTTGGATCATCACTGAATTAGTTGCAGAAAAGTAGCACTACACTGAGATGCTTGCTAAAAGGCAATGTGTGTACTTGTCAATCATGGAATATTTTTGTTCTAGAATAAATAGAGGCACAACCTATCCAGGAACAAATGTGACATCTTGTTGGAACTGTTCCACTTTGTTTAAATTAGGGGTGCAAAATTAATTTGGCCCCTGGAGCTGGATTGGGATTGCAGGGTTTCTATAGGGGCACCTCTGGTAGCAGGGGAAACACTGTCAGGAAGCCACAGATGTTAATGTAATTGTTGCTTGCTTTGCAGAAAGGCTCCTTACCCTAGATTTTGGCAGCAAGTTCTGCCCATGCTTGCCCCAAATTCCTGACCCCTCTAGGAGCCCTGCAGGCCATACAACATGATTCCATGGGCTGGATATGGGCTACTGGCCAGATGTCTGACACCTCTGGTTTAAATACTTAAATTTTAATTCAACCAGAGACAGACTGATTCTGTTGTCTAGTTCCAGTGGAGTCTCTTGAAACAGGACAGACTGAGAGAAATCCACTTTTTAACAATCACTAGAATATTGACTACATTTGGGTGAAGTCAGTCAGATTTTAATTCCTCTCAACCTGATCTTTTTTTGTCTAAATTGCTGTTTCACAGTAAAATGTTTCGGTTTGATGAAAAGACATTTTCTGTTGGGAAAAAATTGTTTTCTAAAAGAAATTCTAGACCTGCCATACTTAAAATGCGTAATAGCATAACTATTTTTAGTGAAATACTGTTTTTAGTGGAATAATAATTATTAGTTTTATTTTTAGTTTCTAGTTAAATAATTCCTCTCTACATATACACAGAAACAGACTGGCAACAGTTGATAATTTTTTTGCAGCTAGGCCCTTTTTTCCTGCATGAGTCAAACTTCATCTACATTGTTACACCAAGATGTGATAGCAGATGCTCTGAACCAATATATAAAACTAAAACAAACAAACAAACAAAAACCCCTTTGCATCAGTACAGGTTATTCTAGTTTGCAAAGAAAAGATACTACAAATAAAATCTGGGAGTCAAATGGCAGCAAGTATCCCTTTGCACAGGATAGAAAGATTTAGTGAAAGACAAAAACTGATAGTGAACCATAATTCACAGAATTTACTATTTTGTTGTAATCATTATTGTCAGTGTTCAGATCTGTTCTAGAAGTGTAAGCAATATTTTTCTTTATGTTCTGTCAACCCATAAAATGGCAAAATGACAAAGAAAAAAAGAATGTGGTATTTATAGGTTGTTCTGTTATAAAGAAAATGTTGCTTTTAAGATAAATGTTGATATAAACTTTTCCCTGAAGCTAGTTACATATTACAGGCAAAGATTTAAAGAAAATAAAAACATACAGAAGTTTTGTAGAAAAGGAATGGACAAACTATAGTGAGCAATGGTAAGGTATGGGCACTGGAAGAAACACATTTTTATGTGGAAAGGAGATTTCCAAAGTTTAAAAAACCTGAACACAAATACCCTGAAATTTGGGCCAGGAACAGTTGCTATTTGTATGGCTTTGTGATGCAGTAGCGTTGTAATCTTTTTTGTACTCCAGTCACTATGTAGATAAGATTTATTACCTTGAAAATGGATGGCTGCAAGTAATCTGTACAAAGAATAATCAAATATATCTTAGTGGTGCGTGCCTAATCAAGCCTGCAGGATCACCAAAAAGTAGAACCCTTTTTTTTTCTTTCAAGTATTTTTCTCTGTTTTTTCTTTCTTTGCATGATACCTTGATAGAATATAACAGTGACAGTCATGAAAGGATCATTCTAAAGATTCATATTCTGAATATTTAATGCTCAAAGCTTCTTTCCTAAGAATCTTGCTTGGGACAAAATTCATCATGCAATGAGAGACTCCTACAATTCTAGGATAGACCTGCTGCCTTGGAAGATATAAGAATCTTGCACCTCTATCACAGTTCCCAGTTCCCATGAGATTGAGATAAAAGCCAGCCAATAATTGCAGTTTGTGTCTGCTCTGAAAGTCTGCATAAGGATTCTCATTTATACTTGACTTCAGCCCTGGACAAACTCCAAGAGGACTACCATAAAACTTCTAATAAACTAGAAGTACAAAATAAAACAATGGGAAGGGTGCTTTTTTAACTACCCCCCACCCATGGCCAGATTTGTAGATTTTCTCATTCTTCTACCATACTACACATATAAGTTCATTTTATTATTACGATCTAGAAGCCTTATTTTTTCAGTAAAAATTAAAAGGTTAATGACATAATGCCCCCAACAAAAATAATATTTTATTCACCTTTGTTTTGGTTGTCATACCCAAGGACTGAACATTATTTATTTCTTGTGCTATTCAGTTTTATTGGCATGTGTGTAATTACTTCAAGGTCTTGCTATAGCTTTGCCAACTCCTTATCACCTTCACTCCAGGAACCATTTACAATGAGGAACAGCCAAGGTATCACTCATGTCATGATCTGAACGCTGATGCAGATATTGTATTAGTTCTGTTGCTTTAGACTTCACCTTCAGTTCTGTCAGACAGGTATGAGTGGTACAGGCTATACCAAATCTTCTCCTAGTTTGTCAAAGCAGTAGGCATTTAAATATTGGAAACCCAAATGGTCTCTCCCTCATTACATACTATGTTCATTTTTTGCAGTTAATTGCTAACAGTAGACAGAAAGAATGTTACTCGCAGTCATTTAACACCAAGTTATTTTTATATGGACTCTCAAGTCAAGTGGCGATTAATAGTGGAAGCTTCTTCACTCTCAATTTTAACAATGGATCATTTAATATAATGGATCATTAAGGACAAACTTATTCTCTTACAGATAAGGCTGATGAATGTCAATAATAATAATAATAATAATAAACAGCCCCAAAAAGCTCTTGAAGGAGTTTCTGGGAAGAAAAGCATGGTTCTAGGCAGAATAGAGTATGCCAATGCACCTTCAGTGGCTAGTGACCAGGAGAGTGGCTCTCTCCCAGAAAGCCTAGGAAGGGGCGGCAAGTGGGGTCATAATTAGAGGACTGGGTAGATTACTCAAAAGCAAGCTGCAGACCTATTTTTTATGCTGCTAAGGGGAGTTAGGAGGAAGAAAAATTAGGATAAAAAATATGATTTTGGGGACACTGACCTGGAGGGGAGTCAGGACTGGAAGCAAGAAGCCTGAGAAATAAAGATTGTGAAAGCTTGAGTCTAACAATGGAGCTGCATTCAGGATCTTAGTTAATCTGAATAAATCACAGCTAAAGAAAATGGAAATACTGTGTTTAAAAAAAACCCTCTGGATGAGAATGGATTTTTCCTAGAGCTCAGGGGGTAACTGGGGGTGCCTGAAGGGCTGTCACAGGCCATGAGGGGTATTTTGAAATGTCATCTGTCTACAACACAAGTGTTCTCCTCTACAGAATTCTCAACAAGGCAACCTACTTAGAACCAATTTATGTTCAGTTTTGTTTGTGACAGGATTGCCAATAATTGAAACACTGCATTTCAGGGTTCTCTTCGTTGATAACAACTTACATGTTAACTCACTTCACATTATTTAACTCTTTTATTTTGAAAATCTCCTTACAGCAGAGGTCTTAGGTCAAAGCCCCTGGCAGTAGTAACTAAGGGGGCTAGAGGGATCAAGGCAATAGCCTTTAGGGGAGGAGATGCTAAACTTGAAGCCACTGCTATTCCTGGCTACCTGTGCTGCAGGCAGTCAAAAGGCACAACTGGCTGGGGCACTGAATTGCTCTGTTATGCCTGTGGCCCTGGATGACACTTCACAGGACATAGGTTCTTCCATAGGGATCTCCTCCCATGAGAAAGAGAAAATGGAATGACAGCCTGAGTAAAATATATGGAGGTAGATCACCAAATCTGCACGGAACCTTTAAAAGCCCCATGTAATCCCCATTCTGAGGGCTCAGGTGGGATTTAGGTAATGCACAGGCCTTTTGCAACTCATACTTTTTGCTGAAACATACTTAAAATCACTTCTGTTTTTTTATGTGGAGGGGAGGAGAGGAAAGAATAGTAGTCATGTAATTATTTTATGAAATAAAGTAAATTACATTAAGTAATTGACAAAAACAGTAGATATCATACAAAGCTGGGAGATTCTAAGCTACGTTTTCTCAAACTTGAAGCCTGGGGCACAATTCTTTCTAGAATTACAGTTTGTGGCACACTTCACTCTTACACATAAAACAGGTGTGTGTATGCATGTGCAAGCCATGTGTGTTTTGTTTACATGCATACATCTGCCCCTGCATTTTGGGGTATAAAATATATTTCCATAACATATAGAACATTCCATTCTCCTGCCAGAAGAAATCATGATATTAAAAAAATAAAATGACACCAAACAGATCTTTCTTTAGACAAAAGCTCAGTGGGTTTTATAATTTAGAAATTCTTAAAATATTATTATTAAGGGAATTTATAGCAGTGGTTCTCAACCTTATTTAGTTTCAAGGAACTACTCCATGTTTTATTGAATCTTTGTGGCACTTCTGTTGAAAATCACAAAGATAAATCTAAATTCAGAAACGATAAGAAGGTTGGCCTTGAGGCTAAAACGTTGCAAGTCACTGGATCTAGCTGGTGCCACTTAAGGGTAGCAAGGGTAGGGTCTCACTCTGCTGTGCCCTGCTCTTTCCACTGAATGCCTCCTCCCAACTCCTGTTCTGTACCTCAGGAGGCAATAACAGCCCTTGTTATTGAGGCTGTTCCTGTCGGGTTTTATGTGCCAGTGACCACCTCCAGGACCCTATTCACCGCAGGAATGTGGGAGGAATAGAAGGGATGAGCCAGGCTGTGAAGTGCCAGATGGTGGGTGGAGTGCATTTACACAGTGGGATCTCATGGCACACTTCTGTCATTCTCAGGCACACTAGTATATCACGGCAAACCCTTTGGGAATGAGTTCTAACAGTACATTCCTCAATATTATCAGTATCAGATGCAAATAATGAAGCAAAACTAGCTTTAGCAAATAAACTTACAATGAAGCCTAAGAGGAAATATTTTAGAAGGGCTTAGATTCAAATACGTGTACAAAATAGGTCTTTTTTTTTTCTATTTGAAAAAGAGACATATAGAAAATTTTCATGTGCTAGTCATTGTTTTAATACATACCTTACAATGATTGCTTTCCAAATCAAGTGGAAAAGGAATTTATAAAATGTTCCCCCCTCCCAACTAAGCCAACAATTGCAATATTTACCAAAAAAATTTAAAAAAAGGATAAGACAAAATGAATGTTGTAGAAGAAAGAGTAAAATGTGAGGAATAATCTTAATTACTATGGATAGCCTTAATTCCAAGGCTATTTACTGATAGGGCATCTATTTAAAATGTTTTCATAACTAACATGTTTTCCATTAAATAAGGCACGTTCCCCACCCACCCCAATTTACTCTTAAACTTCATATCTAAATTTTACAAAATGAAAAAATACCAGATAACTGAAACTGGAAACCAGTAATTTGAGGTTGAAACTGGAGACACCAGTGAGAGACATTATGTCCTACTAGGGAAAAGAAAGGAGCAAGGGTGTGCACGGCAGCAATTGTTTCCATGTGTTGGGGTAGCCCTGGGATATGCCAGTGTCTGTCTTACTATGTTACCATATTTCCACCAAGGAAAAAAGCATGGAGGGTGAAGAGAGATGTAATAGCCCACTGCTGATCTTCTCCTTGTTCCCCCTGGACCAGTCTTTGAGGTTCACCATCCCTATCTCTTATCCTTGGGTCCAAAGTAGCCTCTGCTCCCTCCTCATGGGTGGCCTGGAGATGCCATCTCTGAGTGTATGGGAACCCCATACCAACCCCACCTGTAAGACTAAGAAGAAAGAGGGAATGTAATTGTTTAGGATCCTCTTCAATTTTATCAGAGACAGCCAAGCTAATTACTAGTGCTTCTTCATTACAGCCTATTCTTTCTATAAAGGGTCCCTGATAAGCCAGGGACAGAGAAAGATCAACACTTTATTGTTCTGATATTTCCTTTAAAAAACAAAAGTTATATCTCCATCTGTATCTCAGCACAAGGTTACTGATTTCTTATGTGTGCTCTTGTTTTTATAATACATTTCTTTGTATTCTTTTATAAAACTTAATATTGTCAGCAGTAAAGGTGACCTGAAGCCATTTGAGCATAGAGACAAGCCTTTTTCAAGAAAGGGTGGGAATTATCATTTCTGAGCACATTTTGACAAAGCTGTGATTCTTTTAGCTAGAAAAATCTCCACTGCTTAGAACTGGCAGAAGCTCCATCTTGAACCAGTCAGGGAGGTGATTTTTGGAGCATCTCAGTCTGTTCACAGTGATCAAGCTGCAGATAGTACACAACATCTTGGAGCTAAAGGGCACCCATGGAGTGTGAGAACACCCCAGAAGCATCTCTTAAAGGCACACCTGACTGAATCCAGTGTCAGGGCATGTCACACTGAGGAGAGACCAACTGTGAAAAAAGTATTTTTTTTTTAACAAGTATAGTAAGGTAGGGTAGTGTTGTAGTAGCCATCATGGTCCAGGACAACATGAGAGGTAAGAATTGCTACGGTGACATCTTTTATTGAATCAACTATATAGTTGGGAGAAGTGTTATAGAACCATAGAAAATAAGGTTGGAAGGAAACACAAGATGCCATCTTGTCCAACTCCCAGCTCAGAGCAGGACTATCTCCAACCAGATACCAGCCAAGGCTTTGTCTAGCCAAGTCTTAAAAAACTCCAAGAATGGAGAGTCCACAACCTCTCTAAGTAACCTGGCCCATTGTTTTACTATCCTCCCCGTGAAAAAGTTTTTCCTACTGTTTAAGCTAAACGCCATGCTGCAACTTGAAGCCACAGATCATTGTTCTGTCATCTGCCACCACTGGGAACAGCCTATCCCCATTCTCTTTAGAACCCCTCTTCTGGTAGCTGAAGGCTGCTATTAAGTCCCCTCTCAGTCTTCTCTTCTCCAGACTAAATAAACCCAGTTCCCTCAGCCTCTTTTCATAAGTCACGTGTTGCAGCCCTCTACCGTTTTTTTGCCCTCTGCTGGACTTTCAAATTTGTCTGCATCCTTTCTATAAAGGGGTGCAGATCTGGAACCACTACTCCAGATGAGGCTTCACAAAGTGCCCAATAGAGAGGAAGAATTTCCTCTTTACAGCTGCTGGCACCACTCCTACTAATGCAGCCTAGCTTGCTGCTAGCCTTCTTCACAACAAGGGCACACTGTTGGCTTTTCTGGGAATTAGTAACTTTGGGTTTCTGATTGGTGCTTGAGTGTTTGCCCAATACCTTGTGCATATGGGAGAGAGGGTGGGAGGAGATGCATGCATGCATTTTCCTCCTCTTTCCTCCAAACTGACTGATTAGCAGTTTGCTTTGTGTGAGGCTGGTTTAGCTAACTGAGGGGTGAAGTTAAGCTTGGCAGCCTTAAAAAAAAGGGAAGACCCTTGCAAGCAGGGCAGAAAACCAAGAGGAACTTCGCCTAGGGAATTCTCCCTAGGAAGGAAATTTAGTCAATACATGCTTCATAGGCCTGTGCAACCTGGGCTATAGATAACTGACTGCGTCATGCTACAACCTAAGCAAAGCTTGACTTAGTTAGCAATGACATAAGTTAAACATTCACTGTAGACTGGATTGAAAAAGTGAAGCAACATAACACAAAGAGGTATAAAAAGACTAGTGTGCAGGCAGTCCTCAGACTTACGACACAATTGGTTCCTGAAAACAGTGTCTTAAGTTGAAATGTTGTAACTTGGAACTGATTTTCCCATAGGAAACAATGTTATAAATGTGTTATATGTGTTCCTGACTCAAGGCCCAATACATTATTTCCACCAAAAATAACTCAGAATTTTGTACTTAATCAATTATAGATGCATAATATAGCTACGTTAAAGTACAGTAAAAGCTCTGTCATCCAGCATCCCCCAGGAATGGGAGATGCCAGATAACAAAATATGCTGGCTAATTGAGCTGCCCAGGCTGCTGCTTCTCCCGACTTATCTGGGGCATCCCTCCACTCCTCCCATGGCATCACTGCCCCTCCAACAGGCCGTGCAGGCTCCACGGGACAGGGAGGCAGGCCCCGCAAAGCCTGTTATGCCTCCAAGCCGTGGGGGCTCAGCAGCACAGGCTGTTTTGCCCTGGGCCATGGGGATTTGGAGAAACTGGAAGTGCCTCGGTGTGCACTTCCAGTTTCATTTTATCTTACAAGCTGGCATGCCTGTTAATAGAGCATGCCAGCTTGTAAGATGCCGGATAACTGAACTTTTACTTTATTTATATAGTAAATAGCAATTATATTGATTTGGAAGGACTTCTTTAAGGTGACTTCAGTGGACTTTTTGAAGGGCTCTTGGTTGGATTTTTTGAAGGGTTCTTGGCTGGAGTCTTCTCAGGAGTCTTGGCTGCACATTTTCTAGAATCTTGTCTGCTTTCTTAAAGAAAGTGTACAAGGAAGTTTGGACAGATGTTCTCCAAGGAGATGGGCAACTCAGTGCACTTGTTTGCTGATGTGGCATGGCATCAGATCAAGCATTGTAAAGTAAAAAACCTACATCAGAAAGTTGAAACAGGTTGTCAATTTATAAACATTGTAACTTGAAATGTTGTTAGTCAAGGACTGCCTATAGCTCTAAAGCATAGTCACATATGGAAAACTGTATTAAATATACACTCTGGTTAAACAACACAACTTTGGACTTCGCCAAAGCTCAGTAAAAAAGAAAAAGGAACCAAATAAGCAAAAATCCCAAAGGGGACAGAGAAGCCTAGCCCGTGGACCTGTTTTCCTCTTGAATCCAAGGCTGTGTAAGCATTTTCTTTATTCATATAAATAAATCTTTGCTATTGTACATCCTAATAAAGTTTTCAAGTTGTGATTGGAATAGTCTCACAGATCTGTCTCACTCTAAACCCTAGTTTAAATGCTGAGTAACAGAGCCAGGGAGTAATAGACTGAGCATGTATGAGAGCCCACGTGTGGCCATGTGGTGTAAGGTTTAGGGGTTTTTTGGGTGGGGAAGGGTTATTGTTGTTTACAGATTAGGTGTCCTCCAGGGACAAAGGATATACAAATGGAGGCTGTGTCAGCAGTTGTAACCTGCATAGGATGTTCTATGTTTCTGCTCCCAGAAGGTCAGAACCACTTCATCTCCAACAAGTATAGCTGGTGTCTGCCCTGGAGTGAAAAATCAACTTTTATAATGCAGTGTGAATACATGTGCTTTCATCAAGGAAATGAAAGATTACTTGGGAAGAAGTTATGAGAGATTGGTAGTGGGAGAAGCCAAAGGGAAATGAGGAGAAGTTGGAATACGTAAAACTTGAAGAAGGGCTCTCAGAATTGAAGAAGAGCAGACTGAAGTATGCAACTGCTTTAAGGCACTCTACTGGGAAACAGCTGAGGAAGATACAGAAGGATATCCACAGGCATGATGTAAGGAACCCAGCAGTCTAGACAGAAAGAAAACAAGACCCCAGGGATGGGGCTCGAGGATTATTGCACCAAGAAGGGAGAAGTGGTGGTGTGGTTACTGACTCCTTTCCGCAGAGGAAAGAGGCACTGGTTTGTCATCCAGATTTGGTGTCCTGGAGGTATCCTGACTTCCTTTAGGACTTCAGAAAGACTGCCAAAACTCATCCATCCATCCATCAGACCACTACCCTTTCCTAATTGTTCATGTAAATAACAATGATTACTGCCAAGGATGACACTCAGATGATCAGAGGCAACCATGATGCTCTTGGGAGGACTGTTAAGGAGCTTGGAACAAGTAGTTTTCTCATTAATCCTTCCCATATAAGGCAAGGGCCCAGGCACAGACCATTGTGTCCTGGAAATAAATCTGTGGATGAGACAGTGGTGTTGATGTGAAGACTTCAATTTTCTTGACAACGGTCAGATGTTCGGGGAAGGAGGACTACTAGAAAGAGACTGGAATCCATCTCACCAAAACTGGAAAGAGCATTGTCTGGCCAACCTAGTAAGTAGGGCTTTAAACTAAGTTCCAAGGGGGAAGGAGAACAAAATCCTCCAGTAACAGTTCAGAGAGAAAAGAACCACAAGAAGCGACTCAACTGTGGGGATGGGGAGACAGCTGCAGGACAGCAACAAATATATTCTAATCCTCAATATTAATGATACTTCACAACTTTGTATTATTAGCAAATTTTATTAGCAGTCATGTATGCCGTGTTCGTTCATGAAAATATGTAGCAAGTTGATTTCAAAACCAACCTTTGAGAAACTCCTTGAAAAACCCCTGCTTTCAGCCTAAGAGTTCTCATACACTTATCACAACGTCATCATTCCCATCCATTGACCATTGTTTCTTAAACACTCCATAATTCCTGTACAAAATAGATTTTTTCCAGTTTTACTGATAATTGTCCATGTTGCATTGTATCAAATACTTTACCAGACACAACATAGATCATACCCAGCATGTGCTTCTCGTCCAGAAAAATAAATTATTAAATCAGTGTTAAGTGTTATTGACTTCTCTAAAAAACAGCAATTATAAACTGAAATTATATTATTATTGTCCATTTTAAATCTGTATTATAATTTACTCAAGTTTCACTGGTTTTATAGAGGTATGTAAACCAATACAACTAGCTAATGTCTCAGCACACTATCCTAAAAAAAATGAACCCATAATTTCATGTAGCTACATTCATCTGCTGTCAACATTATTTTATGCTTTACATTAAAAAACCTCAGACATCTTTAAATAAATGTTACGAGCCATGTATTAGTGACTCTTACAGTGCTATCATACTGAAGACTACAGTGAAAGCAGAGAAGTTGTGAACATTTATAGCAGTCTGTAAAAAACGTTGAAACATTAAATGCTAGAAATTTAACAAAATCCAACTCAGAATCTAAAGGTCTCACAAAGCATATTGCACATCGCAGAAATGCCAAGTATAGTTTAAACTAAACGAGGTGTCTCAATCTCTTCAAAACCTTGAACTGTTCAACTAATAGCAGATGCAATATATAAGCTGTGACCAGATTGCAAGCTTGGAAGCCTTCAACCAGTGGTTAGGAATTTGTTAATATTATGACTAGACACACTGGAGATGCTACAGTGAAATGAGAAAACTATGTCTGAAGAAAACAGAGCTGAGCTTTCTGATTTCTTGTATCATAGCATTTCTATTTTAGATTCTCTAAGTTGCTTCTTTTAAAAAAATTGTTTTATTCCAGTTGCAAAAAAAAAATCTCATACATCCAAAGCCAAACGCATTCAATCAATAAATTAAAAGGCTGTCTTCTTCAACTCTACAAAATATAAGCATCCTTACATCAAAACAAAAAAATAATTGTAATAACTTTTGCTTTTTATATATTGGGTATAGCAGAGGATATTCCTCTAATATTTCTCTTCATAATTTTGATGCTTGCAACAGTGAGGAAATAAAGTAGCAGTAGAGTAAACTCAAATGGTGTGGACAGGTATTATGAACTAGAATCAAGAAACTATTCAAACACATGCTTATTTTTACATCACCATAGTAACTTGCATTTCTGTGAATTGGGCCATAATTCTCAGTAATTTTGAAAGACTGAGAAAATGTGAGTTTCAGTAAACAGCTTTTTTTTCCCCAAAACCAGACACATGCAGCTTTAAAAAAAAAAAAAAAGTTTGTTAGAAAAGCCAATGCTATGTGGCCAGCAAATATTTCACAGTTCAAAGATCTTTCATGGACCAGCTTCAGAACAAAGCCAGCAGGTTAAAACCAAGAGATTGATGTTCTTCTTTGACAGGATAAAGAATTTCAACTTTGGTCTCTAAAGATAAATAATGTTTGTTAGGGTGAGAGTATTTGGATCTTGGGAAGCATTGGATTTGTAGCTGAATAAATGGCTATAACCTGGGGCCTAGCAAAGCTGCTAACCACAAGGCAAAATGGTATGTTAAAATTAACCTTCCAAGATGCTTAGGCAAGCATTTTCTTAACAATATAGTAAGATATATAGCTCATTGTGTAAAAGAAAGAGGATGCAAACCACCAGCTATCATTAGATGATAAAGCAGATTTTACTTATTAATGCTTATGCTAAGCCAGCCATTCGTTTATGCTAAGTAGCTATCTTAACTGTGTCAGCTGTTTTCAAGTGAGTTTGTGTAAGTCTGTGTGCTATGAATGATGTTAAGTCTTAGGATTGTGGAGATGGTACAATATGGGACTACAAAACAGACTGGAATGTAAAAGACAGCATGTACCTGGTAACAGAATTCAAGATAAACATATGTGAAAAGGTAAATGGTATTTGGTAAAAAAACCTGCAGAATCTTCCAGGCTTGGGTTGAAGTCCGCCCAAGTTACCAAAAGAAATGGGGTCAGAGTCTTAGGCATGCGCTCATAGCAAAAAGACATGTACATAAGTTAAATACATAGGCAATTCCATGCTAATGAATCAAACAGTAAACAGAAGCAGAGCTTAAAATGGGAAGGACTAACGGTGGAACAAAGAAGGGACAAAGGTAGGGTAAATGTTAATGACCATAAAACCAAGGTGTATAAATATGGAAAAAACTAATGTTCATGGTTGCTCCCTGGTTTGTTGCAGCTTGCCTGAAGCTGTATCCATTTTGAATTAAACTGTTGACAAGAAATGTGTGCAGGTGAAGCGTGATGGCATTGATCCATTGTCTCCCTAGTCATTGGGTGTCGCTTGGAGTTGGGATCTAACAATATTGATTCTATGAAACTCATTTTTCTCCTTTTTTTACACCTTTTTAAGTTACCATTACCATGGTATATAAGAGGCTAATTATTTGAAAGACTCAAATTAAGTGTGAACCATTTAGAGTGAAACAGGGAAAAAAACCCCCAAAGAACCCCATATGTCAATATGAATAAATCACATGCATTAACTAATATGGTCCTTGGCTGGATATTGGTCAACAATGATTATTCACTCTGGTAGTCATAACCAAACGTTCTAATGTTTATTCAGTTGTGTATGTGAAATGAGCCAATTCCTACTTGGCAATAAAACCTCTACCCAACTGACATCCTCTTAAGCAAAAAGGTAGAAAAGGAGATGGAAAATGACCCACAAAATTATGTCTTGAAATGACCCCTAAATAATAGATACCCTGGGGACACATTGTTGAGGCAGAGTGCTAAAACTTGTCTAGGTTATTTCTTCTTCTATACTTTTCAATTGATTTCAATGACAGCTGTATCGGATGTATGATGTGAAGTAATGGAGGACTTCATGCACTAATCCAATCTATTCAGCTTTGGTTAATTAAAATAATATTATTAAAAGTACCTTCAGCCAATATAGAAAAAGCATTTTGTAGAACATTGTAGAGCATAAATAAAACCATCTTAGATATGGTAATGCATGTAAATGTTTACAGCTTTGCTAATAGAATGCATATTGGATGCTGTCTAAAACAGGTACCTCTGAGAAGATGCAAACTGTGATATTCAAAAATTACAGGTTTGTTTGGGGTCTTTTTTTTTGTTTTTGTGGTTTTTTTACTTGCAGAAAAAAACAAGGTAATAAAATTATCTGTTGGAAGAAAAATAAAATTTAAAAGATCTGGGTTACGACAGTTTTACTAGACCTAACACTGAAGTGTCAGGTGAATTGAACATACTAAGTCTAGCACAACAAATGCTCACAGTAATTTCCTGCATTATAATTAATTTTCTTAAAGTCAACCGTGTTCCCTCTTCCTTCCCCCCATTATATATTTAGAAATCACAGGGCAGGTCCCCAAGTGCAGGGGCATGCACTTTTAGAGGCACAGACAGCAGTAGCACAAATTTGTGCCATTGCTTTGTGTCTCAGAGCATGCCCCCGCACATACACATCAGCGCACATCCTGAGTAGGGACAGGGGAGGCTGGAGCCAGCACCTGTGTTGGCCCTAGCAGTATTAGCTGGTGTCCTGGTATAGCAGGGATGCAGATCTAGCAGCATAGAGCCTGGCCAGCAGCCAGAGCATTGCACTGGCTGGCTGGCCCTTTCTGTGTTCTGGTGCACCCTATTGACATATACTCTGGTGCTGCTTTTTTCTCCTGGAGATTTTTTTTTTTTTGCTACCACTATTTCCCAGTAGCCTATTTTGCGATTTGTTGCACAGCACATGTTTGTGTGTCCCCCCGCTTGTGGCACCACAAACCACACAATCTGCACATGGGGACCCACCCATAGAGTTCAAGCCACAAAATACTGCTATGATCATCATCTGCAATCTCCTGCCTAACTCATTCAATTATCTCCCAATTAACTCATTCACTACTTTTTTCATTAGTCCCATGATTTCTTTCAGAATGTAGATTATGTTAAGGATACCCAGGATCAAATCCAAATAAAGACTTAGGTATCTAAAATAGAACTTAAGTAGAATTCAGGTACCCAAACTGCTGTCCTAAGTATGGCTGTGTGAAATGTTACTGGCTGTTTTGTTTCAGCACTGTTTCAACTCATTTCAAGCTCAAAACAGCAAAATTGAAATGAAATGAAGGCTTTGAAACAGCCTTGAAACAAAATGAGGGAAATGTTTCAAAAGTTGGGCTGATTTCCCTTCCCCAGCCCAATCTTCGTGCTAGGGAAGGAAACTCAGCTCAGTTGGATTCAGTTCCCTTCACCAGCCTGATCGATCACAGTACTAGGGAGGGGAATGAGTGATTGGGCTGAGTTCCCTTCCCCAGCCTGATTGACTGCAGTGCTGGGCAAGGGCGGAACTGAGCAATGGTGCTGAATGCCCTTCCCCAGCCCCATTGATCACAGTGCTGGGGAGGGGATCTGAGCAATTGAGTTCAGTTCCCTTCCCCAGATTGATTGGGCTAGGGAAGGGAACTCAGCCCAATCGCACAGCCCCTGCAGCCCTCCAGGGTTTGCAGCCCCCAATCTGCCTTCTAGATGCGAGCAGTCGGTGCTGTTGGCTGGGAGCAGCGTGCTGGTGCCAGTCTCAGGTGGCAGCACATGGCTTTCCACCCTCATCTAGCAGGCAGATTGGGGGCCCACAACCCCAGGAAGACCAGCACAGCCCCTGCAGCCCTCCTATGGTTGTGGGCCCCTAATCTGTCTGCTGGCTGTTTCAAGCTTCCCCATTATAGCCTATGGGCAAAACGTCGAAACAGCCTCAAAACAGCATTACTGTTTTGACAAAATGAAACGGAACAGCGGTTTCAAATCAAAATGGAATTTGAAATGAATCGCTGTTCTGCTGAAATGTTGAAACACAAGAACAGTGCCATTTCAGACAGCCCCAGTTCCAAGACCCCCGCTCAGCTGTTACCTAATCTTACAGGTGCTTACATTTCTCAATCACCTCAGTGTTGCTGTTCAAGTTGCACTTCTGTACATGCCTACAGGGGCATTGTTATTGCTAGGACTGTGCAGATTAAGTCTCCTACCTAAATCCTGTTAGGAGCCAAAGACTAGATTTTCCCTTGCTTATGGATGTCTACAGCACTAGGTGCTACAAAAAAAATATAGTTGTGGCTGCTGCTTTCTTTCTAGAAACAGAAAAATGAGGGTCTCACCCAGCAACCTCTTTCAGGCCAGTATGCTCTGAGTTCATATTTGCAGTCAGTTTATTTCACCTGAGGCAAACTTACCTGTAGCAAACTTGCAAACCAAAACCAAAACCTGAAGTCCAAGGACAGGAAATTCAGAGTCTTTGCTTCTCCTTCAGTATACCAGCCTCCTCTCTTCCTCTGTATTCTTCTCCTGGAGCTTCTAAACATCTTTTGGCTTTAGCTTGACTCCTCATCAGTCACAATTGCCTTAGCCAGGCATCCTATGGCTATCTGCAGCTGAGGTTTCAGCCCCTGAAAGCTATTCCTCCTTACAATCCCCTTTATATTGGTACATTAGGTGTCAGACCTTTTTCCCAGGATATGAGATCTAGGTTTGATGCGTCCCTCTTCCTGAGGCAATTCAGACCCATGTGTTTCATATCTTTGCAGAGTGCACTAACCACTGGGATACATACCATCACATTCGTAATGCCTCATATTAAGGAAAACATGATAACTTGGTATTAATGAATCCAGAGAGAGCAAATGAGTGAGTATTACTCGGGCTCATAAATAAGCAATAAACTCTGTAGCTTATTAGTTAGGGCACTCATGCAAGAGGGGTTTGAATCTTACATTCTGGTCTCCATTACAGTGAGCATTTAAGTATTTTCATCAGTCATTGCATAAAAACTTTGGGGCAGAGAATGCAATCCAGACCTTTTCCACCCACCTAAGAGCCAACTCATTCACTTGTTTTCTTTTTCTGATTGAATGCATCCTGATGCTTTTCTTGGAAGCCAGGTTGAACAGGAGAGGTCGAGGGTATCCTTTCCTCATTATCCTCCTGCCAGAAGTAAAATAAAAGAACAGGGCAGCCCTCCCACCTTTTAAGTGTTTTTTCAAAGAATCAGGAAACCCATATTCTAACTGCACCTCTCACCTAGAGAGGATGTGAAGCTGTATTTTCTGTTTCCTAGCAAAGTGCCCTAATCAACAGACCATAAAACATGCACACAAACATGTGCATACAGACTCACATACACACTGGCTTTAAAAAGATAGCATCTAGCATTCTATGTCTGTATAACAGTAAGCACAGTAATCCTGATCTGGAGCCTTTTGTTTTTATAGGAATGAAAATAGCAGTAATAATAATACAACTTACATATAACCTACACAAATTTGAATTACAATACAGTGAAATGCTTCACACTTCCAGCCCATCTATCCCCATCATTTCCCACAAAAACAAAAATCGCATATTATTTTTAACTGGACTTTGCTCCTAATTTGGAAAATATAAGCCTACTTGAACTATAATACTTGGAACAAAAATAGCACCTATAGCTAAATTTGTCCTTGGGTGTTCAGAATTTTGTATCAATAGAAATTATTTTGTTATTTTGCAATTAATAAATGGTCATGTGATTCAATAAATAAACTAAACAAAAAGTTACACATTTTGAAACACAATGCCAGATTCAGTCTCACTTTTACTACTGAAAATAATTCAGACTTGCAGGAGATAAGTTGTTAATGAAAACTATACCTTGCAAAAAATCACCAGTTTTATGATTTTTCTTTCCTAGAAAATAAACAATCATTGACATGAAAGAGCTATACATGAATATGATTGTCTGCTGTGATAGATGAGCAACTTAAATATCTGCTCGTTACTATTATGAAAACCAGTGACAAAGACATGTGTAAGGTTTGTCCAAAAGTTAAAATTAACAGAAGCTTGCAAAATTGTTTTTTTAGCATACATATCTGAGAGTACGAATAACAGAATAAGATGTGTCTGTGCTGTTTAAACAGCAGTGCTTTAAGGCTGTCTATTGTGGTTAAGATTAGGGGAAAATGTAAAACAGTTGACTTGCCAAGGGATTATTAAACCCAAGTTCCCTGTAAAATGCATTACCCCTCTAAGCAGCTTGGCTGACATGCTGAGATTGTAATTAGAAAATTGAGTTTTCATTTTATCTAAAACAGAAAATACACATTGTTATTCATAATTTGTATATATAACAAGAAGGACAGTATAGAAACAATAAAAAATAAAAACATTTTTGGAGGAAGGAAGTAGCCCATTTAAATGTGACCCACTTTGAAATCAATATTTTACCCATTAAATTATCCATTGATAAATGCTTACCTAGCTCTTGTGATAAAATGCCATATTATTTGTTGCTTCCAGTATTTCATAAAATGAATGTATGTGTATATGCAAGTGCATGCACGTGTATATTTAAAAATCTCATATCCTCTAGGTGTAATCCACTGCTTTCCCTACCACCAACCTTTATCCATGGATATGGAATACATTGTGATTTTGGTTTTTGTTTTTCATTCTTCTCAGAAGAATAACAGAACTAAAGTCAATAACCTATTGGCTGACACGCCAAGAGAATATAATGGTCAACAACATAGGACTTTTTTCTAATGTTGCCAGTCTACTTTTCCTCAAATTTCCCCAAATGTAGGATTTATTGCCTGCATTTTGGTTTGAATTCCACTGTACTTTTTCCAAACAGAGAAATCACTTAATAATGCATCACTCTGTAATACTACAGAGTATTAAATGATGCAAAAGTATACACATGCTGGATTATAAACTTGGAAGAGTCATTTAGACTTGCACCTAATCTCCAGCACAGCAGTCTTTTTTGAGTAAGACTCAAAATTATAGAAGTAGTGGCAGCCATGCAAGAAAACCTAAGAACATTGAAAAATTTTTTAACAACAGTGGGCTCTTTTAGTATAATTTCCTTTAATTCTCTTCCACAGGAATTTTTCCTTTGACTCCTCTGTCTTGATCTGTCTTGGCTTTCTGAATGAATTCTCAAGCAGCTTTTGGAAAGAGTTTCTCTTTTCTCTGCAAAAAGTCAAGTCTTCTCTTACAGAATTCATTGGAGAGTTCCCTCTCAAAAGACTTTTAATTTCTCCCAAAGCACTTTAGGGGCTAATTGAGAAATATTAAAAACTCTATATACAATTATATTCCTTCTGTTCTAGATTACAACCTTCCTAAACCATCTTGTCTAATTAGAATATATAATGCAAGACATTTTATATATATGAAATTTGAGGATGTTCTTTCTTTTAAAAATTGATAGCTTGCATCTTAGACTAATAAATTCAGAAGCCAAAGTCTGACGTATCTATTATTAGCTCAAGATACACTATTATCAACATAATCTTATCTTTCTTGTTGATATTAAAAATAAGGTTTTATACTTCCATGCTACCTTCCATCAAGGAACAGCTTAGTCCTTTGAAAATATTAATGACTAGCGACCATTCCAGAGTGAAAAATGTATTTGTATTATGTTAATTTAAAAATATTCCTTTCCTTACTCTTCTTTCCTTTTCCCCACAAAAATAATATTTTTTCCCCAAAGTTCATTTACAAGATGAATATGGAATATCTGTTTTGTGAGTAAGGACTTCAGGATATACAGGATTAACCTTTCACTGGCATAGTTGTTGTTGAACTTAATATTTAGAGGAGTGATAATAATGTTGATGATGTAGAATAAAAATAAATCTACATTCAGAACATGAAGATTGTTTTAAGAGGTGTAAGACAAAGCTCTGGCATGGGTGAAAAGTCTTAAGAAAGCCAATTAAGAGTCCTGAAAGTAATTAAGAACAGTCCATTTGAAATCATCAATTCAAACCTTCACTATAGCTTCTAAAAACCCCTTTCACACAGACTGGAGAGAGAAAACTGAAAACTGGAAAAACAGTAGAAAACTGCAGAAAATACAGCACACAGATAGTATTATATGCTGAAACCATGCTTCATGTTGTTTCTAGTTGTCTTGTGCTGGCAAAAGTGCAACTCCTAAAAGGAATAAGCAAGTATGCTATGCTCTCCTTCAGCTTGTCGAACAAGCTTTAGTTAAAATATCCCTGCCATCATTTTTCAGTAGAGGGATTCCGATACATGTCACACTGGAGTCTGCTGGACAATGTATGTGTATAGGTGCCCTAGAGAGCTCAAACATAAGCCTACAGGTGCCTCCAAGTCTGTGTCCAGCTCCTTTAGTCCCTCGTCCTGGCTGACTGAGCCAGTGAAAACTCTAGCTCCACTGTGCACTCCTCTGTGCAGTCCTCTGACCAGGTTTTATGTGCACGCAGCTTTCTCTTTCTGTTACTCCAAGCTCAAATCTCCTCTTCCTTTTTCCTTTACCCCCCAGCTCCTGGGGGTTTCCGGGAGTTGCAGTCAAAATTAATAGACATCACAGCTCAGCAGACTGCCTCTTGGTTCTACCTGTTGTTACACACATTACAAGCACATTACTCTTGGGGCAAAGTGAACATAATTTAGGCAATCCAGGAGTTCTACATTACACCATACTCCATGCATTGCCCATTCCTATAATTGTGTGCATTTGGATCTGCCTTGAGCTCTGCCACTGGTAAGTGCCCTGTATTGGAACTTGTGAGAAGCTGCAAGAATGCAGTCAGCAACAAAGGCCATACTGCACCTTCATTAGAGAAATATTTTCCTGGTCAACCATAGGCTGATTCTGGCTGCTTTGCACAGTCAGAGTTACATTTCAGTAATGGGGGTGGGGAGTAGGCCAAAATTATTTCCCAAAAGATTTGATTCTTCAATTCTTATTCAAAATGTGGTGATTTTAATATCAATTGTGTTCATAGGCCTAAATTTAGGTTTTGCAGTGTAATAATATTTTTAGTGATATAAAAACTTGCAGAAAAGAGAATTTTTTTTCCCAAAACAATTTATATATTGTTTGTGTCATACAATAAATGCATACTTTGTAAGTATCTGAGTGTTAAGGCAAAAAAGCTGGACTTCAGATTTCAGAGACTGAATGACAATATAAACAATAAAATATTAAACTGATTAAAAAAAGATGATACTATATTCTAATGTTTTTCACTACTGGTTCATATAATTCTAGAAGGAGAACATAGTTGCTCTAGATCCTGGTCACAAGGGGCTAGAATTAGCCACAAAATGTCATAGCTGGTTACAAACAGCCACAGGCCTTAAAAGTAGTCTGGTTGGACATGGTGAATTTCACCTGTTTTGAATATGGCCTACTAGTCTCAAAATCTAAATGCAAATCACTTCACAGTAATAGATTTCAGGACTTCAAAATAATCATACAAAAAGCTACTTTCTTCACTAACTTCTGATTCAATAGTGACACATGTATAATTTCCCACTATTTAGTGCTCTGAATTAGTTTACCATAAAATACTCTAAAAGACGTCATGTTGAATAAAAGAACAGCTTTGATAATGTCTGTATTAATTTGAATGACTCTGTACCCTAAGCACAGTTTACCACAATGAAAGGTTGTTGAAATGGACTATTTGTTACAAATGATCTCTATGAAATTTTGGACAAACATTCTGTAGTCATTAAAAAACCCCACCCAACTGCCCTCCCCTCCCCGCCTCAAAAAAAGATGAAATGAGAAGCCAGAATGCTTAAGCTCTTCAACAGAAATTCCTGGAATTCCAGGACATCTTTTGTAAAACCAGGAGTATTGTGGTAAAACCACAATATATAGTGGCTTTATCCATATCATGGTGACAAATTTCACTTGATACCCCACTAATAGAGTTTTTCACACATGATCCATCAAGGAAGGATGATTTTAATGGAGAATCATGCAAAACGGTTACTTATTTGTTAACATGTGAGGCAAGCTAGTAAACCTAAATATATAACCTTCAGAGCTCATATGGCCTCATTTTTATAACATAAAGCACGTGTGCTCAACTATTGTCCCATGGGCCAGATGGAGCCCACAGATCAATGCTGTTTAGTCCAGAGGGCTCTCCATGGTCCAAAGATTGGCAGCATGGAGCAGTGGCAGCTACTTTGCAGAACCCATAGAATGGATAGCATGGCCCTGTGCACTAGATTAGGTGCACAGAGATGATCAGGGCACATGGGGCCAATTTGGCTGATTGGAATTGTGCATGGCAGTGCAGGGCTGATTTGGGTGGTGCAGAGTTGATTGGGTCAGGGCAGAATGGTGTGGGACTGATCAGGGTGGCACGGGACAGTGGCAGGGAATATTGCCACACCTGGAAGCCTCATTGGCTGTGGAGCTGACAGCAGCTGGTGCATACTTGTGACTAGGAGTCCCTTAATTGATGGGCCAGCACCTGACCAGATGTTTAATTAATGATGTGACATGAACAACCACAATGTTATTCCACATTTTCTGTGGAATAACTTTGTGATTTATTGCTTGTTTTATCACACCATTAATTGATTGGACATGTGGCTGGGTTACAAGTTAAGGCATGAGTAACTGGTTAATCACACCTTAAGTGTAACATGGGGGGGGGGGAAGTCTTACTGATGCACAATCAAATCCCTAAATTGCAGTACGTTTAAGTATTAGTCTCCTGCATTCCTTTTAAACTTTCCATATAAAAACAAATCAACTTTTTGAAGCTCCCTTTAAGTGAGTTATTTATTCTCCAGTGGCACCTTGATTTTAAAAGTAAATGTTGGTGATTCCGTATAGGCATATTTTTTCCCTTGTGAAAATCTCTGTTTCTAAAATAACTCGCATTCAATTACACAGGTCACTTGTGATAGTGGCTTTCCCTGATGAGCCTGAAGCAATGTCTGCAGTATCTCAGCCATGAAAACTTATGATCTGTATTTCGTTTGAAAGATATACCAGATTAACAGAAAGCAATTGGGATAGATGGTGACTGAAACACAACAGCTTTTTTTGCAAATACTATAGGCACCTCTTCTTTTTGCTTCAGATTTCTGCTGAGACTATTAATATGAGTTATTGTAACTTATTATGGGATGGTTCACCCATTATGCATTCTTTACTCACTTTTGTCTTTGCAATCTATTATATCAGTTTTAGCACACCTTCACTGTTATTATACTGAATAGAGAAAATCAGAAACATTAAACTTTACACTGAGGAATAGATTACCATATTTCCTTGTATACAACACATCCTTTCATAAGATACCCACCCTTTTTTGAAAGACAAGAGGAATAAAAAAACTATATTTCTTTGAAAATGCTGGTAAGCATGGTGTTTTCTTAAGGAAAATACAGGCAGCTGCAGTTGGGCTTGTGGACAGAGGAAAAAAGACCTTGTGGCTGCTCATCACCCAGCTGTAGGACACTTCTTCTCTTCCTGAGGCGAGCTGGGTGCAGAGCTAGCAGTGCCTGTCTGGTCAGTGAAAGGTCTAATCTTAACCAGCAGCATCTGAAGAGCCTAATGAGGGCCCACTCAGCTGATTCAGCAGAAGTGTTTGTCCTTGTACCCAGTGCTGAACTTTCATTTAAAATACACAGGGAAGGGTGTCATGGCTGAGGTGCCACTCTCTGTGGTGTGAAAGGTAAAGTCTTTCTGCATTGCCCATGTGCAGAAAACACATCGAACCCCTGTTGTCCACAGACAGCAGCTAGGAAGCCCTGCATTCTCACTGCATTGTTCTCTATGCAGCATTACTTTTTCTTTCCTATAACTGTGGCTCATACTGCAGAAGTTGTTGTTACCATATATCCTCACTTAAAATGTGCACCTCGATTTCCAGCAGCTGGTTTTTGGAAGAAAGCTGTATGCTGTATGTAAGAAAATAGGATCGCCAGCACCACATTTCAAATATGTCCTGTATCTGTAGTGTCTTATACAGGTTAGGGAGCTGTACTATATCAGTACTTTGTGGCACATATTTAAATGAATATCTTATAAAAATGGTTGTTAAAAACTTCATCTCAGTTGGATATTTTCAGGATTCTACAGGTAAAAAAGTACTTTTCAAGAATATATGCAAAAATTACTTCTAAGCACTATTTTTATGTTAGATTTGGATTAAAAATTAGTATACGAGTATAATCATAACAATGTAAATATAATACTTCATAATATTTATGCACATAAAATGGAAAAGGCTATGAAATACAGTTCCCATATTTGAAATTTCTATACAATTTTATAGACTGTTTGCACAGGGTAAACATTTTGGACTCAAATGAAATATCTCAAGAATGGGGATTTTAATTTTTCTGCTGTTGTATCTGTGAAAGTTTTAATGAAACCAACAGTTTTCTCCTGGAAAGCAGACAGATAATCTCAAGACAACTTTTTCACTTTCTCCTATTTTGTATTTTAAACTATTTTAAACCTGTTTGAGCAGATTGGAGAGAAAGCACTTTAAATTATGAATCTTCCTTGATTATCTCACAGATTTTTATTTAATATAAGCCAAGGGGAAATAAGCTGTCCCATAATATTATAATATCAAATATGCAATTTGCAATAGCATTCCTTTATTAAAAATGCCAATTATAATTTCACATAAAATTTAATTGAGGTCATTACCCTCCTGGCAAGTTACTTCCAAATTCTTTCTTCTAATAAGATTTGTTATTTTAACATTTTCCACATCAGTGCTTCTTTCACATCTATCTACTTCTTATCTATTTATAAAATAAAAGAAATCACCCATCATTTGGTTGTATGATTGTGTTATTAATAAGAAACCTATCTATTAAAATGCTTATCTGGAAAATGTGATGATTTATGTAAAATTGTAAATGTAATATTCATAAAAACATAGTTTATTAGCTTGACAACTTATTTCTTATTTATTGAAACATCAGGAAATAAAAACAAGATAGGCCAAACTCACTTATGTATATGCACAGTCTAGATTCACAATGTTAAAGAAGTGTCATATAAAGGATTTCACACCATGCTTCTCATACTTCATGTTTCAACTCCACATATTTACAAAGTTAAATATGGCTTCTGAGATCATTACGTAGGGAAACAAAGAAGTGTTTATGCATTCATTGATGATTCTCACAGACTTGAATCTCTATTACTGAGAAATATAAAGGCCGGGATACCAAAGTATTATTATTGTGTTTTTCTAAGCCTTGTGGGATGCTTTACTTCCATATAAACATTCATTAGAGGCTGATGAAAAGCGTACCTTGGTTGCAAGGCCTATTGCTAACAAGTGAACCATACACCTATTTAGGCATCTATGCTCTCAGTCTGCCAAATAGTCAGATTTTCTTGTTTCTTTCAAGTAGTTAATATACAAAGGTTTATTTTTATTGGAGTTTAATATATTATATACAATATTTTTTTAGGAATAAAGAATCCTTATCCTTATTTAATCAAAGCACAATTATGAGCCTACTTGCTACTTATTTTTATATTACATGTATATATAGAAAAAGTTTGAAAAAAAATACTCTATTTGGAAGTAAAGGCATAATATTGTAGGAATATCATGCTTTGCTGTTAAGTTAAAGATGCACAAAACACTATTTATCTCAATTTTTGCTCAGAATAGTCATATAAGTAAGTAATTGTGGAAAGATATACTAATAACATCGTGTTTAATTTAAAATATTCTGTTTAACTTACATATATTTATCTTTTTTTTTCTTCATGGAAATGATAAGTGTGATCTAGTATTTCTGAATCCCATGATATACTGTATGATTTTTGTAGGCTATCCAAAATAGACTATTTTATGATGGTTTAAATTTCCATCAACCATGTTAAAACAGAATTGTTTGTTAGTGTTACTACTACTAAAGAACAGTAATCAGAATGAAGACAGAAAGATTTTAAAAAAACCTAATATGTTATTTAAAAAAATTCAATATACCTGAAAACATCCTATAACCATTTACTAATGGAAAGCAAGACCTCTGCAACAATTTTGACAACAATTTTGACTTTTTATTCATTGTACCATGTTATCTGAGCACAGTGTCATGCCAAAATACTTGAGCTAGCTCTAAATGAGCTCACCTTCTAAAAAAAAGTGTAGTGTATAAACATTAGGCCTAATAAATAAGACATATGCTGCACACATGCCTACGTAGAGGCACACTGTCTTTCCCTGCCTATGGAAGGGTTAATGGAAAAATTTAGTTATACTATGTGCTAAGAGTCTTCATTACGATGTTGTCTGTCATATAATCCTTTTTGTAAGATATCCATGCACAAGTAAATCTTCTTTTCTCCTATCTAGCAAAATATTGAATTAAGCTCATACTTGCATTTCACTGTCTATACAAACCTTTGATTTCTTCCTTCTAATTTACACTGGTGCATTTCCAAACTCCTTCACCCATTTCAAAACAATTCTGAAACTGCCTCATGAGCAAATCCCTTAAATTGGATAGACAAACTTTGTTGGTGACTAATAATCAAGGAACCCATAAGATTTAACTTTAACATTTTGAAATGTTTCTCAGCTTCCATACATTCAACTTCATATTTGTGAGAATATGGTTATTGGAGTGTAATTGTGTAATTCCTGGCTGTGTGTAGACAAAATGAGAGGCATGTGTGCATGACACTTCAAAGCAGGCTAAATGCTTTTGCACTGCTTTAATAGTGTCGGTGTTTGCATGCCTCAATGGCATATTGCGCATTAATTCCATCCGCTGTAGGAAATTCAGCAGCATAATACACCTTAAATGACTTGGGGTCATTTGAGGACTCCTTTGAGGAGTTTTAGTTTGCTGCCTCTACAGCTGTGGAGTGAAGCACGAGGCTCCATGCAGCTCTGTAGGAAGCCTTGCAGGCAGCCTGCCAGCAGCCCAAGAAAACAGGCTCCACCCAAGAAAAGCAGGGAGCCTGATCTTTCCATCCCCTCTACCCCTCACCCAACAGAGCCTGCCTGCCTGAGCTGCACGGGGGCCTGGTGCTTTGTCCCGCAGCTGTGGTGCCCCCGGGACCATCTGAGCTGGGTGCCTGTGGGTTGGTGCCATCTGGTGGGGTGGGCCACCACTGTCACGGAGAGAAGCACCAGCCCTCCCTACCCCTGCAGCCCAGGGACCACCCCGCCCACCAGAGAGGCAGGTAAGTCAGTAGAGTGTGTGCATGACAGGGTTTAATCACCCCTAAATTGAAGTGGCGTTTCTTAAAACCCACCACTTCAATTTAGGGCCCCTGTTTAATCTACACATGCTCCCAAATACTGTGTGTAATCCCAAGGATATATTGTCACACTGTATAAAACTTGAGAAATTAACATTAATAGAAATGTTATTTATTATAGGAAATGCTCAGATTGAATAGATAGATATTAATTGTCACACTTTTCCAGCAGAAGAATACTCTCTGTCTTTACCTTAATTTCTTCTAAGGAAGGGAGAGGAGGCAGAACGCACAGTATCATTTAAAGTTATGGCTACATCTGAAGTTACCCCATATTCTGTGCAATGCCCAAGAAAGGAGGATGCTGTTGAATACCACCTATAAAGGACAGAACAGCTGGGTTTGTGCCTATTTTACCTTGTGAAGTATAAGGGCCTAAAGGAGTGATGTACTACTTTTTAGCTATTTTTTTTCTTGTGATAAATTTAACAAGTTTTATCTCTTCCTTTTACCGGTGAATTGCAGAAGGAACAAGACCCTGAAGTAGGAGCTCTGTCCCCAGACAAATCAAAGGGGATAAAGAATCTTACATAAAAAGGATTTCTCTCAAATACTTTATGATCCACAATTTTTTTTTACATATTATCTGTATTTGTTGTTTCCTTCACAGCACACATTTATGTGACATATATGTCAGAATTCCCTTGTCTATATTGAGTCCATGAGTTTCTGTACCTACTACCTAGGAGGCTGATGAAGACAAGTTCATAGGCCCCGCTGTGAAAAGTAGCTTTTAATTCCCTCTCAGGATCAGGCCTGACAGACTGGAGACTGAATGGGTTTTTTTGTGAGAAATGTGCACGCACAGGTAGTTGGGTATTCTTGTCTTTGATAGATTCTGCAGTGCAGTTTGTGGAGATTGTTGGCAGGTTTTGTGTTTTGAGCTGTAGGAAGTTGGCTTCTGGTGATGAAGTTACTTTAGCAAGGTTTGATGCTTGTTTAAATTTACCAATTTTCTGAGCCAAGCCTATGAACTTCACTTCAGCAGCCTCCTAGGTATAGAAACTCATGGAATCAATATAGACATTGGATTTATGACACATTACAACCTGCCAGGCATCTGACTCCCCAGGTACCTCTCTACTTTTACCTGTGCTGCTGCATCCCCCTTCCTCCCACCCCACCCCACCCCAGCCCAGCCTGTCCCTCAACCCTCAATGCCTCCATTTCAATTTTCACTGACTGGCTTTTTTGCCTGCATTGCATGCCACCCTCTGGCTTCTTTACTTTTCCTTCTATCCAGGAACAGGACACACACCAACTACAGGTGCTTCCTCAGCCTGATGAAGGTTTTTTCAACCAAAAAGCTTGCTAAGATATATTTCTGTAACTAACTATTAATTTAGTCTACTAAAACATACCAGATTAGATTGACCCAAAGGAAGGGACCTTGTCTTCCAGTACCATGCCCTTAGATCAACACCCCTAACACCTGTCCCTGGTCAGCTGATGGGAAGAAGGCAGCACCCTGGGCACATCTAAGCCTCAGGGATCACTGGGGCTGGCAGGAAGAGTTTTCTGGAAGCTGTTGGAGAAGACGCTCCTGCAGGAAAGGAAGAAATGTTCTAGTCTGTGACAGTTTGGCTGCCTGATATGCTGCTGGTTCAAGTGTGCTGCTTACTAAGTTATTACCTGTTGTAATTTAAAATGGCGAACCAAACTGAGGCTGAGGCTGTAGGGGAGGAGGAGAACTCATTGGGGCATGCTACCATGTCATGTGGAGGCCTCAGTGCCAGTGAGGGCGTGACTTAACACACGCACACAGCATCACCCATGTCATGAGTTTTACTTCTCAGCAACCTGAGGTGCAGTTTTCCAGAAGCCCCTTCACCTATCTCCTTGAAACCTGGCAGACTCCATGACCTCAGCAGGGACTACCATGCCTTCAGTTTTCACCCTGCTGTGCCTTGACACTCACGTGACACAAGTTTTGCTTTCAAGACTTTGAAGTACACTTTCCCAGAAATGTCTCTATCTATCTCCTTGAAACTTGGCAGACATCATGGCCTCAGCAGGGGATACCATCCCTGCAAGTTTAATCTGAATCAGGGAAGAAATTATAAAGTTATAGGTAGTTTCCTGATTGCACATTATAGCCTATGGGTAAAACATTGAAACAGCATCAAAACAGCATTGAAACAGTGAAACAGTTTTGACAAAATGAAACAAAACAGCACTTTCAAAATGAAATTAAACTCAAAATGAAACACTGTCCCATCAAAACACTGAAATGGAAGTTGAAATGGAAAAGTCCTGTTTCGCACAGCCCTAATTTCTGGGTCTTCATAAGCTAAAGATCAAATCAATGAATCAATATATAATGGAAAAAAATACTCCCCCGCAAAGTATTAAATACTGAATATTTCATCCTCATCCAATAACATTTCAATCTATAAATTATATTGTGATGTATTGTGGGAATCATAGTTTACGTTCTTTGTGATCCCGTTTGGAGTTTATGACTATGCTACATTTCTACTGATGCACCACCACTTTCTTGCTTGGAGAGGAGAACTGATTAATCATGGGAGACCTCATGCATCATGAGAAATATCTGCCCAGTAAAACTGATTTCTAGAGGAAAATGGGTATGGGACAATTACCATGAGGCACTACACAGCATATCCAAATAATTGTATTTGACTTGTTTAAGAAGTAAAGAAATCAGACACTTCTCAAAAAATAATGAAAATTTAATTTCTATAAAAGATATATATAATTTTGGTGTAATTTTTTGCATTTATCCTATTTAGATGAAGTGGTTAAGTTCCATACCTGTTGGGAAGTGGTTGACTCCTTAAGGAGTCTACACAGAGACACATAGAGCCACTTACATTCTCATGACATATAAAGGCACAAAAAATTTATAATAAATAATAAACTTGTCCTCCTGCTTAACACAAATAATTATGATGTCATAGGAATAAGAGACACCTGGTGGGACTTCACCCATGACTGGGCCACAACTGTAGACGGCTATACTCTGTACAGGAAGGATCGAGTAGACAAAAGGGGCAAGGGTGTAGCTCTCTCTGTCAAGGAAAGCTACGCGTCCCTGCAAGTCAACATTGGTGCCCAGGTGGATGACTAGAGACACTCTTGGTTAAAATCCGTGGGGAACACAGCACAGGGGACAATGGTGGCAGTCTACTACAGACCTCTGACCCAGGATTAATAGCTTGACCAGGAGTTTGCCAGGAATTGACTGAGGCCACGCGCTCTCAGTGTATGGATGTCATGAGAGACTTCAACTACTGAGACATCTTGTGGGAAGAGTGGTCACAAAATCCAAGCGGTCACAAAGCTTTCTCTCATGTGGAAGAGCTCTACCTGATGCAAGAAGTTGATGGGCTGATGAGAGGTAAAGTGCTGCTCGACCTAGTTCTGGCAATGAGTGATGACTTAATCAGTGACCTAATGATCGAAGGGAAGCTGGGTGACAGTGACCATGAGCTCATCACCTTCACCATCCACCATAAAGCTGGCAAGTCAGTCAGCAATGCAGAAGTCCTCAACTTCAGGAAAGCTGACTTTGACAAGCTCAGGAGGATTGTCAGGGTGGCCCTAAAGGGCCATAACCCAAAGGGGAGGGGGGTTCAGGATGAGTGATTGCTGCTCAAAGGAGTGATCTTGGATGCATAAGCAAAGTCTATCCCATCACGGAGAAAAGGCAGCAAAAGGGCAAAACAGCCCCCTTGGCTCTCCATGGAACTAGTGGACCTCCTGCTTCTCAAAAGACAGTAACCTACAAAGGATGGACAACTGAATCCACCCCTAAGAAGGAATATTCTGCTCTGGTCCGGACCTGCAGGGAGTGAACCAGGAAAGTCAAGATTGCAATGGAACTCCAACTAGCTACAAGTATCAAGGAAAATAAAAAGCTCTTTTTTAGATGTGGGGAGCTGGAGGAAAAGCAAGGGCAACATTGGGCTCCTGCTAAACCAAATGGGACAACTGACACCCAGGAAAAAGCTAACCTATTAAATGGGTACTTTGCATCAGTCTTTCATTAGTCCCATGGGACTCTCATGCCCACTGTGGGACAGGGAAGTCTCGGTGAGGGAGATCCCTTGGCTTCCATCAGTGCTGACCTCATAAAGGAACACCTTGAGAGGCTGGATATCTTCATGTCAGCTGGCCCTGATAATCTACACCCCAGGGTACTCAAGGAGCTGGTGAGCATCATAGCCCAGCCCCTGTCACAGATCTTTGAGAACTCCTGGTGTTCTGGTGAAGTGCCCAATGGTTGGAAGAAGGCCAATGTGGTGCCTATTTTCAAGAGAGGGAGGAAAGTGAATTTGGCAAACTATAGACCCATCAGCCTGACCTCTATCCTGGGTGTGACCACTGTGGGCCCCTGGGTCGTGGGTAGTCCCCGAGACGTTCCTTTACCCCTTTTTCTCGCCCGCCACGACTTTGATGTTCCGCAATATCAA
>JAGPOW010000290.1:4893881-4917435 GCA_030014935.1 Caiman crocodilus
CCACTCCCTTCTAATGTGCCCACATCCCCCCACAACTTTGTGTCATCAGCAAACTTGAACAGGGTGCTTTCCACCCCCTCATCCAAGTCGCCGATGAAGTGTCAGTGTTTCTGACTTTTTTTTTTTTTTTTAAATGTGGGGCAACTTCATTGCAAAAGAAATTTTGAATTTTTCCATAAAGTAGAATTTCCAAGTTTCAGCCAGCTCTAGAAATATGAAAAGAAAAAAGAAAAGAAAAGGAAAGAAAAGAAAAGAAAAGAAACCAATGAAAGCAGAAAGCAGGGGAGCCAGTGATACCGCTACAGAATCTCCAATGAATTCATACTAAGGACCTTGTTCCAAAGTAACTTTAGGTGGCTTTTGGAGCTCTCAATCTCTGGACTGGCTGTATATTAACACCTTTTAAATGTCTTAAAGCACTCTTTATCTGGTTTAATGTTACTCTACTCCAGGGCAGGATTATCTTGAATCTGCCTAATTTTGCTAATTTATTAATTTGTGGCCCGTCTCCACAGCTTTTCCACCCAAGTTGAACTCCTTCAGCATCCCAGGAGATGCCTTAGTAGAAAGTGAAGCCATGTCCAAGTGATGCAGTTCTCTCCCTGCTTGAACCTGGTCTCAGGTCTGAGTGATGTGGTTCCCCCTCATACTCCCACTTGGAACTGGATGGCTCTGCTCCTGTAAGGAGCAGAGCCGGGTTCCTCCCCTGCTCAGACTCGGCCGGCTCTGCTGCCAGTGCCAGTCAGAGAGATGGTGAGAAGCACCATGGCTTCCAGCAGCTGGGACTGCAGCACTCGCTCTGCCCTGAGGGAAACTGTTCTTCCCCTAGCTCCATGTCCTGCCTCTGCTCACCACCTTCTAGTGGTAAGTCACAACTGTGCAGGTGAGGAGCAATTGGAGCAGGTTTTCTGCTTTAACATGCGACTGTCCCACTAAGTAGACCAGCACAAAACTAATAAACATTTGTTCAACTTGCAGGGTAAGGTCTGAGAAGGCTCTAGAAGATATTAGGTTTTAGAACTTGCTCACATAACCAGATATGCATGTGCACAACCAGTATAATTCCAGGCAAAATGGACCAGTCCTCTCATGGAGTTTACATCTAAGGTTTCCTGAAATTATGCCTATTGGAGTAAACTACAGTACAACAGTATATTAAATGTCTGCTTCCCATTGATTGGGAAGTTCTCTTTTTCAAAATCTACAACTGAAATAATAACATTTCACCCATATATTTCAAACTTTTGTTCACATTAATACCCTTCTACTTACTTTTTAAATAATGGAAATGCATTTTGGAAAAGAATGAATTGAGGTTTTCAAAATAAAAATCTTTTTAAAGCTATTGCTCCCCTCTCTTTTGAACAAATAAGAAACACACTATTTCAAAAATGATACAAAATATTATATTATCTGATAACTATCAATAATTTAATTTCCCAGTTAGTGAGAAAATCACTGATGTGTAAAAGAGTTTGGAAACTTCAGCTCATCATGCATGATTTTACTGAAATAATCTGTTCAAAATTACTCAAATGATTGAGCTGAGCCAGTCCTAAGCATATTATTTCAGAAAGTGGACAAATACTGCAGTAGTTGACAGTGCAATAGGGACAGATCTGATTGTTGCAAATACAGGTTTTATTCACTTTTTTGATGTGAGGCACTGAAAGAGAGAAGCAAAAAGGAAGATTCTATTCCCCCCTTTAAGGAAGATATTACCAATACTATTAATAAAAATATATACAGAAATAGATCTTCTAGGGCCACAGGCCTCTTTTTATTCCACATGTAAGTAGAGAAGAGAGAGAGGGAAGGCAGGGTGTACATAAAAGTAAACATCAGATAAGAAAATCCTAGTCAATATATATTTTTTTCATTCAAGCTATTTTTAATACATACAGTCCTGTCTCTTTCTAGGAGACATATGTTATTGGAAAGATTAGTTTTACAGTGCCTATTGCCTCTGCCAGCCTGCATCAAAGTAAATTTGGAGATGTGCTGACAGTCTAATACCTGCTATCAGGTTCTACCTGTAGATAAGGGTGAAAAACATCTGTAGAAGGCCACCCTTAAAAAAATTCTTGGCTGGCTGTTTTCCAGTAAGTTTCTAAAAATTCAATCTTCTTAACAATTTAAAGCAGTGCCTTACAAAATTCAAATGCTACTGAGAGGGAAAAACCAAAAAATTTCAGACCACAGCATATAGATTGGTAATTTGTAAAGTTACTTTGTATGTGTCCCAGCATAATCTGAATTAACAGAATGTAATGCAATGCAGTTCATAGTTCACACAGCAAAGCTAATTGGACAACAATGCGGTTTTGTTAAAAATGTTTATAGCACACACATATGCCTGATTTGGGGATATCCCCATATTAAAGGCTTAAATATCAGCTTTATAAAATTGAAAAACTTTAAAAGGAGAAAGGTGCAGAGGATCACTACATAAAAATAGTAATCCATGTGAATTTCAAGAAAAACCCATAACTTCGCAAAGCCAAATATAACTTTATCCCAATTTAGCTCTCTGGGTGCAAAGTTGTTGTAAAAAAAACAAGCAGAACCATACTTTACTATTTCTCTGTCTGACTTTTTTAACATAACATTTTTTAAGTACTTAGTCAAGACCTTTGGCAGTACATAAACACATATAGCCACCCCTGTAACATCCCAGTCAGAGGTTATCTTTCTACAAATTCAGGTATGTTGACAGCCCTGCAAAATAGGATGACTACAGTCTTCATATGACTTCACATACACTCTTTTTAGATTTATCTTTAGACACATGACAACTGCTTAATGTTCTTTTCTGTGCATCTGTTGCATCCAAAATTCCAGATTCTATCCATTCAATCAGTTACAGGAGAAATAACTTAATAGCCTACTGAAAAAAAATGAACACATAAGTCTTTGTTTCTATGACTAATACAGAATGCTTGACTGTCAAAAAGTCTGCAAAAAGGCAAACCCTACAGCATGAAATGATAATGTTGTTCATTTCTGGAAAGTGTTTTGTAATGACAGCAGAAGCCGGAGGGTAACTTGTTGCCATGGTAGGATTTCTACACATGTTTTAGCGGAGGTAGGGGGGGAAATGTGCAGTTATAAATCCCTCACCTATAACTGTAAAAATCAATTTTAGAACATTTTCTGAATTAGCTTTTAATAGGAGTGAACCTCATTTTGTTTCCCTTGCAGTAAATGTTATATCTGTTTATTTAAGTTATCGTATTATAGGGCATCATGTTTCAGAATAGAAATAAAATTGAAACTATATCATTTTCAATGATCAAAGAGTTAAATCACTATTATTTATTTATTCAAATACAAGTATAAGCTACTGGTTAGTTACATATTCCATTCTTTTTCCAGACCACAAAGGATGTGGATCTGCTACAAGAAATATGCCTGGGTTTCTAACTCAGACTGTAGAGCCTTAAATGATACATACTATCTTGGGAGTTCCCCAATTCAATCCTGGGCATTGGCCAAGATGGAGGCAATTGCATTCTGGGTACTCATGTGAGTTTGAACTATTCTAAGGCTGTGATACATTCTGTTAAAGGATATAAAGTATGTGTCTTTCTCCATTTCCAGTCCTTAGAGGATGTGATAGCTGTGAACTGGAAAGAAAAGCTCTAAAACTAAAAAAATATGGTGATATTTTTTAAGCACTGGTCCATCGTGGTTCAATCATTGATACTGGTCAACGGGATGCCAATCATATAAGGACATTTTACACTGAAGATAATATATTTTGGTAAAATTTTCCAATTTAATTACAGTTGTTAAGTATCTAATATTGTTAAAGTATCAAGAAGTTGAGCACTTGTGTTGTATGCAATAAAAAGAATCAGCAATACTACCTATCATGTATAAAACACACCAAATAAGCATACCTCATTCAAAAATGTATGTTTCCCCCTTTTTGTCATTATCGGACTTGAAGAAAATAAGTCCCAGTAGTTCATATTAATAGGCAGAGGAATAGGCTCTGGGGAATTAAATTGAAACTCGAGGTCTAAGCTTTGCTTGAAACTAACAATGGTTGTAAAAACAGAGGCTAGGTATATACGCTACACATATCATGCATTAAGCTGGCAGAAAATGCTCTAAATCCATAACTGAAGTGGTTCATGATTCTTTGACCACTTTAAAAATGGTGATCATGCTCTAAGTTAACCCTCAGTGGATGTATACTAACTCAAAGCGTTTTCTCTTAAAGTGCTTTGTCAAATACCTATGTTGGATCCTATCAAGGGTTAACCTAAAGCGCGATCGCTGTCATCCCAGGCAGCACTGGGTAGGGCTGTACTCTAGCCTTGGGCAGAGTTTGTTTCCTTTGGCTTCACCCCCTCGGCTGTCACTGACCTTAGTCAGGCAAAGTCTCTGATTCCAGCCTGGTATGCAGCCTTGCCAGGAGTTCAAGGGGTGGGGAAGGGGGCTTTTTGTGCCAGCAGATGCCCTGACCCTGCAGCGCACCACAGTACAGCTGGGGAGAAGTGGGGGGTTGGGGGAAGAGCTGAGGGGGTCTCCCCATAGCTGCTTTTGCTGGGCTATGCTGCAGGGCAGCCTGGGTGTAGAGGCTGTGGAGAGAGGGGTCTCTCACCCTAGGCCAGGCAGCAATGCACTGCTGCTTTGGGGGGAGGAGGGGCCTGTGGATGAAGGGCTTTGAGTTCTCTCTCCCTACAGCTGCCCCTGCCAGGCCATGCTGCAATGCAGTCTGGGCAAGGCAGCACCGGGAAGGTGTCCAAGGTCCCCCACCCCCACAGCTGCTGACAGCCACATTTCAAAAGGAATCAAAACATTCAACTTAATTGCCCTATTAGTGTATTCCCTTTATGGGAATTGTAGGTTGGGAGTGATACTAGGGAAGCCTGCCATTTTCAAAACTTTGAATAGTCAGCTTCCTGGTGGTCTCTCTCAGGGAGGAGGCAAGATAGCTACAGAAATAGGTGGAAAGGCTTCAAAGAATCCTCCATCATAAGGACTGCTGTATTGATTCAATGTTGGAGGAGACCTCTAGGACTGCAGAAGGAGTGCCAGAGATGGCACTAAAGAAGGAAGAGGACATGGACTCCCAGGAAGGTAGAAGCTAGAAGCTTGTGACCTCTGGCAGCAAGCAGAAGTCTTCAGTTCCACCTGCAGCAATTTGCCTCAAGAACAGATATAGAGCCCTAGAAGCAGGGAAGAAGGACCACATTTCATGAGTAGAAGAGGTCAGGCCAGGCTTTCCCAAGGTTAGAAGGATGGAGACCACTACCACCAAGAGGAAGCAATGGGTGGGGGTGGTTGGAGTAGGATTAGAAGGGAGAGCAACAATGGTGATGCCATGGTGGGTGTCTGCTATAGACCACCACACCAGAAGGTTGGGGTGGATGAGTCTTTCTTCAGACAGCTAGTGGAAGTTTCTAGATCACAGGCCCTTGTTTTCATGGGGCACATCAATCACCCTGACATTTGCTGTGAGGGAAATACAGCACTGCACAGGTAATCCATGAAGTTTTTGTAAAGTGTTGAGGATAACCTCCTGGTGAAAGTGTTGGAGAGGGCAACCAGGGACTGTAATCTTCTCGATCTGCTGCTCACAAATAGGGAAGAGTTGGTGGGGAATGTAGAAGTGAATGGCAACATGGGTAGCAGGAACCATGAAATGATTTGAGTACAGGATTCTGGGGAAAGGAAGGAAGGAGAGCAGCAGTTGTTACTCTGGGCATCAGAAATTAACTCACTCAGGTAACTGAAAGGCTGGGAGGCTAGCCATAGAGCAAAAGGAGTCCAAGAGAGATGGTTGTACTTTAAAAAAAAAACAAAAAACTTTACTGAGGGTACAGGAATGAACCATCCCAATGCACAGGAAGATTAGCAGTTATAGGAGAAGACCAGCTTGGCTTAGCGGGGAACTCTTCAGTGAGATAAATAAGAAAATGGAAGCTTACAAGAAGTGAAAACCTGGACAAATGATAAGGGAGGAGTGTAAGAATATTGCTCGGATATGCAGGAATTAAATCAGGAAAGCCAAAGCACAGCTGGAGATTCAGCTAGTAAAAGTGAAGTGTTAGCAAGAAGGGTTTCCACAGTCTGTCAACAGCAAGAGGAGGATCAGGGAAAGTGTAGGTCCTTTACTGAATGGGGGAGGCAACCTAGTAACAGATGGTGCAGAAAAGCTTAACTGCTCAATGCCTTTTTTACCTCAGTCTTCACAGGCAAGGTCAGCTCCCAGATTGCTGCACCAGACAGCACCATTCGGGGAGGAGGTCAGCTGCCAATAGGGACAAAAGAACAGGTTAGGAACTATTTAGAAAAGCTGGACATGTATAAGTCCATGGGGCCAGACATGATGCACATGAGAGAATTGCTTCTTCCCCTCTATTTGACACTGGTGGGCCACATCCAGAGTACCGTGTCCAGTTTTGGGGCCCCCACTACAGAAAGGATGTAGACAAATTGGAGAGAGTCCAGTGAAGAACAACTAGTTAGAGAGGTAGGGCATATGACTTCTGAGGAGAAGCTGGGGGAACTGGCCTTTTTTAGTCAGGAGAAGAGAAGACTGAGAAGGGATTGAATAGCAGCCATGAACTGCCTGAAGATGGTTTCAAAGAAGATGTAGCTAGACTGTTTTCAGTGATGGCAGTTGACAGAAAAAGGAACAATGGTCTCGAATTATAGCAGGGAAAAATTAGGTTATGTATCAGGAAAAAGCTTACTACTAGCAGTGTAGTAAAGCACTGGACAAGATTACAGAGAGTCTGTGAAATTACCATGGAGATCTTTAAGACCTGGCTAGACCAAGTCTTGGCTGCGATGACCTAGTTGGGAATGATCCTGCTTTGAGTAGGGGGTTGGATTAAATGACCTGAGATCCCTTCTAACCATAGCTTTAATTTACTTTACACACACACACACACACACACACACACACACACACACACACACACACATTATTGATTACAACTAAATTAATGGTATGCTATTAAAGCTAACTACTTAAATATTTAAGATTTAAGCTTTTAACATTCATTTATTTATTTAAGGTTAAATATTTAAGATTTTAGATTATTTAAATGAAACCTAAGTAATTCAAGCTAAATTAAAATTCCATAGATATATTTTCTGTCTAGAACAGCACAACCCAGAGTATGAAAATTCAAAGTACATGAATCTACTTTGTAAAAAACATCATGATATGTAAGTGCCATTCAGTGGTGCCAGGATGTACATAACTTAATATGTAATTAAATTGGATGCAGTTGAATTGATATTTAGATAAATCATTTGCTCATTCCTTAAGGCCCATAGACTCTAAAACAGCTATGTGAAGCTTTGAAAATGATGAGATGTCAGTTTGGGGGATGCTAATACCACAGCACTGTGAATATAACAAGCATCATTTACATTAAGTTTAGATATGTGTATAAACTGGGTAAATGTATAACCTCCTCTCAGTGCTGAGGCTGAAAACACAGCCAATATGTTAATTTGAATCAACTTACAATTCATTCAGTGTTCAAGCCAGGCCAATAATACTTCTGATATATCCAAAATACAACATGATGATTGTTTGAGGGGTTAGACGGTTGAAAACAAAACAAAGTTTATTTGCCATAGCATAAATGAAACAGGACAGAGTGCACTTATCTGTGTTTGTTTGCTAATTTGATGTCATCTTTTGTTAACTAGTAATACAGAAGCATCTACTGTTGTTTTTCTTGCTATATATTTTTCTCTGACTTGTAAGCTGTTTATCCATAGACAACACTTATTAGGAGAGTCTACATTAACACCATTTTATTGCTGCAAAATGTAATTCTTCATATATAGTTAAGTTTTTTTTCATTTACACCTGTACATATACATGTACTTGCCCGCAGCATTTTTGTGTTATCAATGTCAAAGTGCAATATACATGTACTCCATATTGAAGTGCCTCAGAATTATGAGCTCAAGAAACAAGATTAATTCTAGCACACTGAAATAAACCATAATACATGTTGCTTTTAAGTGATAATGTCAAAGAAAATAAAAAGGTTAAGATACTAAACAAGAAACACATTTCAAAGCAAAGGGAAAGTACTTATCCTTTTTCTAATCAATGATCTACTGATAGTAAGGGATGGCCTCATTTGAACTTTGTAGGGTAAAACACACCACCTCTCCATGCAATTACCTAAGATTTGATTACACATAACATAAACTAAGAAATATGGGGTGAAAAGTTTGTTTAAGTCCTATAATTCAAGGACCAAATTTAGCTTCTGGCAAAAGTAGTTTAAGACCTGGCAGGCATTACTTCTATCAAACAAGCTCAATGACAATTGTTACTCCCTGTGGTCTGCTTCACATTCACAGGGCAAGCTATCCAGGGAGGGAAAAGTGCCCTAGGAACTTGCTCTGCCAACACTCATCAGCAAGGATGAGTGCTGTCATTTTTTGCCCCCTGCCTCACTCCTACTGCCTCTTCAGCTGGGTTATGAAGCTGATTCATCAATCATTTCAGAGCAGAAGAGACCTGTACCAAGGGAGAGGACAGGAGAGGTGGGAGGGGGAGGGGAAAGGGAAGGGAGGCAGGGATGGGCATTTTCCTGGGATACTATATGAGCTGCTTTTGTGTATATGCTTTTCCTCTCTCCTCTACACATTCTTCCTATGTGCAAGTAAAGCATGTCATGTTGAGTATTTGTTTACACTCTGGCTTTCAGAGAAATAAGGTGCTAAATGGCTCCTTAAAGAAGCAGCCTTGAAGGTTGCTTAGGGAAAGGGAGACGGGGCTCTAAGTCATTACAACTCCTGCTGAAGCACCTGGGGCAGAAGAGTTCAGCATGACTAGGGTGACCATAATAATTTGAAGAAGGAAATCTGGGATGGGGTAAGGAAACCCGGGATGGTATGGCAGGAGAGGGGACACGACACCACTATCTCAGACTGTGCATGTATGTGCACACATGATGCATAGAACCGTAAACCAGCAGCTCTCAGGAGCGAGGCTGGGCAGGACAGCATAGTACACACACACACACACAACTCCAACCCCCTGGCTCTCAGGAGTGGGACTGGGTGGAACAATGTGAGGCATGCACATGCGTTTACACACACACAGCTGCAACTGTATCCCTGCGTACGGACATGTACGCATGCCAATACACAGCCCTGACCCCACAGCTCATCGCATGTACACTGAGCCCAACACCAACCCAGATTCTACTGTGCAAGAGACTCTGTTTGCAGCCCGGTGGAGTCTGGACCTGGAAGCAGTCCATTGGCTGGGCTCTCTGGAGAAAACTGAAGCAAAACTCCTGAACTGGCACGAACCCACTTGCATATGCCCAGCTTTGGACTCAGGAGCTACACATGCAAGTGCAATTAGTGACTTTTGGTTCAATTTTCTCCACAGGCCAGGATACTGAAACAGCCTCCAAAATCTGGGTCTCTCCCAGCCAATCTGGGGTATATGGTGACCCTGAGGATGCATCATAGAAAGTCCCCTTGCAAACAAGGAAGTCTGGGGAGAAAGTGGTTCACCCTGGGATACTGGAGGACCTGGTCAAACAATATTGCCCTGTGTAACATGCCACACATCCAGATTAAAGCTTGTGGTACAAACCAGCTAAAAACATATACTACATGTTACAAATAACAATTTTGTGTCTTGATCATCATTTTTGTTGCTCATTATCACGGGATAAATTGCCTGAATGTTTGTCACGTTGCAATCTATTTACCTGCTATCACATCTATTGCAATTTAATGGTAATGTATGCCAGGGTCCTAAGTTCCACTACATTCAGTAAAAGTTGTACCTTTTTACACATACAGCTGATTTATCAGGACACACAGGTGTAAAGTTGTGATTTCATGAACTTTACCAGAGAGGAAGAATGATATAGTGCCCACCTACTCTCTGTCTCATATGCAACTGCAGGGGTCACAGGGCTCGCAACATATAACCATTAGCTAGCTCAGAGATTGATGATTTTCCCACTGAGACTCTAACAATTTGCCTTCAATAGGAAAAATTCTTTCCTGATCCCAAAAACAGGCAACTGGTTAGGCCCACAGCATCCTAAAAACACAATACTAATACAGCATCCTAATACAGCACAGTTACATGGAAAGTTAAATAAGAGTAAGAGTATTCCAGATGCTGGACAGATTAGATATAACAAGGTCAAATCAGCTTCTGGCTCTGCCTGTCTGGTCAATAAGCAGGTCAGTAAGGAGTCCCAGAAAATTCTATATTCCCCATATGCCTTTTGTGCATTCCACCATCTATCTTTCCAGTGAGCAAAAATGGAAAAGCTGAAGTCTAACTGTTTCCTTGCTACCTAGGCAGAATCTTCAGGTGTTGGGTTTTTTTTTAGAGCTGTCAATTAATCATGATTAACACCCATGATTACATGTTAATTTGATTTTGCATTTATTTTTTGCATTAATCGCTGCTGGCGATGGGGGGAAAAGCAGCCCCTCTCCCCTTGCTGTTGCCTGCCTGCCTGTGATGCAAAAACAGCCCCTTTCCCATTGCTGGTGTATGGGAAAGCCCCTCCCCTTGCTGCTGCCTGACCTCCCATCACCCCCACATACACAGTGTGTATTGGTGGGGCAGGGCCAGGGCCTGGACATACATGTCTACCTGTGTGTACATCCAAAAATATTTATAATAAACTGGAATTCTATTATTGCTTAGCCATGCGATTAAAATTGCGATTAATCGCACACTATTTTTTTAAACTGACATTTAATCACAGTTACATTTTTTAATTGTTTGACAGCCCTAGTTTTTTTCTTTTGGCATGCATGTAGTTTTTTGTGACTCAAACTGCTCCATATCAGGTAAACAGAGGAAGCATCTCTCCAAATTCAGAGTGGGCCAATCATTTCCTGACTCCCCACTGTCTAAGCATAGGCTATACATGCACATTCAAATCATCTGGAAGAATTCTCCCAGGTTTGTTCCCCTGATAAAAATAACCTACTCACAGATGCCTGAACAGATGTTTGAGTGCCAAGCCCTTGAAGAGGAGAGAACTTGCAGTGCTGATGCTGTGTAGCAGAGGGCCCCTGTTACCACATCTCAGCATGCTTTACAGGCTCCCAAGTCTCCCTGGGAGTGTCTACACATGATGTTACATTGCTGTAGGGATGCGCTATGGTGACATAGCAGCCACGGGTGTCTACACATGACCAGCAGCTACTTCGCTGTAGCAGCACGCTCCCTCATTATAGCATGCTGCTATGGCAAAGTAGCTGCTAAAAATAGCCATGTGCTACATATACAGTGCAGTACAGGGAGTTACTGCACCTTGCTTTAGGGCTTCCAAAAGGAAGGACTAAAGCACGGTGCAGTAACAACATCACTGTAGGACAACATGTAGACACACCCCTGGGCAACAGGGCCAAGACTGATCAGTTAGCCTGCATCTCCCTGCAACACAATATGGGATTGTGAACGGTATGTTCTATTCTGGAACACCAGAGTCCAGTGAGGAAAACACTGTCTCCTGGCAGAGTGGGGAAAGAAGAACAAAGTACCCTGGGATGCTGGAGGACTGTGCTTTGGTATATCTCAGAAGAAAACATATGCAGTACACTCCTGGGAATGATTCAACTCTAGTTGTTCCCAGATTTTTCCTGAAGCAGCCATATTTTCTCTGAGAGAATAATCCTGAACAGCTGTACACTCATGGTTTCTACTGGAAGGGCAGGGACTGAATATTTGTCTGTGGCCATACACAGCTCTTGGAAAATAAGGGGGAAGGGCCCTAATCTGTATTTGTAGTCCTCATCTTCTTCCTGTTCTGTCTATTCCTATTCTTTTTTTCAGTAATCTCTCATTTTATGAAGAACATAATTAATAATTAATCTAAATCTTTTTTATTTAGATATTTGACATATTCAACAGTGAGTGATATGGTTATTTCATATCTCAGTGAAGTCATAGCTTCCACAAAAACAGGCTTTTTAATGATAGTTATATTTTTTCATTCTCAGCTAAAGATCTGAAGATTCATTCATAGGAAGATTTCTTTTTTTGTTGTTCTTACTTATTAAATACTGTTTTCACCTCATTCAGGATGGAAGCATTATCTCCCTATTTGAACTGATTTTTATATCGTTGTTTGAAATTTGATCTTAAATGAAGTATCTTTTTCTTTCAGAACCAAAAGGCAGCTTTGTAGCTGCTAAAATTGTTAATGATGCCATTGGGTATAAACAAATAAAAATATCTTTACATTTGGTTTAAATAAGCCCAGCTATACAATTTATTAATTTAGCTACAGTGGGTAATAGTCCTTCCTCTTCCCTTTCTAGCATAAAAGCAGTCCAATGTTATATTTTGTGCCATTTAATGACCTATTAAAACATATCCTAATGAAATCCCCAACTTGTGATTCAGTCGTCAAAATATAATCCCCTAGCACACCTTAGAGTTTTAGGGTAAAAGATTCAGGATTTAGGAGCAAAAGAGAGGCTCATTGATAACTGCCTACCTGTGTCCTGAATCTTGTTTAATCCCACTTGACTCTGCCTCATTCCTGAGTTTGTTATAAAAGTTTGGGGATGTACACAGAGCTTTACTGCCCGGGTTTCCTTCCACTTCTAAGCCTCAACATGATATATCGTCCAGTGTGTTAGGCAACAACAAACCACAGCCGCACATTGCAGTTTCTCCATCTTATCTGTCCAAACCCTAACTTGAACTGTGCTTCAAAAGCACAGTGGGAAAAGACTGGGGTGGTTATAATAAAGCTATTTTGATCAGCAGGAAAATGGAAGCTTGAGAATTACAGCCAGTATGCTAACTTAGGGAGATACAAATTAGTCAGTAGACCAGTGGTCTTCAAGGAGCTCCTAAATAAAATATGCACGTCAAAACCAGTGACTATTCTAGTGAGGGAATTTGATTAGTGCCTTCCAGGACCCTATTAAATGATGAATCATAGGAAAAATATGATATATTTTTAAAATGTTCATTTAAAAGAACAGTTTTGTTCTATTTTCAGCACTTATACTGATTCAGTATAACCCCATTTTTATCTTGAATAGCATTACTCAAGGCAATTTTAACAGTTCAGATAAAACTGGGGAGCTTCTATTATGAGGTTTTTAATATATTAGTATATCTAAAACATATTTAATGATAGGAAGTGGCAAACCCAGTTTCATTAACACCTTACTAATAGATATATTCCATTAAAATAAAATATTTTAATGACATTTTATCACCTTATCTTTTTCTCTGTTCTATTGTTTTTCCTACATAAATCCAGTACTCACTCAACCAGTTGATGAAACTCAAACCTTTTAATCATAATGGACCTAAACCACAAGCAGGAAGTAAATTTCTTTAGAGGTACTACCCAGCAAACATGACCCAAACAATATACTGAAAGACTTATTCTTAGGGCTAATCAGGGTACATACTTTTCCTACACCCATTCTACGTAAAGCATGGTAAACATCACATCTTAAGTCTGATAAGGCAAATATAAAATAAGTATGAAACTAAGACAGCCAATTCATTTCACTTGTGCTACCAGATTACGATCAAATAATAATTTTCAGTCAATAATATTTGGGTTACTTGTGAACCAATGATATATATGGTGAAAACTTCTTATCTCTTGAGTATTTCTTGATCTATCAGATCACATTTCAGTAATTTAACTATGTTGTTCATTATTTAACATGGTTCAATTTTAAGGTCTAAACCATTTAAAGGCAATGGTATTATTTCACAAATGTATCAAGCAGAAGGTTTGGGCTAGGGACAGATGCTACACATAAATGGGTTTAAGTGATCAGAAACTGGTTTAAACCTGTAACAAAACCAAAGCTCAGTGCACATAAATCAGTTTCAAAGTAGCAGAAATTGGTTTAAGACAAACCTTGTTGAGTGTATCAGAATGAACTGAGTTGGGTCAAACTGGTTTATGAAACTTCTGTCCCAGACTCCTTCCTCATTCAAATTAAATTATAATCTCCCAGCATCCCAGAATACTTTCCAGCCCTGGGCTTTGCTGTCTGCTCCAGAGAGCAGGGCTGGCCTCACCCCTCTGCTCCCTAGCTTTAGCAGTAAGGGTTGGCTGACAAGGGGATGCAGGAGCAAGCCCAGCTGGGGATGCAGCCTAGTCTATAGGAGGTTGGGATGGTCCCCAGGCAAGCCCTGGCTGGGGTCTAGAGCCAGGGTGGAGAGTTAAACACCCCTTCCCCTGCTCAAACTTACTACTCGCTGCAGCTGTTGACTACAAATCCCACAGGCACCTGGAAGCAAGAAAACAAAGTGGTAAGCAACCCTGCAGTGTCCTGCTGATGTGATTTTGGGCTGCAAATCTCAGAGACCTCAAGGGCTGCAGGAAGAGGAAGTGAATACACAGCCCATGTTGGCTACATGCTAGAGAGTCATGCTCTAGAAGCTCACAGTTTCTGGCCTCAGCCATTGCAGAGACATGGCTATATTTCTCAAATCAAAAGTAAAATTTTGTTCACTTCTATTTCAATTTAATCTCTGCAGCTTAGACTAACCTCCAAAAACTGAATCAATTCAGGCTTGGGCTGACTGTCTGGCTCAGCAGTTGGCTATAACTCTAGGAGTATAAGTTTAAACTTTACTCTAGATTCATGAAAAGGACTTATCTTTGTTGACCCATCTGTAAATGGTACCTGCTCATTCGTGCTAGGAGGAAGGGCAAGGCAGCTGATCTTGACATTTGTTACATCACATCACTTGTGCACTACTGGCTGCAAAAAATTATGGACCCTATCCTGGTAAAGTGTTGATAGTTTTTAATCATGAAAATAAAATGTAATGTTCTTTAGGGGCCTACTTTGATTCAAATGTGTTCTGGTTTGGTTTTTTTTCTGAAACATGGGAAATATACAAAGTCCTTTTTCACATAAAGACTATTGTTTCCTTTGATGGATAGTTTAGAAATAGTTGAGTATGTTTCCTCAAAGCAGCACAACAGGAAGTGCTCATCACTGACACAAGGCCTTCGTGAAAATTGGAGAGGATTAAACAGTAGCTCAACTCAGATGAAGATCTGATGATGAATAATGACTTTCAATTGGCAACAGTTCTTTCATTAGCAATAAATTCAAATGCCTGGAATACTACTAATCTCTTTGGACATACCTAGAGAATGAAATGAAATTGAGGAAATAAATTGTCATTGTCAGGTATATTGAAGGTGGAAAGACCCAAAGTATGCATCCTAAGGCACATGTAGATGAAACAAGGGGCATGTGTGCACAACACTTTAAAATGGGTTAAATGCTTTTGCACCACTTTAATGGTGTTGGTGTTTGCATGCATTGACAGTGTATTGGGCACTAATTTCAGCTGCCGTAGCACATTCAGTAGTGTAATGAACCTTAAATGATTTTGGGGCACAGCAAACTAAAACACCTCTGAGGGATTTTAGTTTGCTGCCCTACAGCTGTGGAGTGAAGCATTGGGCTCCATGCAGCTCAGGGACTGTGCAGGTAGCCCGTGCAGACAGCCTGGCAGCAGCCTGGGAAGGCAGGCTGCACCAAAGGGAAAAAAAAAAAAGTGGTGAGCCTGATTTTTCCCCCACCTCACCCTCCGCCTGACTGCATGAGCTGTGCAGAGACCCAGTCCTTCCCTCCATGGCTGCAGTGCTGCCTGGTTGGTGGCCCACTGCTGCCATGGAGAAAAACACCAGTCCCTCGACTCCCTGCAGCCAAGGGACTGCTCCACCTGCCACAGCTCACCCTCCCCTCCTTGCCATCAGATAGGCAGGTAAGACACAGGTATACATGACATGGGGGGTTACTTTGCCCTAAATTGAAGGGTTTTTTTAAAACCCGCCACTTCAGTTTAGGGCTCCTGTTTCTTCTACACGTGCCCCTAGTCAGGGTCAAAAGGTCTACCTTTCTTATCATTTTAATTTCGGTGGAGACAAATGCAAAGCAGCACAGGGAATTGCATTGGTATAAGTGTGATCAGAAATATATTGAAAATACAACTGATAACCACACACCCCCAAATTTAGTGTGTGCAAAGCTCATTTTAAATTAGAATTCCATTTAAAATGCAGGCTTGCAATTTGATCACTACAAGGAAAGGGCTGTATAAATGTGCCTGCTGCCACAAAATTCCCCTTTTTCCAGCTCACCACTCTCTCCTCTCCTCTCTGGGCTTTCAGCTTCTGGAGAGGTATTTCCTGGATCACATGCCAATAAAAATTCCAGTTTTCATGCAGCCTGAGAAATCTAGGGCAAAATCTAGATTGGTCCCCGAGGTTCCTAAATATGACCTCAGCAGAAATTAGGTTTCTACCATCTGAAGACCAAACCAGACTGTACCTCCTTTAGTGTGCCCACTTTGGCCCATGAAGAAGTTGGATCCAGCCTGTAGCAGTGGGGACCAGAAGCAGATGATGGGACAGTGACAGAAGTACCTTCTCTTCCCTGCAGCCTCTGATCACCTTGCCACTATATTTGATGCTCCCTGTTGCCACTGGTGAAGGAAAATAATGGCTTTTGGTGGTGAGGGTAAGTAGAGGCTGCAATAGAACACCAGACTTCAACACATAGCAGGGTAGGATCCTGCAGATGGAGGCACTGCAGATGGGATCTAAGTTCCTAATTCAAGCCTGACATGTTGCAAAGCAAACCGGAGTGAGGAAAGCACCTAAGCTCAATTTAAGATTCAGAGATACCAATTCACTAGGCATCATCTGATCATGCCTAACTCAGAGACAGTTCAGTACATAACACAGAAGTCACAGTTGTTTTTTTACGTAAAAATACAGCCAGAGGAAGAGTTAGAACACTTAACCAAGAAATGGGAAACCTTGATTCTAGGCTTTTCTACAGCTCATAACTACTCACCAGGAGCACATCCACCAGGCCATAGAACATAATGGATGGAAATAAATTCCATTCCTCTTGCTGAAGCTGGGCAACTGGGTGGAAGGAATGCAATAGCTAGAGGTCCATTTGAAGAACAAGAAAGAGGAAGCCTGACTGTTGTCTAGTGGTTAGGCAGATGAAAGGAGAAACTAGAGCAAAACCAGCACCTTAGAGACTAACTGGTTCAGAGAGGCATTAAGCTTTCATAGGCAACAGCTATGTTATGTATCTGACAAAGTAGGTAGCTGAAGAATGAAAGGCTGAGCTTTCTGTGATTACATAATAAAGGGATCACCCACTCTATAAGCCACATATGGGCTGACTTTGAGGAGTACTCAGTGAAACTAGACATGGCAGGAGTCCCAATGAAGTGCTCCCCTGTGGGAATCAATGGCACTCCCTTCTATGAACACTAATTTATGCAATTAAGACCCTGCTTGTAGGTGAGAAATACAGCTTTGAATCTGTTCAGGCTGGGAAGGGCCTTGAAAACAGGACTACTATTTATTGAGCAACTATTTTAAACACTAATTATTGTACAAAAGTGGTTACAGAACCATCACTGTTAAGTGCCTAGCATCAGAAGAGGGACACTAATGTGTAGGACCTGAATGCATGGCAGAGACTAATGTACAGCCATGAGTAAGGCTCCAGAGTGAGGCAGAGAGTTAGACAACCCCTGTGGTTAGTGCTTCCCATTGGTTAGCTCTAGGCGCCTCTAAGTATTGTGAATTACCTTTAGGAGACACTTAGACAGCTAAGGTGCTAGACTTCCTTCATTAATGTTTTTAAAAGACTAGGTGCCTGATTCCTTCTATCTCAATCACCCTCCTGGGCATCAGAACATATTGTTTATGTGGTGCCTAAATGGAGTTACTTAGGTTAACAATACTGGATTATCAATACTGGTGATCAATACTGGATCTGGCCTTTGCAATCAAACGGATGTGCAGTTGTTCATGCATTTTTGTGAACATGTTTTCAAGCACACAGTTTGTATTTTGGAGGGGGTTGGGAGGAGAAGGGAGGTTCTTTATTATTTTAGCAATTTATATCAATTAATTACCAATATATACGAATGCCATTGTTATGTGCAAAAGTCTCTCTTAAGGAGCATAGGAGTTAGTCTGTCTCCCTAAGTAATGATTTACTCATATCTTTGATTATTTTTCAACCTACAAGCTATGTGAAGAGTACATCTGTATCTATTATATGCACTTCCACCCTGAGGAGAACTCTTAGTAATATATATATCATCTCCAACTGGCTAAGCTATTACAGCAGATTTCTTTTACCCAAAGAAGAACTAGGGGTTTTTGGAATAAGAATATGGAGTTCTACTCTCAGTGCCATTTGTCTGTGATTGGCCATTCTTTCCACTCTAATGTGCACATGCATATATCTATTGATTATATATTTATTTGTGTCAATATATAAATCTAATTAATTAATAACAGGGTGTTAGGCACAAATTATTTGTAGAGAAAACAAAAGCAAACTTTCTAAAGTGCATTTCTTCTCAAAGCACTTTACCTTGCTAGTATTAGAGCTTGACACAGTTTAACACACAGTCTAGTCTTCTACCTCCAGTCTGCTGGGAACATATAACTCCAAGTACTCCTAGGGAATTCCATTAGTGCATTATAAGAAAAGCAGTTCCCATGTGTTGGTATGCTCCAGCAATTTATAGTCTCTGATAGATGATTAAAACAATTTGGCCAGATATTCAAGTGGTGTGAACAGGTACAACTTCACTGAGGTAATGGAACCACTGAGATCTATACCAGTATGTTTTTAGGGTCTAAGATTCTAGAAAATATGTACCTTATAATCATCTCCACTTAAGAGCTAATTGATGTGTTTTGAAAAGCATAAAGTATGGAGTGACAGAGTACATGAAAATGTACAGAATATTCTGAAACTAAAGGAAACTGGTAGAATTTACATGTAACTTCACTCCTTTCCTAATAGAATCAGATTCAGCAAAACACAAAATACCTTTACTAGCCTACTTCTTTAATTATCCAACTTACTGAAGTGAAAAATGTAAATGTGAACTGAAAAACTGAAATCCCAATGACTTCATCAAGAAAGACCTTGGATGATATAGTTTGGTGTCTTGTTACTTTACAAGATGTGATAAAAACATTCCTTCTTCTCTCATCATTTAGTGTTTGAGATGAGTAACTAACTACAGTAACTAGCCTGTCTAATCCCCAGGTTAGACTATCAGAAAAAGATTGAAGCTGGTATAGCGTGCAGAGACACAAGTCATAAACAGAAAATGCCAGGGCAAATAAAACAAGCTATTCTTTACTAATCCCACTGACTGGACGTAGTACAAGATCTAGGTCTTAATTTACAAAACTTTTTAAATGATCAGGGCCTAAATTCCATAGAGATCACCTTGCTCTTCAGACCTTCACTAGGATAGTTATATGCAGGGATCTTTGTTTTCTCTGGTTTAAAAAAAATCCCCAATTTTCATTAAAAAAAAGTAAACTCAAATTCACATTTTCCCATGATTCAAATGAAACACACACACACACACACACACACACACACACACACACACACACACACACACTATAACCAGGATCCCTGGTTATATGGCCTAGATATGACGTAGCTCAGGGAGGCCTGGGTTATAAAATTCTGGCTTCAGACTCAACAAGGCCACACTGTAAAATTTAACATTGAAGGAGGTCAGGCTATGACTGCAACCCCAGAACAATGTTTCTCAACCTGTGGATTCCAACCCAAAAGTGGGATGAATAGATATACAAAAGGTTACCAACAAATGCTAAAAATGGATCAACAAACTTTAAAAATGGATTCTCCTTTAAAGGAAAAAATATGAGAAACCAGGACTATTTTCTTGCACACTGTCAGAGTTCCAGCCTGCAAGGGGCTGCTTGGCACCCCCTATAACCCCCACCATACACAACCCGCCATGCCCTGCCCTACACCCTGGGTCCTGGGGCCGGGAGCCAGGAGGCAGCAGGTCAGGAGTGAGAGGCACTGGGTCAGGACTGGCCATCAATGTTTACAAATGGGGCCTGGTACAAAAAAAGATTAAGAACTGCTGTCCTAGAGCATATTCATTTAAAGACTCCATGAGATGTGATTCCTGATCCCAACAGTTGCACCTCCTGCCATGCTACACATGCATAGCAAGAGGCATGATTCTGGGATTCACTTTCTACTTGTACAAGAGGAATCTGGGATCATCACCCTGAGCTTCACCTGCACTAGCAAGTTGAAAGCCAGGTGAGGGTTTCATCACCTGGCTCAACTGCTGGGACAACCCCAGACATGTCACACATTTCATTTAAGGCACCAGACAAACCAGATGTAAAAATATTCTACATAAGGAGGAGTCATTAAACCATGACCCTCAGACCAGATTTGGCCTATGAAGACTGGATCCAGCCTACAGCAGCTCAGGTAACTGGCAGCGCACTCCAGCCACAGTGGCAGAGGAGGTATCCCTGGGGTCCTACGCCTGCCCCATTCACTTTAGTTTCACTGCTGCAGCAGGGGAGGCATCCCCAGGGTCCTAGTGCCTTCCTTTTCTTATCTGTTCCCTTTGCGGTACATGCTGACTGTCAGAGAGCTAAAAACCTATGAAAAATGTAGGGAAGGGATGGCAGGGAGGGGTGTTTGGAGGAGGACAACCTCCCGCCATAACTTAGCCCCAGTAGCTGAGGGCTTAGGGAAACCCGTCCAGGAATCTAGGGACCTTTCTCACCCAGAGACCCATCATCTCTCTGAATTTCCAGCATAATGCTCTAACCATGATGCTACAGCCCTCTTTTAGAAATGATTCTCTTTTCCCAATCGGCACACATGAAGTTTATGACAAAAATGTAAAATAATCTAAAATGTTTAATTTTGGATACGTATGCTGTAGCATAATTTTTAAGGAAGAGAAATAAAACTTGTTAATGAAATAATCTAGATAGGACAGATGTAGTCACTCTCAAGTCTATTAAAAATAATTCTAGTTACAGGTGTAAGTCCAAATTCAAACTGGGGTTGTGAGGTTGCTTGATCTGGGATGTTTTTCTAGGCCCATCTACTCATTAGATGGATATGAAAAGAGGGTACCAATGGGCCCAAATTTATCTAAGTCACACTCAAAAGACACAGATTAATTTCACTAGAGTCAGTGGAATTAAAACAAACTTAATGAGAGCAAAATTTGACTCCTTGTATGAGGAAAAAATATTAAAACTATGTAAAAACTCTTTCTGTACATTTTTGTTAGCTAAATTTATTTGTTGCTAACAAATTTTGTTTTGAGCAACATTAGAAAGTCAAACAGAATACTTTTTGTATTTATTAATTATTAAATATAGCTATAAGAATTCAAGGGAACATTGATGAGACTATATGGAAAGTACATATGAATACTACGTCACTTCATTCAGATCAGTGTTGATAGCAAAAACATAGAATACTGAAATTTTAAATGGTTTGCTACCTTAGCAAAGTTTATAAATATAAACCTAATTCCAAATTTTTAAAATACTTTGTACTTATTAGTTATTGGGACATTTTGTAAGCATAAGCACAAATAAATAGATCTAATCTAGTACCCTGGGTTTTTTTTTTAGTAAGCTACTCTCCTCAGACCATGTTTAAAGTGAGTCACTTCATATCACGTTAGACAATTTCCATCGTGCTTACATGTTTTAGTTCTCCTAAATGGGGGCGTGGGAATGACACACTCATAAACGGTATAGATAGGTTTTTGTTTCTCTTTTAAATTACTTGTTTGCAATAAAAAGAATGTAGGTATGTCTTAGAGATTTCAGAAATCTATCCAAAGCACATTTGACCATAAGTAGGGATATTTAGAGAAAAATGGTAAAAGATAAGACTTATTCAGTCTCTCACATACATTACCTGGAAGTCTCTGCCAACATTGTGTCACCAAAGTGGGATTTATTCTATTAGATCTTTCCGTTTATCTATGTGCTTCCTATACCAAAATCAATACTTCTAGCTATTAAGCACTAGCTTAATTTTTTAATTAAGGTAGATTTATGGTCACAAGATAGTTTCTCTCTTCCTTTAAACATCCTTCTCTGTACTCACCATTTACTCCACTTTTAGTAAGTGATCTCTCTCCAGGTTTTTCTTAGTAGCCATTCATTTTTACAGTCAGAGGCTATTTGCAGCTGTGTTTACTCATAAACTGTCAGTGAGCAGATTAGTGAAATAGGAAGAACATAGAAGATTATGTACACTTAATCTAATCTTAGATTGGCCCTTTATTTGTTCACGTGTGTGATTAAACATTTGCCTTTTCTATAACATGGGTGGGTATAACTCTAAGGGTTTCTATGGAAAGCAAGGCTATCTTCAGTATACTGATTGTAATATTCTTCACAAGTAACTGGGTCCTCTAGTTTGAGTTGACAGTACATTTCTACAATACTCCTAAAAGTCAGTGGTACAAAGAGCCTGCTTCCCACATCTGGGGGTCAGGTGAGGCCCAAATACTGTCATATTTAACAGCCTAAGCACAAACTCTAATTATATCAGTGAAAGCTATGTGTACTCAAGTGTGCTTTCCAAATAACTTATTTAGATACTTAAACGTGACCCTAGGAATTCACATCTATTGTTAAAATTCTGGCCATTCTGTACTAAATTGGTTCATAGAGCATTTTTCAAGACACATAGGTGACAGAAATTCCTGTGGCACCATTTATTCTTCTTGCCAAAATAAAGCATAATCATTAAAAATGTTTTTCAACTTGCAAAAGCCCACTAAAACTAAGTCCTCATTATTCATGTTTCCTCTATGGCTTTTTATAAATGACCAAGATATTTTATAAATCAGAATGAAATTTGTCTGAATGCTGCTTTATAGAGGTTAGTGAGGCTGTCTGCCTAAGGGGCTATTGAAAGAACTATTTCATCACTGTCATGCTCTCTTCAGCAAATATTCTTATTTGAGTAGATACAACAATTGCACTGTATACTACCTGATAATCAGAAATAGCATGGATCCATAATATGTTTTAGTTTTATCAGCACAGAAAATTATATCTTGAAGAAGAAAAAATATAGAGAAGACAGAGGTTCCCCATAGCATTTCTCACCTTTAAGTCAACAGCAGTTTCAGAAACCTTGCAGTAGAAGGTCCTTGCATTCACTGTTAAGGACATGTTGTTTACTATTCTGCCTTGATCCTTTCCTTTTAGGACAAAGATTATTAAGAGGGTCATAAAGGGACAGCTTTGGATTCATCTGGATTGCTGGATCCTTGTCAATTCTGAGTATACTAATCCAATGCAGCTTTGCTAGTATATTTGATCTGTGTCTCTCAGCTCAGTTGGCTTTAATATGTTTGAACATAAATGAGTTGCTGAGAAACCTGGGAGAGTAGATTAGGTTCTTTTTACTTCTTTTTTCATGAAGAAATTTTACAGAGTTAATTGCCATCCTTAATCACCTTCATATGGAGTGTAGGATTCCACGTTGGGGCTCCCGTTAGTAAATCATGTCCTATTCCAAACTGAGATACACACTGTCATCAAAGAACCACCACACCTAGTATCATAGTATCATAGTATCTAGGGTCAGAAGGGGCCTAGAGCAGGCCATCTAGTCTGACCCCTCGCCAATGGCAGGAACGAGTGCCAGGGTCACAGGACCCCAGCCA
>JAGPOW010000290.1:4917535-4944565 GCA_030014935.1 Caiman crocodilus
GCCCACAGTTTGGTGTCATCAGCAAACTTGGATAGCTTGCTTTCCACCCCCTTGTCCAAGTCAGCGACAAAGATGTTGAACAGCGCGGGCCCAAGGACCAAGCCCTGGGGAATCCTGCTGCTGACATCTCTCCAGGTCGAGTACGACCCATCCACCACCACTATCTGGGAGCGCCCCGTCAGCCAGTTTCTGACCCACTCGACCGTGTAGGGGTCAATGCCACAGCTCCCCATCTTTTTTTATGAGGATGCAGTGGGAGACCGTGTCAAACGCCTTCCTGAAGTCTAAAAAGAGTACATCAACGGGGTGCCCGCATCCATGGATTTGGTCACCTGGTCATAGAAGGCGACCAGGTTGGTCTGACAGGACCTGACCTTAACAAATCCATGCTGGTTGCCCTTAGTCCTAGTGTGGGCCCTAGCTACACTGCGCCGGACAGCAAATTCTATCAGGCGATGATCGCTATCTCCCAGGGAGTCTCGTACCTGGAGCCCTCCAACCAGATCGTCCCCTGAGGCCAGGACCAGATCCAGCAGTGCATCCCCTCTGGTGGGGCCATGCATCTCCTGGACCAAGTGGAGGTCCTGCAGCTCTGCCAGGAACCTCCGGGACCTTTCGGACTTGGCTTACTGCTGCTCCCAGCAGATGTCCAGGTAATTGAAGTCACCCTTGACAATGACATCCCTTGTCCTAGCTGCCTCCTTAAGCTGGCCAGCAAATTGGAGGTCCAGCTCCTCCTCCTGGTTGGGTGGTCTGTAGCAGACACCCACCATTAAGTCCCTTTCCCCTCATCCTCCTTGTAGCCTGACCCAAATCGCTTCCAACTGGTCCTCAGTCACCCCCAAGTTGATGCTCGATGAAGAGAAATGCTCTTTGACATAGAGCACAACCCCTCCGCCTCTTTTCCCTATCCTGTCCTTCCTGAAAAGGGCATAGCCATTAATGCCTATGGCCCTGTCATGGGTCGGGTTCCAGCAGGTTTCCATGAGCCCAACCAAATCCGGGTCTTCCACAGCCACCAGGAGAGCCAGCTCCTCCTGCTTACCTCCCATGCTGAGCATTTGTATAGAGGCATTTGAGGCTACCCACTGCCACCTCCCCCACTCCCCCACACCTCCCCCACACACGTATTTCCCCCAAGCTACAACCACCTATGCTCACCTGAATTACCTGGCTCAGCAGCAGAGCATCCTCTCCTCTCCTGGCAGGCCCGTCCCCCAGTGAAGCTAGTTTAAAGCCCGCTGCATGAGATCAGCCAACCTAGAAGAAAAGAAATGCTTACCTTTAGGTGATAGGTGAAGTCCATCCTCCACCAGCATGCTCCGCATAGTAAAATGTGGGCTGTGATCGAAGAATCCGAAGCCCACATCATAACACCAACCCCGAAGGCGCTGGTTTATGGCTGTGATACATGCCTCATGTCGCCTTCCCCGTCAACTCACCGGCAGAATGAAAGAAAACACTACTTGTGCTCCAATTGCCTAGTGCCTGATTTAGCGTAATTGTACCTATTTTCTTCATACTTGGGGAGGAGTCTAATGAGTAAAACTTAGCAGGTGACTCAGCATAATTAATCAAATAGGATTTCAGTACCTTTTAGCAAGGTGGAAAAACCAGATACCCAGTGTACTCCCTTCATTTGTGATGCTGCTAGGAGAGATTGCAACACATATTGATCTGCCATGTTCTGCACATGCTGATGGCACTAAACTCGTAACAAATGTACAGAAAAGATAAAGGACATGCTGCCTTGCAGAAGGAAAAAAAAACTAAATGAAGTTTGTGATTTCCCTTCTGGTTGAGCCCAGCCACTACCTGGCAATGATATTTGCAATCTTGGGTACTTTTGCAAACCCTAATGATCTTCATACACATTCAAGCCCTGTTCACTTCCCAGATGGGGTAATGTAATAAATTCTGCCTACAGCTAGACCAATTAGAAGCCCCTTTTGGTGGTGAACAATGGAGTGGCCTACCCAATTAGAGGAGGAGTTGGATATGAGCATGTAATATGTGAGTTCCATGGATTACACTGCCTATAGTGGAGGTAGATATGGTTACACATTAGAACTCATTTCATATGACAGTCCAAAGGCCCCTCACTTCCCATTCTCATAGAAAGCTAGTCAGTATAGTAAGTTACAAAGGCCATTTATTAAAATCAGGGCCCATTTTAGGATCTACCTGCCCTAGGTACTTATGTGGCCTAATTACTCGATCTGCTGAGTCCTTTAATGCACTGAACTGCATTGTTAGCCATGCAACAGAAGGTAAATGTCCACATTTTACAGACAAAAACTGAGAAAAAGAACATGCTTGCATCCTTCACCCTGCATCCTCTTGTTGGACAAGCATTTGCTTAATACAGAACTGTTGCTTATTTTTATTTCTTTTATATTGTCTGTCTAAGTTTGCATGAAGCTATATGTTCTACTTACTGGGAGTAGTTGAAATTAACATGCTATGTTTAGAATTACCATTCAATTTTTTAGTACCATTCTGGAAATTTCCAGAACAAAGGAAAACAACAATGATAACAATAACAACAACAAAAAATCTGTCAGCTCAAAAAGTAGGATTTCAGCTGAGCAGCGAAACATAGAGCTGCATTTTTGTACAAGCAAATGAGCAAAAAACTAGAGTGCCTTTTCAAGCAAGAAGAAACCAATTAAACTATCTTCCCAGGATTACAGTGTAATCAGGAAATCAAGCTTACCCAGTACTTGTGAGAAAGAAATTTGTAGCAGCATGCAGAAATAGGGCACGGAGTTTATAGAACTACCACTGAATAAGAGGAGAAAGCTGCTTAAGAGTCACAATGTCAACACAATGTCAATTTCAGAAAAAACCCCCTGAAATGTAATGATAGAAATGATAAAATTTGCAGGTGTTGAGAACATTGTATTTATATGTCATATATCAAGGATTGTCAAACAGGGGTATGCATACCCCTGGGGGTACTCTGGAAGGTTCCAGGGGATACGCAGCAGTGGCATAGAGAAGCTGTTAGCATTTCCAGTTTCACTCATCAACTGGCCACTGGGGGACCCTCCCCACCCTCCGCCCTACTCATCAACCGACTGTTAGGGCACTCCCCACTTCTTGACCAGCTGCCAGGGGTAAACTAACCAAAAAAGGTTGAAAATCCTGGTCATACATTATTAATTCATATAGCAGAATTAATTAAAATTAGAAATGAATAGCTAATGGCTTTGGTTTCTTTGAGACAAAGTTTGGGGGTGAAAGAAGACAAAATGTCTCTTAAGTAGTTCAGAACAATAGGAACTGAAGTATGTGGCATCTTTTATTACAAGTACAATTCCCACTGTAGGAAGTAAGATCATAAATATAATTTGCTTATAATAGCATCTGCATCTATGTCCTGTTATCATTCCATCATAAAGCAAATCAGAAGTGGTAGTAATTGAATTTAGACTCCATTGTAATAATGTGAAAGAAGCTTAAGTTAAAATTCTTATCATCTTCAGAATTCTGCATTCCACTTGTGGATGGCAGTAGAGTACTTCCATAGTAATTTTGTAATGAACTGAAATGAATTATATGCTTTCCTTTCTAATTGTATTTCCACTTTTCCCCAAGGATAAAATACTGTTATCTGAATCAATCTTTACTCCCAGAATAGAAACCCTGAAACTAGCATGCAACAAATCTCATCAATTCCAGATTACAGTGAGATCAGGGTATTTATTGCACATTGACAAGTTAGTTTCAAAGCTGTGTGTATTCTCTTAATTCCAGACATTTTAGTTTAAAGTTTCAGTGGTAAAAAAGATAGAACCTTGCATCAAGATTTTTTCCCTAACACATTGCATGCAGAGTAATTAAAGTTTATGACTCTCTTACCTATGTGAATACAACTTTTTGTTACTAATAAATATTGTCACTGACAACATTTTTTTTCCAATTTAGCTATTTAAAAAGCCTATGGGCTAAAGTGTAAAATATAATGCAATGCATTTTCTTATTTTTCATATTTCGAAAGGTTTTAAATTACCGTTAGAGAGTTCTAAACCATAATACCCATGACAGAGACAAAACCTTTGGGATGTTAATAGGAAACACATACGCTCTAAATTTAGTTGTCCACTGAGTATCAGTGTTGCTCCATATAAGTACAAACTGAATCCAATTTATTTGACATGAAATAATGAATTGGAAGATTCTTTAAGAATTTTGGGGGGAAATAATTTAGGTATTTCTAATTAACAGCACAAATATATAGTGACATTCACACTGCTAAAACAATACTAGCATCTAAATACGTTTAAAGCTAAAATTCCTTTATATTTCTAATCATTTCTTACCCTCCAAACCTCCCAACCTGAAAGGAAAAGAAAAAGGAAAAGGAAAAGGAAGGCATGAAACATTTTTACTGGACAGTGTTAATTTTTTTACAAAATTGGCTAGGATATTTGTATTCTATGATACTATTACTACAATTCAATTTTAGGTCTTCTGGCTTTCAAATGGACCAATAGCTAATAGCCACTTTAGAAATTACCCTATACTAACAACCAGTTTGTCAGTTCCCTCTAAAGAGAGCTTGGACACATGAGATCAGAAAGAGAGACACAGTGACACTGTCAGAAATATTAAGAAAAAAGGAAAAAAAAACAATATTTTCATTCATCTAAGTCTAAATGAGTCAGCATTCTTAAACACTACAATTCTCATTTAAATATTTATATGTGATTAAATAGATGTTAGTTGCAGAGCACATGAAGATGTTTTTAAAAAAAAATATTTTAAAAATAATAGGGAGAAGGAGAAGGGTAAACCCTCACTCTGCCTCCACTGTCCTAGGCTCCACTCATTGCTCAAGGGGTGAAAGTGTTGCCAGACCCCAGGCCTCAGCTAGCACTCTGAGGCAAAGGTGTGGTGTGCAGTGCATGCATCTGTTGATGATAATGAGCTTTTCAATCTTCCTCTCCCTGCCTCTTCATGCTGTCTTCAAACCTGACAGGCAAGGGAGCGAACAGGGGGCTGATAAAACATTTATCAGCCCACCAACAAAACAAAAGCCTCTTTCATTAGTTTAAGCTCTTCTTAAATAACATTTTCCAAGGAAGGAATGGAGGGACATTACCAGCTGACCTGTTGATTAGCTCCAAAAAAAGCCCTAAGTAGTCAGAAACTGTCTGTCCCATTGAAATTGGAGACAGACACATACACACCTCTCAGCATTAGCTAGCATAGCACATACCTAGGGTCCAAGGATCTGGGGTCCATTATATGGGAGATGGGAAGAATGATGGGGGTGTGGAAATCCCCGCTGGACCAGCAAAGTGTGGGGCAGACAAAAGGAAGCAAGGCAGACCCTCCTGTACCTGCAGTCTCCCCCAGAGCTCTGGCTAGGGAGTAGAGGGGTGGGGCCAACCCTCTTCACTGGAGAAGACAGCCCTTCCCAGGGTTGCAAAGCATCTGAGATGCTGGGGGACTCTGGTTTAACTTAAACCAGGAAGGGGTCTGGGACAGACATTGCATAAACTGGTTTGCCCTAAATCAATTAAGTCTGATACAACATTCATCCTGGTTTATTTCAAACCAGTTTCAGCCATTTTGAAACTGGATTATGTGTACTGAACTTCTGTTCTGTTACAGGTTTAAACCAGCTTCTGATCACTTAAACTGGTTTATGTGTAATGTCTGTCCCTAGCCCCTGTATAACCCCTGAATAGGACTTCATGTATGCATTGAGAGGCCACCACATGACTTTACCTTACCTCTGTGAGAATCTACACATTCCACTTGTGGAGGCCCATTGTGCTAGATAATTCCCGAACATGAAGAAAATGATGCTTCCTAGTACAAAGTGTAAAAGACAAACTACTCTTCCACATTGTACTGCAAGAAAACCTAGGAAGTCTGGGTCCACCAATCAGAACTTCCTTGTATACTGCTGCCACTCTGTCTCCAGATAGAGTGAGGGAGTTTGCAGAGCATGCTAAGCTATGTGCACAGTATTGGAATTGGAAGCTGTCTGCTATTTAGGGACTCAGCATTTTAATGTCTATTTAGGCATCTCCTGGTAAGTTTTTCTGCCAGGAGAACAAGCCTGGGGGAATTCTGCCAGAATATTTGAATGCAGGCATACGGCAACTGTCTGTAACAATTTAGACAGGGATTATCCTACCCTGAGTAGCAGGTCAGACTAGATGAACTCCTGAAAGCCCTTCCTGCTCTGTTTTTCTATAATTCTATGGGTGTTTCTATATGTGCATTAGTTCCAGGAGTAGTTTACTCACAAGAAAAACACTCACAAATAATTGCTCCAGGTGTCCATACGTGCAGGGAAGCAGTAGCAGATTTACTACTAATTGCAGCAATAGGCCCCTGATATCACCAGGGGGAGCTCTAGGCTTCTGGCTAGACCTGGGACATCACTCCCTGCCCCGGGGGGGGGGGGGGGGGGCTGCCTGCTGCCAGGGCAGGGGCAATGTCCCCCTAACTTGACAGCAGGGGTCTCCCGGCCCGAGCTCCCAGATAGGGGACTAGGATTCCCCACCCAGCCGGGGCCTTGCTGCTAGCTGCCCCCTGATGGAGTCAGGGACCTGCCTCACCCCTGCAGCTCTTTCCAAATCCCATGCCTCAATCACCTGATTGGGGCATGGATCTGGGATCTTCCCTTGACTGGCACAGTTCCCAGCCCAGACTTTGCAAACACAGGGTGGGGACTGGAGAGCCTGTTCCCTGCTCAGCTCTGTGATCACAAAGCTGGGCAGAGAATAGGTTTCCCAGCCCCCACCAGTAGGGTGCTCCCAGCACCAGCTCCATGACCATGGGGCCAGCATTGGGAAATACTTATCTCCTAGCCCAAGCTCTGCAGTCATGGAGCTGGCACTGGGAGATAAGGATTCCCTAGTTCCCTGCTCCATAATCACAATGGTGAACCAGGGTCTGGGAGATAAGGATCTTCCGGCCCTTCCTCCCTGATCACAGTTTTGGCACAGGTGCTGCACTCCCTGCTGCCAGGGCAGGTGGACATAGTCCCCACCCAGACTTCAGTGGCAGAACCTGCTAGCAGCAGGCAGCTCCCAGGGGCAGGAAACAATTTCTCACCCCCTGCTGGCCATCTAACTGGGAACAGATTTTCTCCTGGTCAGTCACCTACATGAATGCTACTGCACAGTAACTAATCAGAAGTAAATTTGCTACTTGCATTTGCAGGTAGCAACTTTTCTCACCGTTAGTGAAGCAAGTAAAGCATTACTGCATAGTAAAGCATCTTTCAAGCAAGTAAAGCATTACTGCATAGTAAAGCATCTCATGTAGACACACCCTATGAAAAACATAATGAATGGGTGAGACAATCAAGCAGGTAAGTATAGGAATGAGAAGGCAGAATAATACAAGGTGCATAATTCTTAACCAATCAGCAACGCTGATCAAAATTTTCAACCTCCAATACATCATCAAGTTGCAGTTTACAGAATCTATTAGCATGAAGTATATTTTGAAAAGGAGCTTGGCAGATAAGGTGGATGGATTATGGATTTTTCCTACTGATAAAAAGTAGTATGGAAGCAAGTGTTGAAAAGCTTATCAAAGAAGGAGAGAATCGAGCATCTCTGGTTGACATCACTGCCATAGAAAAGACTGAAGTCCATCAAAGAAGAGAAACAGTCTCAGAGGAGAGAGGGATTAAATCATAAAGGGATTTGCAAAGAATGGGAAAGATGTCTGTGTATCTGGTGTGTTAAAAGGAGGAGGAAAATGGTGTGAGAACAAGCAATGAAGCTTTAAACAAGTTATAAAGGTGACTGTTGCAGTAGTATTTCAGATTTATTTGATGGGGATGTGGTTTCAAGGTCTAAGAGGAAGAATTCAGTAGTTTGGCCAGAAAGCAAAAGTCAGATCACCGTGGGTCAATGAAAAGACCAATTTAAAGAAAAAAAACCAAGACTATAGGTTAACTGACTAAACACAGTGATGCTGGCCACCATGATGCAGAAGAGGAGGAAAGAAGGGGAAAGTCTGGGATCAGCATTTTGTCCATGATAGATTTGAAAGATTGCTGTGAATAGAATATTACAAATAAATAACTAACCCAAACCTTCACTGAAAAGCTGAACTCCAAAAGCAGAATTTCCAACGGAACATAGGTCATAACCTGCATCTAGTATAAGGAAGCTGCATAAAAGCAGGTGTGCTCCTTTGGTTTCTCAGTGATCTTCCTAGGACAGGGGAATTCAGCATAACTCCTTTCTCTGGACTGTATCTATTTTAGATACAACATTATTTAACTTTTTTAAAGAAAAGAATTATAATAGAGCAAAACTAATAAAAGCTGTACATGAGACTTACAAATATGTAGATGTTTTCATACAACTAATTCTCACGTAAGCTTTCTGATCTCTTGACAAAAGGCACTGCATACACTGATCTTTTCAGTTCTTTCTCCTACTGCACCCCACACAACTCTACTTCCTGGTGGATATTACTTTGGCATATGCACCCAAAGGAGAGGAACAGAGAGAAGGATCGTTTGAATATCATACTGTTCTAAAACAGAATGGAAACACTTAGATTTGTGAGACTGAAAACATGTGCATGGCAGGAGGTCTGCTTGTGGGACTGAGGATCAGATCCCAATTATGCTCTATTGCACATGTAGGGGAAGCCTGGCATCATTAGCAAGTCAGGTGCCCCATGCACACAACTTAGAGAGTAAGTAAGCTGATAAGTGCTCCCACCTCATGATTGGGTGCCAGACAGCTATTCAGCAACCAAAGCCTTTTGACTGCATCAGAGCCCTTTGCTCCAGTGCCCCTTTGAGGCTGGGAGACACCAGTCAGATGATGGGCACTCCCAGCCTTGGGAGACCACCATCTTAAAGCACTCTGGTGCTCTCCCAAAGCTGGAAGCACCAATCAGGGCTGGACCCAATAATCTTGTATGGTTCCTTCCAGCCCTTAACATTTATGAATCAGCTGATTGGTGCTGACCACACATTTGATTTAGGACATGATGTGGAGCAGCCTGTGTGTAATAACTTTGTGGCTGATTCTCTATTTTATCACACCATTAATTACAAGAACACATAGGCAAGCTACTACTAAAAAAATGATTAACTGCTTAATCATGTCTTAAGTGCATCTCTGCCATGGGCCTGTTTTCAGCTGTTAAATATTATTTACAAGGGATTATTTCTAAATATCAGAAATGTCAGCTTGTGCCCTTCCTGCCTATTTATAGCATAAAAATAGTTTTTTCTTCCTTCTTTTTCATACCTTAGAGAAGTCAGGAATGTCATTTTTTTCTTTTCAAGTTTTGGTGGAAGACTACTTAGAGTCTTAGTGCATATGCTCCCATACCTTAACTGAGGTGAAAGGGAAACTGAATCTGTAATTAGATACATTATTTTTAAAAAGTTCTGACGGTCAGAGTTAAATAGCTGTTAAATTTATTTATGTTTTAAATAATTTATGAATATTACAGTGACATAATCTATCAAATGTTTAGAAATCTGCCAGTCTAGCTGCATGCTCCATACTATAGCTAATAAACATAGTTATTTGTATCTCATGATATTTGCATGCTTCTCTTTACACAACATTATATTTGTTGGGGGGAGGAGAAAAAGACAATATCTAAGTTCTGTACTCAGGTCTTCTTCTGACATGATATGCACCCCTAGGCAAATCAATTAACTTCTCTTTTTCTCCTCCTATCCTTTTTCTGTGTTGACCATGTGGATTGTAAGGTGTCTGGAATGGGGACTCACTTTATTATGGCACTGTGTGGTGCTCAGCACAATCTTAATTGGGTTCTCTGGGGTACTACTGTAACATAATAAATACAGAAAATGCGAATGTCTAATAAAACACAAACAAAGTAGACAGGGATGGAAGATTTAGATTCCTTCTGTATATCACTATGCCTTCCTACGTTGCATCTTCATCACTAGAGGTTGCAACCATATATATCTCTCCCTCTCAGGGTGCGTGTCTATGTGTGTATATTAATGTGATTCAATAGTCACTGGTGTTGACAGCACCAGAGTGTATTGTTCCCAGGCACTGTGTGTTGCAGACCTCCTGGGACTAAAACACATTGAACTGGGATGGAGAAGCCTCAGCTGGCAGGGCCTTGTGGTGGTTAGTCTTCCAGCCCAGGGCTGCTTCCATTCTGGTTCAACATGCTTTGGAGGAGCTGGCTGAGGCACAAAGATGCTCCAGCACAGGGCTAACCAGCAGGCAGCCTCCACACTGAAGCACTCTCGTGCCCCAGCCAGCCACATTAGCATCTACATATGTCCTGCTGCAGAGGAAAAAAACTCTGCAGCAGGTTAGTACGTGTAGATATTTACATTTGATCGGAGCCTTCAAGAGGCTGAGTACTATTAATTAAAAAAAATCATTTACTCCAGCCTCATAGCTCTGAACATGTAGATATTGTGACATTTACTGCAAAGGTAGTCAGTCTACTTTGCAGTAAAGACTCACATAGTTAATATCTTTCCAGATAAAAAAAAGCCCTTTTTGTTCCATCTGTAGTATCACAAAACAAAACAAATAAGAAAACCCAAAGTTTTCTTTGATAGGTGTCATTTGAAATTGAACAGCTGCCTAGGTAGTACAAGTAACCCTTGCCATTTGTGGGGGATATGTTCTTATATCCCCCGGGAATGGTGGTATCTGCAAATAAAGTATTGCGTTCATGAACTCAGTGCGCTCAGTGGCTGGGGGGGGCACGACTGCTCTGGCAACAGCAGGAGCACAGTGGCAGTGGTGGGAGCCTGGCAGCAGTGCCAGGAGCCCAGTGACAGCAAGCACAGAACTTCCAAGGAGCTCCTTTAAGTGTATTTAAGAAGCAGATTAGGCATTCACGAATATTTGAAACCTGCGAATGCCGAACCCACAAATATTGAGGGTTTCCTGTATGCCTCATTAGTACGGCTTCCTCTTATTGTATAAATATACGTGACCATATCGAGCTGGTTTTCATCATAACATAGATGGTGGAAATTTGTTATTTGCTTTATTGAGCCTCAGTAATGCATATTTTGGATTTTTCTTGTAACAGAACTGATTATTTCTTTTCCTGCCTTCATCTTGGCCTGAAGGTGGCAGCATCAATATGCTAATAATTTATTAATACTAAGCAAAGAAAGCATCATTTATTCCTGAAAATCAATTTGATTTGCAATTTAAAAATGAATGGTTTAACTAATAGATCCTCAAAGGGATGCAAGGATCAAAGGCATAGGTTATACTGATTAATTTTAAAGAATATCTGGATTACTTTGCTGTAATCATGCACAATAGAAAAAGAGTTCATTAACAGTTTTGCAAATTTAAATATAATAAATGATTATACCATGGATAACCAGTATTCTTCAAGTTGGTCAAAATAAAATAAAGCAAAATACAAAGTCAGTATAGTATATTTGTTGCTATATTTTCATATCCTGTAGCACAACAGGAATCAGACATCATCATTACACTATCTCTCACTGCATCTCTATCCAATGTCTAATCTGTGAACTGGAGGTCCCTTTTAACTGATTAAAACAGTTCTACATGATGAATTAGGTTACAGAATTTGGGAGAAGTGGGTACCTGTTGCCACCTCTGGGGATGTCCTATATGCTGTAAATTTTAGGAGACAAAACAGAGAGTGCTTGGGGATCAATAGTTATGCTAATCTAATGATTATTCCCTGCTGAATACTTAAGTATAGCATGGAGTAAATAAAATAAGGTTATAGAAAAACAATCCTGGAGGACAATATTTGCATTCTGGAGGATGCAATAATACCTTTGAGTAGGTAAAGTATTCCTCCGATAGGAATCACAAGAAATTTCCCAAAGTACACTGTCTCTACTTGACTGTGTGCTAGGTGTAGGACTCTGTCATTAGTACAAGCTGTCACATTATTCAGAAAGTGTTTGATTATTTTTACACAATGAAAAGTAGTAAAAAAAAACCCAATTCACCAGCTAAGAACCATTTATTTGCTGAATGAGACAGGGGTTCTCAGGAAAAAGATAGTGTGTAATCTTGTAATTAAAGACTACATTGTAATGGATGCTCACAATGGGCCCAAACTGAAGTTGCACAGACAACATTAATCCACTCTTTCCTAACTTCTTGAAAGCTTGACTTCACAACCTTAATAATGTTTTTTCTTTTAACATAGCTTATGGTAATAATAATATTTAAATCACAGGGTACTGTGTGATTTAACTGATTCATGTTTGTGAAACACTTTGATAGTCAATGGTGGAAGAGGCTATAAAAATGGCTAATTATTACAAAATACCTGTCTTAAGCCAACCTGAAGTGGTTGACAGCAAAGTGAATTGCTCACTGTGGGCTCTTAGACCCAAGTTCATAGGTAATCTGAATTTAGTTTGTCTCGTGTTCCAAGGTGGCTTGAATTTGAAGTACCATAAAATAGAAAATAAACACAGTGGTGTTTTTGCTTCACTAGATACTGTGAGGGAATTTAAACTAACATCAAATTAGGACATGGAAATAACCTTATAATTGCTCCATCATTTTCAATAAAATATTTTTAATTACTGAAGCTGAAGAGAGTAACTCACCAGATTTACAGGGAGCACATTGTTTCCAGACTCCTGCTGCTATGCAATACAGTAAATGATCTGGTAATCTGCACCAATTACAAGCCAATAGTTTTTAGGAACATAAGGTAATGTTAAAAATATTTTAAAATAAACTTCAATAAGTGCAAGTTTAAACTTTTGCTCTAATTTTCAGGTTTCTAATAACAGAGTATTTGAACTTATACATCTTGGAAATCTAATTAGACAATGTTAAGTTCTCTGTAGCTGAAGTCACAGATGTTTCATACTGGGAAAATCAGCAAGCCCCAGGGTTTGTTTGGTCTAGAGTAGTGTCAAATTTTCATGGATAATTTAATAGCTAATAACTCTAATTCTTTCCTGTAAACCAAGAGGTGATAAATAATGATTGCTCTAAACCATAAAATTAACCCTCTAGGCTAACAAAAAAATTCAGGAACCATTGAGGAGATTAATTTCTGGTACTTAATGTTTCTTTATTGCCAATCATCCTTCAGTTGTATTATAGCTCATGATGTGACAGAAAATGCAAATAAAAATATTGGATTGATGCAATCCAAGAAGAATTATACATCAAGGATAGCTGTATCTTTAATCTGTTATGCTTACTGACTAATCTACAGTGAAATACAAGATGTTCTCTGCCAGTTAGGGCTCACAATAGCAAAGTTTATGACTATGTTTGATGTTTCCATCACCAAATTAAGAGTTTCCCTCTAGAAAAGAGCTTGTCTCTTTGAATATAGAATATACAACTCTCACAATAAGAAAGCTTTTTTCCCTTCTGCAAAAGTAGCAAAATACTATTGAACTGACTGAGGGCTGGAAGTATTAATCAAGAAAATCAATTCTTCTCATTATTTTAAATAGAATGTAGAAACACAAAGAGGACTAGTGTGGCTTCACATCTCAGAAGCTGAGGTTTTGTGAGGGTCCACAAAGATCCTATTCAGAGACTGCAGGGAAAGGTTTAATTCTTCCCATAAAATATCACAGTTGTCTGCATTAATACAGGGATTTATTAAACCCACAAATTAATTAAATTTTAATTAAACACGAATAATTAATTAAAATTGCCCTATCGCACTGTAAGAGAGGTCTACTACTGCAGTGATTCAGATGGACTGGCAGATGGATACCCATGACCTTCTTACATGTCCCCATTCCTCAGGTTAGACAGTCCCAAGTTTGTAGTCCAAACAGCCTTGTCATAAATTCACTTGTAACAGTTGTAAACCATTGGAATATAGGTTAGACATTAGGAAACACTACTTCACAGTTAGGGTGGCTAGGATGTGGAACCAGCTTCCTAGGGAAGTTGTTCTTGCTCCTACCTTGGGCATCTTACTATGAGGTTCCTTTTCTTTGATCAACTGGCAACAGGATTTTACACATTAAATGTGCATCTATAAGTAACAACCCAGTGCTATCAATGCAGCTTCATTTCTTCAATATGTTAGCCTACTCAAGCTTCTTTTCATAGTCAAGCCTTGCAAGTGCTTACAGAAAAAAAGTACATGACTGAAATTGGTTGATTTTTTTTCAAGATCTCTGCTTAGCCATTAAACATCACCCTCAAACTTTGAGAAAAAACTGAGAGAAATATCATATAATCTTGCCCCATATGTTCGCAACACATAGCCTGATCCCTCTCATACATGAAACATAACGTAGCCACAGCTGTTCACATGGCACAGTTTAATTTTTTTTAGTTTGACCTCAAAATGACCTTGGCGATTCAACTAACCTGGTAAGAGAAATAGCATTCCAAAAAAGAATCAGAAGCAAGCAGACTTTTAAATCATGCATTAGCACTTAGCATCTAGAAATCCCAGTTGCCATGGCCAAGAAGTTAAACTAAATCACTGTACAATATTTTACAGCTGAGTGCATCAAACCACAATGGTGTTTGGAGCCCTAGGGTAAGTAGAGCACTTTCCATGAGAGCCAGCCTTTCTTTGAATTGATAGGCACTGCACTACTGGAAATTGTTACAACTCCATAATAATTCCCCGATAAAAGACATCATAGATTTGTATAATAAAGGCTTGTCAATACTACATCAAATCCTAAAACATTCACAAGAGTATATATTGCACTTTGAGGTACGAAGGCTTGTTTGACAGATTCTCATAGATATCAGTTTAGATTTAGCCTACCTTTTTGTCTGCTCTATACATTAAAAATGGTTTAACCATAGTTTTAGGAAAGGGAAGAGGGGTCGAAACCCCTAAATTTAACATTAAATAGAAAGCATAAGTCCAAAGCTTCAACGGTATCTTAATCTGGAAAGATTCCAATTCCAATTCCACATGCAGGTCCAGAATGAGAGATTCATGGTTGGAATGACTGGGTTTTAGGATTTATAAGAGGTTATTAGCCATTGGGAACCATGATGGGAAAGGAGCAGTTTATACAAAGGAGACAAAGGATGAAGTGACACATTGCACTTAGACTATACTAAGGGCACTTAAAATGCAAACTTCTACTTGTTAATGCTCATTAACTCATGCTAAATGTTCTCCAAATGTCTCAAAGTTATGTCACCACAGGGGAGGGTTAACTCTGGGCTGTGCTACCTAGTATGCTAGGGTAACTTCTGTCTTTTCCATGGAGAGAAAATGAGAATTTTGCAACCCTCCAACATCCCAGGATGCATCACTCCCTGTCCTCCCCCCACCCAGACAAGGGATAGAGCCCATGTGTCTTGGCACCCAGTCACAGTCCCGCTTTTCCAGTGGTAAGTCAGATTTATGCAGGCAAGAACAGTATTAGCTCTTAATGTGTGACTGCTCACAGCATATTCTAACTTTAATATTGTTTAACATTCCACAGGTTTAGCATGGTCTAAGAGTAACACGTAACTTCATCCTAGGTCACTACATTCCAATGATTTACAACTGTTACAAGTGAATTTGTGACAAGGCTGTTTGAATTACAAACTTGGGACTAGCAGGCCGGAGATGAAGAAAGCATGAGCCCCAGCAGACTGCCAGTTGAACAACTCTTTTAAATTAACTGGGTGTCACTCAGTTCAATCTTAACAAAGAACTTGGATATATGTGCAGTTCTAGTCAAAATGACAAACAAAATGCTAGAGATGCATAAAAACAAGGCAGAGCATAATACAGAGAATATTATAATGTCTTTACATAAATTAATGATGTATCTTCAGTTGGAATGGTATGTGAAGTGTTGGTTACCCCATCTCAAATGGATATTGCAGAGTTCAGTGAGGATCATCAATATGGTCAAAAACATGGAAAAGACATATAAAGAGATTTAAGAAATTAGGATTATGTATTTAGAAATAAAGGAACAAAAGGAGACATAATAATAATGCATAAAATGATCAATATTATGGAAAAAGTAGACCAGAACTTCATGTCACCTGTCTCATAAACACAAGCAGAACTGCCTTTTAGTTGATATGGGTTAAGCTAAGATTTACCCTTAATTACCTAAATTCAAATGTAAGATTTTGGTTATTTATGTATGGTCCCAACAAGGTAAACTCTGGCTGTATGCTTTTTGTATAAAAACAATAATACATCATGTCAGATATTGCTGTGTGTTGTATTTTAGGATATTTGAAACCCAGAAATGGGTCTTGGACTAGGAAACCCTAGTTAGATAACTTCTTATTTTCTGTAATATGGAGAATAGTACAGTCTCCTGCATTTTCCCAGTTTCCTTTTGCTGACTACCTTTACCAATTTAAACTTGCCAGCACCCGATTAAGATATCACTGAATGAACCAATAACAACCTGCTAGGAATATATACTAAGGGATTAAGAAATTCTGTGGAACAACAGTCATAAAACATGAATCCAACTCTTCTCCTACCAGGCAGGAAGTAATTTACAAGTTAGAAGAACCCCAAAACCTACCAATTCAAGGAGGTCTCCAAGCTAATCTGAAGAAAGTGGAGCAGAAATGGTTGCAAAATTGAACACTTACGTTGCAACAAAAAGCAGAATTGAGAGCTGTGACCTAGACACATAAGTTTGAAAAACATGTTTAACATACATAATAGGCATGTCTACACGTGAATTTAAGTGGGCTTAGATTTAATGTGTGCTAAACTATTGTGCATTAAGTGTTCTTTGGCAGGTGTCTACACATGGTGGGACTTGGGACTCACTTTAGTCCCAGGTCAGTACAGCCCTGCTATGTGCCTATGTGGCCACTGGGGGAGCTCCAGTCTCCAGACACATATGGGTGCCAGCATTTGGCAGACATCTTGAAAGCACACTTTCCACACTGTGACTTCTGTGCTGGTGCTTCCTGGGTCAGAGCAGCAGCATGGCGGAGACATAGGCAGCAAGTGCCTGCTCTGCTCCAGCTGCAGCTGTGTTTCCCAGACCTAACTGCCTCAGCTCCTGGCTCTGACATCCCAGGAGAGGGTACTCTGGTCCTCAGGGTGGCAACAGCTGTCCTTCTTGTCCACCACGATTCCATGCACTGGCCCCTTGGCCACCTAGTGCCACTCATCTCCCCCACTTGCTCTGGCCATCTGCTGGACAACTGGTACTTGGTCTTCTGAGGCCCTTGCCACAACACAGCTGCTCCTGCCAGTCCCAACAACCACAGACTCCAGGACAAATATTTCTGGGATTGACATCACACTTCTGTCCCATCAATCCCACTCCTTCTGGCCACACCACACTAGCCAACACTGGTGGCAGCACATCGTACTGCAGGAATTGAATGATGACCATTGGTCCATACAATCTGGATGACTGAGGCAACCTCTGAAGACCAGCTGATGCCCTACACAGAGCACCAAAACAAGGGGTGCTTATCCAGTCATCCCTAACAAAACCCACCTTCCTCACCACCCAGACACTCCCTACCCCCTGCTAACCCACTAGCACTACTCCAGGATACGCACCTGTATGTAATAAAAAAGGTCCAGAGAAGGGCCACTTTTATGGTTAAGGGCTTGCAGACCAAGCCCTATGAGGAGAGACTGGGGCACCTGGACCTCTTCAGCCTCCACAAGAGAAGGTTGAGAGGTGACCTTGTGGCGGTACAAGAAATAATGGCCACAAGCTAGCAGAGAGCAGATTTAGATTAGACATTAGGAAGAACTTCTTCACAGTCAGAGTGGCTAAGGTCTGGTCTGGCTCCCAAGGGAAGTGGTGCTCTCCCCTACCCTGGGGGTCTTCAAGAGGAGGTTAGATAAGCTTCTAGCTGGGGTCATCTGAACCCAGCACTCTTTCCTGCCTATGCAGGGGGTTGGATGATCTATTGAGGTCCATTCCGACCCTAGCATCTCTGAATCGATGAATCTATGAAAAATCTATATTTCCCCTCAAAACTCCCACTTCCCTCCTCCCCACTTTTCCCCTCAACCAACAGAACCCCCTCCCTGTTTCCACCCCAATACACAGAGCCCCTTCACTACCCTCCCCACCCAATAACAATAAAAAATCCTCCTCCCAAACCTAAAACTACATACACCAGTCTCAGTCTTTGTCTGAATCCTGGAGTGTGGGACTGTGAAGTGGGGGCAATCAGAGGCACAGAGCTCAGCAGCAGGTGGCCAGCACCCCAGCCACAGACAGTTCCCCCATGAGTCCGGGGGCAGTGACAAATGAGGGGCTCCTGTGGGCAGGAGGCCTGAGGAAGCCCTCCTCCAGGCAAGGGCCAGGCAAGGGCTTGCTGTGGGATGGTGGGTGGTACATAGGGGCCCTGGATAGCCATTTGCTGCTGGATCAGTTCCACACAGCACATCTCCAGGGCCTCTAACTAGGCCCAGTGTGCCTGCTGCTCCTGGTCCTGTACCTCCTCCCAGGCAGTCTCCCAGGAAATATTGTCATCCCTCTAGGCCAGCTCCCTTGCCTCCTACACCTGCTGAACCTAATTCCACACTACCCAGTTCTCAACTGCCACCACCAGCCACTGGAGCAGGAGGAACCAGTCCCTGCTGCACTGCTGGCACAGCCAGTGCATCTTGGAAGCTCCAGAGGTGAGTAGGGGTGACTCTGTTGCAGCACTTTTGCAGGGCCCTGCAACCTCTCCCAGAGGCCCTGCAGAGGCAAGAGACAGAAGATTTTTATTTGAGTTTGCATCATTGCAGAAATAAGATGCTTTGTACCAGAGGCTTTGTTCTGCCTGGTCTCAGATCAGAAGTCAACAGTGCACAGGTGCCCAGGGACAATGGTAAGCTGTCCAGGCAGGTCTGGACCCAGAAAGCTTCTGGCTGAGGATCCCAGCCCTGCTTGCTCCCCTAGGGCCAGTGGCCCACTAGGTACTAGCCACAGGCAGCCTGTCATCCATGCCCCCTTCCCAGGACAGGCTGGGTCAGGTTGCTGGGAGCACCTGCTGCCAAAGCTCCAGACCCCAACCACACCCACTCCCCCTGCAGGCCAACTTACTGCTTTGCTGATGCACAGCGCAGGGCACCCAGGCTTGGGACACACAGGGCTCTCAGACAACTGGGGTGAGGAGCTGGCTGTACCCCCACCATCCCTGCAGGGGGCCTCTCTGGGGAGGTGCCCCAGGGTTAGCCCCACCATGACATCCCTGCACATGGAGCTTGCCCTCACTGCTCATGCCCCAGGCAGTGCATGATGAGTTGTTTGTGTAGATGGAGGGCTGCCTGAGCCACTATGCCATGCTGCTACTGATCCTAATTGTGCCCCAGGCATATCTGCACTCCTGGTTCAGGACCCTGAGCTATGATAGCATTGGGAGAAAGCCCAGGTTGCCCCACAACCTCCACCATTGCCTGGAGGGCTACGTCTTGCAGCACTACATGTCCCTGCCCCCTGCTGTTGAGGAGGACATCACTGCTGGTATTTACACCTTCCTTTACATGTGAGAGGCCTGTGCCCACCCAGCTGTGATAATACAGGCTGCTCAATAAAGCAGAGTTTCAAACTATGTCCCACCTCTCTGAGTACTGAGGGGGAACCTGGGATCAGAGGAGTGGGCCAGGGGAAGGAGCAGGGCTGAGGACTGTAAGATGCCTCCTACAGTGCAGAATTTATCAAGTGTCCAAGGCTGGTGGTCCTGGGAGCTTGGCATGGGGTTCCACATCAGTGATGGCATCCATCTGCACCTGTTGTCCATGCTTACAGTGAGCAACAGACCGGTGCCTGGTCAGACCCCCCACCTCTGCCCAGGGAGGAGCTAGCGTTGTTGGCAGCCAGTGGTGGTGTCGCCAGCTACTCCTTATGGCTGGGTGTGGGTCTGGGCCAAGGGCAAGGCAGCCACTTGGCAGAGCTCTCCAAACTGCCTGTGGATGCAGCAGCCAGGGAGGTGGGTAGAGAAGGGTACTGGAAGACCCAAGGTCCCCTCCTCCAGTGACATGTCACCAGAGGCATCAGGGCAGGATGTGGGTGAGAGCACACCATGCCTGCTGGTGGTACTTACAGGGGTGGAGTCTGGCTCCTTGGCATGGTGGGCATGGTCTTCTGGGCATGACTGGATGAACAATTGAAGTTGATCATGGACATGACATGCACTGTGCCCGCAAGACCTTGGCCTTCACATAGCATTGCTGCAGCATCTGGGAGTGTCCTCATGCACGCATCTTGGCTGAAATGGCCCACCCTGTGCAAACTGCCTCTGGATGTCGGCCCCACCCCAGAGCTCCACAAAACGGCACACCTCCTTCTGGGTCCAGTGGGGGACCCAGGTGCTTGGGATGGGCATGTGCACATGGGCAGGGCCAGGGGTTAATGAGGGGGATGTGCTGGACGTGCTCCCTATGCCAACTGTTTGGTTCCCCACACAACTGTCCCTATGATGCCAGCCCTGCAGGGCTGCCAGGAGCACCCAGGACAGGGACATGGCCAGGGACAGGGAGCCACATGGCAGAGGCAATTCACCACAGTGCCTGCAAAGAGACAGGGCTGGAGTTGAGCAGGAGCATGGAGCAGGAGCATGAGCAGCTGCTGGTCCTGTTGTCACAGAGCAGGAACAGCAGCTCTGAGGGAAATCCCAGGGCTCAGCAAGGGACACAGAAGGCTGCAGCCCTTTGCAACACTGACCTGTGGTCAAGAAGCACCTCCAGCTTGGGGACAGGATGGGCAGAGGCTTCCTGGGTCCTGTCCATAGGGGCACACAGAGCCTGGTGGCTTTCTGCAGAGAGCACTGGCTCCTCCAGGCTCCCCGTGCCGTGTGCCCAAAAGCACAAAATGGCTGGAGACTTCTATAACCTGCAGCTAGGGACTGCCAGAGAGCAGCCTAGCTCTGAAGCAAGAAAGGTGGCCAGCCAGGAGCCCTGACTGGACAGGCCCAGCACTGAAGTCCTTGTGTTAATGAGTTTTAATGCATCTACGTGTCATTAATGTGCTTTAACTAATCCCACCTAAATTTGATACTGGCTTTATGCAGGTATCAAATTTAGGCATGATTAGCCTAAAAATTACCAGTTTTAAGGCACATTAAGGGCAGAAAAATGTAGAAGCATGCCTTTAATGTGCCTTAAATTGGGCGAATGCACATTAAGTGCCCACATGTAGACATGCCCACTCTTATTTATATGCATGGATAAAGCTGGCTATGGGTATGCATATCTTATCATATTTTTGTAACTTTATGTATATTATACTAGCATTTACTTTTATGGGAATTAACCTTCTGGTGATTGTTTGAAAATGTGACAGCTCCTAGTTTAAATATAAAGTATATTTAGTGACTGCAAAGAAGAAGCATCTCCTTTCACCCCTAGAAATATTAACTCAGCACAAAGAATATACATGCTTTTAAATAAGCTTTATAATAGTTGTTTGTTCTTGCAAAGGTTCCTAATTGGGATGGACAATATAGCTACTGGAAACTGAAATCAAGATAAAATACAAGCCATACTACTTATAGCAGATCACAAAATAAATAAAATATGATTTTTAATAACAGGTTTTGGAAATGTTGCTACATCTTCTAAATTGACATTTCAGAAAGATGTGTGGAAGATCTGTCCGTGGCTATAAATCACTTGTTTCACTCATTTTGAGTAAAGCAGTGATTTAAATGGTTTTCTTAAGAAGTCTTGGCAGAGCTCAAGTCATCGGGCCCTTCTTGTGTCTATGTCAGCCTGAGACAAGGTTTGGAACCATTTGGGGATGAAATAATCACAATTCCTTTCTCTGAATAAATGCCCAAATAACCACTCTTTTCCAATATCTTCAAACTTTAGGGGTCAATATCAGTTTTTAAAAATATCCCCAGAGTGAATACCCCCAACTTAACAAATCATATTTTCCTAGATGAAGACAACATTTTATAAGAAAAGAGATTAATGAAAACAAAATAGATATTTAGCGGCCTTTAAGTACAGCTGAACTAATCACTGCAAAAAGGGCAGTGGCTCTAAATTCAATTACAAAGAAATGGAGATGACATATTGGAGCTATTTATTTTAACAAAAGCTACCAGGCTATCCATCTTCCAATGTCTCTGAAATGAGGGTGAAACCACACTCAAGATGTGTCTGTGGTCATGTCTATATAGTGTAAGGCAGCACTGTACAGAGGTTTCCCAAACACAGGATCCAGAACCTGCAGCAGTTAGGATAGCACTGAGCACAGGGTAATAAACTTTGTTTTTCAGCATTAATATGGCTATACTGGTCCTGGAGCTAGTGTTAATGGAGTTAACATGAAATATCTCTTGATGACACTGCCTGGCACTGACTAGATATACCCTGTGGGCCTTTCTCCTGGAGTCCTTTAGTATCCCAAAATCTTAGTCCCCACCCCAACAATTGTATTTAAGAAGTCCATTTAACCTTTATGACATCTTTCAAAATCAGGCTGGGTTGGTCTGTCATCTCTCTCAGCTCCCAATAGGTATTAAGTAATATCCACTGTCATTGTCCCTTTCCAGTCTTATATGTCTGTCTGGTCTTTCATCTTAATGATCATACAGTAGCAGGTTCAAGTGCAATCTTCCTTCTCCTCATCTTTGAAATTCTAGCCTGAGCTTCCAGTCAGCAGTTTATGATACTGTGCTTTCTAAAACCAGAAGATGTTACTTGCATGTAAATATTCTGAAATCTAATACATTAGAAATGATAATACTTTCATTTCATTGTAGCTATTTCTCGGACTACAAACACACTGGACTGTGCCCTGTGTTTTTTGTCTTTCTTGTAAATTATCAGCACACTTGTTCTGATTCTATAATAACTGTGCTGTTTTTGTCTCATTTCATTTTAATTTTGTTACATTGTATGATGTAAGCAGTATCTAAATGTACGGTCCCACTGTTAGCAATGTTAAAAGGCCAGACCTATTTATGAGGGACTGAATCATTAAGGATGGGAGTGTAAAAAGGGGAACTTGCAGTTCCAGAGTCTTAAAACAGGCTAAGGAGGAAATCCCAGCTTCCCAGCTGCCAGCAATCCTTGTACTGGAAAATAGGGGCATGTAATTTGAAAAAAGGAGTAAATGTATTATAGGTATGCAACAGACTCACAACATGTGCTCTTGGAAGGTGATTAAGCCCAAGGAGCAGCCTGGGTGTATGGCCACAAAGCAAAATAGAGCAACTAGAGCTAGTTCAGGTACTGAAACAGTCTAGCAATGGCAGCTCAGAGCTCCCTGAACACTAAGTTTATGGGCACACATACATTTGGAGCCATTTCAAAAGGGCAACAACTGTTACATTCTGATGGTTACTTGCAGACAAGCCTGGAACAATATAGATAGTGAAACTGTGCCAACCTTAATCCTAGATGAAGCAGGGTTAAATTGAAGTAGTTTTGTTACATTTGCATTGTTCCCCACTTGTCCACATGTAACGATTCAAATGTAACAGCTGCTGTCCTTTTGAAATGGCTCCAAATGTACATGTGTCTACATTCAAATATAACTTGCTGCTCAGTGCAGCTGGGACTACACTGTTTCAATATTCAAGCTAGCTCAGATATCTTTATAATTCTCTGTATTATAGAAATGAAACCTATGAGCTTGCACTGCACTGAATGCAAGAATTGACCAAAACACCTAAAGGAGGCATGCTCTTTTGTGACTACTGGACATGCATTTGGCCAGCTTCCTCCCTGATAGTTATTGGTGTGATTCCTTCATGAATTTCTGCATTTCCAAAAATAGTACAAACTTTATCTACCTGCAGGCAAGAAGTTAGAATTAGTAACAACTTCTCAGAGACAAGGCGTTTAAAGCTCATTTATATTAAATCTTGTGGGGGAGGAGCTTCCAATCAGTAAGAACAGTAGAACAACAGAACTAGCTGCCTAGGGAAGCTATTGTATCTCCTTCATTTCAGGAAGTGGTGGACAGGCATCTGTCTTGAATAGTTTCAGAACAACGTATCCTACTGGGGACTTGATTATATGACCCTTGAGGTTTTTCCCAGCTCTGTGACTCTACCCCTCAAGGAAGGGCTAAGGAAAATTACCACCTCATAACTTATAACTAATTTAAAGGTGATCATAATTTACATAGGGTAAATTACAGTAAAATTTCTATATTGTTGGAATTCTCTGAGCTGCAGAATTTGTTCTCCAGTTACAAGGAAAGACTAATATATGTATGTTTACATTTTCATGTACTTACACAATACATTTAATAATTAGTATCTATAATTAATTACTCATTATTCCTTTTTAATATTTTTTTAAAGTACAAAATTCTGGTGCCAGCTGTCAAAGGAGGGCATAAATTCTCTGAAACCAGTTTTAAAAACAGTCTCAATTTGGTGACATGATGAGGGAAAAACTTCTGTGCAAAATCACCAGTAAACATAATAAAATGTCAACATTATGTCAGTCAGAAGGCAGTGTATATATGCACTTTTATAGACTAACTAAATAAGATATATACTAGATCACAAGCTTTTGTGAACCTAAGTTCATTGCTTCAGATGCTGACATCATGTCAACTTCTTTATAATGTGGTGGTGAGAAGCTCCCACAGGCACCGAGGATGCCAGGGGCAGACCTGAGCATTCCCAGGTGGAGCAAGCAAGCCCCCTGTACCCCAGCAAAATTATCACCAGGATGAGCGGAAGTGGAGCAGAAGCCATGCAAGCCAGCATTGCACTGGCTTTTCAAGCTGCTGCTTTCTGGGAAGAGTGGTGGCCAGCTGATTGTGGCATCTGATGCCATCGCCACAGGGAATTTAAAAACCCCACCAGAAGCTGGTGGAGGCGAAGGAAAGAAAGCAAGCTGAGAGCACATTGGGCAGGCAGTGGCTCTAGAGGCTGGTTGTGGTGGCCCTGAAGACATTGCCCCTCATCAAAGGAGGGGGAGCAGTGTTGGGCATTAGGCTGAGGACAGACAATCCCCAGTCCCTCAATTTTTAAGCTTATAGATGCGTCTCTCTCTTGGAGGGGGAAGGACACCAAATGTCTGGGACTCAGCTGTTTGGAATCAGGGACCGAGGCTCTAGAGACATTAACATCCAGGTGACCAGCTAGTTTGCCAAAGCTGATGCCAGACCCCATAGTAAAGGAGCTTACAGAGATTGGCAGAGTAATGAATGGAACACCCGAGCAGTTGGTGAGTGGACAGGGTGTAGGGGAGGTGGAGCCCCGAGGAACACCGTGGCACTCTTGTACTAACAAGTTGTGACAGGTGAGATTGGGAACACTGACCAAGGGGGTGGTGTTGTACTCACAGCATCCACTAGAGACACTACAACAGACAATATTGTATTATGGATATTGAGGAAAATACTTCAGATTTTATTATATTGTTTTAAATCCACTATTACACAGTTAAGAACTTAAAGAAATATCTACTAGACACACAACTGATAGAAACTTCTGAATATCTCTGACGGTACCTAAAGGAGTTTTTTTTAGAGATACTGAGTGACTGTAATACTTCTACCACAGCAGCATTTATGTCTCAACACTTTTCAGGTGCAGAGTCACATTTTACAATTATTTTATGCCTTCCTTTTAATCTAGTATATTTTAATATATCTTTCTCTGATAAAGAAAAAAGAAAAGGGAGGTGGGGAGGACATGAAAATAATAGAGGTAAGGTGGATACAGAAGGGAGGAAAAGAAGGAAAAGGGGCATGGGTTAGATGGAATAAAGTTGAAGTGAAGAAGCTGTGAAAGATAAGATGGTAAAAGGGTTGGGGTAAACAGCTTACTAGCAAAAGGGAGAACTTGAGCCATGTAAAAACTGAGTAGTCTGATGAGATCCTCAATATGCAAAAGTTCTGAAGAACTGAGGGCTGAATTAAGGGATAAATACATTCTGGCATCTAGCTCCAGCCCAGAGTGCTAACTCCTAGAATCCTGTAGTTTTACAACAGAACCTCAGCTGTCACGACAAACAAAGGAGTATAAATCCCTGGTCTACATGGCTGGAAAGAAACATTTGAAACATGAGCTAAATATTGCGTGAGGGTTTCTCTAGCTTAGGAATGGTTACACCAATGTTGATTTCTCTAATATAGACAACTCCTGAAGCTGCAGGAGTTGTAATAGTAATTATAACTCAGTAAAGAATTCACTGGTACTGATTTCCCAATTAGGTCTTTATAAAGTACTTGGACATGTCCAAAACTTTTGGATTAATAGGGATTTATGCAAATCCAGGTAGATAAGGAGGGAAGAGGCCTTTACCTGTTTCAGCCTCAGTAGGTGACTAGTTATTTTACAGAACTCATTTGTTCAGTATAGTCACTAAAATCAGTAAGGCTACAAAGTAACATTCTTGGGCAATGATTAGGTGTGACTCTCACAACATATAATTTTTATTACTCTGTTTCTATAAGTACTGTAGGAAGTGTCTCTTATTTGCTGGTGATGCTATTTAGTGGTTTTTCAAACGAACGTTTTAATTCTAATCCATTTTAAGTCTATTAATAATTATTAAGTGAACTAACGTATGTACTGCACTCAGACAACATTAGGTACAATTCTAGATTTTACATCTCAAAAGCTGTATTATGTGTGCTGAAGCTTGTAAATGATGAGAATTTGGTGTTCAGACAGGTATTTGTTGTGGAACAAGGCACTATTGCTCATGAGTGCAGGCAACAGGCTAGAATACAGTGTTTATACATGCAAGTCATTTGTATTGATTTTTATGTGAACGTGCTTATCATTAAGAAGTAGTTGATGAAGTACCATTCAGGTGTGGGATCATAGGCTGTGTGTAGGTGAAATAAGGGGCATGTATGCATGACACTTTAAAGTGGGCTAAATGCTTTCCCACCACTTTAATGGTGTCAGTGTTTGTATGCCTTGGTGGTATATTGCACATTAATTCCAGCCACTGTAGGAAATTCAGTGGTGTAATTCACCTTAAATGACATGGGATGCAGCAAAAAGCTGTGAAGCACCGGGCTCCGTGCAGCTCTGTAGGAAGCCCTGAAGGCAGCCTGGGAAGGCAAGCTGTGCCCAAGAAAAGTGTTGAGCCTGTTTGTGACGGCGCCGGGCCGTCCCTAGGGACCCGAGAGGGACCCCAGGGGGCGAAGGAAGAGGCAGCAGACTCACCGGGGACGGGAGAACCGGACGG
>JAGPOW010000290.1:4953568-4974750 GCA_030014935.1 Caiman crocodilus
TTTATCCCCTCTCTGACCTCAGCAGCCTGGTCCAATCGAAGCTGCCAAAACTGGTCACAAGCTGACCCATTTCCCAAGGATCCCTGGTTACCTGGGCTGAGCGCAGGGCCAGGGCCGGGTTGTTCCCCTGCCCAGGTGACCACAGCATCCCCTCCCAGGCCCAGGCTTTTGTCATGCAGACAGGGAAGAGATCCCTGCCCTGAGGGATTCACCAGCAGCCTCTCCGGCTGGCACAGAGAGAGGTTTCTGGAGAGGGGCACCAACAGTGGCATTTCTGCCACACCTTCCACTGGTTCCATGCCCTCCCACTTTTAGTTCTCAGGCATTCCAGAATGCCCTTGCTGAGCCAAAGGGGTTTCTGAGCACTCTTACCCCTCTTGCTTCTCTCAGGGACTGTTATCCTTTGGGACTGGAGGATTGCCCTCTTAAGGTACGACCCTCCCTCATGGACTTCCATCTCCTCTACTTTCTGGGCCCTTAGTGCCTCCCACACTAGTCTCCTAAGCTCCTAAGCTTTTAAAATAATAGTTTTGTGCTACAGAGGACTACAGAGGACTACTTAATAATTCAAATAATAGGACACTACACACTGTGGTATCATCTATGATATTACTACTTCCCCAAGGGTCTGATACTCTTAGGAATTAAACTGAGCAATATATCTTACTTTATTTTCATGATTAGTATTATCTTATCATGAAATAAATGGCATGGCATGACATACATGGTGACTAAAAGACTGAAAAGATTACTTCGATTTAGACATAATTAATAGACTTCAGAATGCTTAAATGTTTAGTACAATGGTAACAAATGGTCATGAGCAATTTTATCGACTCATAACTTGAATGAAAGGTAATTTGAACTATAAGGCATAGATCACAAATCCTACTGAAACCCAGAGGAAGTGAAGGGGTGAGTTCACAGTAGCTACAGGGCTGCATTAAGAGGAATATTGCCACTTTGAAGAGCACACAGAGTTGTGGAAGGGTGCATTGACTAATAGCCCCTGCTTCTATATTAGCTCAGAATATTAGTATTTCCTCAAAGTAGGAAGAGATCATTTCCTGTGTTTTCCCAGCACAAAGCCTGCAATTCTGATTAGTCATTATGTTGGCTATTCAAAGAGAAGAGAAAACCACGTTTCTTCTGAAGCAGTTAATTCATAAAGGAAGAAATCACATCCTAGTACTAACTGAGGAAAAAAGTAAATTAAACTTTGTTATATCTTGTGGTTCCACAGTTGTAGGGAGTTTAGACCAGCAGAGAGAGCAGCACACAGCTCACATGACTAGTAACTCTACTGTTTTGAACAGAAACCAAACTGAAAGTAAAGCATGGTGTCCAAGGATGCACACAGGCTAGCCACATTTAAAGAAATAGTACCATACATAATGCCTAATGCACAGTACACCACGTTTCTCCATCCCACCTTCAAAATATTACCTTTTAAAATAACAACACACAGAGAATGGAATATTCAACTTCTTCTTACAACACACAAACTAGACAATTTAGAGGTCCAGGCAGACCAAAGCTTTCCGTGCTCTCTGAGAATAACTTGGTAAGGATGAAGTGGTGTCTCTTTGCACCACAGGATCAGCTGGTGGTAAGGAATCATAACTTTCTGACATTTCAGTCATCTATGATACATCAGCACAATCAAAGCTTGTAACTGGAAGAGGTTTACCAGGGGAACTGGTCATTTAAATGAGACTTTCTCCAACTCCTGTATATATTGTGGTTGCAACTGCTCTATATGTCTTTTCCATGTAGTACCATCAGAGTTGCACAATAAATGAAATAGGTCCCATACATTTAGTGAGTTCCCCAGATGCCCATTTTCTTTAGCAGAGTAACTATGAGCCCAGACCAAGTCCCCTACTTGGAATGAACAATTGTGAAACACTTGCCATTAGTCAATTTATCTACTTTGGGATCTGAGTACCTGTGAGGCAACATCAGGATGTAAAAGGTCAAAACAAGTATACAATGGTCTTTTCAATAAAAGAGTAGCAGGTGACTCCTGCATAGTAGCATAGGATGTGTTGCAATAAATGAGTAAAAAATTGTTCAATATGTGTTGAAGACTTGTGGCAGATTAACTGGTTCATAACACATGCTTGAGAATTTGTACAAAACATTCATTTAGTCCATTTGTACTAGGATGATAAGAAGCAGAATATATATGCTGAATTATATTGAAAACAAGGAACTTCCTAAATTCCTCCAAACAGAAATGTGGTCCATTTTCACTCACTAATTGAAATAGTGGTCCAAGGTGACTAAATAATAATCTGGGTAGTTGTAGAAGAAGACATTTTGCAAAATTCTGGCTACTTAGGGCGCCCCCGGATGAGCATGCACATGCCTGTTGTGGTTTCTCAAAGCAGTTTGAGATGCTGCAAGAGGCACACTGGGAATGAAAAAATGTTCCCCACGCTGCATGTTTGCAGCATGGACTCTAAATTTGATACTGGGAAATCCTGGTATTAAAAAAAAAACCGCTGAAAAAAACTGGTGCAGTGAAGCAATTGGAGACTGGGTCCTCCAAGGAGATACTCTGGCACCTGGCCAGAGCATCTATATGCATGCCCCTGTCCCCTGCTGCTGCAAATAGGAGTGGGACAAGACTGCAGCAGTGACTTGGACCCAGGCGCTGTCCACAGAAATAGGGCTGTGAGCGTGGATTGTGTGTGGGGGGGTCTGTATGTGTGTGGGGACTATATGTGTGGGAGGGGACTGCTCAAGAGGGATGGGTCCCTACCCTCTGCACAGCGCAAAGCTCCCCTCTGCAGCAGCAGCAGCCATTGGGTGCTCAGGGGCTACTGCTGGCAGAGCCCCCACATGGTGCAGCATGGCCCTGGCTGCCTAAGAAACAGTGCTGCCTGTGTCACATGGCATGGGCCAGACTCGGCCTGGGGGCATGCACCTTCAGGCAGGACTGGGTTGCTCTTGCTGTCACCTGGGGCCCCAGGAACCACTCGCAGGGGCTGTGTGTTGGGCTAGGCCAGGTCTGCCTCCATGAAGCTGGCCTGATGGTGCCTGGGTCACTTGGAACCCCTCGTCCCAGAAACCTCTTGGATGTGTGATGGGCAGCATTCCCTCTAAGCTGTGTGGCATGCACAGCCATGCAGATGCGGCTGACAGTATGGCACGAGCGCACCTGTAGCAGAAAGCCTATTTCGTACATTGCCCTTCTGGACCTTGATATAACAGAAGACCCATCTTACCTGTACATGTCGCCCCTCACCCCACCCCCAGCATTTTGTGCATTTCTTTTTCCTTCTCCGTATTGGCAGAGGCCTAGCACACTCATTGCATGGGTGTGGCAAGGCTCAAAGCAAGCCCAGAAAGCTGAAATGGCTTCCTGTAGGAGAAACCTAGAAACCAAATCTACATTCAATTAAGCTCAGTGTCACTGAAAAAACCAAAATAACTAAAATATCCACTTAAAAAGACTAAATATATTCTGGTGCTAACCTAACTCACTCACTGTCCCCAGTAACCTTTGATCCTCACTACCCCACATTGCATTTTTATATATTTCTCACAGTGCATGTTTATATTTCATGTGTCTCATCTGTACCATGGCATTTTGTATTTTATATTTTATACTTTTAAATCCTTAAGGAATGTACTTCCTGTAGAATGAAGTTACACCCTGGACCATTGTTAAAACATGCATTGTAATTGTAATTGTAAAGTGATAAAGTCTGCTATATTGGATGGTCCCTTGAGTGAATGTAAGTGTATAGTGATCAGTAGGTAATTAAATGAGAATAGCCTAGCTAAAGGAACTTACCATTATAAAACTGTACTCTACAAGCCATTTTAGGCTAGTCAAGCCAAGGAACTGATTTCTGGAACTGAGTACCCACCCTACTGACTATTCCTGTAACCCATGACAATACAGCCATTAAGTCAATAAGTCAAGGGTGGACTGCCAAAACTTCAGGTACTAGCAGAAACCCCTTTTACTAACAGCTGTCATGTACTACTCAAAACTCATGTGGGACAGTGACCTCCGGAGTGGGCATCCAAGATGATGCTGGGGAATTCATAGATTCATAGAGTGGGAAGAGACCTCAGTGGGCTATCTAGTCCAACCCCTTGCAGGCAAGAAAAGAGTCACCAACCCTGAGGTCATGTGATCCCACCCAGGTGAATGTAAGTCTCTTCTTGAAGACCCCCAAGGATGGGGCGAGCACCACCTCTTGGTAGCCCATTCCAGATTCTGGCAACCCTGACCGTGAAGAGCTTTTTCCTAATGTCCAGCCTAAACCTTCTTTCTAGCAGCTTATTGGCATTGTTCCTTGTGGTTCCAGGGGGTGCCCCGGTGAACAGATCATTGCCTATTTCATGTTGCTCTCCCCTTATGAATTTGTACGCCACCACAAGGTCCCCTCTCAGCCTTCTCTTGTAGAGGCTGAAGAGGTTAAGGTCCCTTAGCCTTTCCTCATAGGGCCTTCCCCGCAGGCCTCTAATGAAGTGAGTGACTCTTCTTTGGACCCTCTCCAGGTTGTCCACATCCCACTTGAACTGCGGTGTCCAGAACTGGACACAGTACTCCAGCTACAGTCTGACCACTACTGCATAAAAGGGGAGAATTACTTCCCTGGACCTGTTTGTGAAGCACCTACGGATGCACGACAAGGTGCTATTGGCTCCGCCAACTGCCTGAGAAGGTTGCCCCCATCCCCCACCCCGCAGACTATAGGTATGATGGCAGTTCTTCCTCCCTAGATGTAGCACCTTGCACATGAGTCTGCCAGAAAGGGATAAAAGGCATTGAAGAATGACCCTCTGTGGCACCCCCTTTTCCAGCACCTGATCTACTGAGACAGAAGGACAAGCAGGCAACCCCCTCCTGGAGAAAACATTGCCTTGAAGGAAGCTGATCATCAACAGGAGACTCTAGTGCCTTGGATAGGTAGATATACTGACACCAGTGCTCTCATAATTACTACAGCAGCTACTATACACTATACTACATGGGTTAAATGAGATGGGTTTGAATGAGTGAGTGCATGTTTGTGTGTGTGTGTGTGTGTGCGCGCGCGCATGCTCAGGAGACCAGTACCACTCGTAACACAAAGTTCACATTTATGATTTTATTGATAACTTCAAATCCCATCCAATAAACTAGAATTCATGATGATCCCAAGAGTTGGTCCTTTGTAGCCAACATGCTTGCATGGCTTAGAGCGAATGCTGGTGATGGGCTGGGGAGATGGTTGGAGGTGGCAGCAGGGGTGTATGTAATAGAGATGGGGTCAGGGGTGGGGAAGAGCTCTGGGTAGGAGCAGCTGCCAGAGCCAGGCTTAGGACCTTCCTGTGCAGAGGGAGGCCAGACTGGAAGGGAAGGCAATTGCCAAGTCCAGGCCCTGAGCCCCAGTCAAGGGCTTCCCAAGAATGGCATGGGAATCACTGAGGCCTGGGCACAGGCACAAAGAGCAGAACAGCAAGGGCTGGCACAGAGCCACAAAGCAATGAGTGGAACAGTTGCAGCTGCACTCATGGCCTGGTGCTGCCCCACACCTAAGTGCATGATCAGGTACATGTACTGAGGGACAAATCTCTGGGCGTCAACACATGCAGGCACATCTGTTTGCCATAGCTCAAATAAAAATGGCACAAATGTGTAGCCAACATGCTGAGTGGAGCCAGCACCTGTACTGGTTCCAGTAATATAAAAAACTTTCCTGGTGAGTAGCCCATAGATATTTGCCCTCAGAAGCTTCTGAGATCAGGCCAGTTGGTGTCTGGGGGCACTAGACTATTGTGCCACCTGGACTGCTGAACCAGCCTTAATTTAGAGTTGCCCCTGAATCCTCTACCCACTGCAGCAGTCTAGAAGCAGGCACTGCTGCCTGGCTGTGACCTGCTGCTACCCGAGACAGCATGCAGCCCCATGGCTATGTGCCTGCCAGACCCAGGCAGGGACTGCATGGTTACTTGAGCTGTGGTATGGGCATTGCAACAGAGCCTCCTGCATTTCTGGGCCAGCTGCCAGTGGACCATGTCTGCAACAATTGGCCTTCATGTGGAACTGCTGTCATGTCTTCTGATGCCCCTGCACTGCCATCTAGGCAGCTATTGCCTAGATGTGCTCACTGCAGTGGCCTGCTTTGAACTGTCAAAGCCCCAAATGGCCAGATCAGTCACCTAGTCTGCCCCCCAGCTGGGTCTCTGGTGCCGGCCCTGGGCAGGCTCCTCTGGCCAGGTCTCACCAGTTGTCTCACCAGCAGAGATCCTGGTTGTCCACATACCCTGTTTAAAAATTGTACATTCTATGATAAAAACCCAATTTCGGTCATTAAAATACCCCAAATCCATGTTCCTCCATGATTAAAATGAAACACCACTATATAGAGAGAGATCAGCTGGGCAATATTTTATTGATATAGTTACAATTTTAAAGCAAAATAGAAGCTTACCAGTGTCTCTATCATCATAATAAAACAAATTCTAAACAGCTATACACATTGACATTTGTGGGGGTTTTTTATCATAGAAAAATCAGAGCTACGCTTGACTCCTTTGCTCACCAGGATGTGAGGCACTGAGCAGCATGGATATGCCAGGGTCCTGCCTCTAACCTTGCCCCTCTCTCTTAACCCACAGCACCCTCAACACTATCACTGCCTGCCCTTCACTAGCTCTCTCACAGTAGCAGCTCCATCCCAGCACCAGGACATGAGTCCAGCTGCAGCTGTTCCACCTGTTGCTTTGTGGCTCTGTCCAGTGCCAGACATTGTTGTTCTGCTCCCTGTGCCTGTGCCCAGGCCCTAGTGATCCCCATGCCATTCGTGGGAAGCCCTTAACTGGGGCTTAGGGACTGGGCTGAGAAAACCCTTTCCCTTCCAGGCCAGCCTCCCCCCATACAGGATGCTCTACAAGGTCAGAGGGGCTGTAAGCCTGTTTCTGGCAGCCTCTCCTACCAGGAGTGCTCCCTCACCCCCAACCCCCATCTCTTTCTCTCTCTCTCTCATACACCCCTTCTATGATCTTCATCCCTTCCCCCTGCTCATCACACACTCGAAGTGGTTCCTGGGACCAGGAGCACCCCCCCAGGCTAAGGTTGCATGTCCCAGCACCATTGTAGGCATGAGGCAGGGCTGGAGTGTAGCAGTTGCCCCTGAAGCTGTGGCTCATCAGCAGGTCCTGTCCCATCCTATTTGGCCCACTGGTTATGCAGGGTGTGAAATTTGTGGGGGGATGTAGGGTTTGGGCAGAAGGGGTGTAGGGGGTAGTGTAGGGTTTGTGGGGAGGGTATGGGGCTTATTTGGGGATTTGGGATGGTGCGGGGCTTGTGGCTGGGTAAGTGGGTAGATGATTTGTGGGGCTGGTTTGGGGGTCTGTGGGTCGATTGTGGGGAGGGTTGTGGGTTTAGTGGGACTGTATGTGTGGGGTGGGACTCCCTGGCATGGGATACAGCCCCCTCACTCCCCACAGCAGCAGCAGTGGCTGTGAGGCATTCAAGCCCTGCTTCTGGCATAGGCCCCCCGCAGTGCAGCTCAGAGCCACCAGTGCCACATGGCATGGGCCTGGCTTGGGCCAGCTTGGGGGCATGCACTTTTGGGCAGGACTGGGCTGCTCTTGCTATCACCCAGAGCTCCCAGCACCATACACAGGAGCCATGCATTGGGCTGGGTCAGGCTGGGTCCTGCCTCCAAGTGCCCCATACACCATCAGGCTAGGCTGGGCTGGGCTCGGCTCATGGAGGCAGGACTCAGCCCAGCCTGATGTGTGGCCCTTGTGTGCAGTGCCAGGACCTTAGGTGATAGCAAGAATGGCTTGGTCCTGCCTGAAGGTGCACACTCTTGAGCTGGGCTGGGCCTGAGTCCACATTGCCACAGGGGAACTCTGCCAGTAGCGGGCCCTGTGTACCCTATGGCCATTGCTTCTGCAGCAATGGGGACTGTGTGCCATGCAGAGGGGTGGGCAGGGGACCCACCTCTTCCAAGCATTCTCCCTTCCCACACACAGTCCCCCCCCAGCCACACAGCCCCCCCACCACAGACAGTCCCCCCCAGACCCACACAAATCCCCTCCACCCCAAAGTCTCTACTTACTGGGGACAGAACCTAGGTCATTCCACCACTGCAGCCTTGCCTTGTTCCTATTTTCACCAGCACGCTGAGGCAGCATACTGGAGCAGCAGGGGAAGGAGACAGAGGGTAGGCATAGAGATACTCTGGTCAAGTGCTAGAGCATGTCCTAGGAGGATCCAGCCTCTGGTTGCCCAGCCTCCAGTTACCTGAGCCACTATTTTCTGTGTGGTTGTTTTCTGATACTGGGGCTTCCCACTATCACATTTAGAGTCTGTGTTGCAAATATGCGGTGCAGGGAACATTTTTTAATTTCCAGTGTGCCTCTTGCAGTGTCTCAAACTCTTTTGAGACCCTGTGATAGGCACATGCTTGCTCAGCTGGATGCACCCTTAGAGTGTGCATCAACAGCTACTAAAAACATGTGGCCTTCCAATGGTCCTGTGTAATACACATGAATACATGCCCATAGAGTCTGAGGCCATGGCTGAAGGTGCAGATAAGCTGGGTCAGGATCTCTCTGACTTTGCTGACAAGTAGTACAGCATTTTGCTGTCCTCTTAGTGTTCTAATCAATGCCTGGCTACCACACACCAATTCCTAACTCAGGATTTCATCCTTACAACACCAAAATATCTTTCATGAAGAGCTGACAAAACAATTTTTTGAATGACTTTGATATGATCATTGGTATCCTCCACAAGAGGCAAATTTGGTTCATCCATGTTTCTGACTGATATGACATGAAAGTTGTCATCTGAGAGTTGTTGCAATTTAATACTGTAGCCTGTAGGACTATGCCTTTCACAAGAGCAACAACACTATCCTTAGCAGTTTCCTTTTTGATGTGTGTGTAGGTAACACGTAAACAGTCCATCAAATTCAAACAGAATACTTCTATGGTGTCTTCCTGTTGGTGGTCACTGGTACAAGGCAGGTGTAAATGCCCATCAGTTTTGCTGTGCTGATTCTCTTTTTGATACTGAATAGCACAACAATGGGCATGTCTACACAAAATGCTAAAAGAGCAGTAGACTAATTTTACTGTGCATTAGTGCATCATAGCAAAAACTGGTAACCCCTGAATCTAAAGATACCTATAAGGTGTGTTGGTGCTACCACACAGTAGCTCTGATTGTAGTGCATGAAGTTAGTACTAGGCCTGTGCGAGTCGGCAGTAATCCAATACGGCTTCAGATCCAGCTGCTTCAGATAGCCATGATCTGATCTGGAGCTCCAGACCGGGTTTCCGTCTCAATTTTGCCAAAGGTTCAGAGCTGCCTTGGAGAACCGTCCATAGGGTATAACAGGGGAATCAATGAAAGATCTATAACGTCATTGTTTTTTGTCCGATTTGGATAAAACTTGGAGGATGGTAGCCTCTGCTGCGAGCATAAAACCTGCTAACTTTCAAGAAGATCAGTGCAGTGGTTTTGGGGGAACTGTACCCCAAATTCTTGAAAGCCAAACTCATGTCACAGCTGTGTGTTACACCACAGGGGGGTCAAAACTGCAGGACTGGTAGCTCTTACTGAGGCCACAAAGCCTGCCAAGTTTCAAGGAGATCAATGCAGAGGTTTGGGGGAAACTGCACCTCAAGCTGTGGACAAGCAAAATTCATGCCATGGGTGACACTGCATGTGCTAAGGCACAGCAAGGTGACAGCTGCAGAGGTGGTAGCCCCTGCTGTGATGCCTGCCAGCTGTGGAAGAGATGGGTGCAGGGGGGTTTTGGGGCTCTGCACCCCTAGCTGCTGACAGACAAAACTTGTGCTAGGACTGTGTCTATCTTGGGGCAGTTGATTGTCTGTATTGATTCTTTCCACTCCTTAGCCTGGTTTTGTAGGTGCTAATCAATGCTCGTTAAGTTGTTATGTAGTAGCAAAGTCCTTTGTACTGAGCTGATCCCTGAGTGAATCATGATTGATTGATTAGTAACTGTGAACACAACAGCTTAGCAGCCAGGCCTGCAGCAGTGTCTCCTCTCCCTGCCCCAGGACAGTCACAGTCAGACCCACAGCACCCATGGCACCAGTTTTGTCTGTCAGCAGCTTGAGGGGCAGTTCCCTGCAAACTCCTGCACTGATCTTCTAGAAACTTGGCCAGGTTTATGGCCTCAGTAAGGGCTACGATCCCTGCAGTTTTGACCCCCCTGGATTGCAACACACAGCTGTGACGTGAGTTTGGTTTTCAAGAATTTGGGGTAGTCTCCCCAAAACCTCTGTGCCGATTGTCTTGAAACTTGTCCAGCTTCATCCTCTTTGTAGAGTCTACCATTCCTGAAAATTCCATCCACATCAGACAAAAAACAACAAAGTTATAGGTATTTTATTGTTTCCCCGTTATACCCTAGGCGGTTCCAAACTGCTTTGGGAAGACTAACGAGGCCAGCACTTCAACCCAGATGTGCTGCTTCAGACCCCGAAGTGTCTGAAGCTTCTCCAGATCCACAGCTCTGTCTGAAGCCTTGCACAGCCCTATATAGTACTTTTTTTTTTTTTTTACAGGAACTAAATGCACTGTACTTATGGTGCATCAGTACAAGTGTAGATGTGCCCAGTGAGTGAAAAGTAACAATGCCCAGCATAACATATGACCTGCTGCTAAGGAAAGAATACCTTATATTGGTAAATAGAGTAAAATAGAGTCAAATGTCTGCCATACAGATAAATATGACACTTCCATACTCCAAAGATAATACTGACAGCCTCCTTCTCTATCTGTGCATAATTCCTTTCACAAGCAGATAGTTTATGAAGCAAAAGAAATTGGCTTCTCTCCTCTCTGTGTCACCAGGAAATGTGGGAAAGAACTGCCCCCACTCCATATGGTGAAGCATCACACACTAACTGCAATGGAAGTGAAGTAGCAAAGTGTGTAAGAACATCAGTTGATGTTAAGAATTTCTTTGCTTCCTTACATTCATATTACATTCTCTAGTCCCTTTCCACTTCTTTTTTGCTTCCAGTACTTCATGTAGTGGTGCCAATACTGTTGGCAGATTTGGCAAAAATTTACCATGATAATTAAGTAACCTTAAGAAGCAACAAAACTGTGAAACTTTCCCTGGTGATGGTGCTTGAAGGATTGCCTTCTCTTTCTCTGTTGATTTCTTTAACCCCATGGCATCAAAGCCATGCCCAAAGTATTCAACAGAGGACTTTAAAAACTCATATGTCCCTGTGCACTCACAATCCATGGTCTTTCAGGTATTGCAGGATAGCATCAAGCTTCTGAAAGTGGTCTTCCTAATCTTTTCTTGTAGCCTGTATGTCATATCCAAATAGCACTGTTTTGCAAGTCTTTTAGGATTTCATTCATGGCTTTCTGGAAGAGGACAGGAGCAGATGTAATGCCAAAAGACAATCAATATAATCATATAATTGCTTTTTAATGTTTATTGTGAGGTATTTGTGAGATACAGGATTCACTTCTATTTCAAAGTAGGCATTACTCAAATCTAATTTACTACAATATTGTCCATCATTAGGAACAGCAAACACACTTTCAGTGTGAGGCAAAGGGTACTGGACAGCTCATAAAACCAGATTTAGTGTCACTTTGAAGTCACCACAAATTTGAACTGAGCCATCCCTCCTGATCACTGAAACAATGGGTGTAGCCCATTCACTGTGGGCAAATGGTGACAACACCTCACTGCAGTATTTGGGTAGCTTCCAGGCTTGATTTTGAGCTGCATTAGGAAGTTATTCATCCACCCAAGGTTCATATAAAAATCTTAGAATGTTTCTCCAGTATGTCTTTAAGGCCTTGAGATGCCAGTCTGATTGATTTAATCTCATTCCAATTCACTCTCAGCTCCCCTAATCAAACCTGCCAAACAACGATGGATCATTTTCATGTCATGCACAAGGGTAAATGGACTGAATGCCAGGCTAGGCAGTTGAACTGTCACCCAAAGTATTCTTTTGGGACTACTTTTCTTCCAGTGTAAGTCTTCAGAAGCATACAGATTTTATCTAAATGTACGTGAGACAAACACTGGTTATATAGAGATATTAGGGCAGGGGTAGGGAAAATGCGGCCTGAAGGCCAGATGCAGCCCATCAGGCCATCCCATCCAGCCCATGGGACCCCTAAAAATTTTAGAAAAATAATAGTTATCTGCCCCTGGCTGACTGTCATACAGCCCTTGATGGCTTGCTAAAACTCAGTAAGCAGCCCTCCACCTGAAATAATTGCCCACCTCTGTATTAGGGAAGTAACAGTCCCTGGATCTAGCTCCATTAGTAAAAGGATGTCTTCAATTAAGAGTGTGACCCAGATATCATCTCTTACAGCTGCTTCTCATAGTACAGGCAAACCCAGGTTTTGCTCAGCGGCACTAGAACTCCGGTCTTCTTCCATACTGTATATTGTGGACCTATGTCCCCTCCTGGGTCCCTCCCTGATAGATGCTTCTCTGGATGGATGGCTCCAGGGCATTATTCTTTGTTGAACTAGGCAACAGGCCACAGCAATGTGTCCTTTTATCTGGCACTTTCTGAAACTGACCCAACGTGCTCAGCAATCCCTTTCTGCGTGCATGGTTTGTGTACAACGACCACAGGAAAAGTTCCCCTATTTCTGCACCTCTTGGTCTTGTTGATTCAAGTGATAAACTCTCCAGTCCCTACGAAGTTCCAGGAGTCTTTCTCAGCAGTTGCCATGGCAACTGTCATTTTCCCTCAACAAAGCACACGTGCAGCGGCATTCACTGTGGCACAAATTTGTGCTGCTGCAAGCACACGTCCCTGCTTGTTTAGATGCAGCCAAGGATGGATGGATGTATGGGTGGGAGAAATAGAGTATTTATGCTCTTTGACAAAACATACCATCTCCGCAGGTTTGAAAGAACTTTTCAACAATAATGTTATTACTAGCTTATCCTGCTTCCTGTCCAAAAAAACCAGGTTGAATTACACTTTGGGAGGAAGAATGAAAAAAATACAAAACCCCCACATATTCTGGCAATGTATTGAGAGACTCTAGAACAGCAAAAGCAGGAAAAAAAGGAAAATAAAAAGAAGCAGCATTGAATTAAATGACTTTGGGAAAACAATACAGAAGAAAAACAAGAACATCCTCTTTTTTCAGTAAAGGACAAGAGTGAACCATGTATCATTCAAAAAGTTAAAATATGTTTGGTTAAGGAGAAAATAGAATTGATTTTGACCAACAGTTTATAAATGAGTTTGCAATAAACAAAACCTTAATTCAAGTTTTAATTCCTTGTATTTTAGTGAAACTATTGCTTCATGCCCAGAAAACCATATGGGGCCTGGTTTTATGAGATGTTCATGTTAATGGTGATTGTGAGTAAAAATAAAATTATACTATCCAATCCCCCAAATATCAGTAAAAGCATAGACACATTTATATGTGACACAGTTTATATTTTGCCTTCACTTGAAGCACTTCTAATTTTGAACTTATCAGTACTGTAAAAATGTATAGGCACTCCTAGCCAAAGTGCTGCCAATATGTGATGTTGGGCCACTCCACAGGTAGGGGGGCTGGAGACCAGGGATATAAGTAGCCACGTGGGCTGCTATTCTCGGGAGGCTTCTGAGCACAGCTGAGTACAGACAGAAGAGCCTTATAAATACTCGACATCCAGACCGTGACTCAGTGCTTCCTGCCATTCTAGGAGTGGTCCAAAGGCCTGACCATTTCATGTACATTGCATTCTCAGTGGTAACAGACAATGTACCACCATGTAAGAGTACTGTGAAATACAGATCTGCTCCCCAGCTCACAATGGAGTTTCCACATATTTGGCCAGACTTTCCATCCTCTTCAAGTACATCTGGCAGTTGTTGTGCTGCATCATGGCAGTTCAAAGCATTTGAGCTGTGTTACATGCTTTCAGCACCTGACAGCAACATGCTTACAGAAGGAGCAAATAGGAACTCTATGGGACCTTCTTTGGGAGCACCTGCAGAATGTGTACTAGGCCTGTGCGAAGTGGCTAGTGTTTGCTTTAAATTCAGATTCGTCCGATTCAGGGGACAGTGATTTGATTTGGTGATTTGAATCACTGTCCTGAATCGATTAAGCTGAATCTGATTCGGAAATCTGGCTGCTGCTGAATCTCTGAATCAGCCAGGCCCATGCCTCCCAGCCCAGCAATGGCTGCCCCACCTGCTCCAGCTCCCAGCACTTGGAAAAAAAATGCCTTGACTCAGTACTCAGTGAGTACTGGTGGGCAGGGGGTGATCCCTGCTGCCCCCCGCTGCATGGGGGACTCTCCATGAGCCCCCTGACTCCCTCCACTTCCAAGCCCCCACCATGAATGCCTCACCTGCTGTGGCTCTGGTCCTTTAAGGAAAAAAAAAAAACCTGAGAAGAACCCCGGTACTCACTGTTCCTACTGGTGGGGGCCAATTCCTGCTGCCCCGCACTGTCCCTGTGCCCTGAAGCCACAGCAGGAGTGGTGAATCCTGAGGTTTTTATCTGTTTGGTTTTTTTTTCCTAAAGGGCCAGAGCCACAGTGGGCAGGGCAACCATGGCTGGGGAGGGGACTGGGACAGCAAGGAGGGATTTGGGAGGCTCATGCAGAGCCCCCCAAGCAGCATGGGGAAGTGGAGGGCAGCAGGGATCACCCCCCACCCAGCAGCACCTGGTGAGCACCAGGGTTTTTCTTTAAAGGGCTAGGACAGCCATGGGAGGAGGGGCTGGGGGAGCAGGCATGGGATGGGGTGTGGCAGGGGTCCCCCCCATGGTCCCTTCCTCCCATCCCCCCTTCTCCTGCCCCCTACTTACCAGCTCAGAGTCCGGCTGCAGCTCCCTCCTGCAGCCACAGTGACTGTCCAAATCATCAAAGCTCTCTGAATCTTTTTCAAAAATTTGGAGAGCTTTGAATTGATTTGGATCTTTTAATTGGTCCCCTGATTTAATTTGGATTTGGAGATTTGGCCACTGAATTGGGCCCGAATCTCCTCTGAATTGAATCACCACCAGAAGCTTTGCACAGCCCTAAAGTGTATCTTTTTTTCCCACCACCTCTGTGGTGGTAGAAATGAGAGCTGACTGGTTCGAACAAATAGTTCTGAGTCCTGGGTCTACCAAGAAGGATTGCAGAACTTCAGGATGAACAGAGCCACCTCCCCTGAGATCTATACCAATCTGGCCCCAACACTCCAAAGACAAGCACAAACATGGGGGTCCCCATGATTGTGTAGAAGTGAATAGCACTTCCCATCTGGAAGTTGGAAACCCCTGCTCGCCTACATCCTGTTACTAACCACTCACTGTGGGTAAATCCTTGTCTGGCTCAGCTCTGCAGGACATGTGCTGGCGATCCCAAAAGTATTGGCACTATACTTCCAACATCTCTCCAACCCCAGTAGGTTATATCCTTATTTGTCTGTATGCATTTTCCAAAGTGCATTGGAGCCATCAATGACACTTAAGGGCATTTACACATGCTCCAGGAGTGGGTGAGAGCACTTTAATTAGAGCGGCTCTCACCCAGAACATTTCATATATCAGCATCTCCATGCTTCAAAGTGGCAGTGGGGGTGCTTTAAAGCTTATTAAACAAGCTTTAGATAAACCACCTCCACCACCATTTTGAAGCACCATTGCCATTTTGAAGCACAGAGATGCTGATACATGAAATGCCAGAGGCTGCTAGTGTGTGGTAAATACTGTGCTCCAGCAGACTCAATTAATTAAGTCTGCTCTGACAAGCTGAAATTCCAGCACATTGGAGCAGCCGCCCTACTCATATATAGCCACCCTAAATTTCCATTCTGCTTTCCTTGCAGCATGTCCAACAAAGTGCTGGATGGAGTGACTATTTCTTTCCACTCTTCTACTGCCCAGGGTCTCATCAAACCTTCTATGCTTCATAAAACCTGCTCTTCAACTGGCTGACCACATACTGAATGAGCATAGAGTTCACCTCCAGGTGCATCAAGTTGTGGCACAGTATGTCTGGATGTTGAGTTGTACCTGTCCTGGATAGTCATTTCAATCTGTAAGCTAGATAACATTTCTGAGACTAGGTGTGAGACCTGCCTAGAGGCCATAGCAGTGGAGGTCCAGAGGCTTAACAGTAGGATCAGATTTTAGAGATAAAGCTTCTTGTGCAAAACAACCATCAGATTCTTCTTGTGAGGGATGCTCTGAAGAACTATTTCTAGTGCTGCACCACTAAGTAGAAGGCTTCTGAGGGTTGCCATGCTTCAGGATCATTGTGCTCACTTGGTCAAGAGGGAGTTGCCCAGGCCAGGCATACTATGGTCCTCCAGGCACAGTGGAATGCTGAGGCTTGGCATACTAAGGCAGACTATAAAGATGGTAATGGAAACCTTCCCTGTCTATGGAGGGTCACATCAGAGTCTCTCAGCCAATCTTAATTGGCAGACAGGGCAGATACAATCCATACCAAATGTTGCATCTCGGGTCCTACCCTCCCAAGTTCAGGTCTACCTCCCAGGGCAGAACTATTTACATTAGTTCAAAGAAAAAACAATAGGAAAATACCTACATGCCCACCAGAAGCTTCTGCTGTATAAGAAAAGGCTCAAAGACCTAAGAGTGTTTATTTTGGAGGAGGGAAGACTAGAGTAGGGGCAAAGGTGGAAGGAGGTGTGGGGGAGAGAGATTTGATAACATCTTCTAACTGACACTGGATTCAAAGAATTGCTTGCAGATGAATCCTACTGTGCCCTAAAATGACTTTTAAACCAGATGTCCAAAATGAAAGGGCTAACCCACTAATAAAATGGAAACTAAGAAATTTTCTTTCACTGAAGTATAGTTCTGCTTTAGCAAAACTATAAAACAAAAAGTCATAAACATTAAATAATTTGGTTTATGAAAATTCTTTTATTTTTAAGTTGAAGTTCTCTTATCTTCCATATGTTTATTATTATCATCTCTGAAGGTCCAATACAACTATCTGATTAATAAGTGAAATTGTCCTTTGTGTTTCATAAGGTTTCATCATGTAGCCTTTTAACTAATTAATTATCTCTGTGTAAAAAAAAAAGTTGAATCATTTAATCTTTTCCTACCATGATGATTAATGTATGAAAGAATATTCTATGATTTATTTATCTCTTAAAAAAAACCTAAAAAAAAAACTTTTGCAAGCAACTATGTCTATCATAAAGGAACTGAAAGGACTGTTTTGTCAAATTCTTAATTGGCTTAGCCACTGATTCATATTCCTGACCCTGGTGGAATCCAGGAACCTTTCTTTGTCTTAGTCTTACTATTTATGAAACTGAAATGTTAATATTTGCCTCCAAGAATCATAGGAAGTCTTAATTAGTTCGCTCTTTCCTCTTAAAATCCCATTATTAGCTCAGTATTACCATCTACTTGTTTTTCTTGGGCTAGATCCCATTCCACCTATTGGACTTAGGCACCTAAGTGCAATTCTGTTCCACTCTAGTCCCCATAATTCCATTAATATTTATACTTTTATCACTTACTAGCATATTACCCTTAGGATGTTTAGAAAAATGAAGTTTTTGTCATCAAAGTTCTCCCTAAATTAGTGACTTTAAGACCCTTCATAACCTGGCACTTTCATCATTTTCAGTTCTCGTAGTCTTATTCATAAGTCTCCTTCACTCTTTAACTGCTATCTAATTATGTATACACTTCATCTTCTCTCACTTTCTACATGCCACATTTGTTCCTTCTTTCATGTGGCTCCTATGCCAGGTAGTCCATTCTTTACTTTTGTCATATGGCTTCCTTCTGTAATTTAATTCCTACACTACACTTAGATATGAACAAAGCTGTTAACATTAAACATAAGTCTATTATAAATCCAGTTTGTTATTTAGAAACACAAGGCCATTTTCAGACAATACTGCAACCCAAAGAACTCCTGCTCAGTGGTTGCTGAACTCACTAGGTATATGTTTGACCTGATTGTTTATAGACGACTCCTAAGTCTGCCTCTCCTCTGAATTCATTATTGGTATCCTGCCTAAAGTAGATTGGGATTTAGAAATTAAATGTTTCCCTCACCCAATTGCTCTGAGTAACTTGATCCAATAGACATATTTAGACATCAACAGAGAGAATCATTACTGGGTTCCACAACAAAAGGCAGTTAGGGTAATAGCCTCTTGGCTACTCAGTTCAGAGTGTTATAGTGCCAAGTGATGAAGTTTGATCCGTTAGCTCAAGCTAATGAGCTCTGTGTACATTTAGTTCTGGAGAGCTGCTCATCTTCTAGTGTAGCCCAAAATGACCGTTATATGTAAAATCCAGGAGGGGGAAGTAGTGGCAATCACCTTCTATTTAATAACCTAGTACAGAGATATCAAACTCATTTTTGCCACTGGGCTGGATCAAGAGCAGAGGGCTTCTTACAGGCTGGATCTAGACCCATGTCTGTCACGGGGACCAGCAGCAAAGTCAGTGATATCAGGGAGCTGTGAGGCTTAATGAAGCCATTGGTCACCTCACGACCACCAAAACATATCCTAAGTGAGGCTCTTTACCCCCAGAATTTGGTAGCAGGCCTTATTCCTGAATTGCTAGCCCCTCTAGAAGCTCTGTGGACCAGAAGTTTCACACCTTGGTCTAATGGTCTCAATACATAACCAGAAAGTAAGAGACCATGGTTCAGTTTCTTGATTAGCCTGAGGGTTTTAAAAACCCATTCTCTATCTCCTAGGAGAGTACCCTCATTCCCAAATAGAGCTATACTGCTAAAATGGTGTGTAAAAAAAAAGTATATTTTTGTAAGTAAAAAAGGGAGCATGTGCTAGGCTACAGACTTGACCTGAGGCCTCAGCTCGCTTGCCTAGGCTGGTCAAAGCTGGAGTGAAACCTCAAGCAGGACCTAACCCTCCACCCTCTCCCCATCATTAGAGTGGGCAGCTGTGGTCAGCTGACCCTCCACTTCTCCCATATAAGCCCCTGACCTGGAAAAAGGTTCAACTTGATACCAGATCAATTGATGCTTGCTTTTCCCACTGGCTTGTGCTCTCTGCCTCTGCTCTCTGTAATCTTCGCTGGGTATAACCTATTAACAAATTACTTTCTCTAGGAGCCATTGTCAGAAGAAAACCAGCAGCAAATCATAGCTATAAATGTCATTTTCCAATTATTTTTTCTACATTATTAATTTCAGTTCCACTGCCTTCTCTCCCTTTGGGTATGGTGGCATCCTAAGATGCCAAGATATTAACAAACAAACATGTAGAGCCTAGGTCCATTAAAATTAATAGGAGTTTTCCTGCTTACATTAGCGGGGTGAGGATTTCTCTCTCCGGGCTTTTTTTTTTTTTTTGGTTATATGAAGCAAACTGTTTCTTTTGGCTCACCTCCTTTCATTACAATTCTACAACAGAAAACAGCAAAGAGTGCACCCGGACAAGGTTTGTGTTATGAGAGTTAACTGTGTGCTTCCAGCAAGTATAATTCACATCATGCCAAGGCAACCGATTGATTAGTTACATGTGCAAAAGGTCTTCAGGACTTGGGTTTCCTCCTGCTACTGTGTTCTTCTCTTTCCTTTGTACCTTCTAACTTAAGGTACTTGTATCTATGTAACAAGATCCACTGGGAATTTTAAATTAAAGAACTTTCATATTCTAGTATTTGTTGAAGAATATAATGTTTCTTTAGTATCTTTTATTATTTGCTTATTTACTTTTTATGTTTCTGCTTGTTAACCAAAGAATTTGAGATACAAAAGAAAATGTCCATTTGCCATCTGATTGTGACAGCATATGTAAAGTCAGTCTCAGAAAAGTCCCAGTGATATGGACAGCTGTTGTAACCATATCATATTATCTATTTAATACCATATCTAACTCTTAAAGAGAATAAACCTATTAAAACATAATATCCAGGTCTAGATCTCAAAAATAACATTGTCTGGAGTGTAAACACCTGGAATATTAGCATATGAAGAATATCAGTTTTATTACAGCTTATATCGAGTGTCCTTGGAGCCTGTAAAATTTCTTTCAATTTAAAAAAATCTACAATTGTCTTGAGAATCTGCACATTTTGATACTTTGCTTTCATTGAATGTACTTTTCATTATCATTTCTAAAATTGAATAATGCCTAAGCACTTGCATAAATACTAATGAAATATGAAGGAGAGACCTGAAAGTGGCATATGTTAATTAGTGGAAATCAGCTAGGAAAAGCAATTACCCACTATAAATAAAAAAAAAATGTAGACGTCTTGTCAAACAGATGAAAATACAGAATAAAAGTAGTACTCCGACCACTGATAAGCACAATGCCTCTGCCTCTGTGATTAAAGGAAAAGATAAAGCAAGATTTGTCTGTAAATTAGGATTTAATTGTCTCTTATTTAAAAAAAATACCCCTCACTTCCCCCCTCCAAAATCTCATATGTATATACTCCAAAGCATACTTACTTAACTCCAGGAACAGCACACACCAACTGCTGAAACATCCTTAGCCTGACAAAGGGTTTTTGAACCTAAAAGTTTGCTTAATACATATTCTCCAACTATTTGGGTTGGTCTAAAAAAAGATATCAAATTCACCCAAGGAACTTTGTCTGCCTATGTCCTTAGACCAACACGGCTACAACCTAAACCCCTACATACTTAACTTGGGCACACACATTCTTATGTTCATGTAAAAGTTGTATTTGAAATGCAATCCTCAGGGTAATAGCCTCTTGGGTATTCAATTTAGAATGTTATAGTACCAAGCAGTGAAGTTTGACCCATTAGCTCAAGCTAATGAGCTCTGTGTACATTTAGTTTTGGAGAGCTTCCACTCAGCTTCTAGTATAGCCCAAAATGACAGTTATTTCATAAAATAGGACTGAGCTTTCCCTGAGAGGGAAAAGTATCTAACCTGCTCCTTAATGTGCATTGTTTCTCCCCATATCCTCAACTCATACAAGATATAATTCTGTTCCAGCTCTCAGTATATACTTGCACGTGTACCTACATGGACCTACTTGGTACCTACATGGACCCTTGGACCCAAGCTGTCCAAGTTTGCCGACGACACCAAACTGTGGGCTGAGGTGGGGACACCAGGAGAGAGGGAGATGTTGCAGCGGGATCTGGGCCAGCTGCAGGAGTGGGCAGACAGAAACAGGATGGGATTTAACGTGGACAAGTGCAGGGTGATGCATCTGGGGAGAGGCAACC
>JAGPOW010000290.1:4976814-4993009 GCA_030014935.1 Caiman crocodilus
ATATTAGAAAGAGACCCTATTCTTAAAAAGATCTTCCCAGAGCCACCCATCCTAGCCTTCAGACAAGCACCGAACCTCGCCAACCTCATCACCAGAAGCTAACTTCCTCAAACCCAGAACACACCAAAAGGATCCAGACCATGCCATGACAAGAAATGCAAAATCTGCCAAGTAGTACTGCCTCATGCACCACTGCAACCCAGGGAGCAGACCAGCCATGTTGTGCCTGTGTAACAGATGTATCTAAAACTTCAAATCCCAGTCCCACACCTTTCTAGCCTATTCCTCCACAGTTTAAGTCATAAAAGAAGATTTCTGACTGATGGCTGTGAAAGCTTGGCTGGACCTACACATACATTTAAATGACCACATTAAAATAACTGCATTTTGCACAAGAATGCAAGATCATGACCAGGACCATGCAAAATAGAGTAATCCCAATTGTCTTAATCTACTATGCTAGTTGCAAATGTACCCAGTGTTTTACTGTGTTAAACCACACATAAATAACTGTATATCCCTACCTGACTATCCTTGTTGACACATTCCACCTGGATGAAGGCATATTTCTCAGAACAGGCATTCAATATCTGTCTGGAGTTTTGCAAATGTCTCCATGGACCATCACAGGTGCAGACTGTTGTTAAAATAACTACCCAATGCTGCCCTGTGATCAATGCATACTGATTCAAGATAGTGTCCTGTGATTGATGTTCCAAGGTATTCTGTTCAGTCAATCAAGACCCATCCCATTTGATTGACTTATAACCTCAGGACTAATCAAAAGCTTGCAAAAACAAGTTTCACACCTCAATGCTCCAAAACCGGATCTGAGCAATTAGCAATTGTAATGTGATGGACCTTGCCTACCCACTTTGTTCAGACTTTAATTGACTGACTATCAAAGAGGAATGCTTTGAAGCTATACTGTTGAACAGTATAAGAATGAAACAGAGTTGCCAGCAAGGGGGGCACTCTAGAAAAGAGAAAAATTGCTGCAATTTTGTATCCTGCACCCAGCTTATTACTTCTGGTGAAGGATCCACACCCAGTGAAGTCTGCAAAGATGGAGACCACTTCCTGACTTCATTGTTGAGAAAAACGTTTACAGCTAAAATATATTAAGACTTTTGTGATAGCTCACTTACAGAGTTTTGGGAAGCAGTCTTTTTCTGTCATTTAGTTTTATACCTTATTTGTGATACTGTTATTAAAACCGTTCTGCCATTAATCGAATGAGGTGTCATGTCAATCCGGAACTGCACTAAGTTTGAATCCCATTTTTGACTGAAACATTAACCATATAAACAGTTTGGAATACATGTTAAAAGTTGTGGGCCATATCCTCCTTTCTGTTATAAAACATAAAGGAAGCAGTTCTTCACAACTCACAGTCAACATGATTGGAGCTTGAACACAATACACTTCTGTCAAATTAAGCTGTCACTCACATGCTGTATTAGAGACCTGATGAAGGAAGTCTAACTTTTATTCCAACCAGGCAGTTAGTCCAATAAAGATATCACCCTGAACAATCCATGCATCTTACAGAACATTACTATTTCAGCTGAATCAGATGTCTATTCTACCAATATGGGATTAAAAACAAAGGCACTCCCCCACCCTTCTATATATCCTATAGAAACATGCAGAACTGGAAGACAGGAGTGTTGGTCTAACAGCTAAGGACTGCTATTTATATTTTGGTGCACTATAGAACACTTATTATTTAGCTAGGTTCTAGAGTCAAAAGCATTGGAACATTTTTACATGGTTTCTTCCCCAACAAAAAAATCCTTCACTGAATTTTCCCTTGGGGGATAAATCCTGCATTTTGCCTTAGGCAGTCCTATGCCAATCCAGCCATAACTGAGTCCTTAATCTTCAAGAATGCAAATTATAATAACAGAAAACATACCCTCTCCCCCTGATTTCACACACTAGCATATACCATGTAAAAAGCATACATTGCATAAAAGAAAATTAAACTCACAAAAGGCAATTTTAAAAATTGTTTTACAAAGCCTAGCAAGTGTCATCCACTTAAGATAAATGCTTATCTCCCAATTGCTACTGTGCTCTTATCTACTGTGCTTTTGGATTCCAAAAGGTGGGCTGTGGGTAGAAGAGGAAGGGAAACAAGCAGGGCATGAGATCTGATCTGAGACTGATAAAATCTACCAATCTCATTAGCAACTGATTTTAATTTAATTTTTATGTCCTTTGGATTGGATTCACTTCTATCTCCACCACCAGATGTCACTTAAAATCAATGTGAACTAAAATAGAGAGATCAGAGGACATAAAAATTTTAGCAGCTAGAAAAAAACAAAACAAAACAGATTTGTGCACAGTTTAGCTATACTGGGAAGAAAGGAAGACAGACAGATGACTGCACTGGATACCAGCACTTAAGTTTCTATTTTGCATGAGTACCTCTGAAACAATCTTTTGGTAGTAAAGCAATCATTAATCTGATTTATGTCATACAAAGAGGGGCATATGCTCCTTTTATTTGGCCTCCACACTAGCAGCTAGTAAGGTAATGAACCAAATCACAGGATACTAGTTTAGCTTTGCAAAAGACTGCTAATTTGTTAGACTGCACATTTTCTATAAAGATTTATTTACATCTCACTAACCACTAGGTTGACACCTGGGGTTGCCAACACCTGGCAGAGTTCTTAATGAGCTCACCAATGTTTCCATTGAAACTGCTGACTTTAATAATTGTGATGTTACATTTATTGCAGAAAAAGTACAAACATAAATGTAGTGGATTAAAAAAGGTCAATGAAATCTTACTTTTTGTGCTAATGTGGTTTGACAATATCTGGTGAAAGCAAGGACAGAGAGAAACAGCTTGTATAATAAATAAATATTTTTTGAGCCGTGTAACTACATAATCTTTTACTTCATGTTGTAAGTATTTATAAAAAGTTACTTCCCACCTATTAACATTTTACTGAATGAACAAATTACCATCAAACCCAATTAAACAAGTTCATTTTTTACCCATTTTTATGTTATATGATTTGTGTATTTTTAACCCTTGAGCATGTTATAAGACTTCAGACTTGTATCTGTGAAAAGAGGCCAGATATTCATATTAATTGACTATCTGTAACTACAGATTTGTGGGTATCCATTTCAACAAAATGCAAGTGCTCTAAAATATTGGTAGAGATTCATTTTAAGAATTGGATATATTATCTAGAGTTTTGTGCAAAGGTCCTTTAGGTCAATGGAAGTCTCTCCACTAACTTCAGTGGACTTTGGTTCAGTGCATTACGTTTTTTGCAAGAGGGGCCAACTTTACTGACTTCAAAGGGACTGCTCATTTGAGCAGATTTAGGCATGTGAAGTAGGGGTGTGTGAAGTGGGCCATATTCAATTCAAATTTGGATTCAGCCCGATTTGGGGAACAGTGATTCGGATCACTGTCCCGATTCGATTCGGCCGAATCTGAAGATTCGATTCTGATTCTGAGAATCAGCGATTCAGTCATAGACACAGCTTTATATGTTTTGTCTGCATAGTGGAAGGTACCAGGTGTGGCTCATGAATGCTGAAATGATGGGTCAGATGCAGTGTCCCACATGAGCATGGGGGAAGGGGGGGCAAGTGCTTGGTGGTGGACCTGGAGGTGAACTGGAAGTAATTCTCGTCTACTTTTAAGTCCACTGCCGAACGTGTGGGGGACCTGCTCCATGCCCTCCTAGCTCGGTGATTGGCTGCAAGGGGATCCAGAGGACCCCCCAACCCAGGAGGCATCAGGTGCTGAGTTAGGTGGAGGCAGAGGGATCCCCCATGCACTCTGCGGTGGACTCAAAAGTGGACCAGAAGTGCTTCTGGTTCACTTCCAGATCCACCACTGAGCATGCTGGGGGACTCCCCACTCATGCTCCCATGGGACACTCCATCCCCTCACCATCTCAGAGTTCACGAGCTGCCTGGTACCTTGAGGTACGTAGAAAAAACATGTGAAGCTGTGTCTATGTCCAAATCTTCGAATCTCTCTGAATTGAATCAGAGACTTCTGATTTGATTTGGAGACATTAATAGGTCCCCTGATTTGATTTGGATTCAGAGATTCAGCCGCTCCTCCAAATTAAATCAGCAACTGACGCTTCGTACAGCCCTAATACGCAGGACTGTTTGCAGGAACTGGTCCATAGAGTATAAATATTTCACAGTGGGGTTACACTTATGTTGTTTTCTGTGTTGTACCTGCCAGACTACTGAGAACTATTAACTAACAGAAATAAAGAATAATAAAAATAATAAGCTTAAGAGTCAATACATGCAAGTTATATATATTAACTACAATTATATATAACTTCTTAAAAACATAACTCGGTGTATTTATAGTAAATAATTTAGACAATCATAGATAATTATAGACAATGGATTTGTATAGGATGGTTTGTACAGGGAAGATTCTGCCTTATGCAGGAGTTTAAGAACATAAGAATTATCATTTACTGGGTCAGACCGTAGGTCCATTTTGCCCAGTATCCTATGTCACACAATGGTACTAGATGACTTCTGAGGGTCCATTTGAGCCCTACTTGTCTGTGATTCTATGAACTGCTATAGTGTATCATTCAGAATAATATTTGTTCTAAATGTTATATGTTTCATTCCTAATGGATTATGAAATATCTCTATAACCTTTAACCTTTGGCTGTTTTAATAATGCTTTTTTGAGTCTTATAGCATAGCAATAACCACTATGTTTTATTAATTTTTCATAAGATAGCTATAGTTACCAATTTATTGTTTATAACATAAATTACAAAACATTATAAAACATTAATTAAGGATTTATAAATAATTTTAGGCTACTATTAGCATGTGTTATAAATATATTATTAATTCCTTGTTAATTATTGAACAGAAGTCTTAGAAATGGAATGTGAATGTAACTTTAGTTTGCCAATGTTATTCTGTCAGCCACAAATGCTCATCCAAGATGGATAGAACATGCATATATGGAGGTGTCACAGTTGCAGCAACTGAAGCAAAAAGATGCCTATAAAAATTAGAAGAAAAGAGAGGGATCTGGCTTTGAGTAGAATCACAGCAAAAGCCCCAGTGATTTTCACTGGAGCAAAATCAGACCACATAAATGTCTAGTGTAACTCACTGAGAAAAATGTACAGAATACAAGTTTTGTTTCACAAGGGATCATGCAAGTATTGTATTGACTTTAGATATAGGTGATCCTGTACATTCTACCCTACATTCTGGTTTAGAATCAAACCAAAAATTGTGAACAATTCTGTCACATTTCTCTGACTTTGTGTCAATGCTACTCAAATCCATATATTTTTAATTTTTATTTAAAACAATAACATTGGCAAGCCAATTGGTAGACTAATGAACCCTGAATCATTTTCAATGATTTTGAGGTTCTCTATAACACTTTGCAGAGCCCTAGTTTCAACAACTATAAAATCATCTTTGTTTTATATGCACTACAATTATAGACGTGAACTTCAAGGTAGAGAAAAGTGTTATTCTGGACTTCAAATTTTGAAAGAATCACAAAAAAGAAACATCTTACAACAAAGAACAAGGTCACTTTAGAGATCATCTTTATAATATGGGTATAATATTTCAGATGAGTTGTTAAACCTTCATCTTTCATTCCTATTTTTTGTAACTCAAAAATAAGTTATTTATTCTTACCTATCCATTTCCATGCCATTATTCCTAGATACACCACTCCCAAGGAGCAGTCACATCATCAGCATCACCTCAGTCTATTACAAAGCACTCTAAGATATAGGAAGATGATATAACTTTTGGTGAGATACCATGCCTAAAAACTGTTTGCCTAAGTATGTGTTGTATGTTTAGTGCTCAGATAAAATAACCTGAAAAAAAGTTTATAGCCACACTTGTCACCAGCAAAAGGAAATAAAACTATTGTGAGTAATGTTCATAGGAATCAAGGAGTCTGAATCTGAACAGGAATAGGAAAATTAACAGATCTGGCTCTTTTAATCTGAATTATGAATTAACCATCCTCTGATACATCACACACTTCTGTGTCTTTATACTGTTTTCCATCTGTTACCCTTAGGGAAAGAGACATAACAGTAATAATTAATACCAACTTACATTTTATATTTTATCCTGAAGGCTCCTAGACTGATTTTCAGATTTAAAGTGTAGCATTATGTACATTAAATGTAAAATAATAATAAATACATAAATAAAACATCGAAGCATGTAGTTGTAGAAGTATTAAGTCGAAGATAAGAACATTAGGCAATATTAATTATACTTTATTATATCTAAATACTAAAATATTTGCTGCTTTTGATATCTTTTGCTCAGTATAAGAGCTAAATCCCTGCCCACGGAAACTGATGAGGGTTTTTTTCAGTAACATGTGTGAGTTTGTATTAGGTCTTCAATCAGAAATATTTATTTTAGAGTTCACGTAAACTTGATGCAAATAAGATGCAAGATTTCTACTGCTTCTATGGGGCCAAGATTTCACCCACAGTTTGCAAAAGTGCTTGTTCACCTTTTATGTCTGCACATGGTCAGGACACCTGCCTCCTTCCAAAGACTTAGGTTTCAGCAGTATACAGATCATTAACAACACTAACAGCATTCCCTGCAGCACCTAGGCATCCTTTGTGTCAAGTGCCTTATCGACTTTACTTGACATAGCTTTCTAGGAGTGGACAATGAGAGCACTGAATGATATGGCTGAAGGTGAGCCATAAATACAATTTTAAAAATGAATCAAAGGCAGCAACAAACTCGATAGCCCAACTAGGGAGGAGATGAGAGGGTAAAGGAAGGGAAATGGGGTAGCAGGCACTCAACAAACTTAAAAAACCCAGAAACACGAACAATGAACAAAAACAAGAAAACAGACCAAAAGTGTATAGGACCAATGGAGTCTGTAGGCCAATTTCTAATTTGTTTTGACTGTTCTGTAAAGTAAAAGGTACAGTACAACAGACAAAAGCTGTAACTTTCTTAATCCCCAATCTTGCAACCTCAGTGATCACCTTTCAAATCCTTAAGTGCAGCAATCTTCCCAGTATCATTCATGGCATTCACTTAATAGTTTATTCTAAGTACTTAATGTAATCTACAGTGAAAAGATTACAGAATCTTTAAAATCTTGAAGAATAGCATAGAAATATTCATCCTAATACTTTGTTCCCAGCCCTAAAGGATTATCAGAACACAGAAAAAGGATTTTTTTTTAAGTTTTGTTTTACTCCTTAGATAAAAAGCAATATTTTGAATTCAATTAAAAACAACTCAAAAACTAACAGTTTTGCTGTAATCTGTAGGGTGTTAATTTAAATTAGCATACACATTTCTTGCAAAATCTTTGCTGTATCAGACACAGGTAAAAAAGTGTAAAACACAATATCTGTTTCTTAACATAAATAAAATAGGATTATAGACAAGTAGGGCTGGAAAAGACCTCATAAGAATATTCAGTTTCTCCTGGGAGAGTTGTTGCTTATGTATGAGAAACCATATGTATACAGATGTTCAGGCTTTTTCTTCCAGGAGAACATGCCCCTTTCACAGTCCCTATGGTGCACAATCCCTATGCTGCAGAGAAACACATGCTGACCATGGGCAGCCAGGTAGGGCTGATTTACACACTGCTGCCATCCTCTTGACAGATAGACTAAAGAACCCTGCAGAGCACATGGTGCAGTGACCCACCCTGGCTGCACAATATCAGCATTGCAAGCTATCCATTCTTCAGGGCCTCAGTATTCAAACGTCTGTACCTGTGGCTCTGAGTAAGTTTCTCTACCAGGAAAATAAATCTAAGAGAATTCCTTCAAATTATGTGAACGTGTATATATGCAGCCTATATCACCCTGGTGAAGTGTCTGTCTAACCTGTTGTGAAAATTTTCAGGGGTGGACATACCACAACATTTTGAGGGAGTCCATTACAATGCTTAAGTACCCTCATAGTAAGAAAGTTATTTCTAATTGCTAACCTAAACTTCCCCTGCTGCTGTTTGAGTCTGTTGCTCCTAGTACTCTTCTCTATGCCCACAAAGAAGAGTTTATCATCTCCCTCTTCTTTATAATCTTGTTTTAGGTATATGAAGACTATTATCAAATTGCCTTTCAGTCTTCTCTTCTCCAGACTAAATAAGCCTAATTCTTTCAATCTTTCCTCATGAGTCATGTTTTCTACACAGCAATGTAGGGACGTAGCCAGGTGCCCAGTGCATGGAGACAGCAGGGACTTCTGGTTGTCATCATAATCACAATTGAGATCATGTGGCTGCTGACAGCAGCCACCTTTTATTGGCCCGCACAAATTGGCACTCAGGGCAATATGCAGGCACCTGATGCTGGTGCAGTGCTAGCACCGTTCTTGCTATGATTCTGTTTTCAGGAAACAGGAATAATAGGAAAATAGGGAATATAAAAATATTTAGTCACATTTTACAAGCAAGACTAGTGTCCATTTCCAGTATTAAGAACTTTGTAGAGAAAATGAGCAATAGCAGATGCAAAAAGGAACAAAAAAACACTTAAAGTTGATGAGAGGAAAACCATACAAATTAATCTGGGGAAAAGTATATTCATAATCACTCAGTTTATGCTTATCTAGGTGATTGCAATGTTCCCATCACCATAGTATGTGAGCAGATACAAATGTCTTAAATATTTTAAAAGGCTAACAGAAGTCAAAGACATTTCAATCAATGCTGATAAATAATTAAAGTCTTTATGTAAAGAAAAGATACTAGAGAGGTAGGCAAGTTGGTATTATTCAATAGAAGGAATTAAGGTGGTCAAAAAGTCAACCATTTGGATATTAAATATGAATGATTAGGAGATGAAAATGTATGCTAAAGTGTTTTTCATCACGTGAGTCAGCACTGATAGGAATGCATTTTATCTTACCACTTTTAAAAAATACTCTGTTTCCTTTAATCAGATAAGGATATAAATGAAATTAAACATAGAAATAAGAATGTAATACATTATTAGATAAAATATCTAATGAAGCTTTTGATCTTAATATCGTTTAACATAAAAATGGTGCTGAAATATGACCCAGAAAATTAAAAGCTAAAAGCAAAGATTAGAAGACTCCTAGAAATAAATGAAAAACAGACAAACTGTTTATAATGGGCAGGATCCTTAATCAAGGCTGTACATAAGACCTAAATTATAAGGGGAAACCTTCAGTTTGCATGGAAGAGTTACTCCAAATTATTTAGTACTGCTAACTAATTAAAATATCACTTAATATACATCATCTTTATTGAAATAATTATAAAAATACAACAGAAGGTGAAAAATGAAACAAATGCATATTACATTCAATTAAAAGATAACAACATGAAAATATATTTGCCCCAGAAGTTAAAAAGGAAATTGAAAAATAGCTAATTAAGTCAAAAGCCTAGGAGCTCATTAGGAGTTTCACATTCTCCTGTGAAATTTCTTATTCTGCACGTAGAATTACAAACACTGGATATGCATTTCAGATGCTCATTTTGGATCATTTAGTCCTGAAATAATATGCAATAACAGAGCCCACTTGCTGCAAAGAAAATGGAAAAATAAGAGTTTGATAAGTTTTATCAGGTTTGTGGGCCAGATGTAAAAGGAGTAACATGGAGCCTGGAACTGACAATGATTAAGTAATTGTGCATATACTATTACTACAAGGAGAGAAATAAGAAGACCATAGTTAAAGCCCAATTTACAATACCACACAACTGGTACTAAAGGACATTTAGTTATTAACAGACAATACAGGGTTACAACTCTTTCATGCACATATCAGTATAATATTTGCAATCATTTCATTTTAAAGAGGAGCTGTTAGTTTTCTTATACAGATCAGTTCCCTGAGGGATGAAGAGAGAAGTCCAGCTATCCTATGCATGGTGTTTTCTATGCTCACAACACATCCTAAGGGTGGGAGAAAATTATTTGTGCTAAAATTGTATTTGACTAGTGTGAAGAAAACTCCCTAAATGCTGTTGTAAAATTGGAGCCATGACTTCAGAAAATAGCCTGCAGAGTCCATTGCTGAGCATATTGGAAGGTGAGAACAAGTATTTTCTCCTTAACAACCTCTGAGATTTGGGTAAAAAAGAAGGGTCTGAGACAAGACATAAAGTCTTGCTAGCAGACTGCATCTAATGACCTGGTCAAGGTGTACTTTAATTTAAATCACTGGCTCTTGAGCTTTTTAGATTCAGGGCACCCCTTCATACCTCTAAAATTTGGCAGTGTCTCAGCGGAGAACTACTGTTCTTCCACTTATCCCAGTGGTTCTCAGCCAGAGTGCTGCTGCCACTGGGTAGAAGTACCCTGCGCCGCATACACAGCTAGACAAGCCTAAAGGAAGCAGGAGTGCCATTCTCGGTTTGTCCCACTGCCCCCTCTGCCCCAGGCCATTCTCCTCCTGGAAACAGAGGCATGTAGGACGGGTCCTCTTGCCCCTGCCTTGTTTCCAGGAGGAGCATGTGGGAGTCAGAACAGAAAGGGTGTTGGCAGGACTGGGCACTTCTGCTCTAGACTTATTTGGCTATGTGGTATAGAAGCACATATTAGCTAATGCTGATCAGTCAGAACTTAAACACTGGATGAAACAAAGTTCTGCCCTTAGGAGTTGCTGAACACAGTTCTGGAATACCCCAGTTCACCATTTTTACCACAACTATATCTCCCTTAAACACTATTCTTAACATGGAGCTAATTTTCACCCTGTAGATATGTATAACCTGCAATTTCTATGTAGAGACCCCTGACCTCATCTCATTTTTTTTTTTGCCTTGAGAAAAATTAAGAAGTAGAATCACTCAATGAGGTCCTGTAATAGCATTACTTAATTTTTCCAGGACATGCTGTACAGCTACATTTGCCTTAAAATTAGAAAGCATAATAAGTAAATATATGAGCTTTTGTTTTGAGTAGCCTGTAGTTTTGGTGTATAGCGCAATCCTCAACAACTTTTTCAATGTTGCTGTTTAATCGAGGCCAGTATAATCTGTCTCTAGCTCTTATCTTTTAAAACACTGTACAAGACTTCAGTAATCCATCCTTAAAACAACCTCAATGTTGTGTAGATAATTAGATATGATAAAACAGATAGGAGAAACAATGACAAGTTTTATATTTACCAAAACAAATCAACATGGTATAATTTGTGTCACAGAAACCATTCTTGCAAGTGTGTATGTGCATTTACTAATTAAATCTATAGCATCCCAGTCCTTTCCTGGTATTAATAAGGTTCTTTTAAAAATAGCAGGAACACATAGACATGTTAGGAAAATGAGAGATGCACAGTGTTACTTGTCATGAACAATTACTTATGTACATTTTATGTCAACCACTTGGCAGTCCTTGACCAGTGATTTAGTAAGCACTTGAAAATAAAACTGTTTGTACTTTGTTATTTGTCATAATCTGAATCTCATTCAAATGCATTCAAAAGATGCTTTTCATATGATATTAAAGAGCTAGGAAAAGTGACTTGACTTCAATTGTCATCTCAATATAGTTTGTGTCTTCAAGTCTAAGTACAGATATTCAAAAAGCCCAAGCCTGAATTGATTCAGTCCTTTCAGGCTAGTCTAACTTGCATAGATTGAACTGAGAAACAAGTGAATAGACATTCACTTTTGATTCTGGTAATGCAGCCACATGCCTGTAGTGGCTCAGGCTATAAACCAGGGGAGTGCTAGAGCAAGCCCTCCCTTCCTTTCAGCAGTTGCCATAAGGCTGGAGGGAAGTTGAGCTAAGGGGGGGGCGGGGAGGAGGCTGACTGAGAATGATTGGGGAGGGGTTTAAACCCCCCACCCTGGCCTGCATGGTCCCCAGCTGGGGTATACCTGGTGAAGGAAGGGAGAAGGTGCCTGAGACAGTTCCCAAGTTGGCATCTGGCCACAGTCCCCACTGCTTGAGTGGTGAGTGGGAGTGAAAGCCAAGTAGGAGAAGAGAGGCAGAGAGGAATTAATGCCCCTCCCTGCCCCCTTTGCCTGAGGCACTGCCTGGGGCAGCATCTGGCCATGCCCCCAGTCCTCAAGCAGTGAACTGGGGTGGGGCAGGAGGGAAGCTGGGCAGATTTTGGCTAGGGTCCTGTGCAGGTGGGAGAGGGAGGAAAGGGTCCCCACCTCACCCTTCCTGTTCTGACCAGGATGTAACCACACCTCCTGCTCTCTGCTAAAGTGGGGGGGGGAAGGGGGGCAGAAGGGTGGCAGACCTGGGCTGGAGTCTTGTGGGCCATGGGAGGTTTTTAAATTCTTCTCCCCCCCCCTACACCTGAACCTGCTGGCCCTTGGCCCCACCCCCTCCTCTCCAGCAAAGAAAAGTCTGGCAGGGGCTGCTCCACCCCTGCCAAGCAGACCAGGCTGCATCCTCTGTCAGATGTCTCACCCCCACCCTTTTCTCAGCCAGACCTCAATGCTCTGGCTATAGAGCAGAGGGGCAGGACCAGCCCTGCTCTGCTCGAGCAGACAGCCCAGCCCAGCCCAGGGATGCAAAGCATCCTGGGATTCTGGGGGGTTATGATTTAACTAGAACCAGGAAGTGGTCTGGGATAAAAGTTAACTGGTTTGACCTAAATCAGTTAAGTCTGATACTACATTCAACTAGGTTCATCTTAAAACAGTTTCAGACATTTTGAGACTGGTGTATGTGCACTGAACTTCTGTTCCATTATAGGTTTAAACCAGTTTCTGATGACTTAATGCAGCTTAGCTGTAACTCCTGTTCCTCACCCAGTAGTTACACAGTTGTTCTCAAACTATGTTTTCATGTTGAGCGTTATGAGGTGAAACAGTAGTTCAGAGAATGAAATCTACTCTTTGAATGTCTGTACATTTAATATATTTTCTAAAGGCTTTCTTTGAAAAGTACAAACAAAATTTTGAGATTTACATTCTATTTATGAACAGGGTAAATCATTTAAATTAAAGTTCCCTGTTCTTTGTAGAAAGAATTAATGGAAAAGAGAATAAATTATGTCCTAAGGCAATATTACGTAGGATATATATTTTGCAACTTTCATCTACCAAGAATATACATTTAAAATTCACGGCAAAGTTGGAAAATGTATTGTTAAACTATAACTTCCTTGCAGTAATGGACTAGATAACTTTACAGTCTCCCCTGCATAAGGCTTATATGTACCAGGAAAATCCTGAGCTCACAGAGCACTGATAAATGTGATGGCTTGTCACATAATCAGGCTGTTGAAGTGTTCTACAGCCGTGTCCTGACAGAAGAGCACAGCTGCAGGGCACTTTAGCAGTGCCTGATTGTACGACAATCTAAAGTATTGGTCAAGGACTGCCCTTATTATACAAGGGTTGAGATGAAGGTGTTCCAAAGCACCTTCATTAACTTGTGTCAGCATGTGCAGAGAGGAGGGCTGGGCTGATGTAGCCCAGTCCTACCACTGGTGCTGTCTTCAGAATGGGAGGGAGAGAAGGGAGAGGAGAGAATTCCATCTGAAGTTTGCCCAACCTGAGCTGGAGGGTGGGGTGGGTGGATTCATGCCCCCCACCTTGCCCCATCCTATCCACCCACACCACCCTCCAGCACAGGTTGGGCAAACCTCAGACTGAGCTCCCTCCCTTCCCTTCCCCTCTCCCATTATGAAGACAGCATGGAAGCAGGGAGTTGGAAGGGGATGGGACTAGGGAAAAGCAGCTGCAGAAATATAGCTGCTCCAAACTGAAGCTCAATCCCCCAGCCCCCTGGACCCAACAGCAAATATCTGCTGGGTCTGGGGGACTGCTTAACTCATGGCACTTTCTGTGATGTGCCATGAGTTACAGCAGGACATGCATATCTGTCGGTGCCTACGGAGTCAAAATTCATCTTATTTTTCTTATTGTCTCTGAAAGACTGGGAAGGGGGGCTAATTTTTCCTCACTTTTCTTGAAGCCACTTAACTTCTATTATTTATAAGCCCAGCTTCCCTGCTACTGTAGCCCATCTTCTTGAAGGGGTAGAATGGGGTGAGTAGGCCCTGTTTCTACTTGGTTAAGCAAGAGAGTAATTTGTAGGGCTTTTCAATTTTTCTTGCATGGCCAAGGTGGCTTTGGGAATTTTACCATAATATAAATGAGACTTAATTGATTAATAATTTCTAGGTAAAAAAAATAATTTCTATGCTTGTGTTCCATGATGCCAATATAAAAAATATAGATTTTGCAAGTTGATGGGTATATACTATTTGAAGATCAGCTTTCAACCCTTTCCTCTGATTTTTTTAAAGCTGCCAAGATGCTTATTGATTTGAGCCCCAGGAATGCAGTGGGTTGAATTACTTGCACTTTTTTTCTAATATATTTAGGCTGCTTTTTCATGCTCATGAATTGTCTACAAGCAACTAGTTCTGATTTTTATGAATATGTTTAAATAGCAACTGTTAAGAAACATGTTGTGAAAACAAATTTTAACCTGTATTTTATTAATGAATTGGCTGTTACAATTATTTATGCTCATTTAACTGACTGAATCGCCGTGTTTCTACTACCTGATGGTCTGTGGTTTTTAAACTGGAGTCCCTTTTAGGTTCTGCAAATTGCCCAAGTCCATTTTTCAAATAATCTGCTGTGCAGATGATAAACAGACTTTTAAAACTGATCATAGGAGTTCTGCTTCCTTGAACAGTTTTATGAATATTTACTGAAGATGCTTTTGCTTTCTGAAAATTTTCTTGCATATAAAAGTTTACTCACCAAACTGTTCAAAAACATCTGAATAAAAGGAATTTTGAATTTCACTAGAGCAAACTAGTGACTATTAAACCTTAAACCTCCGGTATGTTTGTCAATCCTTTTTGTGTAATTTCTCAGCTCCATTCAGGAGAGCTGAGTGGCTGTAACGGCAGTAAGTATCTATAGTAAGGAGACAGGTAACAGGACAGAAGATAGACTTCAGACATTAAAAAAACTAATGAAAAAGAAGTGCCTTATTGGAAGAAGCAGTGTGTTACTTCAACCTGGCTCTGCAGCATTTGTATAGCTTGGGAACTTCAGCAGGGCTTTTTGGCACTTTTATCTAATAGCTGATTCAATTAGCTATTAGATAAAAACACCAAGAAAGTCCTATTAAAACATCCAATTTATACAGATGTTGGGCAAGTGGGTCCAAGTAACAAGATGCTTCTTCTGGGCATGAGCTAGACTTAGTGTAGAAGATAGCCAAGTTTAGATTAAAATGCCTTTTAAACCAATTTCAGTGTCTGCAAGAAGCCATTTGAACTAAAAAAGCTGTTTTATTTTGTTGCTTAAAAGCAATGCAATTTTGATGAGATTTGGCTGGAATTTAAGATCTGTTTTTCCCTTTATGACTTTTGAGGACATCAAGAAAAAGTCTTTGCGAATGTTTCACACACTGATTCTTCACCCTCAATCACCAGCATTCCAGAAAAGAAATCATGAAACTTCTGATCAGCCAAGGATACTGACTGAAACTCATGCAGTATTCTATTGACAGCTCCATTACAAGCAGCAACAATGGCCAATCATTTCTGAAGATTAAGGTCATTTGAAAGGCCCAACGTGAGGACATCATGTAATGGCATCAAATTCTTCCTTATGACACCCAGAGTAAAAAGAATTATTGCTGTTTCTCAGAGGGACTTGCTTTTTGACATAGTTATAATGGTAATCCCCAACCTTGATGGATAAAACAAAACCCCAAATTACTGAGGAAAATACCAAAAGTAAACAATTTTCAACTCCAGCAGCTTGAAAATAGCTTTCACAGAAGAAGTCTGATTTAAAATACACGAGATAAGTTCAGTTGATCTCTCCTTATATTGAGGAGTTTCCTGGTGGGCATGCACATTTCTAGACTATTAAGCTGATTTTTGGTTAAAATACATTACTGAAAATGTAGAGGCTACAGGCCTAGAAATGGATAAGAGTCTTACTTACAATACAAGAGCTGTGTTTATTAAGATAGAGTATTTTTATACTATGTTGTGACGGTGCCGGGCCGCCCCTAGGGACCCGAGAGGGACCCCGGGGGTCGAAAGGAGGTGCAGGAGACTCACCGGGGACGGGGGAACCGGGGGGCGATGAACTGCACCAGCGGCAGCGAACGCCGGTGCAGCCGCGCGAGCCGCGCCTCCTCCGCTCGTTTAAGCGATTAGCGCTAACGAGCCGGGGGAGGGAGCCAATCGCGGCGGCCGA
>JAGPOW010000290.1:5000440-5029480 GCA_030014935.1 Caiman crocodilus
CACCAGGGGTAACTAGGACCAATGGTCACAAGTTACTGGAAAGCAGATTTAGGTTGGACATTAGGAGGCACTACTTCACAGTTAGGGTGGCTAGGATGTAGAACCGGCTTCCTGGGGAAGTTGTTCTTGCTCCTACCTTGGGTATCTTCAAGAGTAGATTAGATAGGTACTTGGCTAGGTACTTGACAGTGCATCTGTCCTGTGACCCCAGCACTCGTTCCTGCCATTGGTGGGGGGTCAGACTAGATGGCCTGCTTTAGGCCCCTTCTGACCCTAGATACTATGATATTACGATACTATTAATACTTTTGAAACCTTCTTAATAATAATCAAATAAGGAATATTGCAATATGGGTGAACAGGATGGTGAACACCACCACCAATTTAAATGAAATAAATTTTGCTATTTTGGATTAAATGCAGTTTTGTTTTAGTCCCTGTCTGTGTCTAATTCTAAAAAGCTCAAACTATATGTCTCTGCAATAAACAAAAATGAAAATGAAACCTTCCTTTAAACATGTTAAGCATATGTTTAAGTGTTTAGTTTAATAATTAAAAAAGACTCAAGAAAAGTCTCTAAGAGATCTCATTTCTAAAGTAGAAAGAACATAAAATAACATTAAATAACTTGAAAATATGATTATTAGATAATGCAATTAAAAATAACACTTTAATTGGTTAATTTAGGGCAGGCAGTAAAACCAAGTGTTCAAGCCGATCCTCATAAAAATTCATAAAGAAATTACACAAAACAATTTGTGCTAATTCCTTGCATTTCTGTGTGAGAAAAAACTCAGAATGCACAAAGAATGCTTACCAGTGATTTATCAACTCAGGTGCCTGACTTGAAAAGGAGTGTAGTCAGCAGAAAAAGGAGTTATCTTGCAGTGACATAATATATACTGACTCAATAAAAAAATTTGCAAAAATTTTAAGAGTAAATGGAATAACTTATGGAAGAAAGCCTGTGTACAATAGCTATTCATAAACCAGCATCTACTGTTTCTTTCACAGACATAATTGTCTTCATAACAATAACCTGAAGTCAATGGAACTATAGTGCTATAGTGCATTACTTCACTAGAGGATCCATCTCTTTTCAAGTATGAGCTAGATTTTCAGTTTCTTTTTTCTCTGTTCTGCCAGGTTTTTACTGGGCATAGATTATAATTTACAATTGAGCTCAGTAGGACAATTCACATGCGTAAAATTTAGCCCAAGCTTAAGAGCTTTACTAGTTAAGAAGAAAAAGCATTCAGCACCTCTCAGAAGTGAGCTGTATCCTCAAGTCCTGCTCAGCTACTAAAAACCCAACATAAAGCAGACCTTCCACAGGGAATCCTCACTTGCACTTAACCCTGTGCCATTTGACCAATGAGAGGTTTCTATTTGTGTGCATAGAAGCATTAATAAGCCTTGGGTTACCGGACTCCATTAAGAGCCCGGTCTGTTTAAGAAGCTTGGAATAACTGACAGTGCCTCTGTAGTTCAACCTCAGCCAAATTATGTGGGAACTCTTGGGAAAATTTGTTTTAGACATATTTTATGTATAAATAATATATAAAATGTGTATACAGTCACAGAAGTATAGCTATATTGGACATTTATGTACTCCATTTAAATCTTTCACAAGAAGGAAAATCCAAGTACCTTATCTAAAGGTATCCAAGTACCTTTAGCTTATTTAGTCTGCAATCTTGGCTTTGTCACAAACCCAGAGCAAAGGGCAGCATGTTGTTAATCTGCCCTGGAGCAGACTGGAAGGCAGACTGGGAGAGTGCCAATGTGCCTTTAGCTTTTTATTCTTAGTCACTGCTAGGTCAATGCATGCACAGCATACTTTCCAGGTGCATCTCTGTAGCTGTGTAAGCCAACACATTAGGGAAGGAAGAAACTTGTTTCTACCCTCTTTGGCCATATCCAGATGAGTGCAGCTGTTTAGCATGTGGTGTCACAGACCACACATTTGGGCAATCCCTGCGCTGTGACCTTGAAGTGCAGGGCTCTTTTTTTTGACCCTAAGAGATCCCACGGTCACAAAAACCCATGTGGATAAAAGCAGGGTGGCTCAAGTGGCAGCAGTGCATGCCACCCAAAACTGGAGCCTGGCCTGCTGGAACAACTCTCTGGATGCTGGCCAGGCACCCAGCTGCAGGAGCACCATGGCTGCAGCTTCCCTGGCCCGCAGGATCCCAGGTAAACCTGTTGGAGCCAGCACAGTTGTGTCTTTCCCAGTACCAGGCACTTTATGTACACAGAAGGTGTCTAGAAGTTTCTTGTTTTACACACTGCTATTGGTAATCCATATAGTTGTGATAGGCTTTAGGGGGGTACCATTTATAACTAATTCTTTATGTGGGAATGCACAATCTTGTCCTTGAAGCCTTTCTTCTAAGGAAAATTAAGAATATACACTTTAAAAAAGCAACATCCTCCCCAAACAAACAAGCAAACACCTTCATTTGTTCTCTGTGATTATGCCAATACTATCAATTCCCTATTGTAATGCAATGTCTCTTACTGATATCCTTTTTTAAACTTGTTAGTTACAGTAAATTCAATCGCTGAAAGTCTTCAGCATGTTGTGGTGCACTATCTTCTTTTCATGTGATTTTTTTCCTCACCCTGAAATAAATACTTGCAACTTTGAACTAGATGGATCTGATACTGGCATCATGATCATGAGTCTTTAATAAAAATGTGAAACACTTGAATATCTAAGTAGAACAAATATAGTAATGGGCTAAGTGCAGACATTCAAAAGCCCCTGGCAGAAGCTTTTTATTGCAATTTACTTAAAGCATTAATTTATAGTTAAAAAGCAAGAAAACCAAATAGATGTTTGCTGTTCAGTGTGGTGGGAAGGGGGGGAGCTCAGAGCCTGCCTGCACTGGCCACTGGGAGTGCTTCCACATGCGTCCAGGAGGCTGTCCCAATGGTCCCTCTCCCTAGCCCCCCCAGCCCCTCCCCATGCTAGCTGGCAACTCTCAGCAGTGGCTGGTGGCTGGATAGACCATGGACCCCTTACCCATGCCCCCCTGGCTGGCTATGCTACAGCATGGCCTGGAGGGGCAGCTTCAAGGAGAGAGACCCCAGAGCCCTTCCCCAGGCTGCACTCTGGCATGGCCAAGCAGGGTTAACTTAGACAGTGATCTGTCATTTCTCAAGTACTCCAAGAGCCGTGAATGTCTGTTCTGTTATGGTTTTAGAGCACTTTCCAATTGCTTAATGCATTGTGTGTAATGTCTGTACTTTGGGACTCTGTTAGGATTAGTGACATTCTAGTTTTACAAAATGTTTGTTGTTCAAAGTACCTAACTTGTGATATAGGTCTCAATTGCTCAAAGTTTTAAATTTTCATTATATTTTAAAATGGTGCTTCTCAGAGTGTCTGCTGAAGTCATTTCAGGTGTGAAAGCTTGTGATTCTGCAAATCTGTGTGTTCAAAATTTTGTATCTTTGTCAAATGTGGCTTGTGGACAGAAGACAACGAGAATTCAGGAATAGAAAATTATGCTTGTACTATATGTTAGGTCTGTGCAAACAGTGAAGTATTTGCTTCAGATGAGGATTTGGCTGATTCAGAGGACAGTGATTCAATTCAGAGTTTTGGATCAGTGTTCTGAATTGATTCGGATGAATCGGCTTTAGAAGATTAAGTGCTGATTCGGCGAGATTTGGAGATTCAGCCATAGACTATAATGGGAATCACTGAAATACCTATAATTGTCATTTTTCAGCAGGTTTGGATTAAAACAGCAGGGATGGTAGCACCTTCTGAGTGCATAAGGCCTGCCAAGTTTCATGTAGATAGATATAGGTGTTTCTGGGAAACTGCACCTCAAGGTGCTGACAAAAAAAATTGTGATGTGTGAATTTGTGTGTGTTAAGGCACAATGGAATGAAAACAGCAGGGATGGTAGCCTGTAACAGGGGACCTTTCTGGTGCTTAGGCAGAAACAGCTCACAAAAGGCACAGAAAGGCTGCAGACAGAGGCTTATGTGCTGTTTCTACATCCCTCCCCCAAAACACTGTGATTGAAAGGGAACTCAAGGAAAGATCACAGTCACTGGCCAGCTACAGAAGTCAGTCATTCCCCCCTAGCTCCCCTTCCCTCTTCTCAGTTTCTGTTTCCCTGAAAGACTGCTTTACACATCTCTGAATCTCCAAATCTTTTTCTGAATCTTCTCCAAATCAATTCAGAAGCTCTGAAAGAATTCAGATTTTTTTTTTTTGGTCTGCTGATTAAATTCAAATTTGGTGAATTGGCCTCCAAATCAGGCCAAAACATCTCTGAATTAAATTAGTCACCAAAGCTTCACATACCCCTATTACACGTCTAATGAGGACATAAACTAGACCACATATAGCTGAAGGTAACCAGGCTCATAAATATGCTCTGGTTACACATTAAGAATTAGCAAAGAATTAGTCCAACTTGTAAAGGAAGACTGTACAGTGGAAAGGATTTTCCATCTTGTGTGCATCCCATATTGAGGTTTATGGCTATGTGGCTGCTTCAAAATTATACAGGAGGGTATATTATTCTTCTCTTGTCTCTACACCCTATTTGACAATTTTGTTACATATGGTGGTGCTCGCTTATTGCACTTTATGAGATATGAGGTTACATGAAACCTTGGAGCATGTACAATACAGTGCAAATGGAGTGTTCAGAAATACAAGGAAAACATTAAATATATTGACTGTGTATGTTAAAATGGCATTTTTCAGAGCATTATAACTGGATATATTTTCAGTACGGAAGCAAGAAACATCTTGATGTCTGGCAATACATCTCTGATAAATTTCAATCCTGCTCCAAACCATTGTAATGCAATGTAGTTGAGATTGATTAGCTTCCTATTATAATTTCCTATTCCTTATTTATCTTTTTCCTGCTTACAGCCTCTTATAAAAATGGATCTTCGTGAAATGCCACATGTCAGAGTAGATTCTTCTCCAAAGAAATTTCATAAAAAAACAGAAGAGGAGTTACAATGTTATGGGTTTGTAAGATTGTTTTGATGCATAAAAATGCAATAAAGTATATATGGGGATTCTAAACAACTGACAATACCTACTTTTCATTAACTTTCAACAGAAATTACACAACTAACTTTTGAAAGTTCTCCAAAATCCTTATGCATATCTTCAGTCATCCAGATAACCCTGTCAATTTAGTCCATAGCATTTAAACCCTTTTACCTGAAGTTCACTACTGAAAGTCTTTCCAGATAATCTAGGTTAATCTAATCTCAAATACTGTTTGTATAAATTGATCCATCAAGATGGTGAACACAATACAGATACAAGGTAAAAATCATACAGACAAACAAGCAAACAAACAAAAAAATTTACAGTAAGACAGCCAGTGAAGGAGTCACCTTAAAATTCATTTTAACATTGTTAAACATCTCAGCAACATATTCTAAACAGTATTTATTGTGGCTAGTTCAAAAGGTACAGAATTTGTGAAAGAAAGTAGAATCAATTTTTACTATCATCTGGATTGTCTTGGAACCCACTTTTAATACTAACTTGGTACATTAAACAATTTTGTTTGGAAGTTATTTTTTAAAAGAACAAACAAACAAAACCCCCAAACCCTGGATTTCTGAAAATCTTATTTCTTAATTCTTTGGAGGAAACCTTACCTTAGTGATTCTACTACAAGTTAGGTATTCCTTACAATAAAGGATTTCTTGTCTGAAAGATCTAGCAGACACTTAAGTTTGAATTATTAGGGTGTTCAATTTTTTTGTATATTCCTCACATGTGCTTTATCCAACTGTTTGTGGAACCTATATTATCAGATTTGATTTAGTGACTTCCCTTGAACAAAATAAACTCAGTTTAGTACTTGTTTCCAAGTCAATCTCAGGTTGCAAGCTGTTCTATTATCTCAGCACAAATCTATAAGTTCACTGATGCAGTTTGAAAGTTGACTTAAAACAGTCTCTCTTGATAAATTTTTGTAAACTCATTTTTAAGCTACAGAAAGCATTTTTTTCCTCAGCAGTTTTACTGTTGTTGTATCTAAATCATGCTTTGCATCAAAAAAAGCTTGTCTATATATCACAGGGCCTACTGAAAATATAGCTTAGTCAGGAATAAAGCACTATCTTAATGCACAGTGATATAATTAATCACACAAAGTTCAAAAACATACACACATACATACATATATATATCTATCTTATTTTTTTAATTTATTTTTGCAAAAAGACATGAGTTGTCCTGGCAAGTCAAGTTGCAGCACAATACACTAATATAGTATAAAGATATAGGAAATTTGCTCCTTATTCCTCTATGGCACCCCAAAGAAGACCCAGCATTGCATTTTACTCAATTAACAAAAATATAAAATTCCAAATAATACTCCTTTCCACTAACCTCATAGGGCACGTCCAGGTGAGTATGCACATGCCTCTTGCCCCGTCTCAAACCCCTTTGAAAAAATGCAGTGTGGGGAGAAATTAGACCCCTGGATAATCAGGAGTCTCAAAAAACAGTGTGAAAAAAAACAGGGCAGGGCATGGTCTTGGACTGTGCCCTGAGGCAACAGGAGGCTGGGTCCTCCACAGAGATGCTCTGGCTACCAGTGTCTCCATGGTTGGCCCCTTACTTTGGTGGTAAAACACACAGCCTGCCAGGCTGTGTGATGCAGCACCAGGGCTCTGGTGCCAGTAAGTTAGGGGTCAAGGAGGGTGCAGAAGGGGGGAGGGGGCCCCCATTGGCCCCACCCAGTCCCCCCATCCCTGCTCTGTCCACCCCCCACCTTCCCTCCCCAGGCCCCCGATCACTTCCCTGCATGCCTTCACCCTCACCTGTCCCTCAAAGCCCCCATTTCCTGATGTGCCTGCCCCCACCCCTTGCCTGCCCCCCAAGACTCTCAAATACTTGTCTGCCTGGCCCCACCCCCTGCATGCCCCCAAGCCCCCTTGATTCCTGCTCCGCCTGGCCCCACCCCCTGCCTGCTCCCCAACACCCTGATCCCTGCCCTGCCTGGCCGCACCCACCACCTGCCCCCCAAGCCCTGCCCCCCCATTCCAACACCCCACATCCCTACAGGATAACAAAAAACAATAATAAAAAACCCAGCACTTACCACCAGTCCAGCTGCCATTTGTATCACTGGGGTCCCACCCGCACAGTGCAGGGCAGAGACAACCCCAGTGGCCCCAAACTGAGCCCTCCTGCCTGCCACTGCCCTGTGATGTGGGGGGGGTGCAATGGGGGGGCTCTGCTAGGAGGCCCCAGAGCACCCCCAGCCCCTGCTTCTAGGGAAAGTAAAGGCTTTTTTCCCATTTTTTTAAAGTTATTGTGTCTGGGGTTGGGGGGCATCCATGGGGGCCTGAGGGTGCAAGTGGGGGATGGGGTCAGGTGGGGCAGCCATTAGGGGAGTCTGGGGAAGCAGGGGGTGGGGCTGGGTGGGGCAGTCATTGTGGGGGATGGGGCCAGGTGCAGCAGCAATCAGAAGGCTAGGATGGGGCATGTGGTCCTTGCAGGATGGGTGGTAGTCCCTGCAGGGGCCACTTGGCCCCTGTGTTGGGGCTGTAACCCCTGTGTGGGGGCCTTAGCAATTGTGTGGGTGCTGTAGCCCCTGTTGGGGGGGCGTAACCTCTGTGTGGGGGCTGTAGCCCCTGTGGGAGGTCAGCAAAACATATATTCATGTATTCATGAAATCATGAAACATGTATTTAGATTCACTTTATTATTATGATAAGAGACATTATTTGGCTTTCACATTATTTTAACCTTGTAAGTACATCAATAAAACCTTGTCCAACTGATCGCTGTCTCTGTCTCATTAGTTATCTCTCTTTATAGTGGTCTTTTCTTTTCCTATAGAGGAACATGGGTTTTGGGGTATTTTACACAGTGATTTTGGGATTTTTTTTATAATGGATTTTTCAGTTTTCCAATAGGGAACACCAGAATTCCTGCTAGGGAGACCAGTGGCAGGACCCTGCCTGCTCAGAGCTGGCACCTTGGACCCAGCTGGATGTGGCTGATATCTTGGCCAAACAGGGCCAGGAGGACATGCTTTGACAGTTCAAAGCAGGCAACCACACCTGGAACATATTCCAGGTGATAGCTGCTCAGGTGGTCAGGCAGGGGGCGCATGTGGCAGTAGAGCCGCACAGAGGCCAACTCTGTAGCCAGAGCCCACTGGCAGCTTTTCCAGAGGGGCAGATGCCTCTATTCATAGTGCAGTCCCCTCCGGGTCTGGCAGGTGCACAGCAGGTCACAGTCAGGCAGCAGCCCCCACTGCCAGACTGCTGCAGTGGGCAAAATGTGCAGAAAACTCTCATGGCTGCTTCAGCAGTCCAGCTGGCACAAAGTAGTGTCCCCAGGTACCAACTGGCTGGGCCCCAGAAGCTCCTGAGAGCTAGTAGCCATGAGCTACTTGCAAGGGCAGGTTTTTATACTGCTGGGGACAGCACAGGTGCTGGCCCTGGTCTCTAGCTCCCCCTGACTACAGATTTGGGAGGAGCCAGGCACGGTTATTTTGCCCAAAGTGGCACAATTTGTTCTACAACAAAGTGCATGTCCAACCATGTGCACTGAGGCAAAAAGCCCTCACTTAAATTTGCATTGCTTCTATTTGAACTGCTGCAAGCAAACACACCCGTATAGGTTAAACAGGGTTAAAGTTGGAGCAAATGCATCATGTTTAGTTTAGTTTAGAATAGTCTATCTTCTAGATAAGTTTAAGAAAACAATTCTTTTTTCCTACTTCTTCAGGTTATTCCAAAATAAATTAAACATGGTGCATTTGTGAATGATAATGAACAATAAGGAGGGAAACAGAGATAATTTTAGTTAAGGGACAGCCACTTTGTTGATACTATATCAGACTGGACACAGAATTAGAAGGGGACTTCTAGATAACCAAATCTACCTCCCCAATATTGCAGGAAGCCATCACATAATCCCGGTCATAAATATGTCAAGTTCCATCAGGAGGATTTTTGTCTTTGCTATTCCTATGGGAAAGCTACTTCAAAAACATCATTTTTGCTATCCTCTGATGGTTAAAACTTGTATCTATTATCCAACCTAAATCTACTCTTTATCCATTTTTTTTTTTGTGTCAACACTGCTCTTCAGTTTAAATAATTGTTTTCTTTCCCTGGTACTTATCCTCTTGATGTATCTGTAGAAAGCAATCATATCCTGCTTAAGACTGGATACAGCAGGGTTAAAGTTGGAGCGGTTTTGAAGCATTTGTATTGCTACCTGCTCCAGCTCACATAGCACTTAGACCTTAACAGCTGCTGAGAGCTCCTGAGTTCCTCCTCCCCTTTTAAAATCAGTCCGAGAGAATATTTTTCTGTCCCCTTAGTATCCTGTTGTAAAATAGGATCTTCATTTACTTGGTCCTCTTAGTAGCTCTTCCCTGCACTTGCTCTAATCTGAAATTAGTATTTCTTGAACCTGATGCACCAAATCATATACAGAATTCCTTGCTGTCTTGGAGTCCCCCTCAAAAATGGGACCGCCATTCAGGACCACCCTGTCTGGTATCTGGGAGCAGTTCCTGAAGCCAGCCCATGCACGGCTTCTAGATTGGGATGATTCTACCTCTTTTCCACTCTGAGACCCCAGCTTTTCAGTCCCTGACCCTCCCTAGTTGTCCATGGTTTCCAGTTTAGCTCCTCAGATATGGATTTTATCTCCTGTTGGGAAGACCAAGTGTGACCCGATGTTCAAGCCAGCAAAACAGTGATAAAATCATTTATTGGGGCTAGGGCCACAGGAGGACACCCTTGGAAATTAACCCTTCAAAGGATTAAAGCAGTCCCCTTATCCCCAGTCCAGCCATCACAGCACTGAGCACTCCATAGTTAGCTCAACTATTTTCTCTCTAGGTTGCCCAGTTTCTGACCCCCTAACCTGCCCATGTAGTCTCTCATTCTCACATCTGACTCACTGGCTGCTCTTTGGAGCCTCCTGGATGTTGCTGCCTATCCTACCCAAAGATGCATCAACAAGGCTATTAAAAGCAGGAAATCTATGAACCCTTCCTTCCCCAAGTACAAGTGTCAGAGCTAAATGGTTAAGAGATGCCTTGGCACAGCTGTGTTTAAGCACACTGCGAGGCCCCAGTGCAGGGATTTCCCCTGTAAGGCAGGAAAATGTCCTTGGTGCAAAATCAGAGCCCACCAAAAGCTTGCAGCTGCACCATCGAGTGCATGCTTTCAATTGGCTCAGTGTAAATTATGCACACGGGGCGGTCAGCAATTAGCTTGCTGTCCGTACAAAAGGCTTGGGTGGTACCCGCCCAAATCAGAGGAGAGCTCGGATGCGCATAGGGAGAGATTCCCACATGTACTTCAGAGCCCCGGAGGGACCTGATCAACCACCAACGACCATCATGGTTACCACGACGTACCCCATTCCCCGCATGAGTGTGAATGTCAGTATGCTTGCCTACGGTTTAATTTGCTGTTTGTCTATGGATTGTGCCTACACTGCATACCTCGCTGTATTGCAGCTTGTAAGTAAAGTTTTTTTGTTATAACCACTGGTGCCTCTCTGCAACTAATTCCACTCTATCGGCGGCCCTATTCTGCCGGCATTTCTCAGCCCCCACAATGAGCTTTATAGGTAAACTGAGACATGAAACATAAACACATCAAAAGCAAAAAAAAAATTACAATGAATCCCATAGTCCATCACTTGTAAAATTTTTCTTGTACAATAACATTAGTACTGCCCTAACATTACAGGAAATGTGCTACCTCATAGCTGTATCACATTGGTTGCTCATAAATATTCTGGGCATGTCCACACATGCAAGCATGTGTGCTTGCAGCATCTCAAACAAAAGTGGTGCAAATTTGAGCCAGAGTTTTTTGCCTAAGTGCATGTGCTCAGACATACACTTTGTTGTGGATGAAATTGTGCCACTTAGGACAAAATAACCCTGCCTGGCTCCTCCTGGATCTGCAGCCAGGGGGAGCTAGAGCCCAGGGCCAGCACCTGTGCTGTCCCAGCAGTATAAAAAGCTGCCCTGTCCTGGTACCAGCAGTACAAAAACCTGCCCTGGCCAGCAGCTCAGGGTTACTTAACCTTAGGAGCTTCTGGGGCCTAGGCAATTGGTATCCGGGGACACTAGCCCCTTGTGTCAGCTAGACTGCTGAGGCAGCATCCCCAATTCACTTTTTAAAATACCGCAAAATCCACATTCTTCCACAGAACAAAAGAGAGAGAGAAAGGGGGATTGATCAGATGGGCAATGTTTTGTAGATATATTTACAGTGTTAAAGAAATTTAGAAGACTATCAGTGTCTATATCGTCATAAAAAAATAAATCCTAAATAGCTATATGTTTTAATGCTTGCTTTGGCTTTCCTGATCACATGGTGGGTGTGTCATGGGGGGATGTGGGGTTTGTAGGAAGGGGTGGCAAGTAGGGTGGGGGGATGCAAGTGGGTGTAGAGGGATGTGGGGGGATGTGAGTCACTGTGTGGGTAGGTGTGGGGGCTGCTTAGGAGGGGTGAGTCTCCTTCATGAATGCTGCATGTGACTGGCAAGGCATGGCGGCGTTGGGACCACAGTGGCAGTGGTAAGCGGGGAGTTCCCGCAGACGTTGCCGGCACTGTCAACAGCAGGGGGAGGGGTGGTGAGCGGTGAGCACCCACAAACACCACCGGCAGTGACAGCAGTGGCCAGTGGTGATCACTGACTGCCCACAGACACCACTGGAGGTGGGCGGTGGCAAGTGGCAACTGCCTACAGGCACCACTGATAGTGTTGGTGGCACCTTTTTTGAGGGACTGCACCGCCATGCTCAGGGAGTGCACATGAACACCCTATGCATCGCCAATGGTCCCCTCTCCCCCACCCCCAGCACATGGACTACCTTACCTGCAGGGTCTCAGGTCCCCCCAGGGGTAACAACGCCTCCCTGACCCCCACCCCATGCTGGTCTCCAGCCCCCTGATCATTCCTCTGCTCTTCTCCAGCCTCTGTAAGCTGGAGATGAGCAGGAGAACAAACAGAAGGCTGGGGAGAATAGGAGAAAGAACAGGAGGCTCCTTCCCCCTGTTCCTTCCTCGTGCTCCCCATTTATTCCCCTGCTCCACATTTATTACCTTGGGAGTCTGGAGACATCAGGGGAAGAAGCAGGGAAAGAAGCAGGGGGATGGAGACAGCCCTGGATGCATTCCCCTGCTGTCTCCTTCTTCCCTGAGGCTTGAGACAAGCAGGGAAAGAAGCAGGAGGCGGGAGGCAGCAGGGGAATGGCTCCAGGGCTGTATCCAGTCCCCTGCTTCTTTCCCTGCTTGTTTCTAGCCTTGGGGGAGTAGGGGAAGGAGCAGGAGACTGGAGAGAGCAGCGGAATATCTCTGCGGTTGTCTCCAGCCCCCTGCTCTTTCCCCTGCTTGTCTCCAGCCTCAGGAGGAAGCAGGAGGCTGGAGACTGCTCCTGGAGACATTCCTCTGCTGTCTCCAGCCTTCCAAGGTTCCCCCACACCTCCTTCAGCCCCCAAATCCTCTGCTTACCTGGCAAAAACTGGGTCCAGGTCCCCATGGCTTGCACCACTGCATGCCCAGCATGGGCAGGCAGCATGCTTCAGGAGCAGAGAAAGGGCCAATCATAGAGATGCTCTGGCACTCTGCCAGAGTGTCTGTGGAGAACTGACCCCTGGTTGCCTCAGGGCACAGTCTGGGACCATGCTCTGACCCATTTTTTTTCCTCTAGGTTTTTGTTTGACCCCCACATTGCAAGTTTGCAGCACTGGAAACTTTTTTTCATTAGTGCACATGCCTCTTGCCCTGCCTCAAAGGGGTTTGAGATGGAGCAAGAGACAAGTGCACGCTCGTCTGGACAATACATCCAGCTTATTTTCCTCATTTGTTTCCAGAAGCTGATGAGATCCTAGATTGTAGCATAAATCATCATCCTCAGCCACCCATGTCACCTTTATTTTACACTATAATAGAGCTGGTTCAACTTCTGGGTAATGGAGGTCCTGGGGTCAACTCACCCCAGGTCACATCTGCATGGGCCGCATTTTGTGGATGTGGCCCTTCTGGGATCCCCCTGTTGGTGTGGGCAGCCTACTCCCTCCTCCCACTTGTGTCATGGAGCCCAGCTCCAGTCCAAGCCTTGTGTGCAGCCCAGGCATCTTGGCTTAACTCTTAGCTGCATGTGCAACCTGGATCTTGTACCCCATGCTGCATACAGAGTACACAAAACACAGAACCCTCTCTGGATCCACTCTCACTATGTTGCCCTGCCCCAAGCAGTGGGGCAGGAAGGAGAAGGAGGAAGAAAGAGGGGAAGCCCAGAGCTCCCAACCACAATGAGAGCAGGAACAGTGGGAGAAGTGATGGCTAAACAGGAGCCTATGGGCTGCACGTTAATGCCTCATGGTATGCATGCAGCCATTGGCTGCCAGGCGGACAGCCCTGCTCTACAACACACAAGGTCAACCTGTCCTGGAAGAGGACAGAGGGAAGGCAACAGATGCTCCTTCAATCACTCACTACCCAATTTTTGATGCTCACATAGAAAATACCTGAGTTCAGAAAAACCCCAAAACTATAAGCAAGACTAGGAACATGATAGTTTATTTTCTGATAAGCTATGTGGCCCTTTACAATGATACACATTCTTCATGAATCTAAAATCTTTTTTTTTTAAGTGTTATTTTGTCTAAATCTCATGAAATGGGAAAGATGTTCATATAAGTCCCAATATGTATGGAGTTGCAAGGCCAACCATCAAGCCAGTATCTACTGTGGGAAAAAACCTTTGACCAAATAGGCTTCTACCCTCTTTTTAGGGATCAGGATATTCAATGAATATTGTCAGCTTAGAAGAACAGCCCTGATAGCCTGCCCAGAAGCTGTGGGTTGACTTCCCATTCTGTCTAGGATGACCTCTCTGTCTTGTTTTTCTGTCAAATTTGAAATACCTTAGCCTTTATTTCTTGTCTTTAAAAAAGAAGTAACAGAAGGATATTGTCAAGGTTTGTAAATATAGAATGACTAGCCAATTGCCCATCAAGAATGATGAGGGGGGAGCAGGTGGGGATGGAGCCCTGGGCCCCCCATCCAGGCTTGCTCCCCCTTCCCTCCTGCTGCTTGGGGTCTAGGCCGCTCCCCACCTCTCTGCCACAGCCACAGAGGGAAGGGAGGAGCAGGCATGAGCCCAATGCAGGGAAGGACTGGGCCCGAGGATGAGGAGAAGCCAGGCTGCCATGGTGGTGGGGGGGAGCAGTGGGCCCAGACTGACTTGGAGGTGGTTGGGGTACAGGAGTTGCGGGCTTGGGGCTGAAGTGGGGAAGCAGGGTTGGAGGAGGAGTGAGCCTGGGCCTGATGGGCCCACTGTCCCCACCCCAGAGTGCAAATAAAGTGCTATAGACAGACAGACTTAAGCTTTTATAATATCAGAATGATTCTTAGGGCTTGTAATTGTGAGGTTGTTATTTTATTTATGTTGAAATCTTCATTTAGGGGAATACATATATTGGTAGGAAAAGGTAAGACTGAATACTGCTCTTATAGAAGTAGTGGTTTCCATTAAAATTGATCACTGTCTCATGTAAAATTCATATATTACCTCAATTTTTCACTGGGTCAAGGTCAACATTTTATTTACCATAACTGGTTTCTAAAATACAATAATATCTCCTGATCATGAGCTTAAAAACCTACATGAGGTGTTTTAGAGATCTATGATAGAAGTTGACTTTGAAATGGTGAAATACTGAAATATTCAAGTTAAATTTTGAGTCTGTTTAACTACACAGTGACCCTTTAAAATACTACTAAATACACTGTTATGCATGATCATAGTTCATTTCAGTGGGAGTACCAGTTATTCATATTCTATTACTTGTAATTTCAAGCAAGTGGAGGGGAAAAAAAATCATTGACCTTGAACAACCTCAAATAAATTGGGTCTATAAACTTTGATGTATTCTTTCACTGACTGAAATATTTTTTTAATGTAGAGGTTTAGTTTTAAGAATAATAAAAAATGACCATTTCATCATGCTTTAGAAGCCATTGAAATTGAATCTTTTTGTGAAAAAATTCAATATAATACCAAGCGACTAGTATTAATTACTAATTTTATGCAAAATGACATGCCAAATTAATTACTGATGAGCTATTTTAGTGGATATATGCCAAGCTTCAGATTGTTTTAGGCATAGTAATAAATATTTAATATGCTGTGGGATATTCTGGTTGCACTGGTCAACCATTAATTTCCTTTGATTCCTAGAAAGTAATTTTTGTTGCATTCAACTGTAACTGATTGCAAACAGCTTTTTTATTCAGGCTCCTAATGTATATTTTCTCGTTTATTTTTCATTTGATTGAAACTATTTGTTATTTGTTCTGCACTTTATTGTAAAGCACAACTACTTTGCTTTTCTATGACTATCTCTTAATAGTTATTAAATGTTAAACTGCTTGATATTTATGGTGTTATTCCAACAAAAAAAATATATCCTATAAGACAGAAAACTACTTTAAAGAAAAATCATAGGTAAAAACAAGAGGAAATCATAAAACTCAACACTTCTTTAATAGCTGTAAAATCTGAGGTCAATTTGAAAAATGTCATTACTTAAGAGAAAAAAAATTGTAAATAGTTGGTCTGAAAGTAAGTCAGAAGCTGACTTTTTTCTAGTAAAAAGGCAGTCAACATCTAAATATAATGTGGGTATTATGTTACTATCTTTAATTACCTGCCCAGATTTTTCCCCACTGGACCCCATTATGTACAAACTTAATTCTAGCATTTCCAAAAATTTGAGCGCTTAACTTCAAAAATTTAGATTTTTAAAATATTTTTGGGGGTGTAATAATACAACAAAGCTGTTATAAATTTACACTAGAGTCAATCGTATGACTGCAGCTTTTATAGACAGATCCAAAGTATCTTTACACTAGGTAGAATAGTTACTGTCAGCAACATAGCTGTGGCAGCACAGGGCTTAATGCAGGCTACAGAACCTGCCTAAGAAATTGAGCAAATACTTTGATAATTAGCTCAAGGAGCTATATGCCAGATCAGCTACACTGTTAGCAGCAACCTGGTTTAAAATTAGCTCCAGTATGTTGACACAATAGGCCTTCCCTACAGTGTAGCTGTATTATGATTTAGACGTTCAACCCTACAATTAGAAGTCCAGAGATTTGCATCATATTTGTAAGTATAATTAATTTAATGCTAATTAATTCTGCAAGTCTAGATTGCACTTTGTTTTCTAGATGTTACTTTGTACACATGCATCCTGCTTACGATAAATTCTTCCACAATACGATACCTATATCATCATTTTGCTGTGCCATAAAATATTCCTTTGTTATCCAGTCTCTAGAAACCCATTCTATTTACATTTTGTACCTTTCCTCCTCTCCTTATAATGGCCAGAAAAACTACCTTCTACAAAATGTGTATGTTACAGCAAAACAGAATATTTGCTGTGCATAAGGGTATAATTGGTGTTACATTTAGATCAATCTAAACCAGGGTTAAGTCAATCTAAGTTCCCAATTGTACAGGTATGAAGAGAGCTTAAGTCACTCCAAAAATGGCATGTCTGGTCTAAATTAGTATATGTCAGGAGGTGTAATAACTTAGACTGTTATTGGGTTAACCTAACATAAGAAAGAGTTAACCCAAACTTGCAAATGCCTGTTGGCTATATAGCCTTGGGCTGGGAAAGCCCAGCTGCTCACCCAGCCCCAGGGCTGCACCATTCCCACCCCAATGACCCCTACTGAGCTATTTTTAGCTTCCCAACCGCCCCCCCACCAACCCAGGTAATCCCTGCTTGCAGACCCACCAGGTCTCCCCACAAGGCCTGCCAACCCTCCCTACCAGACCCACCAAATCTCCTATTAGCCCCCCATTCCTCTTGCCCATCTCCTCATCCTGAGTTACTTATACTGGTTTCCCACCATATACCCCAAGGAATCGAGAACAGCTGCACTCACTGCTTCCAGTCTACATTTAGGTGCAGCTTACTTTAAGACACCATTTAAGTGGTTTAAAGCAATCTATGCGAATGAAGATCACATGCAGTGCATAACTGTATGAAATCTTAGTTATCTATTAATTTTGGCCATCAGTGAGGGAATTAATCCATCTTTGAAAAAGGATATCCTTGGGGATATCCAATTATCCTTGGGGAGTCCTTATCTACATATCTTCAAATTGTTCTTCATTACAGTATAAGGGCCTTTTCTCATTTAACAGATCTATTTTTAATTATTACATGGGGGTCCAATTACACATGGTCTTCTAATACAGTCCCTTGCTTAAGACAGTATTGTCTTTGATGAAATTAGCCCAGTCAAGTATCTACCTAAACTGCACTAAAAAATTTCCAGGGATTGAGATTTTACAGTTTCTCTAGGTTTCACAGTTTTACTGCTTAACTATTCATATTCAGAAAGCCCTTCATAATCTCCAACCTAACTTTGGCCTGCTGAAGCTTGAGGCTAATACTAATAGTCCTGTTTCTTTCAGCCACAGAGAAAAGCCCACCTTCATCCTCTTTGTAATTGCCCTTCAGATATTTGAAGACTGTTACCAAATTCTCCTTTAGTCTTCTCTTGTCCAGTTTAACCTTTCCTCATAAGCAATGTTTCTCAAGCCTCTAATATTTTTGTGACTTTGTTTGACTTTTTCCAATCTTCTTGAAGTGTAAAACCCAAAACTGGACACAGGTGATGTCTCACCAGTGCTGAGAAAAACGGATGAATCAGTTCCCTTGATTTGCGAGAAACACTCCTTTTGATACAACCCAATATGCTACTGAATTTTTATTTATTTATTTATTTACTTATTTTGCAACAAGAGCACTGTTGGATCGTATTCAGCATATAGTCCACTGTGTTGCTCAGGTTCTTCTTTGAAATACTGCCTAGCCAATCCTTCCCCCAGTCTATATTTGTGTATTAAATTATTCCATCCTGAATGCAGGACTTTGCACTTGTCCTTGTTGAATTTCATGTGGATGATTTTGGAACATGTCTCCATTTTGTCTAGGTAATTCTTAATCCTAGTGCTACCCTCTAGAGTGTCTGCAATTCCACACAACTTGGTCCCCCGCAATTTTGCTGAGCATGCACTCAATTCTGTCATATAAACTGTTAATGAAGGTGTTAAACAACACCAAACCCAGGACAGACACCTAGGAAACTCTACTTGATATCAGACATTGGACCACTGGTGACTAGAATAGTACTTTAGCACAAAGTGTAATACCTGATTCATACTAGCTTTAAGAGTCACAAGCCAGATGACTCTTCCACCACCTACCTAGCAGACTTATTGTGAGAGATGACGGTTGTGGTGTGGTGTTTGCTACTTACTCATAATAAGCAGGATGAAATGTAAACATATACAATCTTAAAGGATTTCCCAGTATAGTAAAACTCCATTTCAGTGTGTTTTTCCAAATTAAGTGAGATAAAAGTGGAACTAACCAAAGTTCTGTTTTATTCCTAACAGGTAAACAGTTAGCAGCAAAACATGACTCATGTATAAAAATCAGCTCATTATACTGCAGTTCCTAGTCAAATGACTTTTCAGAAGTTTTACCAGGAGAAATAACATTTCATAAACAATTTAGAAAAAGAATAAATTATTTTATATCAACATGCTTGGATATGATTATTACATAAATCATTTATATATATGCAATATATCAAATCTTCTTTTGCATTTTTATCTTCTAAGTTTATAAAAGTATCTTAATGTTAGCCTTCATTTTCAGACATGATAGTCACAGACAGGATCCAAGCAATAGCAGATTCACATTAGTGCTATCATCAGGCTTACCATATTTTAGATTTTCTTGAGGGTATGTCAAGAAAAAAAAAAAAGGTTTTTTTGTATTTGTCAGTCTTAACTGTGTTAAGGTATCTTGGAGGAAACTGTTAAGTGACCACCTGGGTTATCAACTTTCCTTTGATTTAAGTGATATCACTCAACCTTATATCAGGTTTAGACAGGCTTAGCCTTGTGAATCAGTAGCACTCAATTCTCCTTTTGGGAACTCACAATGAGAGGTCCTCATAGCTCTGTTAAAATCAATGCAACAGCATTGTTAAAGTCTGTTAAAGTCAATGCATTAGTTTGTACCAGATAAACATATAATACTTTAAGATTGAGAATGACTAAGAAAAGTACTTAGTCTATTCACAGGCTGTCTTCTGAAACTGCTAGGTGCTCAAATCTGATATTTGTTCTTGGGTCTTTAGAAGAATTCTCTCAGTTTCCAGATTCAATTTCGCATAAAGTATCACAACTTTTATCTCCTATGGCACATTTTTTCTTAGATTAGGTGGTAGCAGGCTTTGTTTTTCACTCTGCTTCATAATTTAATTATTTCATTTGACTTTCACATACTTAATAAATAATAATAATAATAATAATAATAAAAGATTAAGTAAATGCTTCTAAGAACAAATCCTCTGAACAATCCAGCTAACTTCTTAAAAGCTACTTACTATTAAGAAGATTACATTCAGGAAAGTTCGCATTAAGGTTGTTTGGGTTTTTTTTTACTTTATTAAGTTTTTGTAAGATAAAGCAACAAACAGAAAATGTTGTGAATGGTGGCCTTTTTCTCATTCTTTAATTATTTATTAGCATAAAGAGGCATTAAGAAATATTAAAAATTTTAGGGAATCTGCTCTGCAATGAAAACATAGTAGGAAATGTGTATACAGCTGTTCAAGTGCCCCACTGTCAAGACCGCCACACAGCATGGCAAAGTTTTCTGCAGCCACAGGCTCCCCCCTGCCTTTGACATCCTGCAGGTTGACAAGGCAGGTGAATCATGGTATCAGCACCCACTGGATATATAGCCAGGGACACCTCCTGCACTGCCTCTCCCACTGTGGAGTTGCTTACACCCAAAATACTTCAGGAGGAGAAGGTACTCAATTTTCAAAGGTTCCCAGGGATAGCCAAGTGCAGAGGAATGTGCTGATTCACTGGCTACACAAAGAATGAGCTTTTACCCACCACTCAAAGTGCACTTGTTCAATTTCCACTGCAAAAAAGGCTCATAAATTCCACTTCCACACCCCTCTGATCCCTGCTACCCATATGTTCTGTGGCTCCCAACCAGATGATTTTGTTTTAGAAAGGTCATGAGGATGCCATGACCTTAGGCATGAGCACATTCACTTTCAAATACATGGAGAGACAAACAAAGGGTAGTAAAGGGTTTTCTTTATTTCCAAAGAACAGATATTGACAAATTAAAGGCATTAGCTAGTCAAGTCATCTAGAAAAAAAGAATTTAGGGAAATGAATGCAGACAGATCTGGAACATCTTTAAAATCAAGTGCTTGCAAGTCCAGTGCATGTCATATTCCTACCAGTAGGGTCAAACCCTGCCACCATTTATTCTGACAGCTTATACAGCTTCCCTGCAGCTGGTGCACAGCTCTGTGTACAGTCACTAGTCAGGCAGTCTCTGGTTCGCCAACTAGTTTGGTGTAGCCAAGTCCAGAGGGTGTCTCTAGCTAACCAGTGGGTATTGACACTGATTCATTTGCCTCATCAACTTGTGGTGTGGCAATGGTATGGGAAGGTTTTGATGCTGGCTCCACTTCAGGGTATGTGTGTGTGTGTGAGGGGGTGGTTTCAGAAACCCCCTCTAGCCCCAGCCAAGGCTTTCAGAAGTTACAGTAGGCAGTCTTTGCACCAAGCACATGTGGATCTACCAGCCATTATACCACCCCTCTTCACTCCAGGCCTAGAAATTTGCCACTTGAAAAAGGCACTACCCAACTGTAGAAAGACCCAGATAGAAGCTCAGCCACAAGTTCCTACTCAGTGCCTTTCCTCCAGCGCAACTTGTAAAATGACATGTTAGTAGGAATGATGACATGACAGAAACAGCTATTTTTTGTCTGACAAAAGAACTTGGGGGCTGCATTCCTCCCCCATTTCCTGAACAGAAAAGACTTCATCCTGTCCACAGTGAAAGATAAGCCTGAGGCATGGACCACATGCTGATCTGTGTGACTGACTTTGCATCCCTGGGGCAACATAGTGTGCAGTGCCAGACAGACTCCTGGAGCTTCAGGACAGAGGAAATTAGGAGTACAGCCACCTGGGATGCGGACAGACTGAAGGATGCCCTGTAGCTCTCCATGCAATTGGGTAGGCATTCCATATATAGTGCCATGGCATGCTGCTGGGAAGTTGCTGTGGAAAAATGCTGACAGTTCTTTGCAGAATTGTATTGTTTGTTCTGTGAAAAATAACTGGAATGCCTATATGCTTGCTTCTTTTGTTCTAAAAGGGCACATATTTCTCACTACAAATGCAACATTTGTTCAAGTCTTATGCTGGGCTGTCCAACTTATAAATGCCTGGGGACCACATGCCTTAGGGGTTGCACCAGGCACACTGGAGGGATGTCCCACCCACACTGTGTTGCAAGGTGTGGTAGCATAATGTCCCCCCACTGTACTGTGCACACCCACCCTTCAGTGCACTTTACTACTGAGGTACCTGCACACAGCCCTAGACTCACTGGAAGTTCTCAACCCTCAGAAGTAGGAAGCAGCACCCAGAGGAGGAGCCTGGAGACTGGCTGCAATTGCAGTCAGAGCAATTTTGGGTATGGTTGCTGGATGAGGGCTTGGAAAGTTATACATTAATCCCACATGGCTCATGGGCTGCCAGTTGAGATAGCCCTGGAGTATATGTCATCTGTTCCTCAGAACTGTGCTTTAAAAACATTCAACAACTAACTATTCAGTGGGTCCTTTCAGTTAAATGCATATTTAGTCTAAACAGTTAAATGTACTGTAGATATTCCAGGGATTGTTTGTTTAATGCCACTGAATGTCACACAGTAAAATAGTTATCTAATAAAAAGAGGTGTAGTGAAAGGAAACTCAGACTACTATGCCTTTTTAAGGACTAGACAAAAGACTCACAAAGTATGGCTTTGTTATAAAATGAAAGAAGACATACAGGGAAAAAAATGAGGACATTTTCTTCATTGTCACTAATTTGACAAATGAATACAAGAAACTTCATCATCATTTCATGAAAATACAGGTACTACTTAATATGAAAGAAATTCAATTATGTAACATTCATCATAATGTATAAAATACTGTTCTTCAATATAGGCAATAAATTAGACAGAAATTTTGTGAAAATTTTGTGGTGCAAATTCTGTTTTCAGGAAGGTACCATACTTCTGAGATCATGCCAATGATCTGTCAGCTTGTTATGTCTTTGTATTTTTCTGGTCTGTTTCTTCCAGTTAACCAGGCTCCTCTACCTTTCTAGGTGCTATATAATCCTCTCCCTATGCCACCTGATATTGTCCACCCTAATAAACTGATGTAGCTTTAATAATGTGCATATTTTCTCCTGGTCCCAATTTTCTACATCCCCACACCCAGGTATCATTGATGTCTACTTCCAGTCACAAGTTTTCCTCAGAAAGTAAACTTGTGCTTACCATTTGTCTAAATGCAGCCTGTACTTGGGTAACAATCAAAAGAAAAATTCAGCTACCCTCCATCATAAAGTCAGTTACAAACTTCAGTAATTCCTTTTTTGCAAATATTCTTTAAGAAAAGTCATTTGCATTGGCCAGAAGGAGGTATAAGCTGTTGGGCAAACTCACCAGCCAACCAGTAGAAGTAAAAGTAAAACAAAACAAAATTCTGCACAAGACTCTTCAGAGCTGACATTATTTTTGAAGACAAGTTTTGATACAATCACAGATAAAGCAAAACTAGTGGGTAATACTGAGTGGTTCACTTGATTCCATCAAGTGGGAACACCTGAAATATCCTTCATGGTCTCTTCCATCATGAAAACCCCCACAGCAGGACTTTTAGACTTGTGGTATTTTCACATATCACAGGAAGATATACATTTGGCTTTTTATCACCCCATCACCAGGTGCCCAGTGACTACAACTATTTTTAAGACCATCTCATGGGTGCTATACTATGTGGATATGCTCCAAAGCAGAATATCCTGTTATAGTTAGATTGTGTCTGGAATACCTTTTTACAGGTTTGAATCCTAGCCAGATCATTTTTTGTATCCTCTAGTCAGAAAAAAGACTATTTTATACGCTCTGCTACCACAGTTGAAGGAATTGCAGAGATTGAAAAATTGTAAAATAAATGATCTACTGTATATGAAACACTAGTGTGTGAGTTATTGAAGACAGCATTTTTATCAGTGATGAGTGAATAAATTGCAATGAATAATTTATCCAACAAATTCAGTCTTTTTTGGTGCTTTTAGAATATACATAAGCTGATCACAATTTTCTCTCATTTACTTTTTAGTGGAAATTATTTATTAGATTCTCCTGTTAACTGAAGATTGATTGCAAAAGCTCTGCAGGAGCTCAAAATAGGAAAAGGGATTGTTAGTGGAGTGATAACTCACATGTTAGTGCTTATCTTTACTGAATGGAGGATTGCATAAACACTTTCAGCACAAAAATGTGTGTGGAGTTAAACCCAATGCATCATATAAAACTGGAAATTAGGTGATTTGCAGGCTATCATCTGGCTTCATGGAAAATAGGTCACGTCAAACCAACCTGATTTCATTCCTTGATTAGATTACAAATTTGATTTATAAAGGTAACAGTGTGGACGTAATAGACTTTTGTAAGGCATTAACTTTGAACCACTTGACATTCTCATTAAAAAAAGAGAAAAGCAATATCATTAATGTGATCATTAAATGAATTGAGGACAGATTGACTGACAGACTTAAAAAAACTAAATTAGTGGGGATATCATCATCAAATAGGTGTGTTATTATAAGACCCTGTGGTGACTGATACGTAACCAAGCTATTTGACATTTTCCTCAACAGTTTGGAGGCAAATAGAATACAACTGCTGACTGAATTTTCAGATTGCACAGAAACTGAAGAGTGCTAAATAATTATGTTAACAGGAGAGTCATATGAAGTGACTGGATAGCATGGAGAACCAGGCCCATAAAATGCATTTTAATATAACCAAATGCTAGTTCAAACCTCAAGGAACAAAGAATGCAAGCCAGGAGTAGAAGTGATTCTGAAAATGATTTGGACATCATAGTGGACATGGAACTTAACATGAAAACAATGCAATATTGTTGCAAAAAGGACTAATGTGACCCTTGGATGGTTGAAGAGGAAAGTAGTAAGTAAGGGTATGAGCATGATTCTACCCCTGCATACATCACTGGGGAGATTAATACTGGAATACTGTTTAGTTATGGGGCCACATTTTAAAAAGATTTATAAAAAAATTGGAGAGAGTATTGAAAAGACATAAAACTGAATTGAAGCCTGGAGAAATGTGAGAGACTTAAACAGTTTGATTTGTTTAGGTTATCAAGCAGAAGCATGACAAAGGACCTGATCACAGTGTGTTAATTCAATCATGGGGAGAAAATAAAGACACCCAAGATCTCTTTGACACAGCAAAAAAGGTTTAACAAGAATGAATGGCTAAAAACTAAGGCTAAACAAATTGAATTTAGAAATAAAGCAAACATTTTTAAGTGTTACAATTATTATGGAAAACAAGGGAAGTAGAAGATATCCTCTGTTCCTGATGACTTCAAATCAAGCTTATGTTTGACATGAGGATCAGAGAAAATAGAGAATCATTCAGTCTTTATTTGAAGACATTAAGAACTGAGAATCCCATACTTTCCATTAGGTAATTTATTCTGACTTCCTGTACAACATAGGATATTACTTTTTACCCTCTTAACCCTCTACTATCAGGCCTTAGATAGTCCTTAGGCACACAGGAGGTACTTAGATGACCGCTACAAGTTACAGTCTCATGCCACTTTAGAACAAAATATCTACAGTGGTATTTCAATTACAGATTTCTCAGTGCCTCAATCTGTCTGATGTAGCAAGAAATGATGCGTATTTAGCTGTGTTAGTTTGAAGTCAAATAGAAGATTTTCATGTTATAGACCAGGCTCGTCCAACATACAGCCTGTGGGCCGCCATGCAGCCCTCCAAGCTGTTTCCTGAGGCCCAAGGTGCTGCAATGGGAAACAAAAGTAAACACTATACTTTCATTTGTGTGTGGGGGTGATGTGATACTGCTTCCTGTGAGGTCTTTGAATATGGTTCGTCAGCTCCCTGTGTGATAAATAGTTCATGATTCGGCCCTACATTCAAAAAGGTTGGACACCCCTGTTATATAGACCAACCAAACTAACTACACTTGATCTGAGCCTTCAAGAGGCCAAGAAGTGATAAACACACATAAACCAACAAACACCCCCCTCACCAGCTTTCATGAGCTGAAGCTCACTTCACCTGATGCTGTGAAAGGACATGGAGACAGCAGAATAAAGAGAGTGAAACTAGAATACAAAAGACAAGGAAATGGGAGAGAAGAGCAGGGGGATAGTAATTTTTTGTTCTGTAATATCCGATTCAAATCAGAGACAAAGGTAAAGCCACTCCAAGTATTTCATGTCAAGTACCAAATGCAGAATGGAGGGTGGGACGCTACATTACTTTTTATAATACTTTAATATAGCTAAAATAGACAAAGTATGTTACATTTAAATTATCCTACAGTTAAAAAAAGCTTTGATATTCACAGGAATAGGAATTTCATTTGATCAATTAATTATTATTGGTTCTGTAATACTATGCTTGGTGGGGAATAACAGCAAAAGAAAAAAAAGGAAATTAAAATTCTAATGACAAGAGACCAGTTTTCATGAAGATCTCCACAGAAATAAAGACAAAGAACTGTTTTTATAAATGTAATATATTTCACAATTTCCCACAAAGCATTAGCAAATGTTTAAATACACACACACACACACACACATATATTCTCTGAAAAATGCTAAAGTATCAAAGCAATAAAATTGTAATAACTATTTTCAGGGAGGATTTTGAAGTGCTATAAAATAATCTCATAATGAATTAAACAAGCTGCTTAGCTCCTTCTATAAAATATATGGATAGTTCATATATTAAAGTGTGTTAATGGTCAGAAAGTGATTCTATTAAGACAGCATTTGATCTTTCACAGCTTCCCATTCAATCAAAAGAAAGCAAATTCTATCTGCTGAACCCAAAAGGTTTACACCTTGCAATGTAGCCCATGCCAATAATGATAAACACACAAAATAACAACAGTTAATCAGTTATACTATTGTTTCACCACTATCCTACTGTGAAGATTTTTTACTCCATAGCAGTGCACACATAGACACCAATTGGACTGGCTGGGGCATGAGGGTGTTTCAGTGTGGGGGCTGCCTGCTGGCCTCAAAGAAGCACCCTTGTGCCTCAGCCATCCTCCCTGCAGCATGTTGAGCCGGGTTGGGGCAGTCCCAGGCTGGCAAGCTGAGCCCCTGGGCCCCCTGCCAGTTGGGGCTGCTCAGAGCTGGTTCAACATGCTGCTGTCCTGAGTGCACGTTCAAATAGCAATGTTTATTGCTCTGTTCTAATGGCATGTGTAGGCATGCCCAGGTTGTCTCTAACTGTAGGCAAAGAAGTCCCATGTTGCTGTTTTGTTAGTGTTATATTGAGATTTACTAAATGTGCCATCTTCTGGATTACTGTTTGATTTAACTGCAAAGTACTTTTGCCTCCTTTACATGATACTTATTCATTAGCCTTCATATACACCCACTACCAACTTGTTGTGCTGTCCCTTTTCCACTCCTTCTCTGTTAACACAAAGAGAGCCCAAACCTGAAAATATCACGAGACCAAAGAATGTTTTTTTAAAGGAAAATTTTGTGGGGGAGACTAAACAGACAGTAGGAAGGCAACTGGAATGGGAAAAAATAAAAATTTTAACACAAAAGTGTTAATAATAAAATAAACATATGTTTTTATTGTAATCTGTTGTTACTTAATAATGGGCTGTTGATAAATACCCAGGGTGTTTTTATATCCAGTGGAAAAGAAATGTCTAAATCATTTCAAAAAAGGGATTTAGGTGCTTTTGACTGAGCAGATCAAAAACATTTACAAAAGGGCTTTTGATTTTTGAAAGGAATATGCAAAAATTTAGCTTATGTTAATTTCTTGTTTTAAATATTTATTGTCGAAACTGGCAACTCTAGAATGTTGTTAGTAGGAAATTTGGAAAGCTCTGACATATAAATTAATCACAAAATGGTTCTGATAAAGGCTGCTGCAAGGAGTCCTTATTATAAAAATGGGTCTCAGGCCTTCAAAAGACTTCTTGTTGTTCAAGGAACACAGGAGTTAGCTAATCATAGTGAACAGGAAATTTGAACAAGAATATATAGTCACTGACTCTGCTATTTTACATGCACAAACACAACTAAAATAATACCTGTGTTGATTGACTGTATACAAACGTTCTGGTATTACTATTGCTTTTGATCACTTTATTTCCAAATCAACTTCTTTACTTTCAAGCATGCTTCCTAAATACAGTCATCTGACCTAATGAAGGTGCTTGAGGTCACTTTCTCAATTTTTTAATATAAGTGTAGCTGTCCACAACAACTTGTGAGCTTCATTTTCTCTTTAGAATATGGACATAATTTGAACATTCTGCAGGCAGAAGATAGCAGAAGCAGGGATCTATCAAGCCCCTATGAAATGGTGACACTGTATTTAAAATAGTACATTTTTTCTCAGATTAACTATGCATACATTTTAATTACTCAAACACATGACAGAGAACACTGCAAAGTAGAGAATAATTATTAAGAAAATCAGAACATAACAAAAAGTGACTGAGATTTTGTGGGGGTTTTTTTAAAGCGGTTAGTATCTATACACAAGTGAATAATGAATAAGTTAGCAAGGTAATATTTTGTTGTTGCAGGAAAAAACAAGATGCAAGTAGGGATTTATATTAAAAATAAGAAAATAGCCATTAGTCACATCCTGAAATGAAATTGTTCTTACTGAAAAGTAAGCCTGACACTAGCAAAGTTTTAAAAAAAAATGCTACTTCATTTTCTCCTACAGTTTGCTTAACCTAGGGGACAATTTATAGGCTCACAATCAGTCTTAGTGAATTCTAAAATGATGCATTTGTCTCCTCTATCAGCATTCCTTAGCTGCCAGTCACCATGAAGTTGTATTTCTTAGGTCCTTCTACACATGCAGGTAAAGGAGCGATAAGATCTAATGCATGATTCATACAACTGTGCCGCCTGCCATGCTATACATGCATGGCAGGAGACATGATTGTGGGATTGTGTATTAGATCCCATCACACCTTATTGCAGGTCCAGAGGAAACCCAATCCTGGACTCTCCATGCACTGGCAAGAAGCTGGAAGGAGAGGGGGGCAGATCAGCTGCGGGGGCAGATCCCCAGGTACCCCCCCATCCCTCTATCCCAAATCTCATTCACCTAACTTACCACAGTTCCTTGCCCATTGCATTCCTAAACCCATTTTGCTAATGCTCTCAGGGGCAGTAACATGAACATCCTCTTGCCAGTGTAAGGAATACCCTTGAAAACCTCCGCCCAAACATGAGAAAAAGAAAAGACTGTTATGTAAAGAATAGCCATCTGTGATGATAAGGTAACTGGGTGAGAGAGAGACTTGAAGAAATAAAAAAAAGCCAGATAATTAGGTCAAAGAACTCAATATAATACTAAAAACCACACCACTAGGTAAAGAAAAAGTATGCTAATAAAACATACATGTATGTAAATAAGGTACATGGCTTAAACACAGGCATAAGGACATGCTCGGTAGAAAACTTGTTACGTCATTCCCTTGTAACCAATTACTGAACAGCACACTTGTGAAACCTTATAAACTTCTGTATAAAAATACCCCAGAAATAGATAGGTCAGAATGATAGGGGTCAGAAGGGGCCTAGAGCAGGCCATCTAGTCTGACTCCCCCCCCTCCCCCCGCCAATGGCAGGAACGAGTGCCAGGGTCACAGGACCCCAGCTAAGTACCTATCCAATCTATTCTTGAAGGTGCTCAAGGTAGGAGCAAGAACAACTTCCCTAGGAAGCTGGTTCCACATCCTAGCCACCCTAACTGTGAAG